>OZ038476.1:121289254-121296754 GCA_964036315.1 Acanthosepion esculentum | reverse complement strand
GTATATGCCCTGCTACTATCCCAACTTCATCCCCCCATTGTTTTGTTCTGTCATCGTTGTATATGTTTTATGTAATTGGAGAAGGTAGGCTTTCCTACCGCCCGGTCAACACTCCTCCCTCTTCTATTGAACGCGAGTAGAGGCCCAAACCTTGTTTCGTGTTTAGGAAGGGGTCCCCGGATCTCTTTCTCCCGCTCACTGGCCTCTGTACTGGTGTCGCTGTGTTCCTCCCATGATGCGCGCAGTCTGTGGCATTGCCTGTTCATTCTGAGGGTACACGGTTGACAGTTACCTGGTTGCTGTTTCCGACTGGTAGTTAGGAGCCCTAACTCTTGCGTAGCGTCTTGAGCGGCCGCTCTGATCAACAGTTGCATAATATCGGGGTGTCTGTAGTGCCATGTCGCGCATGGATAGGTGTCCCTGCGGTCATTTCCGGTGGGCAACCCTGAGGCCACATTATGAATCTTGCTGTGCCAATCCCCCTCTCTGTTCGCGTCATGGGTATCAACCGTCGGCTTCCTTTAACTCAGGCCTTCTCCCTCTTTCCAAAACCAATTACCAACATGAATAACAAAAAACTGTAATACAAACCTAAACCAGCCTTCCAAAAATCACCCAAACCTCTAAATATCTCCTTCTCTAACATCCGCGGCATTAGAACCAACTTCTGCAGCGTTGAGTCTTTCCTCATAGCTAAGTGCCCGGATATACTCGCCCTGTGTGAGACCAATCTTAACTCCTCTATCCCTTCCTCCGATCTCTCGATCCCTGGATACCTCCCACTCCTCAGAAAAGACTCTCTAACCCACATACATGGTCTGGGTGTCTACGTCAAGGACCATCTCCCTCTGGCTAGAGAGACCTCTCTCGAATCGCCGGATCATTCCTACTTATGTCTCCGCCTATCTCTTCTCAATGCTGTAAGCTATCTTTTCTTCCTCTACCGCTCTCCATCCTCTCAAGACTGCGGGATACTCGATGTCATTTCTGACAGCGTTGATAAGGCCCTCTCTGTCCATCCGTCCGCTCACATATTTGTGTTTGGTGATTTCAACGCCCATCACAACCAGTGGCTACAGAACGCTACCACTGACCTCGCTGGCGTTCATACTCTTAACTTTTCAATCTCTCAATCCCTCACCCAGATAATCGATTTCCCCACGCGTTTTTCCTACAATCGTGACTGTAAGCCCTCACTCCTCGACCTGTGATTTACCTCCATCCCTGAGTCGTGTAGTGCCACGCAGCTCTGTCCTATCGGTAACTCCGATCATGCTGTCGTGTCTGTTAGTATCTCCTTCAGCCCCACCCCCTGCAAAGAACCTCCTACCACCAGAACCACTTTCTGCTACCAACGGGCTGACTGGGACTCGTTTCGGGACTTCCTCCGCGATGTCCCCTGGGATGCTGTATTTAAGCTCCCCACTCATGACTGTGCTTCTGAGTTCTCCTCCTGGATCAAAGCCGGTATCGAAGCTTTCATCCCCTCCAGAAAATTCAAGGTCAAACCGCGCTCCTCCCCCTGGTTCACAGCTGCTTGCTCAGCCGCCATTGCCCATATGAACCACTTCTTCCGCCGTTTTCGTAGTGACATGTCCGACTTCAACAGACGTCTATTTACCTCTGCACACAATGAGTGTAAGCGTACCCTCGACAATGCCAAGCCACTATTTGCAGCTCGGATGAAGGAACGTATTGCATCCCGTAAATTTGGCTCCAAGGACTATTGGCGCCTCTGCAAGAGCGTTCTGAATAGTAACAAACCCTCCATTCCTCCACTGTTCAATCAGTTTGAGGTCCTGACCACCTCTGCCGACAAGGCCGAATGCTTCGCTCGAAAGTTTTCTTCCAATTCTATGCTTGACTCCTCTGGGGTACCCTTGCCCGACTTCCCTCCCAGAACTGAGGCCCTACTGGACGGCTTGCACATAACCCCGTCTTCGGTACTGGGCATTATTTCTAACTTAGATCCCCACAAGGCTACCGGCGGCGACGGAATACCAGCCATTGTCCTGAAGAAATGCGCACCTGAACTGGCACCTGCCCTCTCTAAATTGTACAACCGCTGCCTCAAGGACTCCTGTTTTCCTGACTGCTGGAAGTCCTCTACCATTGTTCCTGTCTTTAAGAACTCTGGCGACCCCTCCAACCCTTCTAATTACCGTCCTATCAGTCTCCTTCCCATCTTCGGCAAAGTCTTCGAGGCCATTATCAACGCCGAAGTGACTACTCACCTGATATCCCATGATCTGCTCTCAGACAAGCAGTATGGTTTCCGCTTTGCCCGGTCTACTGCCGATGTGCTTACGGCCATCACTGAATTTGTCTACCAAGCTATCCATAGTAACGGCGAAGCCCGTGCCGTGGCCCTTGACATCTCCAAGGCATTCGATAGGGTTTGGCATGCTGGCCTCCTTCGCAAGCTCCGGGGTTATGGTATCACAGGTCGATTGTTTGACCTAATTCAATCGTTCCTATCAAACCGGGATTTGAAGGTTGTTCTCAGTGGATCCTTCTCCAACTCCTATCCCACTACTGCTGGTGTTCCTCAAGGCTCCATCCTTGGCCCTACTCTGTTCCTCATATTTATGACCTTCCAGACGCCATAGACTCCCAAGTCGGTATCTACGCTGACGACACTACTATTTACTCCTGCCTCAAGCACAAATCTACTGAGGCGGACAAAATTAACCTGGCAGCTCAAATTGAAAAGGACCTCCAATCGGTTGTGGACTGTGGAGAGAAATGGATGGTCAACTTTAATGCCTCTAAAACAAAATTGCTCTCCATTAACCACCACAAGGACCCATCCCTGCATCCCATCAGAATGTCTGAGGACCAACTTCTCGAGAGTTCCTCTCTGCGGCTGCTCGGTCTCACGCTGTCCGCTGATCTGAGATGGAACAAATACATCGAGTCAATTGCATCATCCACCGCTAGAAAAGTTGGTTCCCTGTGCCGAGCCAGGAAATTCTTCTCCCCTGAATCGATCCTCCAGGTCTATAAGTCTACCATTCGACCTTGCATGGAGTATTGCTGCCATTTATGGTCTGGGGCCCCTGCGTGTTGCCTCGGGGTTCTTGATAAGATCCAGAGACGGATATGCAATGTGATTGGCCCTGATCTGTCATCTCGTCTGCAGTCGCTCTCTCACAGACGCAATGTTGCATCACTCTGCCTTTTCTACAAGTACTTCCACGGTAATTGCTCTGAGGAGTTGCTTTCACTTGTCCCTAAGCCTCGTGAATTCAAGCGTCCTACGAGGCTGGCATCCCGTTCCCACCCCTTCACCGTTGAAACTGTTAGGTGTAGACGTCTTTTCTACTCCAATAGCTTCATGTCTCGCACATCTCGCCTATGGAACTCCCTTCCCTATTACTGTTTCCCTGACAAATACAATCTCCAACGGTTTAAGTGTAGCGTCAATCGTCATCTCCAGTTGCCTTGATCTATCCACTTCCTGACATCTTCCATTCCTATCTGCTCTCGCTCTATATCTCCCGTAACCTCCCCACCTCGATCGGCCCTCCGTCCTTCTCTTTCTCCACATCCCTTCCTTTACCACTCCTATCTGCTCTTCCTCCAACCCTTCTGTAACCCCTTGCGTGATAGTGGCCACCGGCCTTGCTCGGGGTGATACGCTTAAAAAAAAAAAAAAAAAAAAAGTTTGTTTCCATCTTGAAATATCCAAGGCAGAATCTAACACGTTTCTCCAACTTAGCCCCTGAAGATCTTCGTACAACGCTTTTTTCTACTATACCTCCTTTTCTCTTCTCACAAGCAGGAATTCGCCTCATTGATTTTTTTAAAAAAAGCAATGTAGTAATATTCTGACAGACGTAAGTTATTTTATTTGCTAGCGTCTTTCATTTACTGCATCTTCTGTTAAAGCGTCTTACTGTTACTGCGTTTTTAAGACCAGATATTGAGGACGAAAATTTTCAGGCTGACTGATATAAGGTTTGTACAGGTTGGATTTTGTTCACTATGTAATTAACGACAAGCTACTCTTATCTTGAAAATGGAGACGAACACGTAAATGATGAAGACACACAATTAGAAGTAATACGTAACACAAAAATGTAGGATGTCTTTAAGCGCGAAAACGTGTCGAACCACTGTATTCTTTCTTCGTGTACAAATATCTTTCTGTTGTCGACGGCATTCTGGCTTATAATTTCATCGACTTTTTATTTCGGAAAACATAGAATAAAAGAAACAATGAAAACCTTAGCGATGGTTACGCACTTATAATCGAACTGAATCTTATATTATTGATTACACCATAATACAAGATTCTCCGCCAATGACTGGACAAATGGAGCCTCGGCGTGGGGTAATGGATAAGAAGATAGTCTGGTTGACTAATACTTCTGTGTGGGTGAATTTGATTCGAAATGGATGCCACAAGACATGTGTCCTTGTTCCAAAACTAATCTAAGCTTGGTAAATAACAAAGACACCTCGGCATTGAGTAATCGCTAACAAGATAGTCTGCTTGAATAATACTGCTGTGTAGTGAATTTGATCCGAACTGGGTGCCCAAACTAAGCTAAGCTTACTAAATAACAATGACAGCTTGGCGTTAACAAGTTAGTCTGCATTATAATACTGCTGTGTAGTCAATTTGAACCGTACTGGGTACCTCATGAATGTAACCCAGTGCTAAAATTAAGCTAAGCTCAGTACGAAAAAATAACGGGCACCTCGGCGTGATGTAATGGTTAACAAGTAAATCTAGCTGACCCATATAATTGTCTAGTGAATCCTATCCGCACTGGGTATCTATACATATAAATATCCACCAAAAACAATAAATGACAATAAGGGACACCTCAGCGTGAGGTAATGGTTAATGAGCTAGTACGGTTATAGTCTACTGAATTCGACCCGCACTGTGCGCCTCGTGCCTTGTGTCAAAACTATGCTAATCTTATCAAAAGTGTATCCTCGTGGAGTAATTGTTAGTGTGTTTTACTGGTTGACTATTAAAAGGAAGTAGTCATTTTGAGCTTCATAGCGCGCTCATACATGTGGCCTTGTGCAACATTAAACTAAGCTCACTATATAGCAAGATTAGATGAATATTTGTAATTTTCCCAAGCATATGAAAATTTAGAGAGATTTTGGAACGCTGAAATGTCGAAGCCCCCTTCTATAAAGGAAATATGCTGATAGACTTACTGTTCGCGTTTAGTTTTTACGCAGTAATTAATGAACAGTAGTGATAAGCAAGCGAGCTTTGATCTTTAAAAATCGATTTTATTTTGAATCGATTGCATTTATCCATAATACATGGTCAGCGTTCTTGATTTCTATAAGGGATATCGGCCAGGATTGGTCTCTCAAAACTCCACCCCCACCCCGAGAGAAGTAGAGAAAGGGCTTTTTCCCGTCGAAGTAGATGCTGTGGTTGTAGTATCTGTTCCGTTCTGGAGGTCTTCACTATTCCCTTGTGTTACACACATCGTTACGTAACATGTTACGTAGTGGTGGTGTGACAGCTTAGCCCGGCAGCCCAAGTGGAAACACTCGGGTTCCCCACTTTAAAAATTTACCTTGTGTCACGACCTGACTCAGTGGGGGGCTGGGGTTTAAGGTAAACCTCGGGATATCGTCCCGGATATACGAATCTGTAAGTCGAGTTCAAATCCCGGTTCAGTCTGATGCGTTCACTTTTGCATTAATGACCTGGATAGAGGGATAGATTAATCCCTTTTCCTATACAAGCTTGCAGTTAAATAGCAAGATAAACTCTGTATTCCAAACCCTGGAGACCGCTTAACTATTAACTCTCCCCCTCCCCCAAATGCACAGCAATTCACAGGTTCAAGATTACACGTTATAAACGCAGCATTTAGCATTTGAACCTTGCTAGAAAATTATGCTGGCAATTAAATAAAAATGAATTATTTATCATTGAAATGTCAGCGTCATTTTCTGAGTATTATGAACGATGTTTCTCTGCTATAAGAATCAAATTGTCAAGTTCAGTATTTGATACGTTAATTTTCATGGAATTTTCACGCGGTTTCGGTCGATATGAGTTTATTATCAAGTTTAGTTATCATAATGTTAACTTCACTGTATTAATTTTAGTTTGCAACTGTCGATCATCAATCATTATCAAATGAAACACCAAGTCTCTGCAAACTATAGTTTCGAAACCACACAGTGTGTGTAGCAGCACATATTAAACAGGAGAAAGAAATAGGGTGTTTTATATGCCATACAATGTGGTCCATTGTCGGTCGAATAGTGAGAACAATTGTGGTTGATATTTACACGGTCATTAAATAAATTCTTGAATGTTGGGCTAAACATGGGTGAACCGTAATGTTGAGTAACAGTTATCAAACAACAAAGTCAAATTCTAACATAATCTATTCTGTTCACTATCCCACAAATGAGAAAGGAATGAAGCCAATTCTCCCTCTCTCTCTCTCTCTCTCTCTCTCTCTCTCTCTGTGTCTCTCTCTCTGTCTCTCCAGCCATAATTTAAATAGTAAAGTAGATTTTGTTCTGTAACTTTGGATGTCAGAAAACATCGGAGGTCTAAGATTAGTCCTCAGTGTACACAATCGTACAGAAGTCAACGAAAACCCACGACAGTCTTCCCAAAACGTCATGACAACATATATTAAATAAAAAGAAGCCATATTGTGATATAATCAACCAAGTCGTCAAGGGATATGGCAATTAAAACCCCTAAAATAGAAGTAAAAATACTATGTCGACCTGTACGCGCGATCGACTTATATGCGAGTATCTGCGCGCTGCAGTTCATTGGATAAAATATAGCGCGGTTGGTTTTACAGAAAAACAAAGGGCAATTCTCTGTAAAGAATGTCAAGGCGCACGTGTTGTTTTAAGTTGTTGTCATGATCTCGTGAAATACTGTTCTTGTTCTTAAACACCGTGTGTGTGTGTGTGTGTGTGTGTGTGTGTGTCTGTGTGTGTGTGTGTGTGTGTGTGTAGCGGGAGTGCCACAAAATCATGATGTCATGAGTTTCAGTGTGAATTCAGTGCTGATTAGAGCTAAAAGAATTAAAATTTCGTTGGTCATCTTCTCCAGCCAATCGGAAAGTAAATAAATCCTTTCAACCAATCAGAGAAAAGATAGACGTAATGTTTAACCAATCAACAAATAATTAATAAAAATCATCGCTTGGGAACCGATCCGGATATGTCTCATCCTGATTCAGTCTTCTTATTTTTTCAGTCTTTGTTTGTTCTTCGTTCGACATTATATTGCGTGTATTTGAACCCATTTACCTACTAGTGTACCATCACTATTTTCTGTCTTTCGATTAAAATGTATATTCAACGTATCACCATTAATTCGCATTTTGGGAGCTTACTTAGGCACCTTCACGCGCATACACATGAACAATGCGAGTCAATGTGTTACACCAAGAAAAACATTCAATGAATTTTCTCTTTTATACAACACACACACACATATATATATATATATAATATTCTTTTTATATACATACA
>OZ038476.1:121264254-121286754 GCA_964036315.1 Acanthosepion esculentum | reverse complement strand
ATATATATATATATATACGCACTTGTATCCAGCATTAAAGCTTTGCCAGTAGCACCAAATGAAACCACAATCATCCCCTTGGTTCTTTCCCGTCTATTCAGCCGCTACACTTCATAGATAACACTTCTCCTGACTATACCAGTGCGACAAGTCTGATTGGAAAAGACATCTCTTTATCACTGCTCGTAATAGGTTTAAGCGTAACCGCAAACATCAGTCAGTTAATTATGTGCCATGCGTGATACACGATTAGGCGATCATGCATCTTTCGATACATGCCTTACGAGGCAGATTTTTTCCCGCAGTAGCTTGCCATTTCTTTCTGCGGTAGACCATTTACCATCATGGGCTATAGAACCCGGTTTGTCCTGCTACTCACCCATAGCTGGGGGGAGAAGAAGAGGATTCATACCTTTCCCAAGGGTATTAGCACGTAAGTGAATATAATGGATGCGACTGGATTTCGAACTTGGCTCTCCGATTCCTCAATCCGAGCCGTTATCCATTACTCCGCCGAAGCAATATTCGCTGATAAAAAATGAGATCCTATATAGACTGTCACAAGAGTGTACTGAATAAGTTCAAATCCTCAGTCCTTCCTACTTTCAATCAATTTGAAGTGTTGTCATCGACAACAGACAAGTCAGAAATTCACTTCCAACTCTACTCTTGACTCATCTAAGTATCTCTCTGTGATTCTCCCCATCCATGTTTCGGCAGTCATTTCTAAACTAGATCCTCACAAGGTCCGCGGATTGTCCGGTATCCCTGAAGTTGATCTCAAGAAATGTGCTCCTGGACTGGCTCCTGTTCTTTCCAAACTTGACAGTACCTACCTAGCTGCTTCTTGATTTCCAGCTTGTTGGAAGACCTCCTCTCTAATTCCTATCTTTAAGATCTCTGGGGAATATTCTGACCTCGCAAATTATCGCCCCATTAGGCTCTCACCTTTTGGGGGCAAAGTACTAGAGGCTGTAATCAATGCCGAATTGGTTAACTGAATTTTTTATCAAACTTTAAGTAAGAACGACGAAGCTCGGACTGTAGTATTAGATATCTCGAATGAAAGGGTTTGGTATACCACAAGATAAATGGCTATGGTGTCTCTGGACAAATACTTGGCTTAATCTAATCGTTCCTAACAAATCTTGTAATTAAGTTCTTGTTGAATGTATACGCTTCTAGTTCATTTCCCTCATGGGTTTATCTTTGTACCTACGTTGTTTCTGCTATTCATCAACGGCCTTCCCAATGTCATCAGTTCTTCACTAGGTATTTATGCAAATTACACAAATATCCTGTCTAAATAGCAAGACAGACAGATTCAAACAAGGCAAAACTGGCCTCGAAAAAAAACTACAATCAGTCGTTAACTGGGTCAAGGAATGTTTTGTAAAGTTTAACGTCTCCAAAACAAAATTGCTTTCAATTAATCACTACAGAGAATCATTTCTGCATGCGATCAAGATGTCCGATACTAACCTCAAAGGAAAGCAACATTTTGCGCCTTCTTCAGCCAACATTTTCTAGGGACATAAATTGCTTGGTCTGCTGCTAGGAATGTTGGTTACCTGTCGTACTGGACAAGTTTTTCGTCGGAATCCATCTCGCACATTTATAAATCAAACATTCGTTGGTGCTGTCCTATCTCTGTCTGTAAAGTAGAATATGGCAAGGCTTAAGTAAGGCAAATAAAAGTTTATAGAAGAAACTATATCTTAACTCAATTTCCGGTTAATCTAGAGAAACAATACTTAAAACATTATTGAATGAAACAACTCAAAAAGAACATACATGATTATCAAACTCTTACGATAGGAACTACAGAATATTAAATTTGGTTCATTGTGTCGTACCAGATATAATTCTTCTCGTCAAAATCCACCTTGTATATTTATAAACCTAACATTCGTCCGTGCATTGAATATTGCTGTCATATCAGGTCTGGTGGTACTACTATACATCTCGAGATTCGTGACAAAATTCCAAGAAGAGTTTGTGTTGTTGATTCCGGCAATGTAATCCTGCACAAATAAATAAACAACGCCAGTAATTGAGATAGAAAAATAAGTGTATTAAACGTAAGAATACAGACTTCGAGTGAAGATTAGTAGTCCAGGAATGCGGGTTAGTAGAAAGTATATGTACAAGTCTCTGTAAGTGAAGCCGTAATTCTCTCTCTCGCTGGACTTTCGTATAACTCTCTGTAAACACCCTGTGTACCTTATCGCTATCTCTCACCTTGTCAGTATAGGTATACTTTGGACGAGTCCATCTTGTGCAAAAGGGTCTGCCCCACAACAGTTAGTAATAAATTTGATCCTGACCTGGTATCTCGACTTCAGTCCCTTTCTCACCGACGTGTCTACCTCTCTGTCATTTCTACAAATATTTTAATGACAACTGTTCTCGTGAGCTTTCCTCCTTAGTGTCCCGACTGCGTGAATTTGAGCGCGCTACTAGATTGACAACTAGCTCGCATCGTTTTAGTTTTGCACATGATAGATGTGACTGTTCTATTCTAATAGTTTCTGTTCTAGAACGTCTCGCTTGTGGCACTCACTCGTGATTTCTTTCTTACTTGCGATCTATACTCTCCAGAAAAGTAAAATCAACGTCAACCGCCATCTTCTGTCCTCCAGAATCCTGTTCCATTATTGTTCTTTTCTTCACTGTTTTTCGCTAAAGTCTTCTCTGTCTTTCACTAAAGTCTTCTCTGTCTTTCACTCCATGTAACCCACTGCGTCTTAGTGGCATCATAGACTTGCTGAAGGTGAAATGATTATAAACTGAAAAGATAGCGTTGTCATGTCCATATATATATATATATATATATATATATATATATATATATATATATATATATCTTTGGACATGACAACTCTCCCCCCCTCTCTCTCTCTCTCTCTCTCTCTCTCTATATATATATATATATATATATATATATATATATATATTGATACATTACTGAAGATCGCTTAAATCATGGAAATGCTTTTCACCATGCAAAGTGGATTCCCCTGGACATTGTTTACCCTTAGAAAACTCTTTTTTTGAATATTGAGCACTCTTCTCCTACAGATACAGCATGTTTTAAACTATATATATATATATATATATATGTGTGTGTGTGTGTGTGTGTTTGTGTGTGTGTGTGCGAGTGAGTGAGAGAGAAAGATGGTGTTGTATGAGAATTCTTATATATATATATATATATATATATATATATATATATATATATATATATATATATATATATATATATATAATAGATATGTGTGCGTTTTAAACATCGTAAATTTACATCTACCTGCGCAATCGAACATTCCGGAATTGTTCGAACCTACCTACCCGATGACATATAGACTTTCATAACCACGGAAACCTATCTATCTACCTATCTGTGTGTGTGTCTGTGTGTGTGTGTGTGTGTGTTTGTGTGTGTGTGTGTCTATGAGTGTGTGTGCTTGAGACAGGGAGAGTGTGAGAGAAAGAGTAAGGAGAGACATCAGTAATTTTGATTTAGTTTATCCTTATTTTAACGGTAAAAAGTAAAATCGAGTATTAGGAATATATATATATATATATATATATATATATATATATATATATATATATACGCACACGAGGGCGACTCAAAAGTACCCGCAATCTTTTTCTGCGTGACAAGCCCGTAGTAATTCAGGCTTCCACCGCTCGGTGCCTCTTGAGGCAACCCCCAGGCATCAGTGTGCTAACTGGTGTCATCGTGTGAAGACGTACAGCTCCGTGGTTCACATTTGTTTTGAAATGCTTCACATCTTTTTGTCTATTTTTACCATGGCTGCCTATCGTAATCTGAAAGAACAGTTGGAAGTTGATCCAGACCTTTTTTCGAAGGTGACGAAAGCTGGTGCTATGGGTACGACCCAGAAACGAAGCAGCAATCAACTCAGCGGAAGCATCCAGCGACACCACGACCCCAAAAAGCGCGTCAAGTGAAGTCCAATGTCAAGACGATGTTGATTTGTTCCTTTGATGTGAAAGGAATTCTTCACAAAGAATTTGTTCCTCCTGGTCAAACTGTTAACCAGGCTTTTTACTTGGAAGTCCTGAAGCGTTTGCGAGACAAGGTGGGACAAAAACGCTCTGCCCTGTGGCAAAGTGGAGGGTGGTGGTTGCATCACGACAATGCGCCAGCGCGCACCGCCTTGAATGTGAGACAGTTTCTGACCAAGTATGGCATGACCCCACTACGCCACCCTCCCTATTCACCCGATCTCGACCCCCTGCGGCTTTTTTTTGTTCCCCCAAATGAAGAAAGTCCTCAAAGGAAAACGTTTTTCAGATGGGAGAGAGGTTAAGAAGAAAACGATGGAGTCATTAAAAAACAAAACTTCACAAGAATTCCATGACTGCTTTGAACAGTGGAAAACACGTCTGAACCGGTGCATTGCTTCAAATGAAGAATACTTTGAAGGTTATAAGATTATAAACATGCAACAATAAATGAATAAAATTATATAACACTATTCCGGTTACTTTTGGGTCCCCCCTCGTATATATATATATATATATATATATATATATATATATATATATATATATATATATATTTCAGTCCCCATTTGTGTGTGTATGTGTGTGCGTATGTTTTTGTGTGTATGTCTGCGTATGTCATATATAAATATTATATGTGTACATATTTATGTATTTATATATAACTATATATAACTATATATATATATATATATATATATATATATATATATATATATATGAAGATATATAGTCTTAAGTGTCCTATATTTATGGGATAAAGTGCTCAATATCAGAGATAGAGCGTGTGTAAATATAAAAGTGAACATAGAAGTCAACACTAAATTGGGCCCGATGATTGCATCTAGCATGAAACAGACTGTCGCCTCTAAGTATTGACTTCTATGTTCACTTTTATATTTATAGATAGATAGATAGATAGATAGCGAGAGAGAGAGAGAGAGAAAGGGAGAGAAACGTAAGCAGGAGAAAGAGAAACTGGGTGTATTTTGCGAGAAATTTATCATTCATACTAGTTGAATTCCACTTAAATATATTTCGTTTAATGCATCGTATACACAGATATATATCAACTTTCGAAAAAAAGGTTAAAACATCCAACAGGATCACCAACAAACAATTATAAAAAAAACTGATATAACTTATATATTGGGCATATACTTACTACAATATGCTCTAGGTTAACAGTATCTAATAACAGTTCGATTAAATATTATATCATCATTCATGTTAACAAAAGAATACGAAAGAAAGATGACAAATATTTATTGATAATATAAATCTATTCGGTCATCCCATAAGTTCTGTCCGAATTTTAACTTTTTGTTAAAATAAACGAAATTTAAAGAGTATTATTTTTCCCACTTGTGACGAATGCAGCTATCGATATTCTTTTGCATGCTAGCAAGCTAGTTAGTATTCATGTCAGTCAGCGTACTGGCCTTGTCCACACTGTTAATCATACGGGATAACGCGCTCTCTCCCAGAAACTGTAACTAAGGTCCGCTCAGCTTAGTTGCAGTATAAACCACAGGTGGGCTCTGTGGGTGTTGAACAAATGCAGATGTGCCTTTGCAGGCGTCTACAACGGGGACTAGCTAGCCGCTCTAGTAGACAGGATACAAGCGGGCAGCCACCACCAGTGAGAACATTTTGGGAGAAATGCATGAATTAACATATCCCTGTACACGTCGATAAATAGCTGCCAGGTTGGTCCACGGAGTAAACAATTGAAATAGCGCAAACCACTCTCCCATACATAATTTATCTGCTCGGTGATTATGAGCTAAAATAGGTTAGGCACGTTTTTGAGGTCAGTCGTAGCAATGTCGAAACATCTGTAAAACGACTCCTTCAGGAATCAACACTGATATACTCATGTCATGGTAAAAAACTGATCAGCAAGCATTAGTGAAAACTAACTAAAAAAGACATATGTGTCTTCTGTGTGCTGTGTGCATTAAAGATGTTAGCCCTTTGTAGCTGTTAATAAATTTTCTCTTTTTGTTTTCTCTCCTAAAACTCTGTCTGCCATCCGTTTGATCCAGCTCGTGAGGTAGCTTAAGCGTTGTTTTCCCCTGTCCCACCCGCCTTCAAACTATCCCGTGAATATCACATTTTCCTAGCCCTATTTCCTCATTATGTGCCCCAGATGTTTCAACTTTCTCTTTCTGAGGTTAAGTATAAGTGTACCTTTTATTTTCATATTTTTTTAAACTTCGTTGTTGACACATGTTCTGCCTATGGTGTTCACCGTATCCTTCTGTAGAACCACATTTCTCTTGCTTCAAGTCTCTCCTTCATCTGTGAGGAGATTGTCTAGCATTCAGTGGACTGATATTACGTAACAGTTCAATATTCCTTTTCTTGTATCTAACGAAATTTTCCTGTTTCTTAATACTTTGCTTAGCTTTTGGAAGTCAACTTCCTCTATCCCAATATGCCTTCGAATTTCAGTGTCGTACTTACTGTTAACAGACTTGTCAGAGACGTAAATTTTTGTATTTTGGTATCTCCAATTGGTGATTTGCATGTTGGGCTGTTCTTTTGCTAACACGCTTGCATTCCGTTTGCTTGCAGTTAATGTTCAGTCTTTGCTTCTCGCTTTCCTTGTCTACCTTCTGTACGAGTTCTTGCAGTTTCCTTTCTTTCTGCTATCAGCACTGTGTTGTCTTCATGTCTTATGTTGTTAAGATTACAGCCGCCAAAGATGAATCCTGATAGGACTTCTAACTCTCTCAAGACCGTCTCACTGCTAAAAGTGAGAAGACACTTTCTTTATTTACACCCTCTTCTGTTTTCGCATATTTATTGCATTCATTTTCTATCCGTATGCATGCAGGTTTGCTGTCAGTATAGGTTCTGGATTATTCTAATATCCTTCCCAAATATATGAATCTTACCTAGCACTTCTGAAAGATCTTTGTGGCGTAATTTATCAAGCGCTTTTGCATAATCTATAAAGTATAGATATGCATCCGTTTACATAGATAAAGACAATTCAAACTTTTAGATAGATTGACAGATAGATATTCATAACTTCAAACCTGAAGTACAACTCATTCGGAAATTTTAAAGATACGATTAAAAAAAAACACCTAGTAGAGAGTTATTTTCTGTGGAATTCCATAATCTCTCTATCTATATATATATAATACTCATTACACGATTGAAAACGATTACCCATGATTGGAATGTTTTACGGCTGTCAATATATAAGTGATAAAAATTAGAAAGGATTTGAGAAAATTATCATTACGTAATTCCTCGAGACTAGAAGAAACCTCAACAGAATGCAGAAAGCACTGGTCGGCCGTTTCGTCCTATATTTGCGCATCCACTACCGAGAATTGAAAACCGGACAATTACGTTATCAGGCAAGCGTCATACCAACTGTTCCAACGGGACTCGGTGACGAAGTGGTAGCGAATCAGACTTGATATAGCGCCGCTCGATCACATAATCCGTGGTGGAACTCATCCGAGTTTCTCTTTTACCCATAGGACTGTGCCTCCCGACTACTATCTCCAAGCCGCTCCATCCAGAGCATTAGAAGCCGGGTCAAGCAAGGATATACAAATGATAGAAATTATGAGGATTTGAGATAATTATAATTAAGTAATTCATCGAGTCTAGAAGAAACTGCAACAGAATGCAGAAAGCACTAGACGGCCGTATATACAGGGTGTCCGTAAAGTTCGTGTGCACTTTAAAAAAATTATAACTTTATTTGTATTTGCGATAAAATAATCTGTAAAAAATGTTATAAAGTTTAATGTACCTAGTTTTAAGTATAGCTAAAATAACTAATGTGATTTCAGGCATTACTGAAAATCAGTTGGCAAATGTTTTCCGTGAACTTCAAAATCGTATTACCCTTTGTATTGCTAATGATGGATGACATGTGGAAACTTAAATAAAATTTCAATAAAAGCTTAAAAAATATAGATTTACTTCTTTTTAATCTTTTTTTACAAATTATTTCTATCGCAAATACAAATAAAGTTATAATTTTTTTTAAAGTGCACACGAACTTTATGGACGCCCTATATATATATATATATATATATATATATATATATATAGAGAGAGAGAGAGAGAGAGAGAGAGAGAGAGAGAGACAGAGAGAGTATATTAAACATGGCTTGAAGACAACACAAAACACATGACCTAAACATTCCATTTTAGCACGAAAAAGACTGTGGTCGATTGGTGTTGGCAATAATATCCATATATCTACATACGCTCTATACTTGATATTGGGTACTTTAACGCATAAATATAGCAGACCGTAAAAATATATTTCGATCATATCCAGCTCCTGTTAATCAGTAGAGCCCTTTCGCTTCATTTATAATCTATCATGGACATCGAAAAATTTAGCTTCGACTATTCCTTAAAAAGCATATCTATCCGACTACCTTCCACTTAGAAACTAAAATTAATAGAAAAACTAAAACTTCATAAAAAGGATGATATAGAAAGCGCGTTTTTTTTTAAACAAAGAACTTACCACAAATGCCACACTCAAGGAAAAAAATACGGCTTTTAAACACAAAAAATATCTCCTGCAACGCAAGGAAATACACAACTTCGAAAGAGACGTATCTTAGTAACCAACGTTACATTTCATAAACAATTATATGCCTTCCAGAAAAAAAAGAAAACTGAAAGAAGATAAAATATATCATTTAAAGTATTTATTGAAACGGACTAAACTAGAAATATATATAAACTCCCCACACCCAAATTCAAAAAACTACTCAAGGACAACATAACTAAAACATACAGAAAAGCTCCAAAAACTACAGAATGCAATATTAATACGGAAGCCAAAACATCCGTCCAAGCCTTAGACCTAGACGGCCGAATAAATTGCATCGTTAAATCCCAAGAATTCTTTACGCTAAAAGAACACAAAAATCTTCAAAACAAACCCAACATGCTGACTCAAAACTAAAAGTGAAATAGTTGAAATAATTAAAATAAAACTCGACATAATTAAATGAGAACTAAGGAATAATTTTGGAGTAAACAAATAGAAAGACATAAAAACAAACATAATTGCAAACTTATATAACTGGACATAAAAGGTGTTACTCTGTTATAACAGAACCCATGCTAGATATGGCCATCTCCTTGCTTTAAGAACAAATAAAAATAAAGACAAACGAAGTAAAAATAAGACGGGTGGATCAAGAAAGGAAGAACCTTTGACATTACAATGGGAACCTTTGATGGTGTTAAAAATGTTAGCTTATTGCTATACATATATTGCGGATTAGTATAAACACACAACAAAGAAAAATGCGAGAAATATTGTTAAATATATAATATTTTTATTTTCATGTTTTTACAACTAAATTTTTCTTAACGTGTATGAGTATTAAAGTTTTTACAGTCCTTGTATATAGCTGTTTGTTAAGTTGAAAAGGAATGTGATTTCCTCGCGTGTATGTGTGTAAAAAGAGGCAATGGAGAAAGTGAGGAGGAAAGCGTGCCACGTTGCTTCGTGAGGAGTGTAATTCTCACGTAGCTTGGTGCAGAAGACGGGTGAATGAGTAAGGGAATCTCTTTGAAGCCCACGTCGTTCCTTACTGGTTTGTCTGGTCTAAAAACATTGCTTAAATAGTCATGAAAGGGATCACGAAGCATGCTTTTTATTGTCGGTGGGAAAAAACCGTAAAAATAAGCGTAGGAAAAATATTAATTGAATTCATACAAAAATGCTTCCCCGCATCGAACCCAATCCAAATATATTAAAAACATTGTAAAAAGAGACCGAGAACAAGATACAAATAATAAAAAACGCACACAAGAAAAACAATCAACAAACCACTCGTACAAATAAAAAAAACCACGTGTAACTGCAGAACAAAGAACGATTGCTTGCAAAGCAATGTAATATACCAAGCCACTGTAAACTCAGCAGATAACGAAGTAAAATATATGTAGGAGTAGCTGAAGGACCCTTAAAACAGAAATTACGCACATAAAACATCCCTTACAAACAGTATATACACGAACAGCACAATGACTGATTTGTAAACATATACATTTGTAAACATATACATTTGTAAACATATACATTTGTAAACATATACATTTGTAAACATATACATTTGTAAACATATACATTTGTAAACATATACATTTGTAAACATATACATTTGTAAACATATACATTTGTAAACATATACATTTGTAAACATATACATTTGTAAACATATACATTTGTAAACATATACATTTGTAAACATATACATTTGTAAACATATACATTTGTAAACATATACATTTGTAAACATATACATTTGTAAACATATACATTTGTAAACATATACATTTGTAAACATATACATTTGTAAACATATACATTTGTAAACATATACATTTGTAAACATATACATTTGTAAACATATACATTTGTAAACATATACATTTGTAAACATATACATTTGTAAACATATACATTTGTAAACATATACATTTGTAAACATATACATTTGTAAACATATACATTTGTAAACATATACATTTGTAAACATATACATTTGTAAACATATACATTTGTAAACATATACATTTGTAAACATATACATTTGTAAACATATACATTTGTAAACATATACATTTGTAAACATATACATTTGTAAACATATACATTTGTAAACATATACATTTGTAAACATATACATTTGTAAACATATACATTTGTAAACATATACATTTGTAAACATATACATTTGTAAACATATACATTTGTAAACATATACATTTGTAAACATATACATTTGTAAACATATACATTTGTAAACATATACATTTGTAAACATATACATTTGTAAACATATACATTTGTAAACATATACACGAACAGCACAATGACTGATTTGTAAACATATATGGGAAATTAAAAACGAAAACCAACGGACATTAAGAAAATAGCCTACAGCCCACTACAATAAACCCCAACATTGTAATCTCTAACTGGAGGAGAAAATAGCTTCCCAGACCAACACAAATTACTAAATAAACAATCAGAAATCATCTCAAAATGCAAACACAAAAAACAAATTATTACTATGTTACTAAAAAAATTAGAATAATAACCAAATAAAGAAGTAAAATAAAATAAACAAAAAATGTAAATCAATAAATAAGTAAATCATTTACGTAAATAACAAACAAGTTAACAAAATACGAATACAACCACAAACAGAAATAAATGTAAAATAATAATAATATAGATCGAATTATAAAGTTATCAATAATAAAGAATGAATAAAAGGGGATCAAACAACACTTTCAAATAGCTACAAATACATGCAATTGGATCTGCAATTATTTCTGCACAACGGACTCTCGAAAAATTTGAAATACTTATTGCCCACCCAATAACCATTAGAATAAGCAACGCAATAGACCATTCTGCACATAATGTACCATGACCAGAAAATATGAATAGTCAAGTCAAAATACAACACACAGAGTCTGGAGATTGCGTTTAAGCATGAAGCAGAGTGTCCCAGACGGGTGTTGAATGTGCACTTTCATATATATATATATATATATATATATATATATATATATATATATATATATATATATATATATATATATATATATATATGTACAGGTATATCATCCAATTGAATCCTATGAATATAATATAAAATTTAAAATTTTTAATACTGAAACTATATTCACACGTAGAGCTGAATGTTTTAATTAAACAAAGCAACATATTTCATAAAACAGGAATTAAGATTACAACAGGTGATGATCATTATCACCTTGTAAATTTAAATATTTTAGAAGGATTTTCAAACCAGTCAGTGGATGATGAATTATTAAAATAATAATTATTATTATTGAAATAATAATACTAATTCATATATATATATATTATGAAATGGACAAAGTCCGACAATTATTTTAAGACATTTTTATGTTTAACATTCTTTTTATAGATACAAATATTTAAGTAAATGCTCTGTTTATATTAAACAGTATTAAACAACATTTACCGGACTGAATTTCAGAGAATTTGTCATAGAAAATATTCGTCCTCCGACAGGATTCGAACCTGTATCCTATACGGAACCGTCATATAGCCTGACGTGCCTTTTAACCGATTCGGCCACAGAAGATCGTTCGGTTGGCAAGGTCGATATTTATGTGTGTGTGTGTGTGTGTATGTGTGTGTGTTTGTGTCTGTCTGCGTTTGGAAGTTTGTATTATGTATGAATGTTAGAGTATGCGTGTGGTGGGAGAAACAAAAAGAAAGAGATGTGTCCATTTGTCTTCGATTCCACCTCATAATCTACACACATTCTGCGCCATCTTAACTTTTCTTCCGTCGTATTTCCTGAATCTCTTGCATATATGGCGCCATTTCAATACAAACTCGATAATTCAAAAACAGATGTGACCCTTGTTCTTTCCAAAGGCACAAACATAAAAAAACAGGAAGAGCGAACGAACGGCTGTGTGGTGTAACCCGTTAGGCACATTAACATCGCAAATATCACCTTCCAAATCCTACAGAGTCCATGTCAAATGTACGTTTGGAACCGAGCAAATGACGTTAGCATTGCCCTAGGCTTTAACAGCCGAGACTGACACGGGCTGCTTAAATATTGTAAGAAACGATTTTCTATAATAATAAGGGCGAATCTTGACTCACGAACATAAAAAATAAAGTTACAACCGAAAGTAAAGGGGCACTATTCACTCTGCCAGATTTTACTTCGTCTGGGTAAAGTTCGAAGTCATAGATTGGCAGAATCGCCCAAAGAATTGAAATTGAAAAAACCTAACGGAATGTTAAATTCATGTCAGTTCGATCGCGAGACGCGGAGAATTTCTTTTTAACTTGAAAGAATAATGAGTGAGCGTGTGTTTACACCTGTCGGAATAAACCGCCAGAAACAAGGTTTGTATTCAGTATCGGCCGCCGCCCAATTTATTCAAATCTACACTTTAAAGTTCCTGCGTTAATATTCTTATATAGGATTGTTTATGATGTGGAATCGTTATGTTAATTGGATTTCAATAATGATTTTTACATGTATATATATATATATATATATATATATATATATATACACACACACACACACACACACACACACACACACACACACACACACACACACACATATATATATATATATATATATATATATATAATAGCTGGCCACTTGTATTCGAGGATACCTGTCTATTAGGACGACTAGCCAATCCCTATTGCAGATGCTCATACAGGCATATTTGTGTTTGATCAACTCCCACAGAACCCACCTGTGGTTTATACTGCAACTATGCTTGAGCAGACCATAGTTACAGTTTCTAGGAGAGGAGCATGTTATCACACTCAAGCCCTCAGCTACGATGACTTGTGGCTTCGTGCTAGCACAGTATCGATGACCCACAAGAGTCCCGTCTACCCAATTTCACTTAAAAGGCTTGGATGAACCCGTAGCATGGTTTTCAGGCAGTTTCCAAAGCTGTCACACGCTGTGATCGACCTCGATCTAGTCCAATCACATCAGGAAATAGCCTTCCTGACAAATCGACTATGGTGAAATTCGATCACGGGTCTCATGTTCAGAAATTGAACGTTCTAACCATTCTGCCACACACACACACACACACACACACACACACACACACACACACACACACACACACATATATATATATATATATATATATATATATATATATATATATATATATATATATATATATATATGAGATGAGGTAATGTAACCATTTACATTGTTCGTACTGTTGTCCTCATATTGATTGTCATTTCACGACGTTTCAGACTTTGTACGCTCCGGCCTTTTTCAGGTCATAAACGTTGGAATTTTGAACGAACATGGCTTTGTGGATAAAAGCGTTGGTTAAAATAATCCAAAAGAGATTTAAGCCAAAGAATTGTGAGTTCAGTACCTGAACACGGCACAGGAGAACAAAAAAAAATAACATAGAGACTTGAGTTACTAATGGGAATTAACTGTAAACTGAGATATCCAGAAAGCATGGCACATGCAACTAGTATCTACCCCCGTGAACCTGAAGAAGGCCGGAACGTACAATGACCGAAACGTCGTGACTGTGACAATATAGATGAGAAACAATGTAAATAGTGTAAGTAATATATATATATATATATATATATATATATATATATATATATATATATATATATATATATATTCATTTCCCAAGTACTTTCGATCTTCTTCCAAGATCATCTTCAGGTATGCAATTAGTATAAAACTACATGTTGTTCATTAGTACAAGTATATATATACAAAGTTGTGCGTTGTTATCCATTACCGTAATTTTTTCATTATGCTTTTAAAAGCAAAACAGTTGATAATGTACTGAGCGTTCATTAGAAAGTGAAAAATTATCCAATATGGAATTGTTTTTACTGTTTTCTAACTTCTTGGTCATGTACGCATTATAGCGTGAAAAAAATTGTTCCTTTACAGGCATTTCAGAACATTACTTCAGTATTCATAGTTGATTCTGTTCCGTGCCGGATTTAATTGTTTTTAATAAAAAATTACTTCTAGGATCTGTAATCTGAAATTGTTGTTTTCTTGGTGTAGGATAGTTATAGCGCCGATTAATAATATTTTATATTGTGAATGTGGACAGGAATGTTGTTGTAGATGTCTTGTAATGGACATTCCTGTAAATGAAATACAATTTAAACAGCTATAGCACATCCACTGACTTATTTTGCATGGAAAACGTTAAAATTTCACTTCCGTGAGACGTTAACCTAGTGGTAGAATCTCTGACGGATACAAAATTGCTCGTGTTCCGATCCTGGCTTTGGAGCAATCGAATAATTATTCTTATAACTTTATCAAAATAAGTTTATTGAGCTTTATATTTTGGAAGTATATAATTTACCTTTATATGCTTATTTTTCCTTGCTAAAATGTTCTTTGAAGCTTTCAAATAAAACGTTATTTCATATTTAGACTTTTTCGTAACATCGTTCTGATCTTTATGCTCGCTACTATATATATATATATATATATATATATATATATATATATATATATATATATATATATATATATATATATAGATGTGCGTGTGTGTGTGTGTGTATTATAATTATTATTTAAAAATATGTTTTCATCGCGACACATGAATTACCATGTTTCGAAACCAAAACCTAAGTCTTAAATTAAACTTAAATTTGTAGTTTAATTTCATATTCAGCATCGCTTGAAAATGAAACTAAACTTTAAATTACGATGTAAGATATATAGAAAAGACACAAAGAGGCAACCTTACAGCAGTGGGGAAGTGACTGAAGCCGAGCCACCAGATCTGGACCGATAATATTACTGATTCTTCTTTGGATCTTAACAAGATGCTCCAAGAAAATAGATTAGGGAACCGAAAAATATGTGGCACCGATATTCTAATCAAGGACGAATAATAGACTTATAGATACGGAAGATAGATTCCGGATAAAAAAATAGTCTCGTCCGAAAAAAGTGAACTGACATCTATTTCATCTATCTCAGTCTATTCATATCTATCTATCTATCTATCTATCTATCTATCTATCTATCTATCTCATATTGTCCTGTATCCATTTATCTATCTATTTATTTTTTAATCTTCTATCTATCTATCTATCTATCTATCTATCTATCTATCTATCTATCTATTTAAGGCTGTTCATATCTTTCTTTCTCTCTCTCTCTATTTCTCTATTTCTGTCTGTTCTATATCTATCTATATATCTGTTGAAGTCTTTTCATATATATATATATATATATATATATATATATATATATATATATATATATATATATATATATACATACACACATACACGTCACTAGACGTTAAGATGTATCCAAAAGAACAAGAGCTACACTTATTTGTTAATTCCTATACTTATACACGCACACACTTGAATAGGAATAATAATGAAAAATAATTTTCACACGATTTCCTGCCAGTGAGTCATCACCTATGTAACATTTTTTGAAGGGGAAATATTTTTTTGCCCACATTACGCGCAGTTTAATGTCATTCTTAAATAACAGAAAATATTTTTCTAAAAGTTGAATCGAATAAAGCAGCAAACTGGAATGTCAAGGGCAATTCTCTGAAGGCGTTGTATAAACAAACACAAACCGTACCCACCCTTTCGTTCAAAATTAGCTCTTATTAAAAAAAAGGGTTCTTGTCTTAGCAACGAACTTGTTTTCTTTGAAATTAGGTTGACATCTGAAATTAGGAATTCCTTTTAAACTGTGTGCAATTTATTACATGGGTTATTTATTTCATTGCACCCATATCAAATAAGACATAAAACACGCTCTTAAAAATACGTTCTCTAAGGACCGTTCAAAGATGTCCACTTCGTATAAAGGTTTGTCAATGTAGGAAACAGAATCGGCGATCCGAGTTTAATTTGAGGTTCAACCGGTTGCGTTCAGTTTCTCACGCTACTGGCAAAGGGCATCAGTACATCAGTACAAGCGTTATTTAGCCTTGGATGGCAGCCAGTGTAAGAGAAAGAATGCTCTTAATTCAAACTCAATAAGCTATGGTAATTCGCAAATCCTAAAGAAAAACGTCATCTCTGGCTACACATTATCGAATCCGATCTCAAAAGACATGGCATTTTTTTTTTAATATTTAAAGACCATATGTTAACAACAGAAATAATATTCGC
The DNA here is from genome assembly GCA_964036315.1 of Acanthosepion esculentum. Taxonomy (NCBI): domain Eukaryota; kingdom Metazoa; phylum Mollusca; class Cephalopoda; order Sepiida; family Sepiidae; genus Acanthosepion; species Acanthosepion esculentum. The sequence continues at coordinate 121,269,980 of OZ038476.1, read as the reverse complement.
ATTCGTTTTTACCTTTTTCGATGACATTGTTCCAGACCAGGTATTGTTAGATTTCCTAAACAGGTAATCTTGTTTAAAATTAAATTCCTAACGATTTGGATGTTGGTATTATGTATTAGGGCAGATTGGTTTTTCACTTTTTTCAGAAAATCAACATTGCACTAGGTGCAAAAAAAAAAAGTTTTAATGTACTATGTACCGACCCCCGAATTTAGATTCATAGCTTTTAGTAGTTGTTGAGTATATTTAGTTTTAAATATCGTCTGAAAAATGTACAGAAATACCTCATTTCCACAGGTTTTGCTTACATATTGATTTCAAAATTTTACCATTTCAAGAATAAATTCAATTAAAGTTGATATCTTTTGTGTCAGATACATTGAATGGAAAATATATCCAAACCAGTATTCTGATTAGGAATGACAACAAGCAAAATATACAATTTTTACTGTATTCGATAATTGAAAACAGTGTAAATGTTGTAGGAGATTACAAAAAAACTTAATCAATAAATAACGACAAACATGTAACATTTGTTAGGTCAAGATTAATAAATAAATTAATAAAAGTATATATTTTGTGATTCAAACGAACACTCGTTGCCACTTTTGTGATGTCAACGAATACTTGTTGTCACTTTCGTAATGCTTGTTGTAGTAGAGACTTTATAATCGCAGATACAACTATAGAACGCCATTGAACAATACTGGTGTCAGACGCCATCGAATATCACTCGCACTAATAGTAATTGCTCGATAATACTTTCTCAAAAAGTAACCACCGTATAGTGAAATAGTATAGTGAATAGAGTAGAGAATAGCGGTCCGTATATTAATAGAGGATAGAATAGAAATAGAGATCCGAATAGTAATAGAGGATAGAATAGAAATAGAGATCCGATTAGTAAGAGAGGATAGAATAGAAATGGAGATCCGTATATTAATAGAGGATAGAATAGAAATGGAGATCTGAATAGTAATAGAGGATAGAATAGAAATGGAGATCCGTATATTAATAGAGGATAGAATAGAAATAGAGATCCGATTAGTAATAGAGGAAATAACAGAAAACCATAATTAACCATTACCCTACGCCGATGCGCCTGTCCTACAAGTATTTATTATTGGTTGATATCGTCAGTATAAGGCACGCAGATGGATTTGTGTTGACAGCAGACTTGGAAAGGAAACTGTTAGACAAGGATGCCCAGCATAGTAACAGCCGATTTGCTAGGGTAAAATTCAAGACACTCAGTTGCAATTTACATTCAAACGATTTATATGTTAGATATTGTTGTGAGACCGATACTTTCCTACATCATGGCCTTTCCCAGTACTATATTATTATGTGAATGGTAGTATCATGGGAGCAGCACCAGTAATGCGCAGCCGCGTACGATACCAATATCGGACATCACTGGATAGTAAGCTCTGCTTACTCTTACACTATTCTTTGTAACTTTTCTGTTTAATATATCTTTCTTACCTCTAACCCGTGCTCCGTGTTTCCCTTCCGTGGCCCCTACTTCGGGTCCACATCAGATATGCACCCGTAAATTGTGATAAAATCGTATTGCTGCTTGGAACAGGAGCCAACGTATATACTCACAGCATATTATGAGAAATCATTTCACTTTAATTTTGAATACGGTGCCCCGTATTTCTATTTTCCAAATCTAGCAACCTTACTACGGACAACCCCTGCGTGTATTAAGAGTCAATACTTTTCGTTGCCAAAAGAATGGAAAGTTATATTAAAATCGAGCTAATGAAGACTATCTATTTGGATTGATTGGCTTGTTGGTCGGTTGTTGTTTATCGGCATGTCAACACATCTATGGGTTATTTAATGCCGAAATCTAAATATTTTGAACACAATTTAATGTTTCAAGAAAAAATATTTTTAACGAAATTGTATGCCTTCAGCTTTAATTATAATATATTATTGGTCATTTTGCTATAGAATGTATTGTTGGCAATTTTACTATAATATGTATTGTTAGTAATTCTTTATATAAAATCTATTGCTAGTAGTTTTACTATAAAATATATTTTATACCTTTATACTGTTTTGTTTTTGTTTGGCGATTGACTATTTGTTCATAGCTGGAACCCTAAGAGATGCTACCACTCCTGGTCAGGGTCGACCTGGGAACAACAATTAATAGATAGTTCCATGCACTTCAAAACCGACAATTCCCTGGCCAGAGGCGTGGCTTCTGTGTTTGAACACTGATATAGGTGCCACTTCTTTATTTGGTTCTTTAACAAACTTACCTTATTCTAGCAACTGGCCAGAGACCCTGTCTGTCAAACTGATCTGAGAGTTGAATTGTGAGCGATCAACGTAAGGTATATCTGAATCTGACCACTTAATAATTATTACCTAATATCCTTCCACAGACTTAACTTTCTTCCTAATTTTTTTACCATCGACCTTCTTGATGTCACTAGTTCTTGGCTCAGTATCTAACTTGAGGACACAACTATTTACTCCTGTCTTCATGGTAAGTTTAATATTTTTAATTGATTGATTGATAGTTTTTTTACAGCTTATGATAATAATGATTTAAGTCTTACGAATTAACCCATAGTCGTTTTTGGATGGGCTTGATTTGTTTGTGACTGCTCATCAAACTTTTGAAGGTTATTTAAAGCCAGAATATATATTTTAAACCTTGGAGAGATAATAATGATTTAATGATACAAGACCAATTAATTAATTAACCCATAGCGGTTGGGAGGAAATTGGTTTGATTTTCTTTTGTTTTTTTGTTTTTTTTTATTTGATTTTTTTTCTTGCGGCTTATCAACCTTTTGAAGGTCATTTAAAGCCAGAATATATATTCTAGACCATAAGAATCTTTCGGGAAATAATAACGATTTAAGTCTTACGAATTAACCCATTTGATTTGTTTGTGACTGCTTATCAAACATTTGAAGGTTATTTAAAGCCAGAATATATTCTAGACGATAAGAATCCTTCGGGGGATAATAATGATTTAATCGTACAATTCCTACTAATTAAACTTTAGACGTGGGTAGGAGAGGTTGATTCATGCATTTTCCAAGGGCATTGCACGTAAATGAATTTTAAAACCTACGACTGGAATTGGGACTTGACTTTCCGTGTTCCAATTCCAAGCTATTATCTATTACACCATCCACACATGCAGGACCTCAGTACCTTGTTTCCCCGTCTAGGTCTGGTAAGTCTGATAAAGTTAAATTGGCTGCTGACCTCGAAAAATGCCTCCAGCACACTTGTCTTTATGTGCTGCAAAGTGTCTGGTTGTCATCTGTCACTACAAGAATTCTTACGATGTGCAGTAACTGGCCAGAAACAGACTTTGGTTTGGTTTGGTTTGTTTTGTTTTACGGCATATCAAACTAAATGGGTAAATTTAACGCCGACAACTTTTTTTTCTGGTAATATTTTTGTCTTGTCAAAAATCTATTTCTGTTAATATTTTTTTTCTCAAAAATGTATAGCTGGTAATATTATTTTTTCAAAAACGTATTGTTGGTAATATTTTTTTCAAAAGCGTATTGCTGGTAATATTTTTTTTCTTCAAAAATTTATTTCTGGTAATAATTTTTTACAAAGTATTTCTGGTATTAAAACCTATTTTTACACTTTTATAATGCTTTTTACCTCAGTTTCGGGGTTAACTATTTGCTCATAGCTGGGACCCTAACAGGTGCTACCACCCGGGTCAGAGTGGACCTGGGAACACCAGCAATTAAGAGGTGGTTCCACGCTCCTCAAAGCCTCCTGATCAGAGGCCTTGCTGTTGGACCTAGTTTATCGTCTTACCCTGGACGCGGATGTAGTTTATCGTCATACCTAGGACGGTTAGAAACAGAGATCACCAAATACGAATACCCCATTCTCTCAAACTGATTTGCGAGTTGAATCGCGAACATTCAAGATAAGGTATTTCTGCATCTGACCGCTATATGGTTATTATATAACATCGTTCCACGGACTATGGGATAAGTAGTAGAACTTGTACCGCGAAAGGATGTGAGATAATAATCATTTAGTGGTCCGCACATCCAAGGTTTCAGCACCTAGTAATTCTCATCTAGGTCTGATAAGTTTGATAAAGTTAAAATTGGCTACTGGTGTCGATAATTACCTGCAACCTTTGGAAAGAAATATCTTGTTAATTTGAACACGTCCAAAATAAAAACTGATGTCTTTTAATCGTCTTCATTTTTTTTTTACTTTAACATTTCTGACGCTAGACTCCTCAAGACTAAATCATTACGCCCTTTCTGTCTAATGGGAATGATTATATCGAATCAATTGCTAAATTTCCTACCGATAATTTTGGTCCATTGTTCCTCGTCATAATCTACCTTACACATTTGTAAGTCTACCATTCTTTCGAATTGAATAGTGTTGCCACGTTCGCTCCGATGCTTCTACTATCTATATAGAGATACTCAACAAAATCTATTGAACAATCTTCAATGTTATAGGTACTGAGTCGCCATCTCGGCTTCAATCTCTTCCAGCGCCGTAATATAGTTCTCCTGTGACTATACTATAAATAATTTCAAGGTACTTGTTCTGATGAATTTTCCTCTTTGTTATCTCGACATCATGAACTTACTAGTTAGGTCTCATCATTTTATTATTTAAAAGAAGCTGTTTGAGAAGAAGAGACGGTTACATTTAACCGTTTTGACAGTGAAAAGGTGGGACCGAGATGACACCCTGTCAGCTCACTGGTAGTCATGTAGTCCGGGAACCAGCGAAAGTAGCTCATCGGAACAGTTGCCGTGAAAATATTTGTAGAAGAGACAGAGGGACGCTACAGCACGTCTGCGATATAGCGATTGTAGACTAGATGCCAGATCAGGACCTATCATCTTGTATATTCGTCTCTGGATTTTGTCGAGGACCCCGAGACGTACAACGGGAGCACCAGTATATGACTGTAACATTCCATGCAAGGACGGACGGTTGATTTATAGATTTGAAGGATGTACTCCGACGAGAAAACTGTTAAAATAAGATGTCTGTGTTATTTTCATTTTTGCGTAATTTAGACGACAATTCATCCATCGCACCCTGCATTATATGCACCAGTCTAATTGTTATATTGGTATATGCAGAAATAAAAAAAAATAAAAAAAACTTGTTACGTGCAGCAGAGAAGCTGCTAGGCTATTGTCATTTATTAGGTTGGTGCAAAAATAATGTCGTTTTCTCACATGAAGTTGAACGTCAAAAAACGACATTAGTTTTGCACCAACCTAATAGATATTTGGATTCGCCTCCATAATCTGTGATATTGTTTGCATCTATATTTATTGTTAAAATATTAATATTCGTAGGCAGATGAGATCATCACACGCTCCAAGTGATAATTCTTATTATCTAAAAGTCTTTGGCTATGTCAGAACCATCGATACTACGCAGCAATATCCTGGATTGTTCACACCAATCGCCCGCTTTCTTGTTTTACTGGCATTCCAACCTTGTTATTCTCATTCTCGCATTTCTTATCGTGTGATCCACTGTCGAATGCACATAAGCAAAACGCACGCTGTCTCTCGTGAAATTAGAATGCTTGAACACACACTGTCAGGTGAAATATTTATTATATAATTCACGAAAGAAGAACTTCAATTGGTTTTTACTTGAACAAATTGAAGATGACATTGGTGGTAATAATGCTTTCGAGCTGGAGTGGCTTGAAGGCAAGAAGACGA
>OZ038476.1:121181754-121259254 GCA_964036315.1 Acanthosepion esculentum | reverse complement strand
TTTTCAACAAAACATAAATTACATTTATTGCCTTTCTCATTGTAAGATTTGGTTCTTGTCTCAATATCGTACGTTATAATAGGTGTATTACCACAGTTCCTTAATTGCCATAAATATTTAGAATTAACAGTGCTGTTTTTGCATTTTATATAGGCTAAATTCATTCTATGATAGTAGAAATTAATTTTCCAAAGATTTTCAGTCAAATCAAAATAAACTTTGACATGTATGCTAGCTCGGTATACAATATTGTCAGCTATACATTGACCGTTTAAGGGACAGGTCGTATTTTTCGGCAGCTGCATTTATTTATTTTTTTTAAATTAATGTTTTTTTTTGTTAGAAATATATTTATTTAATATAATGTTGTTATGTTGGCACATAGATTTATCGATGCTACTAACCCTGCTATAGCTGATCTTAACATTTTTTGTTATAAATCCTCTTTTGCGTTGGGGAAGGATTAAAGTTCTTATGAATTAAGTTTAGGAAAATTCTTCCGATATTCGTTTGGACATTGCGATTAAAAGGTGAATTCAACAATATTATGTTACGGTCTGCGGTAAAACATGCGGTTTATTTTTACCGATTTTGTTATGTTTTTTGGTTTTTTTTCTAAATATTCTAAATTTTCTTTATGGTTGCTTAGTTCTAAAGCTTTTATATATTTAATTTATTATTACCAAATATTTCCTCATTGATAGAGTTGGTAGATAATCTAACTTGAACTGATTTATCTAAATTATCTAGAATTTAATGATGGCGGTTTTCTGTTGAGTAGTAAATAGGAAAGGTTGACACACATATAAAAAGTATGAAGTAGTTTATTCCGGAGTATAATATATTATACGGGTGTAATAAACAGTTAATCGATATCTTCTTGTATTTACCCGAGACCTCCCCACAAGGCTGGATGTGGCACAAGGCCGGTTTTTACGTGTGGCTTCCTGAGCTCGCAGGCTCGGGCAAATATTGACCGTAGGCCCCCTTATACACGGGAAGTCTCTGCCATTCGGTATAGTCTCGCCTGTGTTTCTCTCTTCCCGAAAGCAGAAAGGTCGACAAGAGATAATTGTAATCGTTAACTGCTCTCCCTCAGAAGAGAGAATGTAGTTTAAATAGTATTAGACTAGGCCATCTTGTGGGGGTGTTCAGTTACTCCACAAAATTTCCATTCTTTAATGGCGCATATATGGTTATATAAATCATTGGTATATGGTTTGTAATGACCATTATTCAAGTCCAAGGTCACATCGAGATAGTTGATCACTTTAGCATTGGTGGTAGAGGCAATATTCAGCTTGTGATCTTTGAAAAGGTTTACCAGTTCCTTCCTCAATCTGTTTATATTTGTTGGACTTGTTTATGGAGGAGAATTACACCGTCATCTCTAAAGAGTTCAGTGTCCTTAATGTCGACAATATATCTTAGCCGCCGCACTAAGAAGAATCCAATTCATTCACGTGCCTCTGATGAATCATATGTTCCCATAGCAATATTAAATCCTGTGTTACTTCTTTTGATCCACAGATAAAGATTATGGAAACATGATAATCTTTTGAGTCTGCTTTATGATTTTAATTCTGGATCGACTGTAGGAAAGTAATTTTTTGCATCATTTATAGCAGACATTAGCAGATATGTTTCATATATATATATATATATATATATATATATATATATATCAATGTGTGCGTGTGTATACATACAATATATATATATATAATTATGTATTTAACTGAAATGTAATTCCAATAGAAATTGTTCAGAGAATTGATTGTTTTAATAAAGACAGAACCACATATAGTGTAAATAGGTACGATTTTCTGATCTTACTAAGAACATGACAATTATTTCGCAAACACACACACACACACACGCACGCACACACACACACACACACACACACACACACACACACACACACATATATATATATATATATATATATATATATATATATATATATATGTATGTATGTATGTATGTATGCTTGTATGACAAATTGGAAAAGTTTTCGCCCGACGCCTCTTGTCCTTTGCAGTCCTAAAGGACGAATCGCGTCAGAAGAAAAGTTTTTGTACTTTGTCATACTTTTTTACACAATATCTTCTTCAAATATAAAAATGTATATATTGTTATCTCAAATATATATATATATATATATGTGTGTGTGTGTGTGTGTGTGTGTGTGTGTGTGTTTGTGTGCGTGTTTATGCGTGTGTGTGTTAACCACTTAAATATACAGTATATCCATAGACATAGGTCATTATGCAGGAATGTAGATATTCACATACGCAATGAATACATAAGCATAAATTTGCCTACGCTAGAAACGCAAAATGATGGTAGAAAGGAAGAGAAAAAGAAAGAAACAAAGAGAGAAAAAACAATGGAAAAAAAGAAAGAAGAAAGAAAAACGTGCAAGAAAGAAAGAAAAAACTTGAAAGAAAGAAAGCAAGGTAAATGTGTACGCGAATGTATGAGTTCCTACACGATTTTGTTAGAATATGTTTTTGTTTTTTTATGCTGAAAATGACAGAAGCAATTCTGACAACTCATATGTTTTTCACTGCTCTTAGAAGAGTTGTATCAGACGTAGATATCAGACCCGAATACATTATATACCAGTGTGAACGCGTCTATTCTTGTATATGTGTGCAGATGGTGGTAGGAGCGCGCGCATGTATGTGTGTGTGTGTGTGTGAGAGAGAGAGAGAGAGAAAGAGAGAAAGAGAGAAAGAGGAAAGCCAATTTATTCTGAAGTGATGTCCCGTTAAAACGAAAGTGGTACGCACAAAACTGGCGGCATTTCTCAGCGGGAAAGGAGAGGATGTTTTTCGCACGCAGCAGGTGCACAACCGTCGATGTTCTGACGTGAGACACTTAAGTATCGGACATCGGCAGCTGCGAACTGCATTTAAAGACACGTCTTTTCGTGGTGGGGTGCGCACGTTTTACACAACTGCCCTCCCGAAGACACCCACACATCCCGGACATGAAATGGATAGATTCTCGTGCCTTTTCCTCTCAACTAACATTGCCAACATGATTTTCATTTACTTATCTTTGATATGTAAATTCCAGAATGGACATGCCGCAAGGTTTATGGTGAGAGAGCAAAGTGAGATCTGTAAGTTGGCGATGAGTCGTTATAATTCCACAAGTTCTTGGGTCAATCGATCTCATTTGTTTTGCCATTACTACAACGTGTCAGTTGATGTGGATATACACCTGTCTCAGGTGTACAAAACATAAGAAATGAGATAGATATGCTTTCTTTTTTGTTTTGGTAATGTTTATGAATATTATTTTTTACTGATGATTATCATAAAAAAACAGTAGTGGGTCATATTATTAAGAGTAAGACTACCAATTTTTGAAGAGACTCAACAGCCGAGAAAAAAAAGTCCCAACCGAAAGTTAAGTGGGCAAAATTCACTCTGACAGATTATAGTTCATCTGAGTTAAAGTCCAAGTCAGAGACTGGCAGCATCGCCCCGAGCCAACAAAGAGATTAAATCGCCTAACAGAATGTTAAATTCATGTCATCTTGAGATGCAAAGAATTTCTTTTTAACAGCAAGAAATGAAATAATGAGTTTGTGTTTAGAACTGTCGGAAGAAATCGCCATAAACAAAGTCTGTGTTCAGTGCCGGATGCAAATCTACCGTTCCTGCAATAAAATGTAAACAATCCATTTGTTTTTTAAACATTCTTATATTGGATTGTTTATGATGTGGAATCGTTATGTTGATTGTATTTTAACATTGATTTTAATATCGATTGATATATATATATATATATATATATATTATAATTATTTTTAAAAAATTAGATTCCATTGCTACATAAGAGTTCTCATGTTTCAAAAACAGAAGCTAAAAAAATAGCTCTATTTCATCCTCAAGAGAATTTTGGAATAACTAATCTTGAAATTAGCTTCGTAAATTTCAAAATTAGTTATTCCAAAATTCCAAAATATAGCGATGGAATCATATTTTTTTAAAAATAATTATAATTTAGGCTCTACTTATGCATTGAGCACTGTTTTTTTTTTAAATAAAAACAAAAATACTAAAGACCTTTGGATTATTAACCTAACGGTTCTTTCCTATTTTTCTATATATTTGCACACACACACACACACACACACACACACACACACACACACACACACACACACACACACACACACATATATATATATATATATATATATATATATATATATATATAATTGAAACATAATGTAGGCCTTTCGTGTTGACTTCAGTATGCACTTGTATACTTACATATGCTCTATCTCTGATATTGAGCACTTTTACCCAAAAATGTAGCATACCTTAAAACTAATATTTCTCACTCTGCGTCGGGATACTGAACAATCAGCTAAGTGACAAATTTTATATCTGTATTAATTCCACACACACACACACACACACACACACACAACTGAATAAGTTTAGTGAATTTTATTGATCATTTTTTAAAGATATAAAGCAGTTTTTGGGATGTATAATTATCCCATGCTGTTACACGATTTGGACAATTTTGCTTTTACACATGGTATATATATATATATATATATATATATATATATATATATATATATATATATATATATATATATATGCATGTGTGTGCATTTGTGTGTATGTATTTATATATATATATATATATATATATATATATATATATATATATATATATATATATATATTACGACTACTAGCATGGGTATTCATGAGACTTAACAAATTTGTAGAAGAAACTAGACTGCTCGGCCAAAGAAAGAATGCCAGATCAGACGAAAGTTTCCTCTCCAAAGGGCTGACCGCAGCTTCGAAGCATGCCAAAGAGCAAGATCTCTTCATTATGCCTCTCGAATGCACAGATCGGTTAATGTTGTTTCCACTGTTTTAAATTAAATATAAATTTAAAAAAACACAGAATCTACTCAATCACGTGTTTCTACCAAAAATATAATTTAGAGTAATCAGACATAATGACTTTACACTTGAACTAAATATATCAGAATCGTTTCGTGTACAAATCGATCCTATAGCAGGACGAACATAGCTGTCATGACCTTTTGCACCTTCGACAATTCCTCCAAAACAATAAAGGTTCACAATGACATCTAGATAAACCCGGGCTGTTTTGATGCTGTTAATACCGTTGGAAAAAAGTTGCAACGCGACAAACGCCCTTTATGTTGAACTCAAAGTGAGCCATAAGTCCGTCAGATGCGATGATGCTGTGAATACGCTCTTGTTTTCAAACGTATAACTGACCTGTGAAAAATGCCTCGTGAAAGCCAGCCGATACCTTCTGCTATGTACGATGCATCTCGAAAGCGAAACATAACACCTGCTGTGAGAAAAACATGCGAACTATATTTTGACTGCAAACTTGGAGACCAAGACAAGAACTTAGCACGTAGACCGTTATACCTGTGTAAGAAATCTCAAACAATGGCTAACAAGTAAGAAAAACGTTATGCGTTTTGCATTGCCCATGATTTGGAGAGAGCCAACCTATTATGCCACTGATTCTTACTTATTCATGGTGCCTCCAATTGATAAGAGGCTTTCAATTAAAAAGAGATGGACAGTGCAATATCTAAACATTCCATCACCTTTGCGTCCTGTTCCGATAATGAAGGCACTCTTGCCCAAGAATGTATCGAACTCGTTACGATATTACGTATGGTCAAAACATGTTTTTGTATTAATAATCAAAGGTTACAAAAGTTTTACATGATATTCTTTCCTAGCCACTATATATAGGCATCATTGTTCACACTATTTACATGCTGACTATTGTTCACATCGTTGTTGTTGTTGTTGTTGTTGTTATCAAAACGTTTCGACGCACTACGAACTTCATCAGATGCATCTTGATCCGGATAACTTTTGCGATGTCAACGAACACTCGTTACCACTTTTATAATGTCATCGAATACTCGTTGTTACTTTTGTTGTTATAGAGACTTTGTAATTGGAAATGCAACTATAGTAACGCCTTTGAACAATGCTGGTGTCAGACGCATTCGAATAACACTCGCACTGATAGGACTTGTTCGATAATACTCGCTCGAATAGTAACGTAGGGATAGTAATCCGTGTAGTGTTCCGTATAGTGGTCCGTATAGAGAAATAGTTAGAGAATAGTGATCCGTATAGTATTAGAGTAGAAATGGTGATGATATTTATTGTACTATATGTACAAGTAGGGCACAAGGCTAAAAGAGGGAATAGGGTAAAGGATGGTAAACTTAGCTAGCCGCAAACACTGACCCAAACATACTGACAATATTCCTTTCACCAAAACAACTCATTCTTACTTACCATACTTATCTCATACACCATAATATCTGAGAAACTCTATGAAGTCCGAACTAGTCCCCATATATACAATTCATTGTTTTGGGGGGGAGGGGAATAAAATAACAATTAATTTTTTTTTAAATCCCCAATGATTATATACAAATGTGTACAAACTATATACAAGAAACTAAACAAATTTTTTGTTAGTAACAAAAAACCCCACAAAGCCCTAAATGTAGCAGTAAAATTAGTTCACTGGACGAAATCAATGCTGGACGTTGAAAAAAAACAAAACAAAAAATTCATACATCCCAAGCACTCACTCAAACACACACTCATTCAAACACAAAAACAGTTACGAAAGTCACACCCGAAACTGAAGACGCCCAGCACCCACCTGAGAAGTGACATCACTACCCACCTAAAGATGGGAAGGATGGGGAATTAAACCAAAAGAAAAAAATAGGGACAAAAAATAAAAGGGGCCAATGAGCATACACACCCTAGCTAAGTTTACTAACTAAAGAACTAAAACAAAAACAACCTACACTAAACTATTAAGGAGAGGGTTGCCAATGTTCAACCCAGCAAACGTAATATCCTCCTAACCGGCATCAAAATGCCACTCTAAGTCAGCACCTTTCGCTCAGCAGAGACGCGCAAGGCTCACCCACCTTTCGCCAAATTCCAATGGATGGAGTCGCTTCCTTTCCGTCCTGATCTGGACTTTAATCTGATGCTTAAAGAACGGGATCAGTTGGGAAGAGGTAAACTTGTCGGCCCCATGGAATTCCTTCTGTCGCGTCTTCCGTATCACGACTCGCATAACCCCCAGTAAGCAAAGGAACACATAGTGCTCAGCTTCAGTCAACGGCGGTACTATATTGCTACAGAAGGAACTGGCCTCGAGGACAAAGAACTTTCTGCGCAGCATGCGAACCATGATGTCTTCAACAAACTTGCACAACGGAGCTACGACACCACAATGAAAAAAGGCGTGACCTAGAGTCTCCACCTCGCCACTGCATCGAACGCTGTTTGGCGACTTTGCCAAACCCGCTGAACGAAGTCTTTTGGCTACCCAGAGGGCCCCTCGAATCACCAGCCAGGTGAGTGATGCCTCAGAGTTAGTGACACATTTCAACCCGGGCGCCCAAGGCCATATGCAGCGAGCCTCCCGCTTCGTCAGACCAAGCTCACCTATCAAAGCATCCTGAACGTTCCCCCGAACTAACACTTGATATAATGCCTTACCGGACAACGTCTGGACGCCGGAGAGGCCATCCTTCGTCCGTAAGAGTCGCTTGAGGGCAATCCGACATTCACGATAGAAAGAGCCCTCGCCTCGAGGAGTACAGCCGGACTCCTCCTCACATGAGCACACATTTCTCAAGGATGGAAAATGTTTATGGGCGTCTTACTTCCAGAATTCGCCGTTGTCATCCAGTTGCATACACATCCGGTCTAGATAAGTAATGCGAAGCGTATGTTGACGAATTTCAACGCAAGGCACCCCTAGACCGCCATCAGAAGGATGAAGGTAACAGGTCTCGCGACTAACCATGGCGGCTCTGCCTCTCTCACAAGGAGAACAGGAGCCTTACAAACGCCAATAAAGTGTTAGACGAGAGTGGAAGCACGGAGAGTCGGTAAAGGTGAATCGGGTAGATGTGCGAGGCACATACCTCCACCCTCCCCTTCAAAGAAAGATTCCTCCGGGTCCACAGACGAACTGAGACGTCGGTCTTCTCCCGCACCTCCAACCAATTCATTTCCAACAGGAGGTCGGGATCGAACCAGACGCCGAGTATCTTGACCGACCCGTCCGTCCAGTGGAAAGATACGGGAAGAGAAACTCCCTTCCACGAACCCAACCGCAAGCCAACAGACTTATCGCGGTTGATCTTTGCCCCTGTCACCATCACATCGCCTTTGATTTCCTTACTGACTTCGTTAATTTCGGCTCTGCTCGACACAAGAACCGAAACTTCATCAGCATAGGCGGAGTACCTGGCCGAGGTGATAGTACCAGGTAAGGAAATTCCGCGAAGGACCGAATTCGTCTTCAACTTACGCAGGAAAGGTTCCAACGCAAGAACGTACAGCATTGGAGACATCGGACAACCTTGACGAATGGAGCGAGACAAAATGAAAGGTTTCGATCTTACCCCATTCACTTCTACCAGCGCACCGGGGGGACGCATACAGCAGTCGGATCCAAGTGCGAAAGTCCGGCCCGAAACCGGCGGCCGAAAGAAAACCCTCCCGAAATCGATGGTCAACCCTATCGAAAGCCTTGGACTGATCTAAATTGATCAGCGCGGCGTCAATGATCAAGCGTACCAAAATGGAGGTTGTCCTGAATAGTCATTCCCTTCACAGCACAAGTCTGATCGGGACCAATCAGACTAGAGAGGGCATCCTGCAAACGGCTGACTAAGACCTTGGCTAACATCTTCAACTTTGTGTTTAACATCGTCAAAGGCCGATAATTATCTACCCGATACCCACCATTTTCGCTCTTGCGAAGCAACTTGATCACACCCCTGGTGAAGCGTTGAGGTAGAGACACCTGCTTCATCCAGTTGTTGAAGATCAGTGCTAGCAAGGAGACAAAGATGGGCGACTGCTTCAAGTACATTTCGTAAGGAAGACCATCTAATCCCGGAGTCTTGTCCAGACCAACCTGTTTCAGCGCATCCCAGATCTCAAACTCTGTAATGGGACCCTCGCACCCAGCCGCTTCAGCCGCCTCGAGACGGGGAAAGTCGGCTAAATAGGCATCGAACTGAGCAGGGGTCAGACAGGGCTCCCTGGTAAACAGCTCCTGAAAGTAGTCATGGAAAGCCTCACAAATTCCCACGTCTGTGGTCACAGTTCGCTTATGCGGCAATGTGATGCTCGCGATATGCCGACTAGATACCCTACGAGCTTCCTCTGCACGCAAAGAAGCGGCCATGTTCGTAGCCTCGCAAGACATTCTTTTTAACCTAACCCTAACTACTAGAGCTTGATCCTTCTTGATAAGCAAGTAGGCCAGCCCCGCCTTAGCTAAGGCTACGTCCCCACTATCACGGGATTTGATCGCCCGATCGACTTTTGCCTCAAAAGACTTTTGCGCTGTTAACCCTGCTAGATTGAGTCGGCGACTAAAATCAGAAGCAAAAGACCTAAGTTTAGATTTTAAAGTATCCCACCACTTATTCCCAATCACAGCCCCCGAAAATTCTCGCTGTAGCATTAGTAGAAGCTGGTCCCGGGAATCTTGCTCGCCAAATAATGACGAGTTCAATTTCGAGTAGCCAGCCATCTTAACCTTAGGCTTATCTAAGTTTACCCGAACCCGAACAAGCCTATGATCCGAGTAAACTATAAAATGGAAACTTGGACATTCTACGAGCCCTACTTCGACTCTCTTAACTCGGTCGATGTAGCTTGCGCTCACCACCGAATCCGAGCTGCCTAGTACAAGTCCATACTACCTCCTTGGGGTGCTCATTTCGATACTTATCGACGAGATCAAACCCGTCGATAAATTTCCGAAACGGCATAACATCCGGGTTGTTAGTTCCCGATTTTTGCCCTATACGATCTGCCGAAACAAATCAAACCGCATTGTCATTGGGCGCATAAACCCTAATGAGATGAAGAGCCTTATCCTTTATGGTAACATGCAGGACGCAAAGCTTACCCGCCGGATCCGCGAAGACAAGAGAACATACCGCATCCAGAGACTTGCTCACCAGCCAGGTAATACCCCTCGAGCGTCCATCAAAACATGCTGAATAGAGGACGAGCCTCTTGGACAGAGTATCCTCACGGTCGCGAGATAAAAAATGGGTCTCCTGCACGCAACAAACATCCACCCCGAGGCGCTGAAGATCGCGATCGAGTCTCGCCCTACGAAACTCCGACCTCAGGCCCAGGGCATTCAAACTTGCAAACCAGAGATCCATAATGAAAGCCAATTAGTATTGCTCTCCTGTGTTGGGCATGGCCGGGGAAAGGACACCGACGGCCTCTCCCATTGAACCAGTTCCCATCTGAGTATAGATTGAGCCATCGGGAGACAGGCCACCGACGTCCAACGGGGAAAGTTAACTTAATAGCTCTATACAGGGAGGGGTGAACAAAAAGCGGGAACCTCCCTGCACAAAATTGTTGCAACTTATTAAGGGTTTCATTATCGAAACACGCCATGAGAGGAAACATGGAGCAAAATTGGTTTGCCTCCGCCACCATGGACCAAATTATTTGCTCGGCTACACCGGCACGGATGACAGTCAAGGCGCTATTTGCCTTTGGGAAGTTCATTGGATCTTCGACATCTAAATCTCCAATCTTCCTGAAATTTAATAGAGTCTTAAGATTCTTTAATTTTTTAGAGTGAAGTAGAGCCTTGTTTTTCAATTCCTTGGAGACCCGGAACACGTCCACTCCGTTGTTGTATATTGGTTTTGATTTTTTGTTTGAGAAATTTCTTCAGCATTAGGAGATGTACTTTTCTGTCTTTTAGATAGTTCTGATTTTGGACGAGTGCAGTCAGGAGTTTTGACAGGGGAATGCTTTGGGGTAATCGGGGTATAAATATCGTGGGAACGGTCTTTAGAAGCAACCTTTTTTAGGGTTGTAAGTTTGGAGGACGTGTGAGATGGGGATCTCACGACAGGAGGTGAAGCCATAATATGTTTCTCAGAAGAAGGGGAAGACTGTGTCGAGGAGATAGGACAAGATTTTTTTGGTAACCGTTTTTCTTTTAGAGATTACTTAAGATTTTGTAGTTTTTCAGCCTTTTCAAAAAAGGCTCATGCTGTAGTTTTTGTTGTCGCAGTTTATCTGCATAGCGGGTCAGGGAGTTGCCCTTTGAGGGAATGGAACTGTATTTGTCACTAACCTTGGGGGCTTCATTGGGACGAGGGCCCGCTGCCTGGAGCTTCCCTCTAGCCTTACGAACAACCTGCCATTCCCCTTTTTCCTTCTCCGCAACCGCACTGGCGGTGGGCAAAGTCTTTTCGGGGAGTGGGGCCGAGAGACGGACCCAACCGGGGATTTTACCATACCGGACCTGGCTGCTGGCATGTCCATTACAGGCGAGACGGAAACAACAGACTCGGGCAGAGGGGAATTTGGGTTGGCGAGGGCCAGAACTCCAGCGGCCTTTTTCTCTGGGCAGGAAGAGGAGAGGTGACCAGTCTTTTCACACTTCCAGCAAGTTGGTATTCAGTCTTTAACTATGATAGGCATTTTCTGGCCCTCAACGTCCAGGCAGTTGGGGATGGAGACGAAGGCCTTTTGATCAACCATTATTTCAAAACTCCATCCCCCGGTCAGGTCATCTGAGGAAACACTAAGTATCTGTCTCAACTGGCACAGTTAAGCGGCCAAGTGTTCCCCGACAATATAAGGAGGGACTTCGTATAGTGCTACTGGGTCTATGCCCACCTTGATACTCGGTCCTCAGATTCAGATCTTTATTGATTATGTCACGAGTGCTGATTGCTTCGCAGTCGGCAGGCGTGAGCAACAGTATGTCCCACATGAAAAAACCTTTTCCTTTGATTACTCTCTGCGGTTTAACCCCCAGGGACGTCAATGATTTGATGACGGTGTCTTTCGCGAAGCGACAAATTTTGTGCGAACGCTTTTCGACCACTAAGATTGACACAATTCGTTTCTCAAACTTCTGCAGTTCGTCAGGATTTGACAAGAGACCATCTTTGGTAACTAGATGAGCGTAGCTCTTGGCTTTCTTCAGGAACTCCGTTATGTTGATCTTACATTTCGGAGGGGACGTCCAGCAAGAGGGCTTCTCCCTGACCGCTGAGTTGTCTTCTTTGTTTTTGTCAGTATTAGGAGAACTTGGGCTCGTTTCCGCCACCATATTCACCACCATTTTTTCTTCTGTGCTTGAATTTTGGCCTTTATCGGCCACCATACTTTCTTCTAAGCTTTGGTCATTTTCGGCCACCATATTTAAAACTTGGTCATTTTAGACCACCTTATTAGCAGGTAAATATTGGCTGTTAACTGCCACCATATAATCTACGGACTCCGAATCAGTTTTATTGGATTGCTTCTGGGGGATCATTTTTCTTTGTTTTTTGTCCCAAATAAATTTTTTCGAACCGTCCGTTTGGCACCCATTCAGTATATTTTTTTTTTTTTTTTTTGTATGTAAAGGGAATGGAAGGAACGATATGGATAGAAAAGAAAAAAATTAAATAAAATACAAATAAACTTTACAAAACAAAGAAAATATACAGCCTTGAACAATAATCATTAAATATAAAACAAGACAACAAAATTAACCAGACAAAGAAAACACAAAACAATAGGACCGGTAAAATAAAAACGAGTAAAAATGAAAAATTAAAGTTAGACGATAAATACAAAGATAAAACAAAATAACTTTTAAGACGGAAAAAGAAAGGTTACAATTGCAAAACAAAAAATTAATACAATAATACAGGCAAAAAAGAAAGTTTAACAATAATAAAAAAAACGATAAATTTAAAAAATACGAAACAACCAATTTTCAATATGGCCGCTGTTAAAACCTAGTCTGACCAGAAAACGAACTAAACACAAACAATAACAAAGGCAGATTAAACAAAATAAACGTAAATTTTAACACAGAACGATAAACGATAAAAATACGGACTTAAAGGATATTTAAAAAGGAAAAAAAATTTAAAAAATTAACACGTAATAAATAAAGAGAAAATGAAAGAGTAAGACAAAATAAATGCGTGGAAGCAAGGGAAGATTTTAAGGGGGACGGTTACATAAAATTAACCAAAGAATATAAAACAATAATAATAATAATAATAATAATAATAATAATAATAATAATAATAATAATTAAAGTAAGGAAATAAATGGATAAAGTAAAATGAGGGGTGATGAAAAAAAAAGAAAAAATATCAACTTTTTGCAAAAAACTGTCAGTAAAATAAAACGTAAGAAAATTTTAAAAAAATTACTTATCGTAACAAGAATTCAAACAAACAAAAGGACGTTCCCGTTGACAGAAAATTCCACATGCTGAAAAATTACCCGTCGTAAACGGTCGGTAAAAAAAAGGACCACTACTCCCAGAGAATAGAAATAGTGATCAATTAGACGCCACGCTAATTCCCATATATACATTTCCTTTGCCATCACGTTATCTACTGGCGATCTATGTTCAAACTATAGTGTCGGCAGTGACACTTTATTCTTATATTAGATTAACCTACGGTTAAAAGTTTATCAACTATATTTTTGTGGCATAATTGGAGACAAATTGGGAACTACATATATACTGTAATACCTGACCAACAAATCTCAGTCAATGAAAGAAGAAAATATATATATATATATATATATCTTTTGTAGTGACCATGATTTGGAGAGAGCCAACCGATCATTTCACTGGTTGCTACTTATGCATGGTGTCTGCAATTTATGCTATTTACATGAGGATTATTGGTCTCACCGTTGTTGTTGTTGTTGTTGTTACTACAACGTTTCGGCTCTTGTGTCCCTCGGTTTTCATCAGATGTATCTCGATCCGGGTGACCTATGATGAATTCGGGACTGAACCCTTTATTTAATCTAAGACTGTTCTCAGTCTACTGTCCATGTCTTCTGATATCTCGGGAAACAGGGCGAGCAATAACTGGGGAAGTGTTGAAAATAGACGAGATTTTTATTGGCTATGTTTTCAGATTTCTGTGAACTGACGGATGATATTGGTATTTTCTCGTTCTTCTTGCGTCGACAAGCCGCTCGATTCGCCTCACGGGTTAAATTCAATTTTTACAAAGTCAGGGTGCAAGTTACAACCTCATACCTGTCAGCGCCTGTCTACCCGTCTGCTCTCTATTACTCAAAATTCGACCTTGACCTGATAAGCCTAAACTAGCAGCGCTTTGAAAGTCATTTTTGAAATTCTTTTTTCTTTTTGTACTTTTTTTCTGGGTGATCTTCTTCTTCTTCTTCTTCTTCTTCTATGTGCCGTATCCCTTCAATTCGTGGGCGATGACGGCTCTCCACAGCTTCCTATCCTTTGTAGCACTTAATAAGGTTTGTCTTTTTATAAACTCTACGGAACCCTGTACTGCATCCGTTTACAAAAAAAAAAAACGCGTTAGCTAGTTGTTTTCATCAGTCCTTCTTACAAATTCTCCAAGTCGTCTTTCCTTGTTATGTTCCATAGAAATATCTCTTGTCTCTTTCTGAACATAATTATAAGGATTTACATTCTTATTATTTTCTTTAAAACATGGTAATCTCAGCATTTTTCTTCCTGTGTAAGGAGATTGCCCACTGCCATATCGGAGCATTGTTATTAGATAGCAGTTCCGCACCCTTTGCTATTTCTAATGATATTTTCCCGTTTTTTTTTAACACATAGCTTAGCGTTTGGATGGCACTATACGCTCTTCTAGTACGCCTTATGTTCTGTGTCACATTTTCCGTTCTCGATTCAACCAAGCTAAAAGAATAAGATGAAATCTCTATGTAAAATTGAAGTAGAACAAAGAGGATGCGATCAATGTCCCACCTTCTCGGAAATATATCGCTGAAAGATCCCGGAATTTAAGATGAGAATATATAAACATGGAAGTGTCTTGAAATTAAATGACACATTCAGTGGACTGGTATGACACCGAAACGTTCATAATCACAATTTTGATATGAGAAATATCCATTTATTAAGAAAAAATGAAGATACATGTTTGTTTTTTTTTAGTATCTGTCTACATTTCTGAAATGAGGTATTATGTACACTATTTAAAATATTCGGACTATTGTCCTCATCTTTGTCGCCATGTTTATCACAACGTTTCGGCCGTTGTACGATCCGGCCTTCTTCAGGTGGTTGGAATGTCGAACTGAACCCTTTTCTTCGCTCACTGGGGTAGACTGTTCTAGTTCCACGTGCCATGTCTAACGGATGTCAGTTATCTCCTGTTAATTCCTCTCTGAAATTTCTCCACTGCCTTAACCAGGTATTGAACAAATACTCTTTTTGGTCCTCTCACTGGATCTAACTAACGCCTTTATCCACTGTGCCATGTGTCCGAATAATGTAAATAGTGTTTTTTTAAGCATTCACCCCAAGCAAGGCAATAAAGCCTCTAAGATGCAAAGGGTTTACTGAGTATTAGAGATTATGGGAAAAGAAAAAACATTATTGTTATGGTCCAAGTTCCTTGTAATACGGTGATGGTCCACGGTAGAACCAATGAAGAATAACTCGAACACAGGTATGGAATAACACAGATATATTACAAACAGAAATATATACAAAGAAGTAGAAGTATTAGTAATGACTATCAGATTTGGTTAGAGTGAACTATGTTGTCTCGACAAGTATCACTATTCCAATGTTCTTACAATTATCTATCCTCCCTCTTGAGAGGCGCAGTATTTATAATGTCAGGAATAGTCCATTATTATTATGGGTAAGTTCCCATAACAATTATTAAGGAGCAAGAACAATTTAAGAACATTAATTAACAAAAGATAACCACTGACATTGCATTTTAATTTTTGAAGATCAATGTTGACTGGAAAGTAAAAAGACTTCCACAAGTAAGAATTGCGAGAGAAGACACTGTTAGCATAGAACTTACGGTTACATCTAGCCATTTCAACTGTAAAATAATTAAATCTTGGCGCCAATCTGGGTTTTTTATGTGCTATATCATTTCAGGATGTAGGCGATCATGGCTCGCCACCTCCATATATCCCTCGAAGCTCTCAAGAAGTTCCTTCCCTTTGCAACCTCTTCCAGACCAAATTCTGTCATCCACTTGCTTAAGTCTGCTAGGTATGTCATGCGTTGCTTTTCCTTGTCTCTCGTTCCCACTGTTCGACCCGTGAGTATCAGATCCTCCAGGCCCTCCTTCCTCGTTATGTGTCCCAGCTGCGCTTAAATTCATAAAGTCCAGATATCATAAAGTTCATCAGAAATAATTACAATTAAAGTATTTATAGAAATACACAGGGAATCTACATTACCAAGGTGCGAAAATGACTGAAGCCGAGATGCCCGGTCAGGACCAATAATATTGCGAATTCTTCTTTGGATTTTATCAAGAATCCGTCAATATATAGTAGGAACACCAGACCAGATGCGACAGACTTATGAATATGTACGATATGATCTGACGAGAAAAATTATCTAGCCCGAAGCAACATTCATAGCAACAGACATAGCAATTGATTCAATATAATGTTTCTACTTAATGTTAGTCCGACAAAGCTCAATAAGTCACTCTCCTGGAGGTAAGCCGCGGCCATGCTGATGGTAGATGGCAGATAGGGTTCTTTCAGACTTTTCTCTGTTGGATTTACGCGCTGTTAATATACGAACGGGTTTTTTTTCCAGTCGATAGCTAAACTGGTCGCAAAACAATGTGGGATACAGTAAAATTTTAAAACGAATGAACACATGAGTAAAATCTGATTTGAAATCAATAAAATCTAATCTTTAAAAAAAAACGATACCATCAGGATGATGACATTTGCATCGACTTCAAGACACACTCTAAATCAGTGTGATCTCTCATCTTCGACATCATTTTTTGTACAATAATGTTCACCATGTACAAGGTCCAAGAGCCACTCAAGGTAGAGGGTTATAGAGTAAGAGGCACAGCCGATGCGGATATGCGTGGAAGGTCACTGTTAACCTTAGACTTAAACACCTGAAGATTGTAGTGATCGAGGGAAGCAACCACTTGAGAGTCGGTTCCACAAGGCAGTGGTTCGTGGAAAGAAACTGCTTGATTGGATCTTGCATCTCGCCAACAGAACGTGGGTGGTTCGCTGCAATGGTCGTAGCATGGCGAGTCTTAGCGGTGAAGATTAGGACTAGTGAAGCTTCGGAGTGTGGTTCATCTGAACACTTTCCATGTGAATAGCGATAGAGCTGCGAGTGGCTTGCGAGGCATTCCATGTGAATAGCGATAGAGCTGCGAGTGGCTTGCGAGGCATTCCATGTGAATAGCGATAGAGCTGCGAGTGGCTTGCTAGGCTTTCCACCTGAATAGCGATAGAGCAGCGAGTGGCTTGAGATATTTCCTCTGTGAGAAAGGAGTTGTAGGGTGGAAACTAATTCGTCACCCACAACGCATCGCAAGCACCCTCATGCAGAAGTTAATGATGAGAATGCCAAAGCGAATTTTCGAAGTAATTCGCAAGAATTGAGGATACACTGAATATTATATTGTCATTGTGAATTATTTGTTCTGTATTTTCTATTTTTATTTACATCGTCTTATCTTTATGACCAACGAAAAAAATACTTTTTCAATATTTGTTAAAATTAATCAATTAAAAGCTTAAAATTTTCACGTGTTTGTTGATAATCTACATTTTCTAATTAAATGTAAATGTTTCGCAAATATATATCGATTAACGTAACAGGATTTTATATTTTTTAAACCCTTTTGTATCTGGTCTTAAGATTTTGACCAGGAGTGTATGTGCGCGTGAGAAAAACCATTGAACAGACGGATATATAAACAACACCCTCGGTTGAACAGTCTGTCAGACATCAGGGGCATATCTCTCTCGGACATCACAAGACAGTCTCTCTCAGTCATCACAGGAAACTTTCTATTAAAAATCGCCGGAGAGTGTCTCTCAAACATCACAAGAAAGCCGCTTCCAGACATCACAGGATAGTTTCTCTCAGGCATCACGGAAAGTCGCCGGCATCAGAAATTCTCTCTCAGACATCACAGGAATGTCTCAGACATTAGAAGATTTGTATTGTTTGAAAACCCTTTTGTATCTGGTTTTAAGATTTCGACCAGGGGTGTATGTCAGGCACAGCCAAGCGTACCGGTGTTCACTTCCCGTGTACACCATTGAGAACCAGGGAATCACAAATCTCCACCTCCAAGTTGGGTATCATCTCAGATCAATTCAGTACCTGGCACCTTTTTTACAATCTGGTGAAAAAGTGAGTGCCAAGCCTATTCTGGTGTAATATCACATGCACATCACAAAAGATAACAAACTGATGGACAAAGTGAAAATAACCAATAAGCTTGGAAATGTAATCATTTTGACTTCACACTCCAGTGCCATCAGCAACTAACCGTTTAAGCTATCTGAACATATTTAAAAGATCTTATGCAGGACTGGCTAAATTGTGTCTTGAGAGTATGGTACCCGGAGAAAGAAGTGGAGGAATGCCAAACACAGAGGTGAAAGGATAGCATAATTCCGTGGGTGTCAAGGGTGGCAGAAACTAAATAAACTTGCTCAAGATCCGACTAAACGGTGTAGAGATAAGTCATAGAAGATCGCAATCTGCCGCAGGTGAAAACAGCGACGAATGCGTACAACAACAGGAGTAAAGTTATTTGATGAAGCATTTCTCATGGTATTCAAATTATAAGTAAAAAAGTAAGGGATTCGTCGTCGTCGGCGGCGGCGTCGACTCCCAGTCGTGTCCGAGTATCGGGTTCTGTCATGAGTCCTAACTTCGCGGTTAATGTTTATGTTTGACATGGCTTGCGAGGCCCAGTCGGTGGTAGAATAGTCGCGGACAATGCTCACGGGGGAGGGGAGGGGGAAGACGGGGTCGTTCACATCGCTCTCTCCTCCTTCGTCGTCTTGCCTCTTCATTCTCCCTCCTCTTTTCCTCGAAGTCCGCGATGCCATCGCGTATTGATCTCCTCCACGTTATTCGGTCCCTGGCAGTTTCTTCCCACGAGGACGAGCTAATGTTGGTAAATGTCAGGGTGCGCTTTAGTTGGTCTTTGTAGCGCATTTTGGGTGATCCTCGTGGTCTAATCCCGATGGCCAGCTCGCCATATCGGATTTTCTTGGGGAGCCTGGAAGGATCCATCCTGTGGACGTGTCCTGACCAGCGGAGGCGGGGATGGATGATGGTGGCCTCGACGCTGCTCACTGAGGCTCTGTTCAGCATTTCTGTGTTGGTAGTGTAGCTCTCCCAAGAAATGTTGAGGATTTGCCTTAGTTTCAGTTGCTGGAAGCGTTCTAGCATTTTTACCTCGCTTCTGTATAGGGTCCATGTTTCTCAAGCGTATAAAAGGGTGGAGAGGACTACTGCCCGGAAGACCATGATTTTGGTGGTCATTGTGAGTGCATGGTTTTTAAATATGTTGAGTCGGCCAAAGGCGGAGTGGGCGGCCCCGATTCTATTGATCGGACTAAACGGTGCAAGATAAGTCATAGCAGATCGCAATATGCCGCAGCTGAAAACAGCGACGAATGAGTATAACAACAGGAATAAAGTTATTTGATGAAGCATTTCTCATGGTATTCAAATTATACGTAAAAAAGTAAGGGATTATTTACGAATATATAATGTATCATCTGTTATATCTGTAAAAAGTGTTATACCCACGAAAAATATATATGGATGTCGTTTGATCTTTTTTTATAAGAGGATTTTTTGTTACTACATTCTCTTGTATCAAGTTATATTTTTTGCTTATTGCAACACCTCGTTTTCAAAAGCAACAATATTTGATTTCTCTCTAAGTGGAGCTTAATATACTGAATGCACCCTGTATTGTGCATTAAGACCTCTTTTTTGGCCATGCGTTACAGACTCAGGTATGAACTCCACAATGGCTGCTTTCCTGACCCTAGTGTCAAACCAAACCAGTGTCTACCTATTATTTCATTACTATTCTTGCCTGATAAGACTTAAATTCCTCATTAAATTACCTGACAAGTGTTGTCATGTCGTTAAACTCAAAAGCTGAAAAAAATCTAGAATATTAACCATATAGATACTATATTATCAATAAATTTGAACAATGTAAAATTATTGTATCTACTTGTACAGCGAGACGGAACAAATACTACTAAATTTCAGCGATATCTATGACTTTTGTAGCCGAATCAGAAAGACATTCTCTTGGTAACGCAACAATACGATGATAATATATATCTTAAGTGTTTGTTAGGCATTTTATTGGATTAGCACTAGAAAAATAAATGCATTTCTTGAATCAAGTATTGTAATTGGTTTATTAAATATATAATTAGCTCCAGCATATCTACCCGTAGTTACATCGAAATTTTTATTTTGGCCATTTCTATCAATAACCTATCGAGTAATATTGATTTTAATTATCCTTATTTTCATAAATATTTATATGCTGTTATCTAAGGGTAGTGCTTTATTTAGTGTGTTCACATTGATGGCCGAATAGAAATATTTTATATAAAATTGTATAAATGGAAGCATGTTGGAATCTTGCTGTTTGATTACTTAACAAATCTAATAATACATAAACAACTAGAACATTCTGATACGATATATTTTAATATTGAAAAAATGAATAATTTTTATATGGCAAACAGAATTTTTGCAATTACTCCCAGTATTGCAGACGAAAATTCGGAATGAGCATCACCAATTGGCACAGAATGCGTTTTTGTTGAGGCTATGATTGCCTGAAGAAGAAAGCAGCCTTTATTGATTTATGCGCATATTTAAGTAATTGCATTCTTACCTTTGAGCATAAAGAAATGTCTAAATATTAAAACACACATGTCATTGTCAATCTCGTGTAAAGCCATTTCGACATGTAAGTCTAAAGTTTTCTCTTCGCTTTATTTTTTTTTATTTTCACTGTATTTTTTAAAGTTAATTTCTATGTGTTTTCGTCGTTGCATTATATTTCATGGCCCTGTTGGCTAACTCGATGAATAGTCTTGATGATAATGGCGCGCCATGAACAATTCTGAGAAGCCATGATTGTACCAATAGTAGTTTTGCTCTTGAGTCCCGAAACTTCAGCATGGTGAGCAATTGAAAATTCCATCAAAATAATCGGCTAAATCCTAGGGTGGGATTCAGATATTAACGCTTATTCTTTTTTTTATATTGTAATATTTTATTAAATGATACACCCACTCAAAAAATATCTTGACCGTTTAGACACGAATAAGCTCCCGCCCTAAAAATAAATAAGAGTAATTGGCGCACTTCAGTGTATGCAATTTAATTATGTAAGACATGCAATTATATATAACTCTATAACTCTGGCGGTGTAAAAACACAGATGATGCAATTTGTACATAAAAAAAAATAACATAAACTCAGATCTGGGAAAAAATTCAATAAAAAAAGAAAAGGCTAAAAACATCCGTACAGCTTGAAAATAATCACGCAGCACTGTAATGTCTAGCCAAAAGAAAAAAAACACCCAGAGAGTTAACTAAGCTGATACGTAAAAGTGTTCAATACACTAAGAACAAAATTAGAATACCTAAAGAGCCAGAATTATCCTAATGATCAGGTAGGCGAAACATAGGTTCTGGCTCTTTATTTATTATATATATATATATTTATTATATATATATATATATATATATATGTGTGTGTGTGTGTGTGTGTGTGTGTGTGTGTGTGTGTGTGTAGGAGATAGATAGAAAGAGAGAGAGTATAGAGAGTGATACACTTGATCGGTTTCATAACTGGGCTCTTTATTAACTACGTCGTATTCGTCTCTTTGAAGTAAGCATACGCAGAGAGGCAAAATGTAGATAAAAATACACGGTTGTTTTAACTGATGCATGCACACAAATACATACACATGCATATATATATGTATATATATATATATATATATATATATATAGAGAGAGAGAGAGAGAGAGAGAGGAGAAAGAGAGAGTAGATTATTATAAGTAAAACGTTTGTCACTTAGGTGGTTGATGCTACCTTCAGGATCACGAATTCAAAGTTTCGTAGACGGACCCGACGTCCACTCATAAGAGAGTATCAGCAATTCACTGCTTACATTTCTCGAATTTTATTTTTTATATGCATTTATCATTGGTTCAAGTTTTTCGTAGCACATGTGTCTGTGTGTCTGTGTGTGTTTCTGTGTGCGTTTGTGTTTCTGAGTGTGTGCGTTCGCCGACGTGCGTCCGTCTGCACGGATGTGCGTGCATTTAGGGTGTCGTGATTATTTGTCCTTTTTTCTCTTCACTGTACAATCACACTTTAGCCTTTTTCTTCTTTTTTTATTTTTCTCTTTTCTTTCAAATGTAGCTATTTGTTTCGATTTGATTTCCGCTTTTTTCTAAACATGTTCCTTTGTTTTTAGCGCTCTAGACATTTATTGAGTTAGGTAAATTGTATCTCGTTTTTTGCATAAATAATTGCTTCCAATGCTTAAATAATGAAATAAATATTTCTATATATCTTCATTTTATTAAATAATTGTTTCAGATTTTTATTTTTTTTTAGTGGCAGTGAATTTGGCCCAGACTTCTGAGGCTGACGTTGGGGTCAGCTTGTAGACTAAATAGGGATGTTGATTTTGATTGCCTTGGCCGAACACGGGAATGTTAGCGTTAGAAAGCGTTTTCAGTAGGTTTTACACGTCATAAACAATTTACGTAGTTATTTCGTGTCCCGGGGATCTTGCTCCCCAGTGGGGGTGACAGAGCGACCCCACAGGCTAGTTAAAAATGTACACGTCGACGTATTTAATAAAATAGATAATTTTTAAAAATCCATTTTGTTGAAGTTCTCATTTTACCTCCGAGCAATCCAACTAACGATTATCCGACCGAGAGAAGACGGCCGTGAGAAGACGAAAAGAAAGAAGAAAGCAACATTATTATTCAATCACACCTGTCAAGAAAATATCTTTCCTGAACGAGGGGAGTATACAACACACACACACACACACACACACACACACACACACACACACACACACACACACACATATACATATATATATATATATATATATATATATATATATATATATATATATATGTATGTATGTATATATATATATATATGTATATATATATGTGTGTGTGTGTGTGTGTGTGTGTGTGTGTGTGTATAAAGAATTAATGGATGTATTTCTAATCAGATATTATCAAACATTATTTAATTAAGCGTTATTTTCAGTGGATAGCTGTGTTTGAAATAGACGTCTCCAAGTCAGCGCACTCGAGGAATCTTACTAAATAACGCAGGCCAAAGCACACTTTATCAAAAGGTGATTTCTCCTAACAAGGAAGACGCATAAGCCAGTAGAGGTAATGCACACTGTTTAAACTACACCCACCCCAAAAAGTGAACCACTAGCTAGTTAAAAATGTACACGTCGACGTATTTAATAAAATAGATAAGTTTTTAAAATCCCTTTTGGTGAAGTTCTCATTTTACCTCTGAAGAAACCAACTAGAGATTATCCGACCGAGAGAAGACGGTCGTGAGAAGATGAGCAGAAAGAAGAAAGCAACATTATTATTGAATCACACTTACCAAGAAAGATCTTTCCTGGACGAGGGGAGTATACAACAACTTATTAATGTTTTTGAAGCTAGTGAAACGTATATATGTTTCCTCGATGACCATCCTTCTTCGAAACTCATGAACTGGAGCTATAGCATCACAAAGAACTGTACATGAAAGTAGATTTTTTATTGATTCGTTTCTTTACGGCTTATCATATCATTTAACCTGTAAACCCGCTCAATACATTGAGAACGGTTGCGGCTGCTTGAATAGCCAAAAGAAACCCGTAGAGGAAGCATAAAATTTAAGACAGACATGAATGCTAAAAACAAAGGGAACATGCTTAGAAAAACGCGGAAATCAAATCGAAACAAATAGCTACATTTGAAAGAAAAGAGAAAAAATAAAAAAAGAAGAAAAAGTATAAAGTGTGATTGTACAGTGATGAGAAAAAGGACAAATAATTACGACAATGCAGACGGACGCACGTGGGCGAACGCACACACTCAGAAACACAAACGCACACAGAAACACACACAGACACATGCGCTACGAAAAACTTGAACCGGTCGGCGATCGCTAGTTGGTTTGTTCGGAAGTAAAATGAGAACTTCAAGAAAAGGGATTTGGGCTGACTACTTTATTAAACACGTCTACGTGTACGTTTTTTAACTAGCCAGTGGTGTCTCCCTATCAGCGACACTGAGAAGCAAGTTCACCGAGACACGAAAGAGCCACGTCTAATGTGTATGACATGTAAAACCTAACTCACTAAAATAACTTTCTATCTCCTATCCTTCCCACGCTAGTTTTAACCAATCAAAAAGGACTCCCTTTGTTTTGTCTACCATCTGACCTCAAAGGTCAAAATGAGGAAGTCAGAGGAAAATACAATTCTTTAAAAAAGAATAGTTTACTAGACTATTATTTAACAGTGCCGGCCAAGATAAAGATGGTACCGATTCTTCTTTATCAGGAAGATGACAGAAAGAAGCAAGCAACATATGAGTAAATCAAGATCGTCAACTAGGAGACAATCGCCCCAGGGCGACGCGGCTATACAAGAATTTGGCTATTATTTCGTTTTCTTATTTGGTTTGGAGGTAGCTTAACTACTATTAAAGCATTAATTGTAGGAGGTTAGGCTTATGATTAATTGTATATGTATTATTGTTTAAATTTATGTGCATATACCTGCATTTATATGCTTGTGTACATGCACACACACATACATACATACATATACGTATATAGGTATAGACACGTGCATTTATACATATATACATAAAAACGCGTGTACACAAGCACATGTACACTTGTCTCTCTCCATCTCTCTATCTCTCTCTCTCTCTCTATATATATATATATATATCTTCATATATATCTCTCTAACCTTACATAGAGGCAAACGGACGTCTAGCCACACTGATGAGCTGTGATACAGCGAAACAGTCTGTCTGTGGATGACAATATATATATATATATATATATATATATATATATATATATATATATATATAGTCAAACCTAATGAGCCAGACACACTTACAAAGGTTTCACTTAGGCAGATCGTCAGAGTCGGCTGACGATCTGCCTAAGTGAAACCTTGGTAGGTGTGTCTGGCTCATTAGGTTTGACTAGGTTTGCTTTACGCTTGTATTGAGCTCTTTAGTTAGTTGTTTACTCGTATCGGGGTTTTTTCTTTGGGCCTTGAACCTGTATCTGTGCGATTATTTTCGACAGACTTTCATGTTCCTGGCTCTCTCTTTTTTTTAAAACCTTTTTTTTCCTTCGTGATTGATTTGGCTGTTGTTAAATCAAGAGTTCGAAGGTTTTTCGACACGAGTATAGTTACCTATATTTATATATATATATATATATATATATATATATATATATATATATATATATATATATATATATATATATATATATATATATATATGATTAATACAAATATGAAATTTGTCAATTAGCTGACTGACGTTATATTCAGCACCTCTAATACAGAGTTTCGTAGACGAAACTTTGTGTAAATTTCCAGTCCCCTCGTCAGGAGATATCAGCAAATGTTTGTTCATTTGACTGTTTTCGTCATATTTATAGCAAGTTAAAAATAATTTGTTGATTAAAATTTGGTATTTTACACAGATCTATCGCAAATAAATCGTTTATAAATATAGACATTATCGACATGGGAATCAAAACTTCATGGTGACTGTCGGATTCACAACTCAAGCGATCTTCAGACATGGTACCTATTTACTTATATGTTACATGTTTGGGCAGTAATCTTTCTACTATACATATATATATATATATATATATATATATATATATATATATATATATATATGTATTTTTGTCATCCACAGACAGACTGTTTCGCTGTTTCACAGCTCATCTGTGTGGCTAGACGTCCGGTTGCCTCTAGCTAGGATCGAAAAAACCCGACTGAATTTGCGTCAGTCGGAACTTCTACCAGTAAGCCGTCGGCGCACGGCAGGGATGAAGGTGAATTTTAGCGTGTTTATTTTTAGATTTAGATAAACACACAGTGACTGACAGTGACTCAATTCTGCCGAAGAGTCATGCAATATTAGCTTAAATAGTCACTGTTTACAAACTCACACCTCAAACGAAAAAGCTCAACCGAAATTAATTTTTCAGGTGTCAATATATTTGTCATCCACAGATTTATTTTTATAAAAATCATTTCCAGTTCTATAACAAGCTTCTTGATGTTAATATGAAATCCATCAAGGAAGGCGTTGTAGTTGTTTTCTTACAAAAGTACTTTCGATCTAATTTCGGGGTGAATTAAAAAGACAAACTTAATGTAATTGCGAGCGTTGTGATGGCGATTTTTAAAAACACTCGTGAACGCGCTCTGTTGTAATTATTTTTAAATTTCAAAGCGCGTCCTAAAACTAAATAGACATAATACGCCTATATTATTCAAGGAAACATTTTTGAATATATTTCATATATATATATATATATATATATATATATATATATATATATATATATATATTCATGTGATGGGCAGTTGACTGTCACAAAGGAAATAAGGATGTTACTCATGTCTTCGAAAGGATATCTTCAGATGAAATAATGATCTTTTTTCATTTTGATATAAAAACTTTTCATGTCACATTCTCATATAAACACACACACAGTCACGCATACATACACACAAACACACACACACACACAAACACGCACACACACATATATATATATATATATATATATATATATATATATATATATATCATGTCTTGTCATTTTTGAAGTGGGTCGGGCAAAGAAATTTCTAGCCACAAATCGTGTTTTCATCCACCTGCACAACACACCCACAAACGCACACAGTATGCATGCCCACACAAAGAAAAAGATATTCTGTGTGCGTGTTTGTGCATGCATATATATATAAATATATATATATATATATATATATATATATATATATATATATATATATATATATATATATATATATATATATATATATAAATTTAACAAATGCGAGACTTCAGAATGCCATGTTAATATTTTATATTTCGCGAGACCGATAAAAGTCGGTTTCGTTTCGTCAGACCTTGGAATTTCAAAACAATGAGCGGATTCAAAAATTCTTCCAGGAATGAATCGTAAAACGAAATACATATATATATATATATATATTCACTGCTGTAAGGTGAGTTAAAACAAATTAAATTTCGAATTCTACTGAATTTGTTTAAGCTATTTTCTTTTGTGTATTTTAATTCATATTCTATCGACGGTTTCTTCGAGCTAATTCGTCTTTTTGTTTTCGATAAACATTTTTGATGTTGCTAGAATTTCTGGATAATTTATAGCTTACAGATATAGGAATATGTTTGAAAATATCAGAAAGTAGTGTGAATGTTTATATTGGGGTGTTATTTTGTTTTCAAAATGGTTTATATGTACCATCCTTTAAAGTAAAAGACATTTTTTTCTATTGTTCTTTTTTAATCAATTACGATCGTAGTTTTCTTTTTTTATTTCTCTTTTGTTTTATCCATTTCTCTAGTTATACAATTTCGAATTATTAATATTTAATTATCCCTATAAAAATGAAATCTTCCGTCCTATACGATATAAGGCTTCAGTAGTTTGGTTCTTATCGCCGAACAGCGACATTACGAGCGCATATAATTTGATTTTAATGATGAATTATTTTACAAAATCAACTACACATTGCCGAAGACCGAATACAGAGAACTGGTGAACAACCCTCATCAGGTTCTAAATCCAGAGTTTTTCTTCTTCTAGACTCGTTGCCAGTTTAGGCTATAGAGCATAGTCTGTCGTCTTATTCGAGCATAAATGCGCGGAGGTTATTTCCGCGTAGTTGAATATAACAAACTCGACTGCAATTTGAACTCTGCTCTCCGATTTCATTCCGAGCCGCTCTCCATTAATTCACCGCACACCCATCTCTATATCATCATCATTATCATCATTATTTTCGTCAGTCTCTCGACTGCTTCAATCATCGGGGGCAACCGGAAGGCGGAAGAAAGAGACAACCTTGTGCAGGATGATCTCTTAACGGTGGTTCTCAGGAGTTCCGGCATTGTCATGTCAAGTCAATTCTTTGATGTTGTCTGACCAGCTTTTGAGTTGCCGTCCACGCTTGCGTCCGTGTCCAACGGGGCTAAGCAAGGTGCCGATAAAGGGCAACATTTGCTTTGAACGTCAGGATTAAGCGACGTCCTATTTTACCTTCGTAGTCGAGATGGTTAAAGCATGTCGGTTCGTAATAACGTTGGAAGGCGCATTCTCCCTCTAATAAAATTTACGAATTGTCCTGTCGATTGACAAAATAAAATACAGTTTTAAAAATTAAACGGAGCGTCTACTCAAAAATGTATCATGCTATATATATATATATATATATTTATCATCCACAGACAGACTGTTTCGCAGCTCATCAGTTTGGCTAGACGTCCGGTTGCCTCTAGCTAGGATCGAAACCGGACTGAATTGGCGTCAGACGGAACTTCTACCACTAAGCCGTCGGCTCACGCCAGGGATGAAGGTGAATTTTAGCGTGTTTATTTTTAGATTTAGATAAACACACAGTGACTGACAGTGACTCAATTCTGCCGATGAGGCATGCTATATTAGCTTAAATAGTCACTATTTACAAACTCCCCCCTCAA
Source organism: Acanthosepion esculentum (assembly GCA_964036315.1). Classification (NCBI taxonomy): domain Eukaryota; kingdom Metazoa; phylum Mollusca; class Cephalopoda; order Sepiida; family Sepiidae; genus Acanthosepion; species Acanthosepion esculentum. Next base: position 121,230,467 of record OZ038476.1, on the reverse strand, counting down.
ACTAACAGAGCTCAACCGAAATTAATTTTTCAGGAGCCAATATTTTTGTCATCCACAGACAGACTGTTTCGCTGTTTCACAGCTCATCAGTGTGCGTCTAGACGTCCGGTTGCCTCTAGCTAGGATCGAAACCCGACTGAATTGGCGTCAGTCGGATCTTCTACCGTCGGCTCACGGCAGGGATGAAGGTGAAATTTAGCGTGCTTATTTTTAGATTTAGATAAACACACACTATATTTATATATATATAGTAACAGATTTACAACATTCAAGTTCGATTATCACATGACAGAACACAATACACACACACACACACACATACACATATATGTTAAGGGGTCTCACACAAATGGACTCAACCGAGGTATACATATACTACCATCAGTGTATACCCGGTAGTACGTTAAGACAGTCGAGAAGTCAGTACGCTGATTAGTATCAGAGTAGTATTAGAGGAGGGTAACACAAGAGTCACCGTCACGAGCACGTAGACTGAGTAAGGAGTCATACCGCGATACTTCAATACCAAGACTATATATATATATTATTGCTACTAACCCGCATTCCTGGATCTACTAACCCGTATTACCAGTTTGTGTTATTACGTTAATACATTTATTTTCCTTATCTATTCCTGGCGTTTGTTATTTATTGGTATTGGTCTTCATCCCGGAATCCACAACAATATATCTCTACTACATTTCACTATTCAGTGCTGATTTGCCTTTATGTCTACATATATTCTATCTTAGATGTCGAGCAATATTATAGATAGCTAGATAGAGATAAAGAGAGTATGTGTGCGTGTGAGAGAGAGAGAGAAGAGGCGATTGGTAAATTAAATCGTCGCCATTTTATATATTCAATTTCGCGCAAGCGCGTTGTTTGTTTTCGATTTTGTCCATTGTACACTATAGTAGGTTCAGTCGGGCAATGTCCATGACAAAAGAGCACTGTGACGCAATGCACCCCGCCAGAAATTTAAAAACGATATGATGTACTCCTTGGCATTCGCGCCGCAAGTTCCAATTCGAACATTTCAGAATGTTTGTGTGTCAATCTGAGAACAACGCAGAGAATTCAGATATAGTTGGATGCTATATCCAGTCAACATCATGGCGTTTGGAGTGATCACTAGTGATGGCGATGTTATACCTCCATTCATCTTTCCACAGAGCCTCGGGCTCAAAATGGAGGCTTACATCAAGTGCCTTGAGGAAGTGGTGCTACCCTGGATAAAGAAAGCGGCTGCCGGAAGACCTTACGTCCGGTAACAGACTCTGTACGATGTCACACAAGCAGGAGACCCATGGCTATCAGACAATTTCAGTGACCACATAATTCTTTACATCTGGCCACCTAACATCCCAAACTGCAAACCCCCATTTGAACGAGAAACCAGCAAAACTCCGTGTAGCACCAAAGATGAACTGAAGCCAAGGATTATGGCAGCATTCAGCAACTCCAACAAGTAAAACGTCCAGAAGAGTTGCAGGAGATTCTGAAGTCGTCTGGTGGCCATGGTTGTAACCAATGGCTATTTCATTGAATAAATTTACTCTTTAGTATTTCAAGATATTTTTATGCAATTTTGGAACAGATGAGATGTGAGTATTATTTTCCTTTTTGCGTAATTTACACGACAATTTATCCATTGTACCCTGTATATTAATCCTGAAAGCTACAGACACCGGACACTTTATCACTTTTGATTGATGTAGCTATGGAGATTGTCCTTCTGTGTTGGATGGTAGGATGCTCGATTCTTTCAGAAAAGATAGGACTTCTTTTGTCACATTTAGAGGTATTAGATATTGTTTCAACTAAACGCAGACTAATGCGCACGCGTTCATCTCTCTGTGTGTGTGTGTGTGTGTGTGTGTGTGTGTGTGTGTGTGTGTGTGTGTGCGCGCGCGCGCATACATCCATAAGTCTATGTACAGGCTGGTAATCCAGAGAAGAAACTGAATGTGTAAATAATCATTTAATTCCATCACTGCCAATCTGAGAAGGAACCACTTTATGTAAGATTAATCCTTAAAGAAATAAAAACGCGAACGTCTTCATCATGGCGGATTGGGTAGTTCGAGAGAAAACGTCTCCTATATCTGACGCACGTACGCCTAAGTGCACACGATTAGAAAGTGAAAGAGACAAAGACGCGTTAATAACTTGATGCAAAGTGTTGGGGCATCGAGATTAACACACACACACACACACACACACACACACGCACACACACACACACACACACATATATACACACACACACATATATATATATATATATATATATATATATATATATATAAATCGACATAGATCTTTATTAACCTAAGGTCTAATCAAGGTCATAAGGTCATTGAAAACATAATCTTACAGATACAAGCACTAGATTTGCACACGTAGAAAATGTAATCAATGTATTGCAAAATTACTTAAACTAGAATTTTTTAGATGAAATTTCACCCAAAACAAGGCGTAAGTGCCACTCAAGGTAGGGGGTTGCAGAATATGTTGTGTGATATAAGTATAGCCAGAGTAAGTAGGAAATGAAAATTATGATGATATAACAAATAAAGATTGATACTTGACATTTTTTAAGAATAATTTCCACCCTGTACAAGGCCAAAGTGCTACTCGAGGCAGAGGGATACAGTGTAAGACGCCCAGTTTATCGGGATATGTAGGGAAGATAACGGATAACCCAAGACTTGAACACGTTAAGGTTACAATGACCGGGGAATCGGTTCCACATGATAAGGTTTCTCGGAAAGAAGCTGCTCCAGTGGAACTTGTCTCTCACCAATGGAATACGAAGGGAATGGAGTTGGTTCTCTATAATGGGCGTGGCATGGTGGATCTTAGCCGTGAAGGTTAGAACTGGAATGTAGTCTGAAGACTTTCCATGGAAATGGCGATAGCACAACGAGACAAAGTGATCGCAGCGGCCAGAGAACATACACGTATATAAAATACATACGGACAAGGAAAGAAATAAACTTAAAATATAAAAATATACTTAGGAGACTTAAGCGCCATCGAAAGCATCGTTTATAATATTTTTCCAAGGAAAATGCTGATTTAGTAATAATTAAAAAATATATATAATTTACACAGATGAAGATTTACATTATTGTCCTCATCTTTGTCGCCATGTTTCGGCTGTTCTAGTTCCACGTGCCATGTTTAATGGATGCTAGTTATCAGTTATCTCCTTTTAATTTCCCTCTGTAAGTTCTCCACTACCTTAACCGGGTATTGAACTCACACTCTTTGGGTCCTGTCATTAACCAACGCCTTTATCTACTGTGCCATGTGTCCTTGAGGACATCTGTGTATGAATTTCTGGGTATTATAAACTTAATGTCTGCAGCAACCATTTTTACCAGTGCTCATATTGCAATTTTTTGCTGTTATCAATGCATGTTTTACCAGAGCTGATATTGCAACTTTGTTGTTATTATCTCTTTTCTCTGGCACTCCTTATTACTGGTTCCCATATTGTATTAATTTCTATGCTTGGTCGGCTCAGGAGATTTTTGTAGCCTATATGTGCTGATACCTTAAGTTTACGAATTTTCCAATGGTGTTCCTTGTCTATGATCTCAACCTGGTCCCACAGAGGGCGGTGATCTCCATTCTCTCTCCATATGTGGTCAGCCACGCCTGATTTTTCCACTTCCCCTCGTGTTACAGCTTTCTGGTGTTCTTGAAGCCTCACCTTAAGGGGGCGGCCTGTCTCTCCTTTATATTTCTTTCCGCAGCTGCACGGGATAGCGTACACACAGTCTTTAGTCATGTTCTCCTCTATGGGGGGGGTCTTACTGTTGTAGGATAAGTAAAAATTACAATCAGACTACATAAATGAACAAATCAAATGAAAAGAAAATGAATTGAAATTAGTTATAATCTAATTCCTATAATGATTGTGCTAAAGTAAAATTCATGCGTTCCGTCGCGTAAACTTAATCATGATTTTCTCGCGAGTAAAACTCCCGTTCATCGGCGAAAGATGTAAAAAAATAGACGTATTCATCTTCTATGCAGCCTGCAGAATGAGTTCTTCGTGGTCAGGCGTGCGAGCGGTCTTCTTCGATCAATAGTTTGTGGTACTACGGATCGTATCTCACCAACGCTACGATAGCAGCAACAGGTGGATAACTCAGCTGCCTTCAGTCTAGATACGCAATCTGATAGAGCCGAGCTGCTTCGCGTCCATTACTATTACCGTATGTAAAAGTCATATCTCCCTGCTCACGATATGAATATCCTGGCATTGTTAAATGGAACAATACTCAGTTAACTTACGCATGTTAAACTTTGAAGACAGACAAGCCACAAATGTACACAAATGACAAATGTAACCTAGTCTATGTGACAACACGGCGCCATCTACCGCAAAGTATATTTAAGCTTAATAACTCAAAAAGAAAGATTTGTGGACATATGTTTATATGGACTTTTGTCCTTGTTTTAATGTGAGGAATCCGCCCCCAATATTTGTAAAAGTATTTTTGATACACCCTTGTATGTGTGTGTGTATGTGTTATTTATTTGACCACCAATGCCTCTTTTATACAAGTTGCATTACAAACAAAGATTAAGCATAATGGAAGACCTAAAAATAAAAACAGGAAAAGCAACAACAAATAACATTAGCTACGAACACACCCACAGTGTAATGATCGTGTTTAGAAAATAAAACATTCCTCTGACGCCAGACACATATATAAAAAACGACTCATTCAATTAAAAAGTAAAAGTAAATCGTCCTTGATAATGGTTAAAAGAATAGCCCAAATCATTCGGACATGCCGGAGTTTTGAAGAGTGTTTACATAATTTGTGTCCAGAAAAGAAAACAGGTACAAAAACAAGAGAAATTAAATAAAAATCAGGAACTTGTCAGTAGTCTTTAATGAAACACACACACACACACACACACATATATATATATATATATATATATATATATATATATATATATATATATATATATATATATATATATATATCATCGTTATCATCAATATCTAAAGGAATAGCGATCATTACATTTTAGGCCAGTTTGCCTGCAAGAGTTGCCGGAGGTTTGTCTTTCCTAAACGTCAAACATCTTTGGATTTCCCCTTCGAACTTTCTTCTTTGGACTAAATTTCATAGTGTTTTCTGTGTTTCCTAGGCGCACGGGCTCCATCTACAGGACGCAGCTGGTTATGAGGGGCCAGTTGTCCGCCGAGCCGCTCCATCTCCGGTAAAAAGGATATCTGAAACGCAAAATTTTAAATTTGGTTTGTGTATTAGTACGTTAAATTATAAATTAAAATTTATTGTAAGTATGTATACATATTGAAAACATAACACACGCAAATGCATTCTTATATATATACATACATATATATATATATATAAATATATATATATGTGTGTGTGTGTGTGTGTGTGTGTGTGTGTGTGTGTGTGTGTGTGTGTGTGTGTGTGTGGATAAAATATAGTTTTACGTTATGGTATATTTAAGATAGAAATATAGTTTTAAAGTGCTCAATATAAACCTGTGTAAATATAAGATTGTAAACCGAAATCAACAGATTGGTGACAGTCTGTTTCAGGAAACAATTGCGTGTCCATATATATATATATATATATATATATATATATATATATATATATATATATAGAAAGAGAGAGAGAGAGAGAGAGAGAGAGAGAGAGAGAAATATAAAAGTGAACACTGAAGTCAACACTCAGATGCGACAAGTTGTTTCATGCTAGACGCAATCGACTATTTATATATATGGGCCAGTGGTGCATTATGGTTAATCCATTCTGGCGGTTATTTGTTTAATTTTAATAAATTTGTTTGCGAATATGTTATTCGCCATTTATATCATTAACTTTACTAATTTACTTTTTGTATGAATGGTTCATGTAATATAAATTGAACTGCACCACATATTTTATATATATATATATATATATATATATATATATATATATATATATTTCCAGGATCATTTTCCAACTTATTCAAACTGATCTTCGCCCTCTTTAACCTTCTAACTTTCTGTCCTGGAGTAACAAGTTACCTCACACGTTTCTCGTATGATTTCATTTTCAAGTCTTTTTTCACTGTTCTTTGGACTGTCTTAGCTGAAAGTCCTTTCTCACGTGCCAAACGTCTTACGGATTGCGTTGGATCTTTTATAATTGATCTCTTTTGCTCTAAGTTGAAATAATGATCCACCTTCCTGTTGTGACCTCCTGATCCAGTTTTCCTTTCAACTGTTCCCTCTTTTTTAAACTTATTCAACGTTCTCTTGATGGTTCTTGAATGAACTCGAAGATGTAAGGCAGAGTATAAATTTTGGTACCGTTACTGAAGACTTGAATGATCTTTTTCTTCTCACCATTGCTCATTTGGGAAGACTATGCGGCTGACACAAAACAGTTTTAACCTAATTTTGTAGCTGATTAACTCAAATGGTTTCTCAGTGATTATTGTAACGAAATGTGTCAAGATGGCTAAACATCTTAACGGAAAATCTGGAAAAGAGAAACTCAGTATATATATATATATATATATATATATATATATATATATATATTAGAAAAAAGAAGGATATTTCCTCAGGAATTTTCCTGAGGTTCAAAGAAAAGCCCAGGATATATGGTTCACGTTTTCGAGTTTCTTATGTCATCATGATTGCAGGTATAGACAATTGGTAAGTTTCGTAAACTTTTGAAAATGTGTAACAACGCTATTTTTTAAATTAAGCACGTAAGTCATGAATGTTTGTGGAGCGTATTTTGGGATCCAGAGTCGTAGAAATAATTAGTACTGTGACGTAAGCAAAGAATGTTGTGACGTTAAGCGATGTGTGACGTTTATTTTTTGTATAATACATTACGGATACGGGTTCTTCATTTATACTTGTTTCAACTTAACTGGTCTCGGGAAACTGACTCCGTTTTTACGTGGTCTCTCGGGAATTTTTGTCCGATCCTACGGGCTCGGATACCCCACTTTAAAACTCGGACTTGTGTCACATCTTGCTGCGTGGGGCAGTGGGTAAATAATTACTTGTTTTCAATTGTCTAAGGCCGTTTTTTGTTTTGACTCTACTGCTTCAAGGATCATATGTCTTTTTTATTATTTGATATTGGTAGTATTTGGTATTGGTGACGAGTAGATGTCTAAAGTTACTATGATCCTTATGCTGCTTATTAATGTATTGTCTAATGGTTAGCCATGTGGCAAGTGAATCTCCGAGAAAGTGTGGTTGTGGTATGGTATGGCTGTCCGATGTAAAACGTTTTGTGTTTTTTATTTACATAAACACATTCTCCGAGTGGAGATGTATTCCTACACAATATTGGTCTTATGTAGGGGGTGGAAATTTGGGGTATTTTTTTTCTAATAATTCAATTAATAGTTTGTATTTTTTGTAGTAGATAATAAATCTAATGTATTTATTTTTATCGATTAGTTTGGTATATCTATGTAGGATGTCTTTAATTGATGTTTCTTCATTTTTGGAATTGTCGTGTATTTTATTTTAGTCATATATGTGTAAAAGGATATGTGATATGGTGTAATAAAAAAAACATCTTGAAATGAGAAATCAGAGTGCCGAGTTCGAATTCCAGTCGGGTGCGTTTATTCACTTACACGCAAATGCCCTAGGGAAAGGTGTATATCCGTATCTCTCCCCAAACACACACCAGAATATGGGTTGAATAACAAGACAGACTGGGTCCTATAGCCTTCGTTGCCAAATAGTCTATCGCAGGAAAATCTTTTGCCAAATCAGTCATGAATTGAAAGAGATATGATCGTCCAAGCCTGTGTCACGTATCGCACTTAACTGGCTGAATATATATTAATAGGGTTATTGTTATAATCTAGGGGAGGTTATTGAATAGAATAATCAAACGAAGGTAGGTAATGAACGATAATATTTAGGACAAGAACAACTTATATAAGATTCACCAGCGGCGCGTAGATGTAGTCAACTGCTAGAAATGTGTCAAGTGAATCCCACAATGAATCACCAACTGCAGGATATCTATATAAAACGGAGTCGGGTAGATGTTTCCCCAGACGAGACTCGGCTCTTCGACAGAGCCTCGTCTGGGAATCTTCTCTGCCCGGAGGGAGACTGTTTCACCAGCACAGCTGAAGACGTATCTCCAACTGCAAGATATCTACCAACTGACCCACGCGGACAGATGTGGCACAAGGACGAATTTAATGTGGGTTATCCGAGATCGTAAGCTCGGCCAAAAATTGCTCGTAGACCCATATAAAACGAGGTCGGTTAGCTGTTTCCCGAGACGAGACTCTACCCTTCGACAGAGCCTCGTCTTCGGATCCTCTCTTTGCAACAGCAGACCAACATACAGTATTTACTACTGTATTTATGTTAATGGAGATATTCCCATTATCGTCCGTAGGTATGCTACAACTGTTATTGTTTCAATTAAATTTGAATTGCATGTCGACGATTTAATTAGGGCACCCATTGTTGATATATGATTTGTATATATATTATTTAATTACTTACGGAATATTATTTCAGAGGAAGAAATAAATCTAGCTCTTTAGATTAAGTTATAACTGACAGCAGTTTTATATTTTTCAGGGCATTGATTATTGCAGTTTAGAAGGCAAGAATTAGGATTCCGGGTCTTTTTATACAGAAATGTGGTAAAACTATAATTGTTAGAATCAATGAGAAGATATAAAAATATAGGATTTTCTTTTATTGATATTTAGTTCATAATCGTTCATAAATGGAACAACTGGTAAGATGTCGAATATAAAATGGTTTGCTGCCAAAAGAAATGTATTGTCGTCTCTAATACGCGAATTCCTCTACGCTGACGATTATAATCTTTTTGCTCACACACAGCGTGACAGGCAACATCTTATGGATTACTTCACGGTGGCACACATCGCGCTGGGTCTAACACTTAGCTTGAAAAAGACCCCCATAAAGTAAAAACCTATTTCAGATAAAGCATACTCGGAGCTAAGCATTTATTTACGTATGCGGCCCCAAATAGTAGTTTATGAATAGGTTCGTGCCATTACTGTAAATATGACAAATACACACGGCGTAGAAATGTCCTTCCGAATCAAGAAGGTCAATAATGCTTTCAGTAAACTGGATGGACGACTATTATCTCAGCGTGGAATTTTGATTGAGAAGTTGTTAGATTGATTGAAATTTTTTACGTCTTATCAACATTTTGAAAGTTATTTAGAGCCGGAATATATATTTTAGATTGTAAGAACGTCAAACGTCTATCATGTTCACTGCTTTCCTCCCAAAAGGGAATAATAATGATTTACTGATAAAAGTCTTACTAATTAACCCACAGGTGAGAGGAGAAGCAATGGATTCATAACGTTATTTTCGCGAAAGTAAATGTAACGAACCCGATTAGAATTGGAACTCAGCTCTGCGATCTCTAATTTCGAGCCGTTGTCCGTGACACCATCCGTACATCTAAGCTGAAAGCACCTGGAATTTGCAAGCGGTTAAGACAAAGTTGAAGGTCTAAAATACTTGTGATTTGTTTTCGTTGTTGCATGCATGCGAGACCTAGGTAACGTACTGGAGACGCATGAATAAATGGAGAAATGTCACCAACAGTGTCACCGCAATATATTGCGTTTTCGGTGGGAAATGTTCTTGAGTGACGTCGATATCCTCAAAAGTAGTTTACCAGAACCTCCGGTACTTCAGCGTCGGTTTCGGTAGAGTGCTCTTGCGGTCGGGATTAAGGATGACAGTAAGTTTGCTGAAGGGAAAAGACCTGTTCCCAAGCCGAAATTGAGATATAACAATTGCATCAAGAACACACTGAATAAGTTTAATATCCTGCAAATGTCATTGCGTGGCAGCCAGCTCTCCTGCAGGCATGCCGCCTCGCCCGCATGGCAGGCAGGCAGGCAGCTCGCTTTGCCTTTCTTCAACGTTCGATCGGAATTCGGCAGACAGTCTTCGACGGGTTTTCGGCGGCCCGAACCGGACCGCCGCGCGCGGCATCCAGCTCGCCCGCGCGGCAGGCAGGCGTCGTTGAGGAAAGCAGTGAACAAGACAGACGTTTGATAGAATCGTGTTCAGCATGAAAAACTCAAGAGTGCTCTAGTAAAGGTTCTTGGCGTTAGCTTCTCTAACCAAGACAGGTATTAAAACCCGTTAAAGACGACACATACACAGTGTAGTTATTCCTAAAATGTTATTTATGTATCAACTGCTACAAAAGGCCCAACGTTGCCATATCTGCGCAAGACAACGTAAAATGAGATACCGACAGCCAGACATAGTAGTGAAGGTTTTGTACTGACCCAACCACACTTTTTAAAGAGCCGAATACAGAGATTCGGTTGCACAAGGTGCCACAAGGTCCCCAAACGTCCCTCTGCGGGTTTTGAATTCAGATTTGTCCTCCTTTTAGACCGATTACCATCCATGCCTATAGAACCAAGTCCGTCCTCCTATTTACCCATAGATGGGGTGAAGGAGAGGATTCATTTATTTTCCAAGGGTATTAGCACGTAAGTGAATGCAATGGATCCGACTAGAATTCGAAATCGACTCTCCGACTCCGCAATCTGAGCCGCTAACCATTACTCCACCATATCGTCTGATCTTAGTTCTATTAAAGAACATTTGAAAAACATTAGAGAGACATTATTTGATAACACAACAATACTCATGCATACACAATAGTAAAAAGAACCTTCAGATATTGAACGCCATCTACATTAGAACAAAGCAACCTACACTCAACAAAATTACATTTCAAATTAGTCACAACATATTACATTGCATCTAGACATATGGTTCTGTTGTTAATATTTCGGGTTCTCACATGGTATGACGTCATAGAACCGTATCATGAATTTACAACCTGCTATTCCGCAACCGCTATCGTCGCATAGCAATCTTGTATGTCAACATAACAGAATATCATCTTTGATGGTGAATATCTTTGTTTAAATGTCCATTTAACCACTGATGATGGCTCATGAGAGTCGAAAGCTTAAATCAAGGAACAGCATACAAAATATCCAAATATTGAACAGTTGTTGTCTTTATTTCTCCAGAAATTAAAGCAACTTTTCGAGGCTTAGAACGGCTCATTATCAAACATAATAAACATTCGTTGTCTGTTAAATTAACAGTATAAGTTTGAATATATATATATATATATATATATATATATATATATATATATATATATATGAAGAAATATAGTCTTAAACTGTGGTATATTTATTTATGGGATAAAGTGCTCAATATCAAAGATAGAGCGTGTCAACACTTAGAGGCGACAGTCTGTTTCATGCTAGATGCAATAGTCAGGCCACGGACTTCCGGTAAAATATCTGCCAAAATAGACCACCCACAATGCACCACTGACCCGTATATATAAATAGCCGAGAAAAATAACAGCACTCATGGCCTGACGATTGCATCTAGCATGAAACAGACTGTCGCCTCTAAGTGTTGACTTCTATGTTCACTTTTATATTCATATATATATATATATATGTGTGTGTGTGTGTGTGTGTGTTTAGTGAGAGAGTTTAAATAGTCCGATTAATGAAATTTGAAGGATAAAAAGCCAATAAAATGATACCAACATTGTCAATAAAATTGATGTTTATTGCATATTAACGCTTTGGCTGAAACGAAGCACGAGGAGACAGTTTTTTAAATCGTTTTTTTTTTTGCTCGAACACATCCTTTCCAACGAAGCGAGGAATAAACAAAGAATTTGGGCTTACTCTTTTGAGGAATGTCGTTGGTTGGAGATCTCCCTGTTGAAGTTATACTCTCTGAGTAAACTCATATCTCTGTTAAATCCCTCAATGTTCGAATTTATAAATTTCAACTCCGACCTGCGTCTCGCCTCTCGGCTTTTACACAAAGCACTCATTCGATGTCATTAGCGTTATGATATGTTAGATTGAAGTGTTTTGCGACTGGTAAATTATTGTCATTGATCCTGATGCTTTTGTTATGGTTGTTAAATCGATGTCGCAATTCTGTACCCGTTTCTCCCACAAAGTTACCACATATTTGGTAAGAAAATATACTAGATTGGAACTATCACAATTTAAAGCCGATGGTTTGAATACTATATGAGTTGAGTTTGCTATCAGTGATGATATGTCTACAGACTTAGCATCGGGGTTTATTGCACGTCATATTTCCTTGATATATTGGTGAAAGGAGTATACTGGATAAGGCTTAGGGTACTGGCGTCTGGCAGGGAGTGAGTTTTTTTAATATTCTTTCATTGTCTGGTCAAGTTTATATACTATAAATCTTTTGTTAAGATATGAAAAAACTTGTGAATGTTGTAATTAAAATAAAAAAAAACATGGGTATTTCAGAATCATTCTTTTTTTGTTACGCCGGTTAGAAGTGTACTCCTATTTTGTTTGAAAACCTTAGTAATTGATTTTTTGATCGTTTTAAGTATGTAATTCCTAAGTTATTGAATAATTGTCCTATGTATATTTCGTAATCTCCATTCTGTGAACAGATACGTTTTATGCGTAGATATTGGATGTAGATAAATGATTCTTTTAGGTTGGTTGGGGTGGCAGCTATTGAAATTCAGGTAGCAATGACCATCTGTCGGTTTGGTGTATAGTGTAATAGAGATGTGCTTGTTGCTTAGACGTACCAGTAATATCCAGAAACGGAATAGAGGTAAAGGAATATTCGAATGTGAATTCGATAGTGTAGTGGAAACTTTGCAGGTGTTTTTAAAGTCTCGGAAACTCTTCTCTCCGTGTGTCCATATAAAAAAAGACATCATCTAAACATATGGTTCTGTTGTTAATATTTCGGTCTCTCGCGTGGTACGACGTCATAGAACCGCATCACAAATTTACGACCTGCGTCTGCTATTCAGCGATCGTTATCGTCGCATAGCAAACTTCTATGTAAACATTTTGATGGTGAATATCTTTGTTGAAATCTCCATTTAACCACCCTGATGATGGCTCATATGAGCCGAAAGCTTAAATCAAGGGACAACATAACCAAATGTTGGACAGTTTTTGCCTTTATTTCTCTGGAAATTAAAGCAACTATACGAAGCTTAGAACGGCTCATCTGTGGTAATGTAGAGGTGTTAGGTGGTAACTATTCAATATATCTCGTTCCAGAGCTCCCAGTAATATCTTTGCATAGATGGAAGTCACTTTCATCCCCATCGCGGTGCCTCTGACTGGAAGAAAATGGTATACGTAAAACTCGAAATTATTGTGTATAATTACGAATTGCCTAATGTTGGCGAGTGTGGAGTGTTCCTGAAATCATCTATTTGGGCAAAGATATATAGATAAAAATGGTTCAATAAATAAAATTTGAGAAGGATAGAATAGAAAAGCAAATATTCGTCAATGAACAACTCAAAGAAAAAAGACACTAAAATATATAGAAATGGATAGAAAAATAAATGTATACGCATACACACACATAAAAAACACCGAATTCAAATGTCCAGGCAAAATGTAACACTTAAAATAAAACCAGCTAATATATAAAAAAGAAAACACATAAACACTCAAATATATATAAATATCTCATATATATTTATATACGCATGAGTACACTAACACAAGTACAGATATATAAGAATATATATAAAAATACATGTATACGTATGTGTACACACATTCATCACTACAAATAGAAACATACATAAATATACATACTCACATACATACATATAAATATATACATATACATATATATACCCATATGCACACATATAGACGTATCTGTGTGTGCGCGCGCACGAGCGTGTGTGTGTGTGTGTGTGTGTGTGTGTGTGTGTGTGTGTGTGTGTGTGTGTGTGTGATAAGAAAGGACAAACAGGAAACGTTTTTTCATTGAAACCTGTTTCGCTTTTATTAAAGTTTCATCAGAGAATGAGATACGGGGAAAAAGAAGAAAAAAATTTTGTTATTTTTTTTACTTTTGTGTTGTTTAAGTTTCATTGGTTGATCATGTTTCGCATGCATTCGACTTGTTAAAGAAACGTTAGTATAATTTATGGCGTCCCGAATTCAAGGAGCGGCGGCATGTCCCTTCGAAGTTCCAAGACATGAACGAAATCCAAGCCTTTTTTTTTATCATTTAGCCCTAAGCAAGGCGGAAATGCCACTAGTATGCAGAGGGCGGGGGCGGGGGGGGGGTTACAAAGAGAGAAAGTGAGAAAAAAGTCTATGTATAGAGGATATCCTGGAAAGGATAAAAGAGGAACGGGTTCCAAGAAGACAGAAGATTCCGATTGTAGTTATTGGAGAAGCAAGTAAATAGAAGGAACTTCCACAGGCAAGAAGTGAGAGAAAAGAAACTGTTGGAATAGAAGTGGTGGTCACATTTAACTATTTCAACAGTAAAAGGGTGGGACGAGACGCCAATCTAGTTGCACGCCTAAATTCACGTAAGTTGTGGCACCGGGGAAAAAAAGCTCGACATAGCATTTACCATGAAAATATTACTAGAAAAGACTGAGTGACGCCACAGTAAGTGATTGAAGTCGAGATGCCAAGTCAAGACCGATTACATTGCAGATCCTTCTTTGGATTTTGTCAAGAAACTTGAGAGAGCAATCACCAGACTAGATACGGCAACAGTATTCAATGCAAGGACGAATGGTAGATTCGTAAATGTGCAAGATGAACTCTGACGAGAAAAATCTTCTTGCACGACACAGTGACTCAACTTTCCTTGCAGTAGATGCAGCTATTGATTCGATATAAACGTTCCACTTCAAGTCAGTTGAAAACGTAAGACCAAGAAGGCGCTGTATACTGCTTTCCAGATGTTTACCTGGAAAACCGTAAATATTGCTTTATGTATCCCAATTCTAGGTTGTCTATGTGGGATTCAGATGATAATGTATATTCGTAAGTGTGAGTGTGTGTGTGTATGTCTAATATGCCTTATGTTTGTTTGTCGCATGTTGATTTGGGAAAGTTTTTACCTAAACACCGTTTTCATCAGATAAACATACATTAGATTCTTTCAGGATTAATTCAATAATAGTTACTGATGTAATATAATGTTTTTGACGTTAATATATTTATTAGTATTCCCTTGAAGTACTTTCGACGTAAAGTAGCTGAAAATCATCATTCTACTTTTTACATTCATGAAAATCCACAACCGCTTCAGCCACCAATATAATATATATATATATATATATATATATATATATATATATATATATATATATATATATATGTGTGTGTGTGTGCGTGTGTGTATTAGTGGGTGAAGGGGTTGTAGATTTTCACTAATCTAAGGTGGTTGAATGATGCTTTTCAGTACAAATAATCCCTCTTCAAATGCAAGTCTAATACACAGCCATCTCTCATGTGGCCCCGAAGTAGGCTAAGATAGGAGGAGGAAAAGTCTGTAGACGTATACCAAATTAGCCTAAGATAGCGAAAGAGAGAGAGACAGACAGAGAGAGAGATCATGACATGACTGAAACAGATAAGTAGATTTGAAGTAAGATAGATAGATAGATAGATAGATAGATAGATAGATAGATAGATAGATAGATAGTTAGATTCACACTAAGCTACGTGATCATTTCAGTCTAGGAAACATTATCTCTTTTTAACGCCTATATGATTAATGTAACTTGATACGATTTCGTAAAGAAGGTCTCCATGCAATACACTGAAGTGCTGAAAGTCAACACGCGAAGAACGATTTGGTAGATTCAACTGCGCTGGCCATACCGTCGATGTAACAATTTATCGTTATAGAAGAAGAGAAAAAGAAGACGTATTGACTGATGTTATACAAGCATTTCGTATCAAGCCAATCGTACTTTATTTAGAAAAGGGTTTGCGATTCACAACCTACTTTTATTAATTGTGTCTTCGTCTTTCAATTCATATCCGAATGCTTTTATGCAAATATGAATTTACTGAAAGCGCTTTACAAAGAATCAGATTGTGAACGGTATAGCTAGACAGAGAAAATATTATATATCTATTTATAAGGCAAATAAGCACTTATATCTATTTATAAATTATGTTTAGGCAGCATGTATTCCTCATTTAACAGGTTTGAGTAAAAAGAACTGACAAGGTGTGTGTCTTTAATTTTATATCGTATTTTTCCTATTTTCGATTAAGGTGTTATTTATTGTGACTGAGACAGATCAAATTTTATGTTGTCTTGTTTTACTCAAGTAATTCCGAATCATCTCAGTAATTTATAAGAAGCAATGTGGTGTTTGTGTGCTAAGTAGAATTTATTTGTCTAAATCCTGGCAATTTTTGCAAGCCCAACACTTGAAATAATCTATGGCGATGTCATGTATGATAGTTTCTGGAGCGAGACCGCACCAAAACAAATGTGATTTCACATACATACATACATACATACATACACACGTATACATATATACGTATATATATATATATATATATATATATATATATATATATATATATATATATATATATATACATTATAAACAGAGCATTTACTTAAATATTTGTATCTATAAAAAGAATGTTAAACATAAAAATGTCTTAAAAAATAATTGTCGGACTTTGTCCATTTCATAATGTGTGACGTCATTTGTTTACATTTGATACGCCATGAGCAGACATGAATGTACGTGAAAGATTCATGGAAGATTGAAGTTTATAAGCAGTAAATTCGACTTCCAAACTGAACGATCGGCTGTGGCCGAATGAGTTAAAAGGCACATCAGGCTATATGACGATTCCGTATAGGATACGGGTTCGAATCTTGTCGGAGGACGAATATTTTCGATTAAAATTTCTCGGACATTCAGGCCGCTAAATGTTGTTTAATACTGTTTATTATAAACAGAGCATTTACTTAAATATTTGTATCTATAAAAAGAATGTTAAACATAAAAATGTCTTAATATATATATATATATTTGAGTGTGTAACTTACGTTTTATACAATAAAGAAACAATTTACACAAAGAATTAAATATCAATGTTAATGTGATTAATGGCGAAATCACTTAGCTAACAAGACTTAATGAGACATTAACTTACTATCAATTCCTTCAATAATAAGATCTTCATATTCGAGTTGTTGTCAGATGGAAGATACTTCCAAGTACTTCGAAAATTTCTAGTTCTCATCTTCGGGGCGCAATATTCCTATACACAGGCAAACACTAAGACGAAATATACATAGACCGAAAGAGATTTATTTTTCTTTAAGTATGCGATTTATTGACAGTTGAATATATGTGTTGGAGCTTGCGATTCTGCGACGCTGGAGTTCTTGTTCAATTTCACTTTAACAGATGAATACATATAAGAAACATTTAATGGATTTATAACCTTTAAAACTTCAAACAAAATTCTCACTTGATCGAATTGAACAATAACTCTAGCGTCGTGGTATCACATGCTACAAAACATATATTCAACTGTCAGTAAATAGCCTAATTAAAAAAAAAAATGTTTCGGTCTAGACATATATCGTCTTAATGTTTGCCTGTTTATGGAAAAATTGCACCCCTGAAGATGACAATTTGAAATTGCCGAAAGTACTTGGTATGTATATCCCATCTGACAACAACTCAAGTATAAGGATCTTATTATGTCTCACCAAGTCTTGTTAGCGAATTTCTTTCGCCATTAATCACATTAACATTGCTACTTAATTCTTTGTATACATTGTTTCTTTATAACATATTATATATATATATATATATATATATATATATATATATGTTCGAACAAGGTGGGGAGGTAATTTAACATAATGCTAACTAATTATATGCTCGTTC
Source organism: Acanthosepion esculentum (assembly GCA_964036315.1). Taxonomy (NCBI): domain Eukaryota; kingdom Metazoa; phylum Mollusca; class Cephalopoda; order Sepiida; family Sepiidae; genus Acanthosepion; species Acanthosepion esculentum. The sequence goes on along the minus strand of OZ038476.1, from coordinate 121,212,618 downwards.
AGGTTCTTACATTAAATTTTGTAGTTGATAAGTAAAATGCCTCTTTAAGAATCTAATAAATAACTTAACCGTTTGAAAATATAAACGGGTCAAAAATACAGAACTACCTTGGCAAATTAATATGCAACCGTTAAATAGAGAGCACACATATAAGCTGTTAATAATACAAACTAATCAAAGATAATAATAATACTAAGTAAACACCTGTGCATCCATATAAGATGCTAATAATACTAACCAAACATCGATACAAAGCAATATTAAATTAAAATGTATAATACAAATAGAATAGTAAAACATATAATAGTTCATCTACTGATTATTACTACAATGAAAAGTATTATCAAATTCAAAATTTAAACATATTGTTAGGTAAAATGTAAGCTATGCCTACCATCACAGTCTATTCACTTCTTTGATTTAATAAGGAGTTTTTATCAGAAAATCTGATAATTTCTATTTTTCCTGTAGGCATAGAGAACAGGTTTCAACTTAAGATCCACATGTTCTAGATTTTTAAAAATTTCCATTTTACTTTATGAGTTTTATTAGCTTCTTTTAAATTCCAAAAATATTTAGAAGGAGATGACCTATTTTTGTAAGTACTATTGGTGAAGGATAAGACATGTTGTTACCACTCAGAATTAAAAGAATTCTTAGTACTACCAATATAAACTTTTTTCAACTGTTGGATTCTTTGTTGTAGAATAGATAAACAAGAGAGTTGTTTAAAAATCTGTTTTGTAATGGGTTTCTACTGGCTAGAATAACTGCAATTGCATTGGTTAATATTAACATTATTTATCTTGGGATGTGCATTATTATACAATTTTTTAAATTGGTTTAAAATTTTATTATTATATTTCTTTATAATGTTCTCAAGATTATCGGTGCAACTATAAGTTAGTTTTAGTGTGTTTCTGTTAAATATTTTACTAAAAGGGTTACTTTTATATAAATGTGTATCAATTAAATGGAGGAATGTCTGGCTTAACTTAGTACTGACTTCTTGGTTAAATGGGGGTGAGTACCAAATGATTTTCATATCCCTTTTTATTAGATCAATATTATCATATATTCTATACTTTATTTCAGACTACTTTTAACCACCATTTTTAAAACTGTATTATAAACACAGCTGTATTTATCAAACACATCTTTGTCAGATCAGTTGTAGTAATCCTACGTTCTATAGAATAGGGCATAAGTTTGATTACAGTTAGAGGGTTGGCATTATTTTTCATATAAGGTTAGTATACATCATTAACAAGATCATTAGTAGTTAAAACGTTTAAGTTACTTAACAGTTTTTAAAGGGTCTTTTTATTTATCAACTACAAAATTTTATGTAAGAAGCTGGACGCGCATATAACTAGTTAACATTATGTGAAATTATCTCTTCACCTCTTTCGCTTTTACTTGTTAGGAAAGTTGAACGTCTGACTTCGATACTTCGCACGAAATAATATAACAAGTTGTATCTGCCCATAAGGAAATAGTCTAGGTTTTACGTGCAGACAACTTTCGTGTTACGACCTATATTAAAATTTTATGCCGCTGAATTTGAATTTAGCGTAGGTCACATTCGATTGGTTAATCACGGCAACCCACAAGCCTATATTTTAAAGGACACTTTTTATTTAAAACAGACGTCACATTTTTATTTATTAAACAGTGTGTATTACGTCTATCGGCCTGCGCATACGAGAAATTTAAGTAAAGCAAAAGTTCTCCTCTAGTAGGGATCGAACCGTTTGAGCCAGCATGCATTACCGATGAGCTACGTAGGAATGCGCTGATTGGCAAAGCGCTATTTTCACTTTTTTAAAAAGAAAACGCATCCTCTTCACTCAGATTATTAAGATTAATCAGAGCCAATCTTCTTTGAAACATTAATATTTGTTAATTTAAATCTTTAATCATGTTTGCAAGTCAATAAACAGCATTTATTGTCATTTAAAGAGTGGATACATTTTGGGGACACTATATATATATATATATATATATATGTGTGTGTGTGTGTGTGTGTGTGTGTGTGTTATATTGTCAATTTGCCAAAGATTCTTGAACTTGATTATATAATCAGCTGTATCAACAATTATTCGAGATTTATCATTGTGATCTTTCTCGATGACCTCAGTATAAAAAGCCCCAATGGCAGAACTGTTTACTTCAGTGGAAGTGAACCTTTACTGGTTGAGATAGATAGATAGATAGATAGATAGATAGATAGATAGATAGATAGATAGATAGATAGATAGATAGATATGGACAGGTTGAGATACACAGGTATAAACAGGTTTAGATAGATGGCTAGATAGATATGAACAGGTTTAGATAGGTAGATAGACAGAGATGGACGGGTTGAGGCAGACAAATATAAACAGGTTGAGGTAGCTAGCTAGCTAAATAGATAGATAGATAGATAGATAGATAGATAGATAGATAGATAGATAGATAGATAGATAGATGAATAAATTGTAACAAACATTCAAATATGTTCTTTTTACCCAATTAAATAATCTGTCCGAAGTTTATTCAAACTCGTCGTCAAATTGCTTCAGGCGGGGATCGATCTTCTGACTCACCAATTAGCAATTATCAGTTCCAACTCTATAGTTCTGCAAGAATATTTCAAATCTTTGCTGGAAGGATGAAAAACTTTAAGCGTTTCTGTCTCATTTAAGTGGATATGAAATGTCGCGTCTGGGCAGCAATCCCCTCTCGAACGCGTCATCTTTGTTGAAATGTTAAGGAATATTTTCTAGTTGTCGCCTGCCTGGCGTTTCCCAAGAATATCAAAAAGGAGAAAACTGATTTAAATGCTTATATTTCTCATGTTGGCCGTGTATTTCTAACGTTTTGTTCAGAATGTATGGATTTTTTGATACACATAATGGTAGTCGTAGTAGCAATAATAGCAATAGTATTAATAAAGAACGCCTTCATTAATTTTCCTCAGATGTTAACTAGCTAAAACGTACTTACTCGGATAGACGATAAAGATACATTTCCCATATCGGAATCTTGACAATGCATTTTAAAATCTCCCATATGTATAATATAAATAACTGTGATAACCTGTAATCCAGCAAATAAAGATATTTTTTTTAATTAATTCTATTATAATCTAATCGTTGTACAGGCGAAAAACGTCAAAGTTTTCTTTATTCAACTCTGAGCTTAATCAATAAATATGTGTGTCTGTGTGTGTGTTTTCTCTCCAAATATGGAGTCTTCTTATTATGTGACTGTGAAAATCTATCTATCTATCTATCTATCTATCTATCTATCTATCTATCTATCTATCTATCTATCTATCTATTATGGTAATTTACCCACGCACGCACGGACTCTCCCAGTTATAAGTAGAAGAAGGTACTGCCTTTTGTAGAGAAAAGTTTCCAGCAGTCAGCTCTGACAATCAGACCGAACATTCTTGCTGTAACACACTCGTTTGTATATGTTTGGATTACTGTTTCTGTTAAAATATTTGTTTAACTCAATTTGTATCTTTATTTCTGGCCCTGACAAGGCCTCAGCACTATCTATCGTTCTTCTTCGGTGCGGCGCTTACGTAACTTCCTGCCACCGAGTTGTCCCACGTGTGCACATATTAAGCCCAACAGCATCGACAGCCAGTTTGCATCTCGGGCGCAGTCGCATATATAATGAAGGTCTTCTCACGGTGGCTACGGGTTCATCTCCATGCCAACAAGCTAAAGCACCTGGCTGCTCTTCTAATGGATACAAGTCCATTTTGGTATCACCTATATTAAAATCACCTGGAAGGAGAGCCCATTACACATTAGGGTTATCAGAGATGAACAAAGGTTCCTGATTGATATTAAATTCGATTCAGACCTCTGGTCTATCCAGACGTTAATCACGAACTGCAATTAAAATTGGCACGTGACCGAGTGCTTAGAACTTTCGATTTCCAACCATGAGTCCCGGGTTCGGTTTGTCAGGAAAATCAGATAATTGGGTAGTGCGAATGCATAAGTCACTGTGACCGAGGCTTTGAGTGTACTGGCCTTGTTCAGACTGGTGACCACGCCAAATAATGCGCCATCTCACAGAAACTGTAACTGGGGTCCGCTCAGCATGGTAGCAGTATAAACCACAGCTGTTGAAGAAACATAAAATGCGTCGGAGCAGGCGTCTGCAACAATGATTGTCTAGCCGCCCTCGGAGACAGGCGTACTCGGATACGAGAGAACAGCAATTACAATTCGAATTATATAGATTTCTCTGCGTCGTTATTTAACATTGTTTATTGCGTCAACATTCTCCATAAACAATATTTACTAATAATAATTATAAATTTTAATAATAATTATACATTTTGTTCCTTAGTGTTTTGTACATGTGTATAGTTTTCAGTCCCTGCCTGACGATTGCCACGTGCCTGAAACTCAGAGCTGTGCCAAACGGTAAGTAACAAAATGTATACTTATCAGTATAAATTTTAGACGTGTTATTTTGCTTCGAATACTGTTTTATTGCCACTAGCACTCAGTGTCCGCTATTATATATATATATATATATATATATATATATATATATATATATATATATATATATATATATATATATATAAAAGTGGACATGGAAGTCAGCACTTAGAGGCGACAGTCTGTTTCATGCTAATGCAATCGTCAGGCAACTAGTGCTGTTATTTTTCTCGGCTATTTATATATACGGGTCAGTGGTGCATTATAGGTAGTCTATTTTGGCGGTTACTTTTACCGGAAGTCGCTTATTTCTTCATTTATTTATGTCAAATTATTTTGATTGTTTTTTTGTTTGTTTTTTTAATTTTATTTTTATTTTTTATCTTACATATTTATTTTTTATTTTGATCGGTGTTTTTTTGTTAACGTAGTAAAAATTTGTTTATATAGCTTATTTTTGGTAGTCTATTATGGCGGTCATTTACCGGAAGTCGGATGTTTGCTTATTTATTTGGGTCAAATTGTTTTGCTTGTTTTTATTTATTTTCATTTTTATTTTTTATCTTATATATTTGTTTATTTCATTAAATCTATTTGTTGAATTTTGGGGTGGGATGCTGTGGTTTGTTCTTACTATTATTTTGGTCGGAACAGTTTTTAATTTATCTATTTGACTTCCATGTCCACTTTTATATTTACACACGCTCTATCTCTGATATTGAGCACTTTATCCCATAAATATAGCACACTTTAAGACTATATTTCTTCATATATATATATATATATATATATATATATATATATATATACATATATATATATATATATATATATATATATATCAGAATTCGATGTTGGTATAGATGGAATAAAATTCCAGTAAACAAAAAAAATTTTTTTTTTAAAGTGCTCAATACAAAGTAGAGATAATAATATTTATTTAAAAATTATAACGTAATTATATTATAACATCACTACAAAAATAACCATATTGTTTCAGCAGTTCTATTTTCTTGTCAAGTGATGGTGTTGATGGTAAAATAAAAGTTTTTATTTTACAATCAAAACTATCACTTCACAAGACACCAGAAAAGTTGAAACAGAACGGCTATTTTGTAGTGATGTTATGACATACTTATGTTATAATTTTTAATTATATATATATATATATATATATATATATATATATATATATATATACCTACGTCTGGGGTGTGACTTAAGTTTCGTTGTTTTACCAAGCGATCAGGCACGAGATATAACTCGTGCCTGATGTGTTGGTAAAACAACGAAACTCAAGTGGCACCCCAAACATAGATATATGTACCTTTATTAATAAATATGTCTTAGCTCTGTCTAACCACATCGAACACTGTTATGTTTACACCTTAAACCAAATTTAGTAAATATTTATTTGCATACCTGTGTAAGCAAGCAAAGGTGCGCATATACGTTTCCTATGCTAATATATAGTTATTTCATCTACCTACCTCTATACCTATACATATACACACACACTATCCATCACATATTTATATATATATATATATATATATATATATATATATATATATAGCTAAAGACCAACGATATATATCTGTATATATATATATATATATATATATATATATATATATATATGTGTGTGTGTGTGTGTTTGTGTGTACAATATATATAAAAAATACTCCGCACAGCAAACCAAAGACAAAAGTCCGTATAATCATATGTCGCAAATCCTTCGTTTTTTAGTTAACTTTAAAGAAAGCCAAGCGTCCTTTAATATTCGCAGCCGTATGTAAAACTCATATTTAACCTACTCGGGTTATGAATATCCTGCCATTATTAAACTGAAAACGTCTCAGTAAACTTACTGCTAAATCCATTAAACGTTGAAGACAAGCTAACCATACAGCGCCATCTACCGTAAACTTTCTTTAAATTTTATAACTAAAATGGTAAGGATTTGTGGGTATACGTAGATATGGACATTTGTCTTTGTTTTAGTGTGTGGAACCGCCCCTAAAATTTTTTAAAAGTATTTTTGTTGCACCATATATATATATATATATATATATATATATATATATATATATATATATATTCAACATCATCACTTGATAAGACACCGGGAGTGTTGAAACAAAATGGCTATTTTTGTAGTGATTTTATAACATATTTATGTTATAATATTTAAATAAATAATTATATCTGCTCTACTCTGTATTGAGCACTCTTTAAAGAATAATAATTGTTGGTTATTGGAATTTACTCCGTATATACCAATCCCACACTTGGATATATATATATATATATATATATATATATATATATATATATATATATATGTGTGTGTGTGTGTGTGTGTGTGTGTGTGTGTGTGTGTGTGTGTGTGTGTGTGTGTGTGTGTGTTAAAAATACGGAGATCAGTTGAATCCGCTACATTGGTTTCAACCTTACAGTATTCTTACAAGATATTTATCAAATGACCTCTTAACGCTTTATTTTTTAACAAAAAAGTAATGAACACTATATTATTATTTTCAAAAATAAATAAACAAATCCACGACGTTTGGTGTAGTACAAAGGGAGGAGAAAGCCAAACATCCGTTTTCTTAATCCTTGCTTTCATATTAGTAAATTTTTCTTCATCACATATGATGCTGGATAAAAAAAAGTAATGACCATTTCGATTACCCCCCACCGATACATTTACAATACACTTGCTTTTCTTCTTATTATTATTATTATTATTATTCAGTTTCTTCTTCTTCTACTTCTTCTTCCTTCTTTCTTTCTTTCTTTCTTTCTTTACATCCTCTCCCTACTTTTCTATTACACACAACGGTATGCGTCTGTAAATTTATTTTTGAAAATACTAATATAGCGTTCTGCTTTTTTTTAAAAAAAAAAAGATAAAGCGTTAAGAAGTCATTTGATAAAAATCGCCTGAGGAGACCGTAAGGTTGAAATCAAGGTATCGGATTCAACTGACCGCCTTATTTTTAAAGTTAAAAACTCTACAAGTTATTTTTAGTTTTATTTTATTTTTTCACACGTATATTGGGCACTTTTAAATACTACTGTTTTCTCGTCTGATTCAACAACTCCGACCATTAACCTTTTATGTATTATATATATATATATATATATATATATATATATATATATATATATATATATATATATATATATATATATATATATATATATATATACATATATATATATATATATATATATATATAGTTAAAAATAGTATTATACATATATATAGTATTATATATATGTAGTATTATATATATATATATAATACTACACATATATATATATACTATTATATATATGTATTATATATATATATATATAATACTACATATATATATATATATACTATTATATATATATATATAGTCTTATATATATATATATATATATATATATATATATATATATATATATATATATTTAAAAGCCAATAAATGTCCCTTGTTGAAGATTTTTTTAATTATTTTTATCTATATTTGTTTTACCAACACATCAGGCACGAGTTATATCTCGTACCTGATGACTTGGTAAAACAACGAAACTTAAGTCACACCCCAGACGTAGGTATATATATATATATATATATATATATATATATATATATATATATATATATATTTAAAAGCCAGTAAATGTCCCTTGTTGAAGATTTTTTTAATTATTGTTATCTATATTTCGAAATATTTTCCTGTTTCAGGCACATAACTAAATACAAATTGTCCTATATATCAGTTCTTTCGGCTTTTTATCGCGTTAAATTTCGCAGCAATTCATTTCGGAAAAGTAGGGCTCCATCTCTTCTTGCCAGAGCTATGGGTTAAATAGTATAGAAAACGGGGTCTTCTGCTTTTAGAGACAACAAGTCTGAGAGAAAGAAACTCTGAGATTCCAAATTGTGTAGAGAACAACCGGAAACCATTCGACTACATTTCCGGGAAATGAATATCAATTAAGAGATGATGAGGAAATTGAATCTGTGGATAAGCATCACCGACTACATATGATATGGGATATGGCGTTAATGGGGATATTTCTTAGTACCTTTATATTTTTATTAGTTATTGATTGGTCCGCGCAGATTCTTTGACGAAATCTATCTCAAACATATTAAGCATGTTGAACAAATTAATGCCAAAATGCACGTATTTTCCTAAAGAAATTACGCTGACATATTTGAGCAAAAATAACTGTTAATGCAATATTCTTCTCACGCAAAAAAAATTATACACAATCCAAAATATATTTCGGTTTTAAATAACCGTAAAAGGGTTAATAAACCGCAAAAAACATCAGTCACTTACATTCTTTCTCCACGATATTCTCAGCAGGCTTCTGTACCACATATCTGCTGGCACAAATCACCAACTGACTTACGGCCAAATCATGTTGAAACATTGGTTCCCGTGTGATCACCGAAGTTAAGCAACGTCGAAACCGGTTACTACCTAGGCGGGTGACCGCTTGAGAATACCAGGTGCTTTATGCTTGGATGTGCAAGTGGTGTAATGGATAATGGCTCAGGATTTTTAACCTGAGAGCTGAGTTCCGATTCCTGTTGGTTTCGTTATATTCACTTACATGCAAATATATTTGGGAAAGGTATAAATCTACGTCCTCTATCCCGAACAATAGATTAATTAGTAAGACTTATATCATCAGAACAGTATTATCTCTAAAAGAAAAGCATTCTTGCAATCTAAAAAAATATTTTCTGGCTTTAAATAACCTTCAATTTTTTTTTTTTTTTGCCAGAATCTATCTTACATATCTATAAGTCTACCATTCGTCTATGCATTGAATACTGATGCCAAATTTGGTCTGGTGCTCCAGCTATATATTTAGAGATTATTGCTAAAATCCAATGAAGAATCTGCAATGTCTGGTTCCGACATGACATCTCAGCTTCAGTCACTTTCCCAACGTCATAATGTAGATTCTCTGCGCCTTCTCTATAAATACTTTCATGGCAAACGTTCCCGTATAGTACCAAGACATTATAAATTTAAGCGCATGTCTTCCTATGATATTCCCTAACACTCAGTAAACCCTTGAGTCTTAGTGACTATCTTGCCTTGCTTGGGGTGAAATTATAAAAATAACTGTAGAAAGCCAATCAAACAAATCACCTCTTCATGCGTGAGGAGATTGTCAAGTATTCACAGCGATATAAAAGAACTGATATTACATAAGAGTTCAGCATTCTTTTCTTTGATTCTAGTCTTCGTATTTCTTGATACTTTGTTTAGATTTTGGGCTTATGAGGCTTAATTCCATGATACACCGTCATTGTCCACTTAATGGATTAATGTAATGCGACCAAGGGTCAGTCTAATTTAAATGATTGGTTTCACTGGATATCATGGTTCTACTATGAAGACGCCCGGATTAAACAGCAGTTTGCCTCGTCAGCGTTCAATTAATTCCTGGATATTGGTAAAGTTCAATTTGGACCAGTTCGGGGTTAATGATGAAATACAAGCTGATTGGTTGTGAAATGTTCGTTAGGTTTCTCGAAGTTGGTCTAGGTGTTAATTGGGGTCTGCTCTAGATAAATGAGTGATATATCGATCGTCGAGAAATTGCGGATTACCGGTAAAACCGGACGAAAGCAAAAGTTGAAATCCGAAATCAACGTAGATAGATAGTTGGATAGATATTTGGTTGGATTGATGTGGGTTTGTGACACTGGCTTTCACGCTTTTGCGATCGTCAGACAAACTGATTAATTTTTATTTAAATTTTGGATTTATGTAGATTGCGTGTATTGTTGTTACTATGGAAGTGAAGAGGGGAATCGTCGTCGTGATGTCACTCATGCTAACACAAACATAGATGCATGTCCGTACACCTATTGAGGTACGCAGACACACATACACACGCGCTCGATGTAGACAACAGCACACATATACATACATATGTCAAGTCCCATACTGTCCACATATATTTATGTTTGTATGAGCCCCGGCGGGCGAGCGCGCGCGTGTGTGTGTCTGCGTACCTCAATGGGTGTACGGACATGCATCTATGTTTGCGTTAGCATGAGTGACATCACGACGACGATCCTCCCCCACTTCCATAATAACACCAATACTCGCAATCTACATAAATTCAAAATTTTTTAAAAATTAATCAGTTTGTCTGACGATCGCAAAAGCGTGAAACTCAGGGTCACAAACTCACATCAATCCAACCAAATGTGTTAGCTCTATCTCTGATATTGAGCGCTTTCTAATAACTACCGCGCATATAATATATAAATAATAATATATATAATATGTTACACACATATATATATATATATATATATATATATATATATATATATATATATATATATATATATATATATATATATATATATATTATATTTATATACACACACTTTTCGCATAGTTGGATAGATAGATATAGAGAGAGAGTTGCCGTTTTTTTATTGTTTTTTTTTTTTAGCTAATTCATTTTACAAAGAATAAAATCACATTATAATAAATTATTCCCATGGTCGATTTACCAAAAAGGTCACTTTTTGATGTTATCGTTCTGGAGAAAGCGATCTCGGCAGGCGACACCATTGGAAAATACCTGAAAAACATATCACGAGTTGACGCAAGCCTTGTGAGTGAAATTAGGTAGACATAACCTTTGACAGCCATCTGTAGTTGCGCTAGCAAGAAGTCACAAGTCATTGTGACCGAGGGTATGAGAGTGCTCGCTTTGTTCAAACTGTTGTTCACACTCGCTAAAGCGCTCAAGACAAGAAACTGTAACTATGGTCAGCTCAGTATAGTTGCAGTATAAACCACAAGTAGTCTCTATGAGTGTTAAGCACAAATGTGTCGGAACAAGCGTCTGCAACAGGGATTAGCTATGCGCCCTAAGAGACGGGCACATTCGCTATATGAGTGGCCAGCGACATCTGGTTTGGTGCTTCTCTTGTGTATCTAGTCAGTTCTTGCTAAAATTCAAAGAAGAGTCTGTAATGTTATTGGTCCTGTCCTGGCATCTCGACTTCAAATCACTTTCTCACTTTTTCTATAAATATTATCATGGTCATTTTTCTGATTTACTTCCCCCTTTTCTACCTCAACTTTACGAATTTAAGCTCAGTACTAGATTGGCAGATAGGTCTCATCATTTTACAGTTGAAATGGATAAATGTAACCGTAAGTTCTATGCTAACAGTTTCTTCTCTCGTACTTCTCGCTTGTGGTACTTTCTTTTTTCTTCTCCCTTCCCAGTCAACTTTGATCTTCAAAAATTTAAATGCAATGTCAATCGTTATCTTCTTAATTTCTGTTCTTTTATTGTTTTCTTTCCTTCATAATGTTTTTCCCATATTCTCTCACAATCAGTAACCCCTTGTGTCTTAGTGGCTTTATTGCCCTGCTTTGCTATAAATGATTAAAATAATGTCTCTTATAGAGGTTGAATGTCAAGGAATCGTATTTTTTTCTCCTTTATTTTATTACTGAATGAAATGACTTCTCCGGATGACAAACATTAAAAGTTGGCAACTACTTATTTAAAACGTTGTAAATTGCTCCAATTGTATATTTCAACTAATTGCATATTTAATCCGGTTGCATATTTCATCCAAATGCATATTTCATCCAAATGCATGTTTCATCCAATTGCATATTTCATCCAATTGCATATTTCATCCAATTGCATATTTCATCCGGTTCAATATTTCATCCAAATACATATTACATCCAATTGCATATTTCATCTAATTGCATATTTTATTCAGTTGCATATTTCATCCAATTGCATATTTCATCCGGTTGTATATTTCATCCGGTTGCATATTTCATCCAAATGCATATTTCATCCAATTGCATATTACATCCAGGTGTTTTATTGGTTTCTTTTAAGTGCCAGAAAAAGACATATAATCTATTAGTAGTTAAAAGTGAAAATAAAATTTTAAAAGTAGAGTTCAATACAACGTATTCTAATCCAAATAATCTAATAAAACACCTACAATAAAATGGAATTTAATAAGAAAAGCTATAATATGTAAGTCATTAAATGACCCATGTCCTTTGTGCATACTCTATATGCACAAAGGACATGGGTCATTTAATGACAAAATATCAAAACTCTATATTACTAAGTTTATAAAAAATAAAAATTTATTGAATCAAAGAAATGAAATGGCTATTCTTTGCCGACATTGTCAAAAATTTTCCTTAAATAATATTTTTAAGAAAGAGAGAGAACTGGTAATATACATACTTATATTTCATATGTAATAATAAATTTAAATAATTTCAGTAATTATATTACATTTATTGGTTTTTAAAAGAAATATGATCTATTAGCGCATACAAAAACGCTAATATAAATTATAGAAACAATAGTACTAATACGAAGAAAAAACAGGAAAAGAAAGATCAAATGGTTAGTACTACGCTAGGACATAAGTTCCTAGCTTTAATTGAAAATCACTTTCCTACTAATAGCAGACTTAGCGAGATCTTTAATAAAAACACCTTAAAATTAAGTGACAGTTGCACTGAAAATCTAAAAAGAATCATAAAAAAACATAATAATAAAATCCTGGAAAAACAGTATTAATAAAAATCCTAAATTAAAATTAGACAAAAATAATGAAAAATTATGTGATTGTAGAAACCCTAAAGACTGCCCGTTGGAAAATAAATGCTTCACAAAATCTGTGCTTTACCAATGCACTACCTCATCCATTGAGAGTCATAACAATGATAGGATATACATTGGGTCAACGAAGAATGAATTTAAAATTAGATGGAGACAACACAAAAGCTCGTTCAACAATATTAGAAGTAGAAATCAGACATCCCTATCCAAATATTTTGCCATTTAAAAGAAATGAACAAAACACCAAAAGTAAAATGGAAAATAATAAATAGAACAAGAACTTGTAAAACCTGGGATGACCCATGCCCTTTATGCCTACATGAAAAACTACACATTATTAAGTTTCTAAATAATGAAAATTTATTAAACCATAGACATGAGTTAACGGTTTTTTGCCGACATCAACAAATTTTGCATTAAATAATTAGCATAAATAAATTAAATTTCATAGTTTAATAAAAGGCTTAAAAGCTTAACCGAATCATTAAATAGAAAAACCCTTTACGAAGTCGTCAAAAAAATAATTGTAGTTCACTGCGACGCGTTTATATATGAAACAGCCATTTATTAAAAAAATAAATAAATAAATAAAATAAATAAAATTCTCTAGATACTTCACGACACATGATGCCAAAAGCTATCTTTCGCTTTAAACTGACCAGACGATGAGCGTACATGAATGCCATTATCCGCTTTGAAATAGATACCCCACCCTACCTCGGCTTGACCTTTTCGAAGGTGATTGATATGTGGATAGGAATTAACTGTTAGACCACCTAACCAAAATGGCCGCCCCAGCCGTTTCAATAGCAATTAATTTTGCGAACGAACATGCTTATAAAGATATGTAAATTTCAAGATTGGTTATTCCTAAATTTTCGTTTTTGAATAAAACAGGGCTTGATACCTTAATTCAATTTCATTTTAATAATTATATTGAGTGTTTCGGCTCTCGTTTTTGAAACATGAGAACTCTTATGTAGCGAAGGAATCATATTTTTGAGAAAATAATTATAATTTAAGCTCTACTTCTGTATGGAGCACTGTTTTAAAAAAATAAAAACAAAAATACTAAAGAACTCCGGATTATTTACCTAACGTGTTCTTTCCTATTTATCTACATATCTGCACACACACATACACACACACACACACACACACACACATATATATATATATATTAACTTGCATATATATATATATATATATATATATATATGAAAGGCAAGATGTATGAATGTGTGTGTGTGTGTGTGTGTGTGTGTGTGTGTGTGTGTGTGTGAGGAATGCACGGCCGCAATTTTCGACGGATTTGCACCAAAATTTACATGCACATGCTCCAAGTTAGTGCAAAGGCCAAGACTGACTTTGTATTTCCCAATACCATCAATAGTGGAAATAATCGATTTATTCATGCTTCTACGGCAGTTTTCATGTAGTTTGCGGCCAATTTCTATTGGCCATCGTGAGAGCCAACAGCTGACTGACACGAATGTTAATTAGAATGCTAGCATGCAAAAAAATCGATAGCTGCATTCGTCACAAGTGGGAAAAATTTAAATCTGCATGGCGCCTTACTCCAATTGGCTTATTCGCTTTTTAAACTCAACGTTGATTCTGATTCCGCAGAATTGGGTTGGGTTTGAAAAAGTATTTGTTGTTAACATTCTTTTTTTCATTCGGTTTTTCCAGTTACGAGTCCTTTTTTAAAGCTGATCGTTTTGCGTCCATTTTGTTTAGTTCATTTTTCGTAACAGATTTAATGTCTACTATGGAGCTTAGCAAAAATTCGCAGTGTGAGATAGGCAAGAAGTAAGTCATGTAGCAACATCAGTACGGCAAAGGGCACTCCTTTAAAGGCAAGGAAGGGCAAAAATATTTTAAGTCAAGTGATAGCGATTGCTGTATGAGTCGTACGATTTTTGAATCAAGCACGGGCAACGCCGGGCCATGATGCTAGTTTGTATATATATATATATATATATATATATATATATATATATATATATATATATATATATATACAACCAATTTGTCAACTAATATGCAGTATTGTAAATATCGTGTGTGATCGTATGCTATCGTTGAGGGCAAGTTATGTGCAACACAGAAAACGTCATTAACAAGCAAGTCAGTTATGCCAACCTGAGTCGTCATCCCATCGACAATAACTGTGCTAATTGCAACAAGTTTTGTAGATCACCATCTGGACTGAGAACTCACGTGATGATACACTGTAGCGTTGTAGGGCATGCAAATCCAATCACTCCAATCAAGGATACAACGCTTTTCACACATATATGCATGAAAACTATGGAATCGAATGCTGGTCTCAAGTGTCATCTATTGACGTCTAGCTGGGATGGAAGCCCTCACAAACGACGCGAGCGGTGAGTGGGGTAGCTCACATTTGGGTAAGATGTGAATCACTATGTATGTATTAATGGGAGCAAGTCTGGGTTGTTAGAACGTCCACCTACCGACCACTTGACACGGCTTCGAATCTCACCATAGACGAGTGGTCACTTCTTGGTGTTATCGACCTGGGTAGGCGATCCAAGCGCGCGGCTCTTTTGCAAAATACACGACAAACATACGACGGGTTGACTCATGCCGTGTAATTGAAATCGGGCAGACGGAGCTGTTTTGAGGCCGTCGATTGCTGTACTAGCACAAAGTCACGCGTTATCGTAACCGAGGGTTTGAGTACACTGACGTTGCTCTCTCCCTGAAATTGAGATTCGCTTAGACATAATTGCAGTATAAACCACAAGTGGGGTTGGTGGCTGCCAATCAAAAACATATCTGCCTGACGTCTACAGTAGTGATTGGTTAGCCGCCTTGGGAGACAAGTAACCGGTCATTATTGATAGATGTATAAATGTCCTTTTCCTTGTAATTTTTTCTTAAAGCTTCCTCATGATCATATGTTAAGGATTCTCAGCATCCTTCTGAACAGCTATATCTGTTGACTCAAGTCTCCTCTTCATTTATAAGGAAAGTGTCCTGTATTCATTGACATATAGGAGGGTTGATCGTACGTTCAGCATACTTTTCTTTGTTTCTAACAATATTTTTTTAACTAGTTTCCGGAAGACATCTTTTTACGATTTTAAGCGCCTTCAGATTTCTATATCGCAGTTTCTTCCATTTTTTGAATTTTCTCTTTTATTTTTTTTTGACATGTTGGAATTCTTTTATATCATTGCATGATTTCTCCGATTCCAGTTCCAATGCTTTTTTGTCGTATTTGAGAAAACTTTAAAAACGTATATTTCACTTTTGCCTCTTATTTTTCTTAGAATTTATTCAGCCGTATGTATAGATGTAAGAAAGCAAAGATGTTTCTCAAACTGCCATCACTTGTCATTTTGTTGTGACTTTCATAAGGAGCGCACTCGTTTTATTATTTACATTACTTTTTATAATTTATCTTTTTCTTTCATTGTCCATTTACTTCTTATTTTCTTTCATTTTTTTATTTTTTTATTTTTAATTCTTTCTTTCTTTTTCATTATTCTCCTCTCCTTTCATTCTTTCGTTTTATTTCCTCCACAAATCGATTTGGTTTTCTTTCTTTCTTTCTTTACATTATTCGGACTGTTGTCCTCAACTTTGTCGCCATATTTATTACAATGTTTCGGCCGTTGTACGCTCTTCTTCAGGTGGTTGGAATGTTGAACTGAACCCTTTATTTCGCTCACTGAGGTAGACTGTTCTAGTTACACGTGCCATGTCTAATGGATGTCAGTTATCAGTTATCTCCTATTAATTCCCCTCTCCAAGTTCTCCACTGCTTTAACCGGGTATTGAACCCACACTCTTTGGGTCCTGTCACTGGATCTAACTAACGCATTTATCCACTGTGCCATGTGTCCTTGAGGACACATCGATTACACCCATTGACATCCACAACGGCCGAAACGTAATAAATATAGCGACAAAGATGAGGACAATAGTCCGAATAATATAAATAGTGTACATAATACCTCATCTCAGAAATATAGACAGATTGTTTGTTTGTTTCTTTCTTTCTTTCTTTCTTTCTTTCTTTCTTTCTTTGTAGATTTTTTCTTTTCTTTTTTATTCCTATTGTTTTCTTCTCTTCTTCTCCCCTCATTTATTTCATTGCCCAGTTATATTTTCTTTCTCTCTTTTTTGTCTTCACACTTTTTCCTTTTTTATTTTTATTTTTTCTTTCTTTTATTCATTTTTTCTTTTTTTATTCCTCTCCTTCATTTCTTTCGTTTTTATTGATATTGTTTTTCTTCATTTCTCCTCCTTTCATTTATAAATTCGTCCAATTATATTTTTCTTTCTCTCTTTTTATCTTTCGTTCATTCTTTTTCTTTTCTTAGTTCTTTTTCTTTCGTTGATTCTTCCTTTCGTTTTCTTTTTTATTCGTCTCATCTCCTTTAATTCTTTCATTTAATTTCCTTCATGCGTTGATTTGCTTTTCGATTTCTTTCTTCCTTTCTACCTTTTTTCTTTGTAGCTTTTTTTTATTCCTATTGTTTATTTCTTTTCTTCTTTTTCATTTATTGTTTTGCCCAATTATACATTTTCTTTTTCGTCTCTCGCTCTCTCGTTTCCTTTTTTTTCTTTTTCTTTCTTTCTTTGGTTTTATTTTTCATTTTTTATTCGTCTCTTTTTGTTGTGGTAGGATCCACCTAATTTGCATAGCGGAGTACCGACGATATAAATATGGTTGGTACCGGAAGACAGGGAGGCGAATCCAGAGATCCAACTAGAGACTCTGCCCGACTGCGACTTAATCAACACATTCTCCAGGAACGGTCTTCCCAGAAATATACAAAAGACTATATGTAAATATTGTGTACACTTTCTTGTTTCAATACATTTTATTCTAAGTACATTTTGTGTTTGCATTATTATTCCATGCATTAGTCAAGTTTCAACACTTTTCATTCCTTCGTTTATTTTCATTCATGAATTGATTTGATTTTCTATTTTCTTTCTTTCGTTTTTTTTGTTGTTGTTTGGAACATTATTTTTATTCCTATTGCTTATCTCTTTTCTTTTTCATTTATTCTTTTGTCCAATTATGTTTTTCTTTCTCTCTTTTTCCTTTTATTCCTTATTTTTCCGTTCTTTCTTCCCTTCTTCCTTTCTTTCTTCCTTTCTTTCTTTCTTTCTTACTTTCTTGTTAACTTGTTTTTAGCTTCTCTATCATTTACTTACTTTGCTATTTTTTCTTTCAATTTTTACTGATATTTCTTCCGTTTTTTTTGTTTTTGTTTTTTTTTTGTCTTTCATTTTTGTCAGCAATTAATTTATTTCTGGCATGCTTTCTTTTTCTTTTTATTTCTTTCTTTATTTTCCACCATTTCTTTGGCGGTACTTCAGTTTTACACAAACTTTTTTGGGGGCTTTCATTACCGTTCGTGCGACAATTTTCGACATCATTAAATCAACAACACCGATATTTGTTTACTCTTTCTTCAAAGCTGTTTTTCTTGCCCGCCATTTTTCATCCATTCTTCTGTTGCTGAAGTGTATAAAATAAAAGCATTAGATTGCTTCCAAATTATAGTATTTCATGAATGTTGCATTACAAACACATTAAACTATATAAATTACTCATTTTTTTTATGTTTATTCATTGCGATTGTACGAAAAACGTGGATGTGTGTTCGGTTAACGTAACGGCAATCGGCGCGAAAAGTGGCATTGCAAGCCGAGTACAAACTCCGGGACCCCCTTTCGCACTAATCCATGTCTTTTCCAAATATGCGTTAAATGGCGTGACTTTCTAGATTTAAGTATTAGCGGTGTAGAAATAGAACAATTCTGAATTCAAAATTGTGGAATAGGTAACGATTAACAATTATAATGTTTTTTTTCCCATGAAATCAAAGAAAAGATAAATATCGGCAAAAATGAAGTTTAAGGAACATGATATATAAAATAAAATGTGAGTAGTAAGTTCACCATTTTTGTTTGAATAAAACATTATTTCTCTAGTCTTTTATGTGTAAAAATATGATCACATTTAAAAAGTAAATAAATTAATAGAAAAATAAATATGGCGCCCAGGCTGTTACTTTGGATGTCTTGAGGACATCTGACAGGGTTTGGTATAATGGTTGAAATGTTCTGGACGAATTTTTGATCTGATTCAGTTTTTCTCTTCTAGTCGCAAAATGAATGTTGTCTTGAACGGCCACTTTTCTAGATCTTTTAATGCAGGCTTCCTCCAGGTTTCTATCCTTGAACTGTGTTCCTAATGTTCATAAAGGACCTCCCTGTTGGCTTCACTTCTCAAATTGCTATCTATGCTGATGTTACATCCATTTATTTCTGTCTAAATAAGTCTCAGGTGTTCGATAAGGTCAAATTAGTAGCTGATCTTAAAAGAAATACATTTCTGTTGTTATCTGAGTCAAAGAATGACTTGTTTAATTTAAACGCAGCCAAAATGAAACTGATATTTTTTAATCGTCTGAGTGAACTCGTTTTAATCTTCATCAACATGGCTTATGCTAACCATCAAAACCGTGATTCATTGTGCTTTCGCGGACACATTCTCTCTGCTGACATGAAGTAGAAGATTACATTAAATCAATTGCTAGGTCTGCTGCTAGAAAAATTCCTTAGGTTGTGCCAAGCAATCTTTCTCGCCATAATCGATCTTACATATTCATGAGTTTTTATTCATCCTTCATTTGAATATTACTGCTACATCTGGTCTGTTCCTGCCATATATTTACAGATTCTCGTTACATCTAAAGAAGAATCTGCAATATTATTGGTTCTGCTATGGCATTTCGTCTTCAGTCACTTTCCTATCGCTGTAATGTAGCTTCCCTGTGCCGTTTCTATAAATACTTTCATGGTAATTGTTCTGATGAACTCCTCTCTCGTACCGAAACTTTATGAATTTAAGCGCAGTACTAGATTGGCAGCAAGGTCTCATTATTTAACAGTTGAAATGGCTAGATGTAACTATAGGTTTTCTGTTAACAGTTTCTTGTATCTCACTACTCGCTTGTGGAACTCTCTTCCGGCTTTGATCTTCAACAAAATAAATGCTATGTGAATCGTTATATATTGTCTTCTTAATTCCGGTTCTTTTATTGTTCTCTTAGTACTGATATTTTTTCTTATATTCTCTAACACTCCGTAAATCCTTTGGTCTTAGTGACTTTATTGCCTTGCTTGGGATGAAATTATTAACGATGAGTCACAGAACACATTGGTGAAACTAGTTTGCAGTATGGACTAACTGAAATATTTTCATTACAAACGGAAAGTTTAAGATCGCCTCATCAACATTGCTGCTAAATTTTAGCTGGAGATGTTCAATCTTAACTTTCCAGCCTTGACAGTATCTTTCTACGAACGAACAACAATCCATGGTTTCAACAATCCAGACCTTCATGACTAACACCCGCCATTGCACGTCATTTTGAACTTGTGGAACAAAGGAGTATTAATCGTCCGGACATATGCTATTATTATTATTATTATTATTATTATTATTATTATTATTATTATTATTATTCACTCAATGCTTGTAAATGAATCGACATCCTCATTTCCTTCATATTCTATTGGTGAGGAGTAAGGTCCTCTCAAATATCTCCTTCACCAGAACGTTTGAATTATGCAACGAACTATCGAAATCACTCTACAATCTTAGTCTCTTCAAGTCGAGTATCAACCGTTAATCATACTCTCTATCCCACAGAGTATGTTTCTCTTACTCCTTTCTTTTTGGTTCTTCCAAAAATTTCCTTCAGTAACTCTCTATATTGAGTGGCTCTTGGGCCAAGCATTGAGTGAATAATAATAATAATAATAATAATAATAATAATAATAATCCTTATTGGCATAGCAGTCCCTTTTAAAGATCTTTAAAAACTATCAAGGACCTTGAAATCGAAATCGAAATCTCAAAAATGTGGCGCATTTTCAAAACTGCCCAGTGGAAAATATGGTGATGCCATTTCTGACCTTAGGTTTCTGGTCAGGACCCGGAAATAAATGAGTAAACCTCAAAGGAAATAAAACAATAATAATAATAATTAATGTAATGTATCTTTGATGATCTTCAAAAAAACCTATCAAAACACAAGGACCTTAAAATGCAAATCTCGAAAATGTGGCGCATAAGAACATTAACAATTCCAGTTGTAGTTGGAGCCCTCGGATCGATTAGACAAGATTCCAGTAGAATCATTGAAGGAATCTCTTGTAGCCTATGTATTAAAGAAATACAAAAAATTGTACTCGCAAGTACAGCCCACACTTTACGAAGGACTGTATCTATATAAAATATGTGTGATTTTTTTTTCCAAACTACTCAATGGAAAATACCATGATGCCATTTCTGACCTTAGGTCTCTGGTCGGGATCCGAAAAGAAATGAGTCAATGCCAAAAACCAAAATAAATAATAATAATGACAATAATAATAATAATAATAATAATAATAATAATAATAATAATAATAAATAATAATAAATAATAATAACATAAGCAATAAATTCATAAATTGCTGAAGAAATTTGCTTTCCATCTTTTCTTCGGTTATCCGTACTAGTTTTTTGCCACTCAACATCGGCACATTATATCCAAGTGGATGAATCATATGCATTTGTTTAAACATTCGGAACACAGCGGCACTTACCCGTAACCCAGCAACTATTTGATTTTCTAGTACAAAATCAAACAACCTCTTGTTTATGGACATTACTGACGATAGCATATTCTTGTTAACAGCAACCATATGATTGTTAATTTGCGACATTTATCGACCGATTTGGGAGACCAAACTATCTCAAACTGTAACCCTCTTCCTCTATATGACTTGTCCCCTAAGGATGCAAACGATCATGACACTCCACAATTTCCTGCCAACTGTATCTCTTTTTGATATCACTCCTAATCCCTGTTCTCTCAACAAATTACACTAGATTATTAGGACGGTCATGCGCTCTCCCTCTTATCTTCATTATGTTCAGTCACTGTCAAATTTTCTAATCCCTTTTTATGTGCTCAGGAAATATCAACTATCTCTTTCTATTGTCGCAAGTTTTCATATGTGATGAGATTGGCCAGCATTCACTGCCATATAGGAGGACTGATATTACATCACAGTTTGATATCTTTCTACGTATGTTCATATATATATGTTTATATATATATATATATATATATTAGGTCATCCTATAAGTTCTGTCCGAATTTTAACTTTTTGTTAAAATGAACGAAATTTAAAGAGTATTTTATAATGTCTAATGGAGCTTAACATTATTTTTATGTTTAGATGCATTTAAACTGATCAAATTGTATTTCAGAGAACAATAAAATTAAATTTTGTTTGATTAAAACCCTGCTAACATGGAAGTACCCAAGTATCATTTGAGGCACATAATGCTTTATGAGTTCAAGAAAGGAAACTCAGCAGCCGAAGCGGCTAGAAACATTCACTCAGTTTATGGAGAGGAATGTGTGAATGAAAGAACTTGCAGAAGGTGGTTTGTAAAATTCAGAGGTGGAGATTTCACCCTTGAAGATGAAGATCGAACCGGACGTCCAGTTGAGTTTGACGAAAAGCTTCTTGAAGCAGCCCTTGAAGAAAATCCTGCTTTATCAGTTGAGGAATTGCCAGTGGTTCTCAGTTCAAACCATACAACTGTTCATCGTCATCTTCAACAACTTGGAAAAGTTCCTAAACTTGGAAAATGGGTGCCTCATGAATTGTCTGAAAACAACCTCAAATCCCGAGTTGACATCTGCTCTTCTCTCCATTCTCGCCAACATATTTCACCTATTTTGAATAGACTTGTGACTGGCGACGAAAAATGGATCTTTTATCGAAATGTTAAGCGTCGTAGACAGTGGCTTGGTAAAGAGGAAGGATCCCAGCCACAGCCGAAGGGAACTTCATGGGTAAAAGGTTCTTCTTTCAATCTGGTGCCAAAGAATAATCCACTTAATTACCACCTAATGCAACAATTAATGCTCAGATATACTGTCACCAATTAGAGCGTTTGAACCAAGCTTTGTGGAAAAAAACCCTGCTCTAGTGAATCGAAAACGGGTGATGTTTCATCAGGACAATGCGCGACCACACACAGCAAGAATCACGAACTTGTTTGGGAGAAAATTCCCCATCCACCTTATTCTCCCGACATTGCTCCTTCAAACTACCATTTGCTTCGTAGCTTACAGAATCATTTGGAAGAAACAGCTTTTGTAACACAGGAAGAGGTTAAAACTGACATTTGTGAGTTCTTCGAATCAAAGCCAAAAGAATTTTACAGTAATGGAATTAGTAAGCTTGTTAATAGATGGGAGGAAGTCATAGATAATCAGGGAAAATACATTGTTGATTGAATCTGTAATTAAATGTAACATTTGGTCACTTGTTTTCTTTATTCAAAATTCGGACAGAACTTATGGGATGACCTGATATATATATATATATATATATATATATATATATATATATATATATATATATATATATTTTGTCATTCACAGATAGTACTGTTTCGCTGTATCACAGCTCATCAGTGCGACTAGACTTCCGAATGCCTCAAGCCAGGATTGAAACACAACTAATTTGGTGTCAGATATATATATATATATATATATATATATATATATATATATATATATATATATATATATATATATATCAAGTGAAACGTTATTTTTAATGGATACTCATATTTTGGGTAGACGCTTTATTTATTTATTAAACAGTATATTTATTTATTTTCCTCTACTGGATTGAATATTCGAGAAATCTTATTAAAGAAAAATATGAGCTCTCCGACATATATTTTCCTTTCAAGTGATAAAAATCAGTCGGACTGATAAATAAAAAAATCCATTATCATACATACATATATATATATATATATATATATATATATATATATATATTGTTAAATATGACAACGAATATCTATTATGTTTGATCATGAGCCGTTCTAAGCTTCGTATAGTGGTTTATTTTAGGGAGAAAATAAAGACAAAAACTGTCCAAACTAAAGCCACTATACGAAGCTTAGAACGACTCATGATCAAACATAATAGACATTCGTTGTCATATTTAACGATATATGTTTCAATAATGGTCCGCTGCCCCAGTACACTATATATATATATATATATATATATATATATATATATATATATATATATATATATATATATATATATAATCTTTTAGATATATATGTATCTTTTAGATATATATCTTTTACAGAGGGCAAATGCATAGACAATACAGCATGGATGAAAAGGCCCTTAAGTCTATAATACACCATAACTCAATACTACATGTTTAAAATATATATATATATATATATATATATATATGTGTGTGTGTGTGTGTGTGTGTGTGTGTGTGTGTGTGTGTGTGTGTGTGTGTGTGTGTGTCACAGTTCAGTATTCTTTTCTTTGTTTCTAACGAGATTTTCCCGGAAAAGTTAAAATTACCAGACGGCAAAGGAAGGAAAAGCATCAAAACAGCAACTTTGGTAGTGATACTACTGAATTTAAATGAAGTTACAAACTGAAATTTTAATTGTTGAGAACTACCGCCAACGGACGACTTTGTGGACTAAAGAATCAACACTGCACGGTGACAGGTATGTTCATTCTGACAGGTATCTTCAATCCGATTTGATGATCACTTAGACGTGAAACTATTAGTCAATCTGCATTTTTGACCATATTGTTCATATCTACATACTCTCTTGCTCTGATATTTACCATTCTCTCCCAATAATATATGGAAAATTTTAAAAATTACAGTTATTTTCCAGATATAGATGATTAATGTTCAGTTCCAAGTTTTCATCTATTTCTCTACGAAAGTTATAAGTTTCTCTTGAGGATATTTTCTTAAAACTCGTAGTTTGGTTGTTTTTTTTTATATATTCAAGCAAGTTTCATAATATTCTTCATCTGTTCTCTGTTTATATTCGCAAACACTTTCTTGTTAGTCAGTCTTTTTTTTTTGCCTATGGTCGTCTTTTCCTTTCTTTAAAAAAATTTGCAACATTCTTAAAACCATTTCATACTGTTCTTGTCAATTTTTAAAGTTTTATTGTTTTGTTTTGTTTTTGTTTTTTCATTTCCGTTCGATTTTGTCTTTTCATTTGATGGCCAACGTCTTATCATTTGATAGCCATAACATTACCAACTTCCCTTTTTATATCTTTCTTTTAATCTACGGAGAATCATATATGTCTTAAATTGTAAAAAAAAATTATTAAGGAATATAATATTATATAGATTTATTTAAAATATGATGAAAAAGTGCTAGTGGCATAGTAAAATTCACAACATCAAGTACCTTATAAATATTACGAAGCGAAAAATATTTTATAAGCTGAAATGCAATTTCGACCCAAGTCAATTGGCCAATACAAAATTTTATTCTTAAAAGATTGGCTTACATATTAAAATCTTTTATAGATACCTAAAAACACACACACATATTTATATGTAGATAGAGAGAGGGGGATAGATATATAAAAATGAGATAAATGCAGATCAGTATATATATATATATATATATATTATTTTAAGACATTTTTGTGTTTATACATTCTTTTTTATAGATACAAATATTTAAGTAAATGCTCTGTTTTATAATAAACCGTATTAAACAACATTTACCGGCCTGAATGTCCGAGAAACTTTCTTAGAAAATTTTCGTCTTCCAACAGGAATCGAACCTCTATTCTATACGGAACCCTCATATAGCCTGACGAGGATCGTTCGGTTGTCAAGGTCGAATTTACTATCCTTAAACTTTAATCTTCCATGAATCTCTCACGTATATTCATAACTGCTCATGGCGTATCAAATGTAAACAAATGACGTCACACATTATGAAATGGACAAAGTCCGACAATTAATTTAAGACGTGTTTATGTTTATACATTCTTTTTTTATAGATACAAATAATTAAGTAAATGCTCTGTTTTATAATAAACAGTATTAAACAACATTTACCGGTTTATTATAAAGTATTAGTATATTATTCAGAATATCAAAAATTACTAATCGACAACACACCTATTCTACACCATGAAAACAACAAATTTAGAAATACTAGAAGCAATTTATATTAAAAAATGAAAGCTGCACTGGAAAGAATCATCTATGAATACTGCAGTAATGTTCTGAAATGTCCGTAAAGGAACAGTTTTTCACGCTTTAATGCGCACATGCCATGACATTATAACATGAAAAAAATTCCATAATTGATAATGTTTTCACGTTTTAATAAACGCTCAGCACATTGTCAACCGTTTTGCATTTAAAAGCATAATGAAAAAATTGCGATAATGGATAACAACTCACAACTTTGTTTATATACTTGTACTAATGAACAACATTTAGTTTTGTACTACTTGAACCCCTGAAGATGATCTTGGCAGAAGATCGAAAGTACTTGGAAAATGAAAATAAAAGAAATTTAAACAGCTATAGCACATTTCTCTCATCCTTTATCCCTGTGAGTATGAAGGGATTTTGTTAGAAATTAGCAATGTCTGTAATTTATTCAATCAGACATGACTAAAAGAGAATTTGCTGCCTAAATACACAAATATATATAGCACCGCTACTCACTCAGTTCCGTTCAGCGATACTCATCCAAGTATACACAGTTATACAGAGTCCCAGAATAATATATATATATTGATATATATATTGATATATATATATACATATATATATACATATATATATATATATATATATATATATATATATATACATATATATGAACATGTAGATATATATATATATATATATATATATATATATATATATATATATATATATATATATATATATATATGTAACACTATTTAGGAACGGAAGGTTAATTAATCAATTAATTAACCACAGAAGTTAATTACGGGGATACTTAAACCGATAGATATAACGAAAGACATACTGAGCGATTACTTACACCGATAGATATAACGAAAGACATACTGAGCGATTTTCTTTTTGTTTTGTTATTTTCCCAAACAGAGTATCGGTGGAGAAAAAAAAGATTTTTTGTTTTGTTATTTTCAAGTGCGAATTCAAGATAACCACATTACTTTCTCGCGGAAGTGTGATGCTGAGATATGCCAAATTATCTGCGAGGACAAAAGAAGGAAAGAGAGAAAGAAGAGAAAGAAACAGAGGGACAAGACTTAACAACTTAGATGATAAGAGAAGGAAAGAATGCCACCCACAAAAGCGATGTTGTTGAGGAAAATTCTGATGGTCATTTTTTTGAGTGATACCAGAACTTCTGGGAAGATAAAACATTGGCTGTTATCAGTAGTTGATGGGTCGTCTGCCGACCGCACACAGACCCCTAGAATGAGATGTCGCCTGGATAGGACATCTGCATTTTGTTTAAGTTCGTTTGTGATAACGAAGGCTGTGTTAGGGTATTTTAATTAACCCAGTTTCGCCAAGAAGAATTGTCCATGTTAACGGAGAAACTGGGTTGAAAAAAAAAACATATCCCGTGAAGTTGGATAAAGATTGAGATTATCAGTTGACGCCTATTGGCCGAATAGCCAGGCGGAGATGATCATGTGACGCAGAGAGGAGGCCTGCCACCGCCCATTGAGAGGGTAGGTATGAGATGTTACTGCAAGGAAGTGGGAAAACCGTTGACGCCCTCTAAGGTGTGGTGAGATACCCATATGAGAGCAGAAGAGGGTGGGAGTGGAATAAGATTTCCAAATACGGAAAATGATAATTATTTTTGGCCGAAAACAAAGAAAATCCTTATTGGGGATTTGAAATCAACGTGGTGGCCACACCACGTCCGACCCCACGCCAGGTTTTGATCGGCGTCCATATAAGCAAACATCTACGGGTGTTTCGGAGAGTTCGCAGAGTAGAGCTGAGTTCGTCGAGGAAAGTCGAGACAGAGAAACGCGCCTCGCACAGGTGACCGCACGATTCTATGCCTTCCGACTTAGACTTCTAACCAAGAATACATTTGTTGAAGACCGACTTTAGATTTCCCACCAAAACAAGTTTCCGAATTAGACTTCTAACCAAGAACAAATTATAGAAGTCTGACTTATATTCTCCATACAGATATCCAGAACTAGTTAAGGAACGCAAAGGTGTTACAATCCACATTTTTTTCTTCGGGCTGGGAGAGAAAGAGAGAGACGCACTCCTGTAACTCAACAAACCGACATAAAATTAATCACTATTCCTAACCAGTCGCTCGCCTTGAAGTTGTTGTTTGTGCTTTTTTTTTTTTTTTGTCTACATTTATTGTGCAGTATCACCTGGACCCGGATTCGGCTGGCACTACGGCCCGACGTTTGATTGATCTCGTCAACCTAAGATCAAATCACAACGTGGGTAGGTTGAATCGAGATCAAAGCAGTTGCTTCGGTGACCAGGCGTTGGAAGCGAGCCGAGTACGACAAGTTGGTGCTAGAACCCAGCAAGACTTCAACCGATGTCCCAGGGTTAGCCCGTCACAAAGGACCGACGTCACATTTTGGCGTCGTGACTGAAAAAGAAGTCGGGTGTCACAAGTGCGCCGCGACCAGGACGGGTGTCACAAACGGTGCCCTGACCAGGACAGAGGAGGGTTGGGTGTCACATATATATATATATATATATACATACATATGCATATACATATATATATATATATATATATATATATATATATATATATATATCGTCGTCGTCATCGTCATCGGCATCCATCAATTTCGAGAGACAATGGAGCCTGGGCGAGAAATATGGAGAACTAGCGCTGCCCAGACGTCTAGCTCCTCCTCTCGGCTTTGCTAGCAGAGTGCAAAGGAGAGGATAAACCAATACAGTTTGGTACAAACGAAGCTGCAGGAGTTGCCAGAAGGTAACACAAAGTGCCGTACATCCGCCTTCGGGGCTCCACTCCGGGTTTGAATTCAGAGTTGTCCTTCTCCTAGACCAGTTGCCATCCAAGGCTATAGAACCCAGTGTGTCCTGCTATTTACCCATAGCTGGAGGGAGAACAAGAGGATTCACACCTTTCCCAAGGGTTTTAGAACGTAAGTGAATGTAATGGATTCGACTGGAATTCGAACGCGGCTCTCCGATTCCTCAAACCATATATATATATATATATATATATATATATATATATATATATATATATATATATATATATATATATATATATATATGAACACATGTAGATAGATAAATTGTCTATATATGCAAACACTCTATCTCTGCTACTAAACATTCTTGCTCTCTCTATACAAAATGTCAATTGTATATACACTCTGTTGTTAACCATATAAACTTCAATAGTTCAAATTTGGTTTGAAATAATTGTCAAATTTTAAACAATCAATTTAGATGTCAAAACAAAGCCTCAGTTAAAATTTTAGGTAGTATCAATGTTTTTTCGGGGGTGGGGGTTAATGAAGTTATTAGATGTATTCTAAAGAAACTGCCGTCTGATGTTATTAGGCAAAACCAAATAATCACATTTTACGTCAATAAAAACCTAGTGAAATCATCAAAAATTGATCAACACCTATAATAGAACAAATAATAAACACGTATGATAAATCTTTGAATCCTTTACATTTTAATATAGGGAACCTTCTTCTCAATAACAGCCAGCAATCTTTTAATTATTGATTTTTTTTTTACTTCAGCAGGTTCAATTTTCAACATAGTAATTTTAATAGGTCAACTTTTCCGTTATATTGTTTGCCACCTTCATATAATTTCATCCTCTCAATTGACCATAGATTTTCGATGGGATTCAGATCAGGACTTGATACTGGCCATTCCATTATCTACTCTCCTGTAAATCTTTTATACTCAAAGAATTCACGAGTAAGCTTCGATACATAATAAGGGGCATTGTTGTTCATAAATACACACTTAACTTTGAAATTGCGAGACTGGGACTTGTACTATGCAAAGATAGCCTATTTCATAAAATAACAATACTTAGCACTGTTCAGTTTAACTTCTTCGTCTATTTCGAATGGTCCAATAATGGTTTGGTCAACAATTCCAACCCATATCATAACACTACCGCCTCCTTGTTGCATTCTTTGAGCCACATGCACGTCTAAATTAGATAAAATTCATCCTTTGGCCCATCCATCAGGTCCATCAAATATAACTTGAGACTCATCCGTGCAACATTACTTTGGCCCAATTAAAATATTTGCTTTAGTGACAGGAGGTTTCCTACGATACAAAGTCTAACACGTTTTTCCTGCAGAATCCTTCAATTGCAGCCTTTTCAAGGATCTGAGCTCAGGTCAAAAGCGATTGCTTCGCGATAACTTGCTTTAGTTTACATCCATCTCGAGGAAGTAAGTTCTTAAAGCCTTTCCCATTGCTTCCAGTTCTCAAATTATATTTTCAAAGCTATTTTGATATCTTCAATGTGGAAATTCCCTCACTCATTAACTTTGTTATTTTTTGTTTTTTTCAGCAGTTGGTAGATCCTTCCCTTTATCCATGTTTCAACATATATTATGGACAAAAAGAAAATATGTTTTATTAGATATTTCAGCGGTCTTAAGCTAATATTAGTTTAATCTCTAGTCAGTCCACTTTTGTAAATTTCAAATATTTCAAAAACTAACCATAAAAAATGGCAGAAAAATCAGTTGAATATTTTACTAATGGTGGAAATGGACAAGTCTTAATTTGAACTTATTGACTTATTGGAGTTTATTTTATTT
>OZ038476.1:121169254-121179254 GCA_964036315.1 Acanthosepion esculentum | reverse complement strand
TATATATAAATATTTATTTTTCTCAAATATTATAATATATATATATTGATATTTATATATATTTTATATATATATTTTTATATATTTTTATATATTTTTTACCACGTTAATAAAACATAGAAAATCAAAAAGAATAAATAAATATATGAAATAAAAAATGAAAATAAAAAACACTTAATATAAATTAACAAAATAAATAAACAAGCCACTCCCGTCAAAATAACCACCAGAACGGATTACCCACAATGCACTACTGACCCATATATATAAATAGTCGAAGAAAAATCAAACACTTGCAACCTGACGATTGAGTCTAACATGAAACAGACTGTGGCTTCTGAGTGTTGACTTCAATGTTCACTTCATAATTTATATCTACAGACGCTCTATCTCTGATATTGAGCACTTTATATATAATAAATAAATAAATATAGCACACCTTAAAACTATATTTCTTCATATATATATATATATATATATATGTATATATATGTAGGTGTGTGTGTGTGTGTGTGTGTGTGTGTGTGTGTGTGTGTGTGTGTGTGTGTGTGTGTGTGCCTAGCGGTTGTCGCCTCACAAAGCGAGTGTGATCGTCACTGATATGTTCAGCCCTTCAGTCAAACTTCCCCCAAAACACTGCATTTCTCAGTTGTGTGAACGACACTGACTCATAAACCCAGCCATCGATGTGCTTTTTTGTCACATATGTGGCATATCAAATCATCTCCGGGCGGTGGAAGTTGGCTTTGATCTTCATTACTTCTCATGTGCATTTTCATATGCCTTGTCAGCCCCGACGGACTTGCAAAACCCTAGTAAAGGTCGGGCATTCAAAGCATGCCATTACGAAATCACCATATACAATAGACTGTCGCTGTTGGTGCGATTTCTGGTGACTGAGCAGACCCGTCCTGGACGGACATATCCGATTACATTGGGCACATGGACAGGGTGGCACCTCACGACAATTCAGGTATCCCTTGCTAACCCCACTCTTCAGTTCTGCAGGTATCCCTTGCTAACCCCACTCTTCAGTTCTGCATATTTTTGTGACGCCTCATGGAAGATCTTTATGCCATCAGCAATACCAGCTCTCCAAGAAACCCGGTCTTCAGCTAGAGTCACCCAGTTATCCAGACGAGTTTTGCACTTGTATAGTGAATCTTTAAGGCAATCTTTGTGCTGCGGTCTTTTTGCCATTTTCGATTATATTAATTGATTTAAAATATGTTTTTTCTTGCTACACAGTGATAACCATGTTTCGAAAATGGAAGCCAAAGCCTTTGAATTCAATTTTGTTACCAAATTAAAAACATTAGTTCCATTTCCTCGTCAAGCGAATTTTGGACTAACTTATTTTTTTAAATCTACGGTTTTAAAGGCACGGCAAAGATTCATAATTCAGGGTTTCCAAGGATACCGAGAAATCCATTCATCTAGACAAGGGGTGGTAGGGTGTTCAATTTTTTAATTTTCATTAAAGATAATTACCTGTAAAACAACATTTCCGCCTAGAAAACACGATTTTAAAACCCATGCCAAATCCACTATAATTGAGAGAATAAAAAAGTTCAGAGCAGATAACATTAGAAAGATTTTAGAGTTCCATGAAAATAGGTGGATACAACGTTTAAAAACGCACTATGCAGACGGGCTCAATAGTATTAATATACAACCCCACAAACCAGGACCTACCCACATTTCTCATCCACACAAGACAAACATGCTGACGGGGGTGTTGAGGCCTCACACTTATACACCCCCCCACACGAATATACACGCTAACCCACATCATACTCAGTCACTCCTTAAGAAGCAAATAACACACACACACTTAACAGAGACATATCCCTTTTCCAGGAACCAATAAAACTGTCAAAATGACCGAGGAAATTCAGAGCAGCATGAACTAATCCAGCTCTTATCTTAAATAACAACTTAAAAGAGACTGCTTGACCAACACAATGGCTGACCAAAATAAAAAAAACTACAGACAAAAGTTCATTTTCTCCATCAAGACATTCATTTCTGTAGTTCACTGCTACCAGCAAGCAGAAATGTTTTTTCTCTTGATGTTGGCTATGTTGGCCTAAACTAGTCAAGGAATCTAAATGAAATAATAACAAAAACAAAAGAATATACAACCCGGTGTGTCTGAAGATTTTAACTTTTTAATATTTTTATTGTTCAACATATATATATATATATATATATATATATATATATATATATATATATATATATATATATATATATATATATATATATATATAAAGAAAGAACAGTCAGATTTTTAATCGAGAGTTCTTTAGGATTTATTTTTTAAAACAGTGCTACATAAACAGTAGAGCATAATATTATACTTATTATTTTTAAAAATTAAACCCACATCTAACCTCAACCGATTTTGACTTTGCCACCTATCTTGATTCTTCAAAAAACCAACACCCTCGTATAATACGTTTGAATTCACATTCCGCCACCTACTTAAAATATTTGATTTCGCTCATGATATGAGTAAATCATTTTTTAAAGTTATTCAGCATCGCTTGAAAATGAAACTAAACTTTAAATTTTAAGTTTAATTTTAGTTTTAGGTTTTGGTTTCAAAACATGGTAACTTCTGTGTCGCGATGAATACATATTTTTAAATAATAATAATAATATATATATATATATATATATATATATATATATATATATATATATATATATATATATATAAAGAAAGGACAGTAAGATATATAATCTGGTGTTCTTATTGATATTTTTTTTATTTTAGCAAAACAGTACTCAATGTAAATTTACAGAGAATAAATATTATAAATTAACTGATTTCAAATATGGTTTTTCGCTACACTAAGATTTTTATTAACTTTTATTAATAATAACTGATACAACAAAAGTTAATAAAAATGAACACGCTACCGCCCCTGTCTGAATGACTGGATTTCTCTGTATCCTTGGAAACAGTGAATTATGAATTTTTGTGTGCGTTTAAAACTCAGTAAATTTTTAAAATAAGTTACTCCAATATTCAAGATGAAATGGAACTAATGTTTTTAATTTAATTACGAAATTAAATTTGAAGTTTTTAGCTTCCATTTTTGAAACATGGTTATTACTGTGTAGAGAAAAAACATATTTTATATCAGTTAATTTATAATATATATATATATATATATATATATATATATATATATATATATTCTATTTTTCAGTTATCCTCACTTTTCACTCACGCCT
The DNA here is from genome assembly GCA_964036315.1 of Acanthosepion esculentum. Classification (NCBI taxonomy): domain Eukaryota; kingdom Metazoa; phylum Mollusca; class Cephalopoda; order Sepiida; family Sepiidae; genus Acanthosepion; species Acanthosepion esculentum. Next base: position 121,176,008 of record OZ038476.1, on the reverse strand, counting down.
TTATATCGGTTGTCTATTTTGTTTTTTGTTTACACTTAAACTTTCGTTTCCTCGTCTTCCCTGTTTCCTATTTATTTGTGCGTCTTTCAGAGTATTGTGTTTTTTATTCTTTATTTTTTATTTTACCTTTTCTTTTCCTCCATCTCATCATCTCTTTTTCATTTTGCACTTCTTCGACACAATACTCTATTTGGTTTCTTTTTTCTTTTCCTCTCTGTCTACTTCATGTCTTCAAACTGTGTTTATTCGAAACAATACTGGACGTTTATCTTCCTCTCCCCCTTCCCTATCGTCATCACATTCTTCTCTTTGTGCTACTTCGACACAAAAACGCAGTTATATCTTTACTTTCTCTCTCCCTTTTGGTCTTCATCCCTTTCTTCCGTTTGTGCTTTTTCGAAGCAGTACTGAATGACTCCGTTCCAAGTCCGAGGTGGTATTGATTAGAGCAGAAACGTTTAAAGGTTAGCTATATTAGTAAAATAAAATACAAACGAAAGACGGGAAAATAAACGAAGTAAATATAAAACGGGGCTTTGGAATGGTGTATAGGATAAGAGAATAAATAAATAAACGAAACATCTATCAACCATTAGAAATGATGCCAAAATGGCTGACCTGCTAACTCTATTGTATTACCGGATTTTCTAGTTGAAAGCGATAACTTTCTTTTTATTTTTCTCTTCTTTGACCTTTTAGATGTGTCGGACCATAGTTACATGAGAAATAAAAGAACGCAATACATATATATATATATATGTGTGTGTGTGTATCTTTAAAAAACGTATTAAAAATTTAAATAAACGAGATAACTCTTAAAATGGCCCTTTATTGTTCGTGCAAATGTCGAAAGTGGCTCTAGGCGATAGCGAGTCGGGCACTATGGGAGATAATTTATGGAGCAGATTTATAACCTAAGAATACTTGTGATCTACGTATGCAATGCGTATATAAAACCATTATACGAAATCTCCCACTTCATTCCTGGAAGACAAGGGAAATAAGATAGACGGGATATATTTTAAAGGAATTAACCTACGCGTGGAATCGCCATAGTTACAACAGTATTACTATATTTTTGATCGTGCTATATAAAATTGGACATAAACTTTACAGGTTTTTCCCTTGAGTTCTGGAGATCTATCTCTCATAGCATCACTTACTTATTATGCTCAAAGTAAAGATTTATGACATTCCCCGATGTTTGCCGTTAATCTGTGCAATTATCGTTGTGCATTCTTAGAAGGCTAAGTTTGATTTTTTAAATAATGTCACCCCAAGAAAGGCGATGAAGTTACTAAGACACAAAAGGTTACTGAGTGTGACAAAACCCGAGAAAATGTTATTGAGGAGAAGATAAAGATTGGCGCTGCATTTAATTTTTTGAAGATCTTAGTTGGGAGGGAAGCAGATTGACTGAAGTACGTGATAGGAAACTATTAGTATAAAAGTTATGGTTACATATACAAAGTTCAACAGTAAAATGATCAGGCTTAGATGCGAATCGATGACTACGTTGAATATGTTTCTGATATAGACAGATTATTTAAATCCGCAGAGAGATGAGAAAAAGGGAAAAATGAAAGAATAACTAGTCAAAAAGGAATAAACACGATGCTTACATTTATAAAATCGGACAATTTAAATTCCATCTACTGCTATTACAATGTGTAAGCAATTAACAGAAATACGAAAATTAAGAAAGAAAGATGGAACGAAAATGGCCTAAGATAGATAGATAGATAGATAGATAGATAGATAGATAGATAGATCTGTTAAGACAACGAAATTTAGATACATAGAAAGAGACTTAGATAAATAGATAGTGTTATGGTCCAATCTCCTTGCTCCACGGTTATGATCCAAGGTAGAACCAAGGAAGAACAACACGAACACAAGAGTAGAAAATAACAAAGATATATTACAACAAAAATATACTACAAGAAGTTGAAGGTGTTGGTATGACTGTCAGTCTGGATTAGAGTGAACTAATATTGTCTTGACTCGTTAGGTCTCGACTCATTCCTCTTCTCTCTCTCAGAGAGGCACAGTATTTATAGAGTCAGGAAGAGTCCATTATCGTTATAGGTAAGTTCCCATAACACCCCCCTTCCAAAGCTTTTGTGTTGCAGGGGTCTTTAGTATTTTTTCTCTTTGGCTTTATTATCAAAGACTCTGTGACTTTTCTTTTCCTGGTCGATTTTCGTGGTTCAGGCATTGTTTGCGGTCTTTGCATATCAAATGTGTCGAATATCGTATCCATCACTTCTTCTTCCTGAGGTGGACCGTTAGAATCATCTAACAGCCTCTTTCTTATTTGATTTACATGTCTTTTATGTGAGAATTTCGGGCCCTGTATTATGTAAACCATGTTCCCGATTCTTTTTCAATTGTACCTTGCGCCCAGTAGGATATATTGTTTATATACGTTTTGAAAAAAACTTTCTCTCCTGCGTATAATTTTCTTTTTGGTACGCACGACATTGGTATTTGCTTTGTTTGTTTTGGTAGCAATTTGTCAAATACTGATCTGATTTTTCGGGCGACCATCAGTTCCGCGGGTGATAATGCCGATGGCGTAGCACTGTTTGGTGTAATTCGATATACTTGTAAAAATTGTTGGCACGTCATATGCTTTCCATAACGCTCTTTTGAGTGTGTCTACAAATCTCTCCGCTTGCCATTTGATCTTGGGTGATATGGCGAGGATTTGATATGTTTAACTTGAAAAGTTTCACAAGATTCTTGAAAGTACGCAGACGTGAATTGTGTCCCATTATCGGTGACTACCTACCTTATCAACCTATTAGCCGTGTAAACAGGTAGACCTGTCTTCGATCCAATCAACCACTCCGAAACGTGCAAACAGCTCGTGGAGGAAATTTATGGTAGTTTTAGAAGTAGGTTTTTGCAACGATCAAATAGTAGAAACTATCTATTGACCTGCGAAGTCTACATGGATTCTTGACCACAGTCGAGCTGCCTCTGGCCATGGCTTATGGATGATCGGCGGTGCTTTTGCTGCTAAGGAACAACCCTTGCATTTTTCCACCATATGTTTAATGTCTTGATCCATGTTTTGCCAATATACGCAACTTCGCATTAACGATTTCATCCTGTTCTTTCCTGGATGGCTCATGTTGAAGTCCTTTAGGATTCGCCTTTGTAGTGTTTTCGGAATTACTACCCTTTCGTTATATAGTAGCACGTTGTCACATGACGAAAAACTGTCAGATACTTTTTTATTTTTTTCTGCAATTTTTGTTTTTGCTTCTTTTATGAATTCATCATTTACTGCTTCATTTCTTATCTCTAGTAGTGTGACGGGAAGGTTTTGAACTGTACTACATAGTGATATTCTGATATCTTCTTCATGTCGTAGGGCTGCGCTCATGGAATCTTCCAATGGCTCCGTTTTCTTAGGTATTAGTCTCGAGAGACCATCTGCATGCCCGATTTTGTTCGTTGGCAGATATTCCAATTTGAAATTGTAGTTCAGTAAAATTGTAACCCATCTTATCAACCTATTAGCCGTGTAAACAGGTAGACCTGTCTTCGATCCAAATATTGTTAATAACGGCTTGTGTTCCGTCTGTAAAGTAAAAAATCTACCGTAAATATATCTATGAAATCTTGTAACTGCAAAAATAAACCTCAGCACTTCTTTTTCGATTTGTGAGTAATTTTTTTCTGCCGGTAGCAAAGTTCTTGAAGCATGCGTGATGGGTTTCAGTCTCCCATCCGGCATTTTATGCAGTATACATGCCCCGACTCCATAGGCACTCGCGTCACTTGCGACTATTATTTCTAATTTTGGGTCATAGTGCGCTAAAAATAGATCAGCAGTTAGCGTCTTAATTATTTTGTCAAACGTTTTCTGGCATTCATCTGTCCACTCCCAAACTTTTTCCTTCTTCAACATTTTATTTAGGGGTGCGCGTAATTTATGCATGTTTGGAATGAATTCTTGGTAATAATTCACTAAGCCGAAGAAGCTTTGTAATTCGGCTACGTTTTTTGGAGCTGGCATTTTTTTTTTTATTGCCGTTGCCCTTTCTGGGTCTGGTCGTCTTCCTTCTTCATCGATGATATGGCCCAGATATTTTATTTCCTTCATAAAGAAATCGCATTTGTTTTACTTTACCTTGAAACCATAGTTTTATATTCTCCTGAAAACCTCTTGAACGTGTTCCCAGTGTTGTTCAATGTTTTTGCTATTTATCAGTATGTCATCAAGGTATGCAATCGTGAAATCCAGTCCGTCTAGCATAGTATCCATTACTTACTGAAATATTGCCGGCGCGACCTTAATCCCGAATGGTAATCTTTGGAACTTGTATAATCCTTTATGTGTGTGTATGCCCAATAATCTCGAGCTTTCCTCATCTACTGGTATTTGTAGGTACGCTTCGTTCAAGCCTATTTTTGAGAAAAATTTTCCTCCCTTTAATTTTGTGAAAACTTTTTCTGGAATGGGTAGAGGATAATGATAATCCTTAATCGCTGCGTTCAATCCCGTTGAGAAATCAGTGCATACTCGTATCTCACCCGATTTCTTTTTGGCGTAAACCGTAGGTGAGGCCCATTGACTGTATTCCACTATTGTCAATATACCGATTTTTTCGAGTCTATCCGACTCTTGATTTATTTTCTCTATTGAAGCAAAAGGTACGTTCTTTTTCTTCTTGAAGATAGGTTGTACGTTTTCTTTTATTTCTATATTTGCTGTCATTTTTTTACACCTCCCGAGGCCGGCTGAAAATACTTCGGGAAAACTCTCTTTTAGTTTCTACATTAATTTATCTGCTTCGGTCGATAAACTTTTCACTTTTTGGCAGTATGTACGTATTAGTAAATCCCAGAGGTCGAATGTCTGCATATAGTCCGTTCCAAATAAATTTTCTGTATTTCTTAGCACATACATTTTTAATTTTTTTGGTTATTCCATTGAATGTCACATTTGTAATAACTTCACACTCAAATTTTATTTTTCTCCCAGTTACCGACCTAGCAATTTTATCGGTTCTCAACATGGTCGGTTTGTTCAATTTTCTACATTTTTCTACGTTAATAATAGTTAAATCCGAACCGGAATCCAATTGTAGTCTGACTTTTCTGTTTAACATTTCTACTCGCACGTATTTACGTATGTTTGTCTCGTCCGCTTGGTCAGTCCAAGTGACTCTTGCTTTTACTCTGCTTTTGCTTTCTTTCCTAGTCTAACAATGAGAACTTTTATGACCCACTTTTTTGCACGACAGACAAGTCTTAAAGCGGTATGGACAATCTTTATACCAATGCAAAGTCCCACAGCGATAGCATGGACTGAGTGGTAGTTTTTTCTGATATTGACTTTTTGAAGTAGAAATAATTTGTTTGACCTGTTTTTGAGGAGAGAAAATTGGTTTGGTTTGTTTTTGAGGAGGGGAAAAAACGTGTTTCGTTGTACTTTACGTATGTGAGCGATGCCAGACTCTTCTATATCTTCCGAGACCTTCTTTACGCTTATACATCTCTGACAATCTTCAGCCAATTTTTGTAGCATCAATTCTGGTTCACTCTCAAGTTTTGTAAGAATTCTGCGTCTAATCTCCGCGTCTTTAGTCGAAACCAGGCCTTGAACGAATATTAAACATTTAAAATTGTCCGGGCTGAGTTCAGATAACTTAAAGTCATCACAGTGTTTGTTTACAATGGAAGCGAATGTTATATAGTCTTCGCTGTCCTTTTTTGTTAGATTCAGACATTTCCATCTTTTGTGGAATAGTGAGGTATTTGGGCTAAATAGTTCTGTTACCAGTTTTATGGATCCTTGAAAGTTAACTCATTTGTTTTCCTCGGTAGGATGTAGTCTACGAATTTAGTGTATTCGCTTGACCCTAATTTTCTTAGTAGTAGACGTACTTTTCTCGCGTCTGACCAATTCCCGCAATCAAACTCATATAAATCTTCGTACCTTCTGAAGTAAGCTGCGAAGGTTTTGTCTTCGTCCGGTGCATACGTGAAGTCTTCGATAGAGCTCCATATATGCGACAGAAGTGTTTCATTTTCGGAATTTTTTCCTTTGTTTGTTATTACCCGTGGCAATAATTCTTGCAGTTCAAGATGATTCTGTTCGTTTTTCTGGGGCTGTTGAAATTGTATTTTCATAAGTTCTAATATGGTTGCCTTAAAGTCTTCCATATTTACCGTAATTATGTGTAAGTATTTTTCTTTTAGTTTAGACTTCAGGTCTTTGTTACTGCTGTAAAGTTGGTGTCCAAAAAGAAAATTTTCTCTTTATTTCTTTTTTTTATGTTCGCGTATAACTTTTTTTTCTCACTACCAACGTCGCCTCTGTTACGGACGACCGATAGTAAAGGATTTTTTGTAGATTCTCCACATAGAACTTGTTTCTTGGGTATACTCTTTTGGTTTCTCCGCGTAGAGTTTGTTTCTGAAGTTTCCACAGTATACTTTTTTAGGATTTCTCCGCGTAGAGTTTCGTTTCTTTTAGATTTCTCCGCATAGATTTTGTTTCTCCAGTCCTCGTCGCCACTGTTATGGTCCAATATCCTCGCACCACGGTTATGATCCATGGTTAGGACCAAGGAAGAACAACACGAACACAAGAGTGGAAAATAACAAAGATATATTACAACAGAAATATAATACAATAAGTTGAAAGGTTAGTATTAACTGTCAGTCTGGTTTAGAGTGAAATAATATTGTCTTGACTCGTTAGGTCTCGACTCGTTCCGATATATTAACAGCC
>OZ038476.1:121156754-121164254 GCA_964036315.1 Acanthosepion esculentum | reverse complement strand
TAAATTATTTTTAAGGAAATTTAAAAACATAGAAATCATAGTATTGAAACATGAAATTATTTGTGTAGCGATTTAAAAATGTTTCCTTATAATCTCTTATAATAATATATTGCTGTACTTTGCATTGGCACTTTTTACAAGTAAATGCTACAAACAGTGGAATTTTACTCCATTTGTTCTTTCTCTCTCATATATATATATATATATATATATATATATATATATATATGTGTGTGTGTGTGTGTGTGTGTGTGGTTCATTTCAATTTATATTTGAATGAATCATTCATACAAAAAGTAAATTAGTACGGTTAATGATATAAAATAGCGAAATCCCTTCGCTAACAAAATTTTAAAGATGCATTAACCTACCAATCACTCCAAGAATGTTATGATCCTTGTTTTTTTTAAATTATAAACTGTATTATGTCTTCCTTAATTACGCAAGTACTTTCGACTCTACATTTAGTCATCTTCAGGGATGAAATTTATTTTGTTTTTGGTAAAATTCAGGAAGCATCCGAGACGAAAAAATATAATGCGAATCGAAATATGTTTTTTAAATGTGTTATTCATAACGAATACAATCTTGTGGAGCGTGCTTATATATATATATATATATATATATATATATATATATATATATATATATATATATATATATATATATATATATATATATATATATATTACGTGCTAATACCCTTGGGAAAGGTGTGAATCCTCTTCTCCCTCCAGCCATGGGTAAATAGCAGGACAGACTGTGTTCTATAACCTTAGATGGTCTAGGAGAAAGACAACTCTGAATTAAAAACCTACAGAGGGTCGTTTGGGGACCCTGTGGCACGTAGTGCAGCAGGCCTCTGTATTGCTAGGTCTCTGTATTCGGCTCTTCAAAAAGTTTGGATGGTCCTACACCAAACCTTCACCACTATAATCAAATCTCATGTGCTGTTGTCGGGCTGTCGGTTTCCTAGGAACTGATCTGCTTGACCCTCATACGTCGAATTCGACGGGAGAGTCGACTATATATATATATATATATATATATATATATATATATATATATATATATATATATATATATATATATATATAAGATGTATTTCGGTAACAGTAATTATTTCAAACTTGGTTGAATAATATTGACAAGTTCTGCCTATCCATTTTTTTATAATTTTGTCAAATTTCCGAATTACTTATTTTATTTAATCGGTAAATTCACCAAAGTTCATATTTATTTACATTTTATTTCTTTTTTCGGGCATACATTCGAATGTTGCTCCATTTGTTTTCAAGGATTGTGTTTCGTGTAAGCTTATGTAAGTGCCAGATCAGGTCTAAAATGGAGTACTGCTGCCATATTTGTGCAGGAACTGTCCAGTCCGCACTTTGCTGTTTCGACACAATCCAAAAACCAGTGTATGTGTGACAAATTATTTTCCTCCCCTCAACACCTCTCTCACGGACGAGATGTCGCTAGCCTTTCACTACTCTATCGCTACTTACATGGAACGTTCTCAGACAAGCTACATTCCTTAGTTCCACCAGTTCTAAACGTCACGGCTAGGATCTGCTATGTTACGGACATTGTGGCGAACCACCTTCACTCCCTTCGTATTTCATTGGTAAGAAGTAAGTTCAATTCTAGCTGCTTCCTTCCGTGAAAGGATGCTCCGTTGGACCAACTCACAAGAGGATGTTTTCCCTAATCACTATAATCTTAACCAAGTCTAGGGTTAAACGTTACCTTCCCCATATATCCGCATAAACTGTTTCCCTTACTCTGTAAACATCTACCTCGAGTTGTTCTCGAGCCTTATACAGGGTGAAATTCATTGTCAAAAAGGGAAAAAAATGTTTTTGGTTACTTATGGTTTTCTCACGATTTCTGGAACCAATTTCAAGTCAAATAGTTGAATTTCAAATTTAGTTTTGAATTTCAAGTCAAGTTTTCAATTGCGTTGGGTTGCGCTGTTTTCTACAGTTTACCAGCCTTTTGCAAGTTATTTAAAGCCCGAAAATATTTTTAGATAGTAAAAATTTTTGGAGATAATAATGATTTAGGTTATACGTCATACGAATTAACGTGGAGGAGAGGAAACAAATTCAAACCTTCCCCAAGTGCATTTGCATGTGAGTGAATAAAACGGACCCAACTGGAATTGAAACTCGGCTCTCCGATTGACATATTTCGATCTCGTTTCTATTATAACACCTGCACGTCCAAGTAGCTTGTATTCCCAAGCTGTCACCCATCTAGGTTCTGACCAGGCTCAACTTCGGTGATCGTACAGAAACGGGTGCTTCAAGCCGAGATATATATATATATATATATATATATATATATATATATATATATATATAGTGACCTATGAAAATTTTTTAGCCAGGAGAAATAAACTACATGCAAATTCAAAATTTAATTACGTAATCACTATTCAACATAAACAGTATTTGAAACTAGATTGGAGTGGGTCCTCCATTTGCTAGTTTCAGTACATGTATTCGATTTTTCAAGGATCTGATCAAGTTATCAACAATCGTCTGAGCCATATTTTGCCACTCCTTTTTTGGTTGCACGCTCTCGGAGTTTTAGGTCAAGGTGCTACTAAACGTGCTCTACTGGATTCATATCAGGATTTGGGGCTACCCACGGCAGTGTCTTGATTCCTTGCGATTCCTTCCAGGCCTTTGCTACTTTGCTCGTATGACATGGCGTTCCATCTTCTTGAAAGAGTTAGACATTCTTGTCAATCTGATTGGTTTCAAATAGTGGAAGTAGTCCTTTCTCTAATATTTGACAGTATTTTGGACCATTCAACGGCTCGTCAACAAGAATCAGCTTACTGATTTTAAACTACAATTCTCCATGTAAAATCGACCTTGCTAACCGAAACACTCCTCTGTGGCTCAATCGATAAAAGCACGTCAGGCTATATGACAGTTCCGTATAGGATACAGGTTCGAATACTGTCGGAGGGCGCATATTTTCTATAAAAATTTCTCGGACATTCAGGCCGGTAAATGTTGTTAATACTGTTTATAATAAAACAGAGCATTTACTTAAATATTTGTATCTATTAAAAGAACGTATAAACATAAAAAATGTCTTAAATTTAATTGTCGGACTTTGTCCATTTCATAATATATATATATATATATATATATATATATATATATATATATATATATATATATATATATATGTATATTATGAAATGGACAATTATATATATATATATATATATATATATATATATATATATATATACATGAGGTCTGTCTGAAAAGTAACAGGACTGGGTGTGCTGTGCTATGTGCGAAAGAGGGGTAATCGTATTGTGTTATCATTTAACATGATAGCTTTCTGTAACCATTGCTTCTTTTCCACATGCGAGAGTTGTGGCTGCTTCAGCACGACAATTCACCTGCTCACAACGCCCTGGGCATTCGGCAGTTCCTGGACGAGAAGAACTCCGCCGTACTGAGAGAAAAAAATCCACATTCACCTGCTCCGTGCGACTTTTTTCTTTTCCCCAACTTCGAGGAGATCATCAAAAAGAGTCGTTTTGAAGGCCATCAAGGAGGTCATCAAGAGGATCATAATGACGGAGCTGAGGTGCATACAAGATGAATCTATTCAACAGTGCATAGAAGTGTGTCAGAGGAGGATGGGAAAGGTGTATTAGACTCGAGTGGGAGTGCTTTGAAGGAGAAACTGTAGTTTGTGGTTTAAAATTGAAATAAATTGCTTTTCACAAGTCGATGAACTTTATCTTCATCCAGAGAATATGGAGGCACCCTTCTTTTTAACACCAAGCATTTTATTGGCAAATGTCTGCTCGCCATAAATGCGATATCCTCTCTTAATGTAGTGTTTGTCAGGTTTTTCAAGCGCAAATTATATTTATTAATTAAGATGTATTTTGAGCCTGCGCGTGTGCGCGTGCGTGTGCGTGTGTGTGTGTGTGTGTGTGTGTGTGTGTGTAAATGAGTAATTGATGGATTTTTAATCCGGCCTGATTAGATGAGTCTTGCCTTATTCCGACGGACTTCGACTACTGAAATGGTTTCCACGATGTTATAAAGTTTCGATTCCTGTTAGAAGGAATATTTTTCTGTAGTAATTGAAACGTAGCAGAAAATGGATTCTCTCTCTCTCTCTCTCTCTCTCTCTCTCTCTCTCTCTCTCTCTCTCTCTCTCTCTCTCTCTCTCGTTATATATATATATATATATATATATATATATATATATATGATTAAAAAGAAAGACGGTCCAAGATGCTTTTTTTTAATATATAGATGATTTAATAGGCTGGTTAATGAAATTAAAGGAATAAAAAAACACAAAGAATGATAAAGAAAATATTGTCAATGAGTCTGATGATGTTTATTATATATTAGTAGACGTTTTGATTAAAACGAAGCACGAACAGAATGATTTTAAACTCGGAATTTCCTTTCAACGAGATGAGAAATAAACAAAGATAAGGGGGATAACTCTTCCGGGGACTGTGTTGCTGTTATTTTCTTTTGCTTTTTTCTTTCATGTTTTCTTAAAATCTTTCTTTTTGCGCTTCGTTTTAGTCTAAGGGCCTATTAATATATAACAAATATGGCCATTTTTATCGGCAATATTGTTATCCTTTTGTTGTCTTTTTATTACTTGAAATTTCATCAACCGGCATTTTAAATACACGCACATACACACGTACACCCACACACACACACACACACACACACACACACACACACACACACATATATATATATATATATATATATACATATATATATAATTCTGGTAGACGATGAGGCAGAGTGGACAAGCTTGTAGACTCGTCCACGACAACCAGATTACACTCTGCTAGGAAATGCATTCTTCCTGTTACATTATTACCAATATCATACTTACAAATAATCAACAGGCATTCATTGGTTAATCACCGTCAATCTAGCTTGCTGATTGGTCAGTATCGACCAATCAGATCGCTCCCACGTGCACGATCATTTGGGCGCAAATCCTTCTCGGAGCCAGTCACGTGATAAGACATGATATTTAAACCCAACACGTGTAATTCTTTCTCAGTAGCAACAGAAGAATTCTCTGTTTCGATACGCGGACTCTTGAGCCTAACTTCTCTTCGTCACTCAACACCACTGCCAAAATGTGACATTCAAGGACTCCCGTCTTGACTAACGCAGTCAAACGTTAAAGAACTTTGCAACATTTCACACAACTAACATGGCTAACCGAAACACACGCCATCTCACAAAGGGCCCGGTCCCCTACAAGTTTAATATACGATCTGTTTTGCCAACGTCTGCTAATATCGGTTTATTCAGGTCAGAGTTAAAGAGACAACTGGATGTAAGTAAAATGCATTGGCATTAGGAGCCGAGATCAATACACGTCGGTAAAACGCTTCGTTTAAGCTTTTCCACTTTGTTTCAAGACCTCCACTTTTGTATCGGATATTTAGTATATAGACCACAACCACGCGTCTTATCGTTATAAACATAAGTATATAGCGGATACGCGTGTTTGAGTAAACATCCCTGTTTTTTACAGTAAAAATTAATATCGAAATCCCTAGGTATTCGGGAGTCTTGAGAAGTAATATAAAATTATAAATAACTAGCAGGCTTCGCCCGCTAGCTATCTCTATATCGTAAGATATATTCACTACTTGAAATCTTTGAAACAAAAATTTTAAATGAGCATTTCATTCATAAATTGAGTTTAGTTAAGGAGAGTTTTACAAATAGATGCCAATTCGTTGAAAGCGAAGAAAAATGCAAATTTCAAACACTTTTCTGCACTATATAAGACGATATTCCTAAACAGAACTATTTTTTATATTAAAATCAAAACAATGCTTGAATAAAAGAACTGTAATGAAGGACATTTAATTAATGAAATGAACTTTTTTAAAATCGCTATGCAGTTTAGTTAAACTTGAAGAGTGATATTGCCTAGAAGTAGATAATATATAATACAGATATTGACCTTACAGTGTAAATTCCTCCCTTGGGGGGTATGCACATTCGGATAGTTACCAGTCACAGGGATCCGTTCCTGCGCTCGTAGTATCACAGCTATGACCAGCTTGGACCAGCTAAGACTAGATTAAACCAGATCTGACCAAATTGGACAAGCTCTGACCAGCTAAAACCAGCGACCCGTGTGTCTTCACTCGAGTCCCCAAGTTAAAAACCGACCTTGTGTCACAACCTGACTCAATGGTGGTGGGGGGGGGTCAAGTAAATACCGTATAAATTCCTCTCGAGGAGTTTGTAACACATCTATTTATCATCTCTCAGTTGTGTCTTTATCCTTGGGGAAAAGTGCACTTAAGGGCGACTCCCTCAAAGAGCAGAGTCGCAACTGAGAAAAATTATACTGAGAAGTGCCCAGCCTTGGAGAACAGCTGCCCGACGTCGCGCCCTCTGATTGCATCAAAAGTGGCATCGGTGCACGCAGTGAGGCCAGAGCAACCGACAATTGGGGGTGATCGGGGATTTTTATTCCTAGTCCGAGTGTACATGCTCAGGCTCCCCGCATTAAACCGACCTTTTGTCACAACCTGACCATGTGGGGGTTGAGTAAATACTTACTCTCAAGTGGTTTGTAACACCCTATTTATCATCTCATTTTCGACTCTGTCTCTGGGCAGAGTGCGCTCAGGAGCGGCTCCGTCGAAGGAAATTTATACTGAGAGGTGCCCAGCCCTGGTGTACAGCTGCCCGAGGCCGCACCCTGTGATTGCATCAAAGAGATGGATCGGTGCTCGCAGCGAAGCCAGAGTAGCCGACATTTGCGGGGATTGCGGGCAATTTTTGTTCCTAGCCATGGTGTACGCGCTAGGGTCCCCACCTTAAAAAAAGATCTTGTGTCACTACTCGTCATTGTGGGGAAACAGAGTAAATACCTAGTGTGTATATTACTCTCGAGTAGTTTGTAACAGCCTATTTATCAGTTGCGTCTCTGTCTTTGGACAGGGTGTGCTCAGGGGCGACTCCGTCAAAGAACGGAGTCGCAACCGAGGAAAATTATACTAAGAGGTGCCAGCTCTGGGGAACAGCTTCCCTAGGTCGCGCTCTCTCATTGCACTAGAGAGAAGTGTCGGTGCTCGCACCGAGGCTAGCGCAATGCTAGTGACACTAGGCCTTGTCTAAACTTCTGAAGCAGATGGGCTCAAAGTCTTGGAATCAGGGAATCTGTTGGCAGATGTTTATTTCAGATGCAACGATGTGGTTTCTCAATCCAAAGTTCCTGATCTCCCCAAAGTCATCAGCTTATATCCACTTCGAACCAAAGTTGGCGTGGGTAGAAGGGTTCTGGAGATTCTTTTATTCCCCAACTTTCATTAATTGCAGAAAAAGATTTTCTTTTTTGCCTATTTCTGTTTTCTTAATCAACTTTCCATATTTGGAGTATTATCTACTTTCCTTGGGAGTAAACACAGAGATTTCTCCTCCCTTAACTTCAACCTCC
>OZ038476.1:121054254-121151754 GCA_964036315.1 Acanthosepion esculentum | reverse complement strand
CAAAATATCAAATTTGTCTGGAAATATAAATTAAATAAATCAATTTCTAAAAGGTTATTCTTAGTATCGCTTGATAATGGAACGGAACTTTGTATTTTAAGTTAATTAGTATGATTGAATATAAATTGAAGCTTCAGTTTTGTAATATGGAAATTTCGGTTGTGCGATGATAATACATTTAAAAAACAATTATAATATATATATATGTGTGTGAGTGTTTGTGTATATATATAATAAATTTGTTCACTTAAATTATGAATGTCTCTAATGTTCATCTTTGTATATCTATGTAAATATGGATGTATAATTATATACATATATATATATACATACATATTTATATATATATATATATATATATATATATATATATATATATATATATATATAGAGAGAGAGAGAGAGAGAGAGAGAGAGAGAGAGAGAGAGAGAGAGAGAAATACATAGACACATAGATGCTTTTGTGTTCAGTGTACATTTCTATTATGTTTAAAAGCTACATATTATATGTGCATATTTGAATTATAATTTTGTATTTTGGGCGTATATAAGTGTGTGTACATGTGCATTTGTTTACATATATATATATATATATATATATATATATATATATATATATAAATATTAATGTACATTATTTTATTTTGTTTTATTACACGCTCAGTAAATGAAATTGACTGCTCCACTATAATTACAGAGCTGTCAGTTTTCAGTCAGCACCTGACGACTGCGTTGTGAATGAACCTCAGAGTTCTGCTACCAGTGCGGAAACAATATATATTTCATAAAAATGTATTTATTACAAAAATATATATATGGGTCAGATATACATATATACAGACATATGTGTGTTTATATATATATATATATATATATATATATATAGAGAGAGAGAGAGAGAGAGAGATATATATATATATATATATATATATATATATATATATATATATATATATATATATATATATATATATATATGTATGTATGTATGTATTGTCGGAAATATGTATGCCAAGCTAGAAAAGTTTTCGTGTGATGCGTTTCGTTCCTTAGAACTTCATTATCGCATATTTTTATATTCATGAATCTAACCATCTTTTACATGTCAATCCTGATAGAGGGTTAGCTAATGACTTAATTGTATGAACATAAGAGGAGTGGGTAATAAATGCAGATTATGAGGATATGCAGGAAAGGTTATCCTTGATGCAGTTCACATTATAGTTATCGGGTAGGCAGTCTCTCGTGAGCCACTTCCACAAAGTATTACTTCCTAGGAAAAAGCTGTTTGAGTGGAACTTCTTCCTAACTAATGGAATACAAAAGGGATCGGAATAATTCCTCACAATCTACATGGCTTCGCAGCTCTTACCTGTGAATGTCTCAACTGCTGGAACTAATGTATGCCAGTCGTCAGAACATATAGCATGGGAACAAGATCAGACCAGCGAGAAGCTTGCGACGTTTTTATCTGTGGGAAGTTGGATGTAGGGCAGACAATCATTCCTCATATATAGTATGACAAACATCTAAATCTCGCCCTCAAATACGCATGCAGTTGCCGAAATAGGCGCATGATCCATCCCTGTTCAGGGATAAAGGTAGATCAACTCTCCTCCATATTCTATTATACGATTCGCTACTCCCATGGGATCCTTGCATAAGTGCACTTGCAAACACCTAATCAGTGGATCATTTTCTTTAAGGCATACAATCCTCCACTAACTTCCCTCTCGCCCTTGCGTTCACCCAGGGAAATTTGATTGACATTAATCCAGCCAACAGTTTCTTCCTCTCTCTGCTTTTACGAAAACATCAAAATATGGCCCCGGTAGTTGAAACTGAAAAATATGTCACAGAAAAAATGTCAGCGAACAACGCATTGGTCTCAATAAACAAGAAAACAAAATGAACGGTCGACAAACCGAAATAAAGAAAATGAAAAACCAAGGGAAGAATTCATTGATGAAGAAACAAAGAAAAGATAGAAAGAAAAAAATTAAAAACAAAGCCACGCAATGATTGATCAAGAAAAAATAATAAAGGAAAGAGAGAAGTGATGAATTAATCGATGAAGAAAGAAAGAAAGAAAGAAAGAAAGAAGTGATGAATTAATTGAGAAAGAAAGAAAGAGAAAAAGACAAACAAACAATAAACACAGAAATAACGTGGAAAAGAAAGGAAAAAAATGGAAAACAAAGAAATGAAGAAAGAAAGAAAGAGAGAGATGTGATGAATTGTTGAAGCAAGGAAGTTAAAAGACAAAGAAGCAGAGATTAAAATAGGTAACCAAAAGAATGAAATAATTGAAAAAGAAAGAAAGAAAGAAAGAAAGAAAGAAAGACTTGATGAATTAATTGAGAAAGAAAGAAAGAAAAAAGACAAGGAAACAAAAAAGCACAGAAATAGCGTATAAAAAAGGAAAGAAAATGGAAAACAAAAGAAAGAAAGAAAGAAAAAAAGAAAAAAGAAAGAAAGATAGAATTGATGAATTTTGGAAGCAAGGAAGATAAAAGACAAAAAAGCAGAGTTTAAAATGGGGAATCAAAAGAAAGAAAGAAAGAAAGAAAGTGGAAAGAAAGAAAGAAAGAAAGAAAGTGGAAAGAAAGAAAGAAAGAAAGAAAGAAAGAAAGAAGTGATGAATTACTTGAGGAAGAAAGAGAGAGAAAAAGACAAAGAAACGAACAGGCACAGAAATAACGTGTAAAAGAAAGGAAAGAAAATGGAAAACGAAGGAATGAAGAAAGAAAGAAAGAAAGAAAGAAAGAATTGATGAATTGTTGAAGCAACGGAGTTAAAAGACAAAGAAGCAGATTAAAATGAGGAACCAAGAGAAAGAAATAATTGAGAAAGAAAGAAAGAAAGAAAGAAAGAAAGAAAGAAAGAAGAAAATAACGTATGAAATTATTGTACGTGAAAGGACAAAGAAATAAGGAATCAGAAATGAAAATAACGTAAAAAGGAAAAGAGAAAGAAAGAAAGAAAGAAAGAAAGAAAGAAAGGATGAAACAATTGATGAAGAAATATAGAAATTAAATAAATGAGAAAATAGAAAATCGGTTTGGAATAAAGCTAAAAATTGAAACATTTTTTGAAATGAATAATAATAATAATAATAATAATAATAATAATAATAAAGGAACAAAAAAGTGGGAAATTTTAACCGGAGAAATAAAGGAAAGCAAATTTAAAAAGAAGAGAAAAACATCCTCGGATTAAGACATATTTAAAAAAAAATGTTCTTAAAGTTAATACAAAAAGACCTCAAAACACTGTTGATAGATATATGTTGCTCAAAACTTGGCGCAATACATGAGAAAAGTAAACATTTAAAGAACAATAAAGACAAAAGCATAAAACGGATCAAAGTAACTGCGATAATAACATCATAAAAAATAATAATAATAATAATAATCTGACCAGACAGTCCTGACTCGCTTACGAAACGGAAAGACAACAACAAAATTTTATGGAGCAGCACCAACATTTATTCTTCAAAATAAAGTCCATCATTCTCGACGATCTTCTGCTAGCCATCAGCCAGATTCCGTATTTGTCCCAGATACCAATCCGTTGGCTTTGAATTAAAAAATAAAACAGTATACTTCCTTAAGTTCATCAAAAGTGTTGATCGCTGGTCAAAGCGGAAGTGTACCATTGGGCGAAATAAGCCATAGTCTCTCGGATCAGTATCGGGACTGAATGGTGGATTTGGAAGAATATATGTCCATATGTTTCAACTTCTCCTTAGTCAACCTGGCGGTGTGTGGTCTCGCATTCGCTTGCTGAAACAAAACCCGACCTCGATTGACCAAAGCAGGTTACCCCTTCTTTAGTTTGTCGTACACGCGGTCTAGCTGCTGGCGATACAGTTTAGCGTTGATGGCGCCACCGTGTGGAACAAACTCAAAATAGAGTACTCCATGAAAATTCCACCAGGGATCAAGATTTGTTGCTTTCTTTCCGCTTCTTGAGTAAGTCAAGACTTTCTATCCAACATAGTAATAATAATAATAATAATTGATCACGTCTGTCCTGACGAGCTGCACTTACTCTATTCTCGATGAAAACAACATTCTCCTCTGGATATAATGAACGTCGAAGAGGCTGATATAGTTGCGAAGATCTACTACTAATAAATAAAATGATCCTGGACAATTGCAGGAAAATGGTAGAAGTCTCAGCACAGTTTGGATGAATTACCGAAAGTCTTTGATAGTGCGCCACACTCTTGGATCCATAAAATTTTGGAAAGGTACAAAGTCTGCTGGGTGATTGTAAATTTCTTTATAGCATGGAACTGTGGAAAACCACACCAGACATAAATCACGCCAAGGATACTGCCACTTCCAGTTCCCTTAATATCTGACGTAGAATCTTTCGCACTCTTTCAAGGAGACTCGCTGAATATTGCACGTCGAATATTCAAAGAACTGGAATTGTCAGTACCTTTGTTGTAATTTAAGTATGGTATGGTTTTTCACAGTTCTATGCTATATTGTGACATGTGAGGACATCAGTAATTCGAGTAACAGTTGGAGTCCTCGGATTGATTGGAAAAGGTTCCTATAGATTCAGCCAAGGGCTTCCAGGTAGACCGTGTCTTAGAGAAATACAAAATATACTCACGAGTACAGCTGACATGTTAAAAAAGAGTTGTATCTATATAAAATGTGCGTGATCTTGGTGGGTGTCTTTTTGTACAAAAACATTATCAGTGCAAAATATCATGAAGCCATTTCTGACCTTTGGAAAGGGCTAAATGTTACGAATATCTGATAAAAGAAAGTGGACTTTTAGAAGACCCCAAGAATTGCAAAAGTTCGAAAAGAAAATTATGTCAGTGTTCGTGCTGGACAAGAGTAAACGCTAAATTTGTCACTCCACGAAAGTCACGGTGATTCGATCAGGTATGTCCCTGGGTGTCAAACCCCAACATTTATAAAAGGTAGTTTTTTTTTCATATGAGACGTACTGCTGCCTAAAGCCGAAGATTGTATAGAGGTGGCGCGCAGAGAGTTAATAAGTAAAGACCACATAATACGAATTGAATAAGAGGGTCCTAACAGTATGAGAGGTCCCTCCTCAAGTATTAGGAGATAACATAATTACCTACATCACTCAGTATGGCAAAATACTAGGTGACGAATTAACTGGCCATGGAGTTTAGATATTATGCTCAATCGTTTGATTTTCGTTTCTGTCCCCAGCACTATGGATTTTAAATGCCGGTTTCGTGACCGGAAGAAATCCAACTTGTTGGAAATGTGGAGAGTCTGGTCACTCCTCCTCTTGCTGTCCAAAGAAAACCTCTGGATTTCGGCTGCAGGCGACACATAGTTCCGTGATCCTGTAACGGGCCTCCAAGCGATTCGGACCGGTGAGGACAAACCCTTGGTTAGGTCTTGTCTCACATCCCCCTCAAACCGTCGCCTTCTGCAAGTGCGAACAGGGAAAGGAAAGAAGGGGAATAACGTGTCGTTGATAGGGGCAGAGGGAAGAACTAAACAGCAGGGCCTCAATCTCCTGAAGCCCCCAGGTAAAAATACACTTACAGACCCATTCCTTCTACCAACTCTTAGAGCGACACCTCGACGTTGTATGCTACAACTAGATGTGAAATACAAAAGATAAATGAACCTTGCTGGGAAAAAGATTGAAAAATTGAAAAAGTTAAAAGAATATCTCGAAGCTGAGACGGTTAACAAACCAAAGCCAGTAGGGCTGCCAGGGCCCTTATCCTCTGTCCCGTCTTCCCCATAATGACTAGATCTTTTCAATCAGTTATGTTTCACGCGTGATACACGCGTAGGCGATCATGTATCTTTCGATTTTTTCCTGCAGTAGGTTGCCACTTCTTTCTGCGGTAGACCAGTTGCCATCCAAGGCTATAGAACCCGGTCTGTCCTGCTATTTACTCAAAGCTGGGGGAAGAAGAGGAGGATTCATACCTTTCCCAAAGGTATTAGCACGTAAGTGAATGTAATGGATTCGACCGGAATTGGAACTCCGGTTTCTTGAGTATGAATCCCAGTTTACCAGCCTGAAAACGAAACATACACCATCTCTTGGCTTGCGGTTGGGTGCGTGGAAGGGAGTTTCTCTTCCCGGGCCTTTCCTCTGGACAGACAAGCCGGTCAAGATTCTAAGTGTCTGCTTCTGTCCAAATCTCTTGCTGGAAATGAACTGGTCGCAAGTGTGGGAGAATGCCGAGATCGCAGTTCATCCGAGGAGAGCCACGTTTACCCCGAGGCGAGTTCTCCTTCTATCGTGAATGTTGGATTGCTCTGAAACGCCTCTTACAAGAAACGGATGGCCTCTCCGTCGTCCAGATGTTGGCCCGTGTTACATGTTAGGGGGTCCGTACAAAATTAACTAACAGACGAGCTCAGTCTTACGAAGCCGGGGGCTCACTCAATATGACCTTGGGCGCTAAGCTTAAAATCCATCAATAATGATGAGGCATCACTCTCATGGCTGGTGATTCGATGGGCCCTCTGGGTCGGTAAAAGAATTTGTTTGGCGGGAAAAATGTCTTTATTACGTCCGCTGTGATGGAGAAGTGGAGACCCTAGATCACATGTTCTTTAATTGCAGGGTCG
This sequence comes from Acanthosepion esculentum, assembly GCA_964036315.1. NCBI lineage: Eukaryota > Metazoa > Mollusca > Cephalopoda > Sepiida > Sepiidae > Acanthosepion > Acanthosepion esculentum. Next base: position 121,145,152 of record OZ038476.1, on the reverse strand, counting down.
TAGTCCCTGTGGGCAAGTTTATTGAATATACCATGGTTCGCAAGCTGCGCGGTAAGTTTTTTGTCATCGAGGCCAGTTCTCTCTGTAGCAACAGTACGATCGTTGTCGAAGGTTGAATACTATCTGTTCTTTTGCTTGCTTGACGTAATGAGAGTCGTGATATGGAGAACATGTCAGAAAGTATTCTATGGGGGCGAGATCCCAAATGATCATGTTCTTAAAGCATCAGCTTAAAGTCAACACCAGGACAGAAAAGCAGCTGCTCCCTCCATCAGAATTTGGCAAAAAGTGAGTGAGTCTTTCGCGTTTGTGTCGAGTAAGAGGAGCCAATCTATAGTGGCGCTTTGATGCCGGATAAGCATAAGGATACTGTTCTAATTGCATTGAACATTGGCAACCCAGTCCACAATTATGTTAGTTTAGGGTTGTTTATTGTCCTTCGCTTCTTTTTCAAAGTTTACTTAGCCAGGGAATGCATGGTCATTTGTCTTATTTTATTCATGCCCCAACTTTCAAATTCTCCTTTCCACTACCGTTAGGTGACCAGAGATGTCAGATCTCTGGTGGATGCGGGGCGCCTTTCGGATTTCGGGTGTGATTTTCGTATTTGTTGTGTTTGATTGAGTATGGATTTAAGTGAGTGGTCAGACAAATTAGTGTTTTATTTTATAAAAATACCGACAATTTCATTCTGTTAATTGATGTTCCTGCTACAATTATAGATTGTATTTTTTTATTAATGACACTATTCTATTTAATTATTTGTAAACATAGATTGAGGTTTAGATTTTTAAATTGCTGTTTTATTCTCTGCCACAGACAAGAACTGGGGATTAGTAATGGAATCATGTTGTTTCTCAGGCATTATGGAGTATGTAGTAAGAATGGTAAGTAAAAAAGTATTGTCTTAATGTAAGGAATTTGTGATTAGTAAGGGCTTCGGTTTGTTTCTGATGCATTGTGTTGGATGTAATAAGAATGGTCAGTAAGAAAGTATTGTCTTAATGTAAGGAATTTGGCGTTAGTCAGGGCTTCATGTTGTTTCTGTGGCATTATGGAGTATGTAGTAAGAATGGTAAGTAAGAAAGTATTGTCTTAATGTAAGGAATTTGGAATTAGTAAGGGTTTCTTGTTGTTTCTGAGGCATTATGGTGGATGTAGGCAGAATGTGTCTTGATGCAAGGAATTCTGTGGTATGTTTCGGTCAGTAATTGTGGCTAAGTTTAATTATAAGACAGAATAATACCACCTTTTCCCACTTCACTACTTTTGGCCTTGTTCTACATTTTTGTAAGTTTTATAAAATAAATATTTATCTTCGCTATGTTGACTAGACTTTTTGAATTTAAGAGCATTGCAAGACTGGCTGCGAGATCAAATTACAGTTGAGATGGCTGTATGTAGCCGTAAATCCTGTGCTAACATTTTCTTTTCACACACTTCTCGCTTGTGGAACTCCTTTTTGGCTCCATTCTTTCCAGCCAACTTTAATCTTCCAAAATTTAAATGCAATGTCAATCGCTATCTACTGACCTTCTGATTACTCTTTATTTTTCCCGTCCATTATTAATGATTCTGTTCCTAATTCTTCCACATCCTGTAACCTCTTTGTCTTAGTGGCTTTATTGCCCTGCCTAAGCTGATTCTGATTTTAAAAACGGCGCCTGGTTATGACACGCTAACCCTGTATTAATTAACAGATATTGAGATCTTATCTAAGAAAATACTACTTCTACTACTACTACTACTACTACTGCTAATAATAATAATAATAATAATAATAACAAATACGGTGAAGGCGAAAATACAGACATACCATGATCTGTCAGGGTAATTCAGATAAATAGCAAGCAACAGCTCAGGTTGCCCCTTTTGTGGTTGGCTCACTCTGGTCTGTTTCCAGAAATCTTCCTGCTACATCGGACGCCTTGGGAGTTCGCTAGCGGCAGACTCATTGAAACGACTCATCTGCTGAGGAAAGTACTGTGCGTCTACACTGCAGGTAGGAGCTGAGATATGTTATTCACCACCCGGGCCGAAACGTCTAAGATTCGGTGAGGATATCAAATCAGGTAATAATGATGATAATTGCTAAACTCAGTGTTGAAACGGATCGCTGGTATTTGATCTCCATAGAACGCCCGTGAATTTAACTGATGAAGAAACCTAATACAAATAATGAAGAATTAGAAAAAAAATACCTTGAAGGTGTTTTGCTATATTGTAAATCAAATCCATTGAACTTAATTATCAGAAGTAATGAAAGGTTTCACTGAGGAATTTTTAAGCTCGGTAATTGCATCTTAGCACGTGATGTCAGAAAAATGCTTTGATTACAAGGAACGCTTTTATTCTGACGATAACCTTTCAAACGGCTCCAAGGTAAACTTTGTTTTTCTAATTTTAAATATTAACATGAAAACTTAAATCGGATGGCATGTATTTCATTAAATTTTCTCCCTACATTCATTTGAAATTTCCGATTATATATAATTATGCCCAACACTGTCTACATAAAAATTTTATTTGGACAGACGCTTAAATTAATCACTTTAGAAAATTCCCAAGCAAATATGAACCGTTTACGTGATGCAATCAAACATTCTAATATATATATTTATGTGTAATTATAGTTATAATCACAGTAGAGACATTCACAAAATAAGTGAGCAAAATTATTTTATCTATCTTCCTCTCTCTCTCTCTCTCTCTCTCTCTCTATATATATATATATATATATATATATATATATATATATATACTGAGAAAATATTAAATGTTTGTAAAATCAATAAAAAAAAATGATAGGTAACCAATAGAAAACTCAATAAAAAAGGAAAGAAAATACCAAAAAAGAATATGCGAAAAACCAAGAACCAAAAATAGGAAAATGAAACGAGCTAAGCGAAAAAGAACAAAAGACAGACCCACTATCTAAATAGTATCAACAGTGCCGAGATTATGGAGACAGGACAAAAAAACTATTCACAACGTCTCACCTAAAAAAGAGTCAAGTTATGATCACTACGTAAGTTTCACAATCACGCCATCATCAGGCGAACACAATTCATATATATATATATATATATATATATATATATATATATATATATATATATATATATATATATATATATGACTCGACAACTTTTGAAAAATTCCATGGAAAATAAAAATTGTAAAAACACATTTTTGGGCCACCCTAAATATTTAAAGAAAAACCCATTGGCAAGGGGCGACATGGTCCTTTATAATTTTTTTCTTTATTCATTCAATTTAAAAAATCATTTTTACCATGGATTAATGAAGAAAATTGCCCGCATTTAATATCAATTTTTTTTAAAAATCCATAGAAAATAAAACTTCTCAAAAAAGAGAAATATAAGTAAAACTCACTTTTTGGCCGCCCAAAATGTAATTTTCTTCTACCCAATAGGGTTTTTCGGGATTACTTAATTCTTCGGCATAGATCGAACCTGTGTCCTCCTTATGTAGGAGGAAACCACTGTGTAACCAAACGGCATATATACTTTATTAATGACTCTACAAGAACCCGCGGCCAATTTTCTTGTAAAAATCAAGTAAGGAACAATGCAGTTCTATGATTAAATTGCCCAATGTATACGATAATAAAACATTATGTCGGATTGTAAACAAAACTCCATTAATTCCTTAGATAGTGATGTCATCATTTCTTAACTCGGTATCTATGCTGATGATACAACAATTTTCTTCTTCTTCTCTCGCCCTTAACCACGGAAAGTGTAGTTGGGGCGCCGACGTGCTAGGCTGCCCACCATTCTCTTCAGTATGTCGGGGTCGCGTGCCAGAACCTGGGTCCCCGCTAATTGCTTCTTGGTGTCCTCATTATATGACGTGTTTTGGGCGTTTTCTCAGGTTAGGCCGTAGCCGATGTCCTCCAGCTAGATGTTCCGCCTTGGTCACGAACAGGTGGTGCCGTATTAATACCATCTCATCACGCGAGTTTCGCCCGCCAGCCCAAAATGTTTGCAGGGGTATAACAACTTGGAGCCATCACGTGAGAGATTTAAAAGATGCTTGAGGACCAGTGATACGCTTCTCACCCGAAGGTGCATCGTGCTCAAGATCAAATGTTCTACTCTAGCCAGAGCTTCCGATGCCTCCCATATATATATATATGTATATATATATGTTGTGGTGTCCTCCCTCTAATGAGTCGATGTTGGATTCTTCCGCTTACTATAAGATTAGTAGGAGAGAAAGCCTTGGGGGAACAGTCGACCAGACTGTTCAACTGTCAAACTCTCTGCCTCGGCAGAGAGTAACTCGGACGAAGCTTTGCCGCATTGCCAAGTTTCGTCCGGGGAGGTAGACAGGCCCTGAACCCGTTTATACGGGTTCTAAAGGGCATATTTTTGGCCTAGCCTACGGGCTCGGAGAACCCACACTAAACCGGCCTTGTGCCACATACACCCTCGTGGGGGGGTGCTGTTAGTTATTAACATTCGCACAGACTGTTCAACTGTCAAACTGTCTGCCTCGGCGGAGAGGAACTCGGACGAAGCTTTGCCGCAGAGGAAAATTTCGTCCGGGGAGGTAGACAGGCCCTGAACCCGTTTATACGGGTTCTAAAGGGCATATTTTTGGCCGAGCCCACGGGCTCGGAGTACCCACTATAAACCGGCCTTGTGCCACATACAGCCTTGTGGGGGGTTTAAATATTAAAAGTCGAACAGATTGAACGCTGGGTCAACCGACACGCACTCACTAGTCGTGTAATACTCTAATGTTGTAATTACTGTGTAATATATGATATATCTGCAACTCAGGTTTTGTTATTTTTTAATCATTTACTTGGTCACAAAAACATATATACGATTACAAAAGTCAAGGGGATGATGATGATGAGTATGTATGTTTATGTATACTATATTTATGGGTTAAAGTGCGAAATATCAGGTATAGAGCGTATGTAAATACAAAAGTGGACATTGACGTTATATATATATATATATATATATATATATATATATATATATATATATATATATATATTGTAGTACAAAATTTAAGGATAGTTAGGTATAAGCATAATTTATATGGGATTTTAATGCATATTTTAAAAGCTAAAGAAACAACCGATTTTGTCCCAGCCTTATCAAGTTTATTTCTTGGATATAAAAAAATAAACGTGTAAATTTAATTGATATTAATGATAACGAATGGAGGGAAAAGAAAAAAAATATGAATTTCAAGAAATCTAGAGTCCAATAACATTCAGACCCAGTAAGCATTCACTCTGTTTACAAAGGGAAGGCCAACGGGATCTGATATACAAGGACTCTAGAACCTTGAGGTGATATGAGGAGTCGGTCCTCGATAAAATAGAAAAACGGTCCACCCTAAAATCAAAGACACAATTCCTACTATTTATAACATGCCCTGCAATAGAAGAACCAGAAGTATTGGTTAATTGACTTTTCCTGGTATCCGGATTCAAAATCCTGGTGGGGCAAGTGTAGCTTTATTCTCAGATATATTTAGTTAATGAAGTTATTTGGTAATCCGTATGGATAATTCCAAGGAAGATGTAATCCAGAGAGCTCAACGTAAAAACAGAGCAAATATTAATTATATTAAGAATCAAACAACTTTAAGTGTTCATGGGATTATAATTTATTTCCGTAGGGATTTTCGTCTGAATTAATAAGATCTCCATTTTCATACAAAAATATGGCTGACAAATATTTCCAGGCTTATAATATGTAAGTTTTTAAACCTGAAAAATTTGTCACCCATATTTTTGTATGAAAATAGAGCTCTGAATAATTAGGACCCAAATCCCAGTCCTAAAGATATAAATTATATTCCGTGAATCCTTATAGTTGTCTTTTTCTTAGTATAATTAATTAATTAATATATATATATGTGTGTGTGTGTGCGCGCGCGCGTGCGCGTGTGTGTGTGTGTGTGTGTGTGTGTGTGAGGAAAACGATATGTAATTTTTTTATGTAACAAGAACAATTTCAGGAAAAATCTATGAGAAAGTGGGAAGATATTTTCAGATGTTTACGTTGATCTGATTATAGACACTCATAAAAGAAATCAGGCGCTTCAATTATTTTTTTTTAATTTAAAAAAATAATTTTAATTCCAGTTTCAATCACATCGACGTAAACATCACTTTACTCCAATGAAGTCCGAAATCACGAAACGCGTCACGCGAAATATTTTTTCTAGTTAGTCATAGATTTTCCTAAAATATGTACTACAGTTTAAAAGTTTGAAGCCACCCTCAGAATTAACATGAGATTAACTTGACAGAACAGTGAGAAAAAAAAATGAAACAGAGCTGTTATAATCATTAAGAAATAATGGAATCAATTATCAAACTTATTCTTTAAGAAATCTTTGCAACGAATGCCAAAAAATGGTGCTGCATTAAACAAAGCGAAAAGGGAATATTTTGACGAGGACAAAATTTAATCATATAATTCTTTTTATTTCTCATAATAAAATTTCTAATAAAAATCATTTTTTTTACCATCTGTGATAATTCCGGATTGCTGCAGCGATGGCTAAATTGTTTGAATCCTGATATTGATGGATTCCCCTATCTCCTCATTTTAAAACGACAACAAGGAAATCCGAAAAAAGATTTACTTCCGTTGATTCATTCTGTTGATGACTGGTTGGGGTTATTATAGATTGCAATAATCTCGATAGACCACTAGAACTCAGAGTCGACAACAAACTCAACAAAAGTGTAGGCTGTCAGTAAACAGATTGACAAATATCTTATGGTAAAACACTACCGAAATTGTTCAACTCCGTCAGTATATACCGCGGATGTCAATAAATGCCCCCTGGCTTTGGTACTTATAAGGCAACCAGGTGGTGTTGCCCGAGACAGTAACGAGGCTTATAACTTATGAAGATTATTGGCCATGAAGCAGCAACCGATATATTCCCTGGCGGATTTGTTGATTGATTGATTTTGCTTAGTGGCATATCAACATCTCTATGGGTTATTTAATGCTGAAATCTAAATATTTTGTACGTAATTTTATGCTTTCAACTCCAGATATTTTGTACGTAATTTTATACTTTCATAATCTTGATTTTTACCTGAACTCAAATATTGCCGTTGATATTCTCGGGAGATGCACAACTATTTCAGATAGCAAGCAGATTTCCAAACTGATGGCATATCTACCCCTTTACGGGCTATTTAATGCCTAACTCTAAATATTTTGAATGAGTTGTATGCGTTCAACGACAGATAAAATGAATCGTTTGTCATTTAGTTATAAAATATATTGTCGGTAATTCTGCTATCAATAGGTATTGTATAATCTTATCATCATAGGATACGCAGATGACACAGTACTTATAGCAGACACGGAAAAGAAACTACAACCCCCCCCCCACAGAATGTATCGGGGGAGAGCGAGAAGAAAGAACTAACTATAAACGAGAAGACAGAATGCAGAGTCATCTGTAAAAGGATGGGCCCAAAATGCAATTTGCAGGTCGGGGTCACTAAAATCATGCATGAGCGAGGTTTAAATAATCTGGGAAGTGTTTTAACGGAGGAAGGTAGGTGCGACGCTGAGATCCGAAGGCGGATTGGGATGGCCAAAGATGTATTCCAAAAGCGAAACAGGAGGATTTCTTTGGTGACAAAGAAAAAGAGTACTGAGCTGCTACGCGACATCTGTCCTCCTATACTGCAACGAATGTTGACGGTCTCCTCAAAGATGAAGAAGGGACTCAAGACGGCGGAGATGTGGTTCTACAGAAAGATGCCGAGGATATCATGGAGCGAGCGTCTGAGCAAATATGAGGTCTTGGAGAGGATGCAAACAAGGAAGAAGCTTATACTTAACATAAGGAAGAGGCAAATGAAATTCCTGGGACAGGTAATGAGAAAGGAGGGCCTGGAGAATCTGATACTCACAGGTTGAATAGAGGAACAAAGAGACAAGGGAAAGCAACGCATGACATACCTGGCGGGCTTAAGCAACGGGATGATAGAACGTGGTCTGGGGGAGTTGGCAGAGGCACGAAACTTATTGAGAGCTATAAGGGATAGGAGGAAGTGGAGAGCCATGATCGCCTACGTCCTGAAAGAACACGAAACATAAAGAAGAAGATGTAAGTTTATTTTAAAAGAGTATTTTTATACTTTCATAGTTTTGTTTTTGTTTGAGGATTTACTGTTTGCCCATACCTGGTACCCTAACAGGTGCTATCACTCCTTCGTGTCAGAGTGTTTAAAATATATATATAACAATAAAAACCATCACGTTTGGATTAAATGAATTAGAATTCAAAGAACAAATTGAGGAAAAGCTTGCGTTGAGGCTACCTTTTAGGACCGCTCGTGTTCAACTCTAAGGACCGTGCGAAATAAATGGCACAATGTAAATGTGGAGAGACACGATCGCCCACGTTATTACTGACTGGTTGATTTTGTTTAGCGGCATATCACCCTCAATGGATTAATTAATGCCAAAATCTAAATATTTTGATATGGCAGTAGAGATCGAAACGACCCCCTTTTAACCTTTTCTTCTTTCTTCATTTTTTTTCTGTCGTGGAATATGATAACGCTCGGGCCGACAATACTTTGATGACGCCATTAAACTTTTGACTGAACTATGCAACTACACGTATAGTCTGGATTTGGAGCCTTCCAAATTTCATTCGTTCGAGCATTGAATCATGGATTTGGTTGATTGATTCTGTTTAGCAGGATATCAACACGTCTATGGCTTATATACAAACACTAAACGTAAATAGTGTTTTAATGGAGGAAGGTATGTGCGACACTGAGATCCGAAGACGGATTGGGATGGCCAACATAACATAACATAACATGTATCTGATGCGGGCCCCTGGAAGTGCTCGCAGTACAACAGACTCCTTAACTGTATACTAAAAGCATGCATAAATATGGAATAATTGAAATCAACATTAGAGATGTGTAGGATTTTATAAAAGTAACTATTATATATATATATATTATATATATATATATATATATATATATATATATATATATATATATATATATATATATATATATATATATATATATGGCTTCAACTAAATATTTTGAACGTAATTCTATGCCTTCAAATACAGATAAAATGGATCGTTTGTAATTTTGTTATAAAATATATTGTCAGTAATTCTATTATAAATAGGTATTGTATGTAAGTTTATTATAAAAGTGTGTTTTTATACTTTCATAGTTTTTTTTTGGGGGGAGGCTTCATTGTTTGCCCATACCTGGTACCCTAACAGGTGCTATCACTCCTCCGTTGCAGAGTGCTTCAAAGAAAAATTACAACTACAAGAACCAATACTCCAAAAACAAATTGAAGAACACGCTTTCGTTGAGGCTACCTTTTAGAACCGCTCGTGCTCACTTCTAAGGACCGTACGAAATTCACATGCTCAATGAAAATCCAAAAGGAAAAGGTTTCTCGCCTTCAAACCCGAAACCAGACAGAGTAACTGCTATGAAACATGTCATAGCGTCGCGGCGGCTTAGTTCATTCTGTTGTAGATATTTATCGACATGACTTCGCATTTCGGAAATATGAGACACATTAAAGCCTGGCCGTAAAAAATCGATTTCTCTGGTGATTTTTGAAGGAAATATCTTCCGAGCTACAAGCGCGATACAAAGGCATCGATTGTAGGCAAGTATTGAAGAAAAACCGATTCAGAAATCGATTCGAAGAAGCAAGGTCCTTTACATCATCAAAGAGGGAGGAGACATGAAAGGAGGCGGTCTTTTAAGATAGGAAACAGTGAATAAGTATCAAAAGAGAGCTTAAGGCCGCTTAGAAAGTGCCTCTCTGATGCGGGCCCCTGGAAGTGCTCGCAGTACAACAGACTCCTTAACTATATACTACAAGCATGGATAAATATGGAGAAATTGAAATCAACATTAGAGATGTGTAGGATTTTATAACAGTAACTATTACATATATATATATATATATATATAGAGAGAGAGAGAGAGAGAGAGAGAGAGAGAGAGAGAGAAAGAGATGCCTATATATAAATATATATATACGTATATATATAAATATATATATATACTCGTATACTTATACGTATAAGTATATATATACTCGTATATATATATATATATATGATTTCTGTCAACTTGCTGACATTGTCATTTTTATGGGCGGGGTGGGGATCGTTATCTATATGAATTCACCGGTTATGAGACTGGCAGTCTCTCTTGACGTCTGCTAGTTTTGTATTGTTTGTTGCAGATGGTACATACAGTGCGCTAAGAAAAGTTTTTAGCCAGGAGAAATAAACTACATCCAATTTCAAAATTTAATAACGCAATCCCAACTGAAGATAAATAAACAGTGTTTGCAAATAGAATGGTGTGGGTTCTCCATTTGCTAGTTTCAGTGCTTGTATTCGATTTTCCATGGATTTGATCAAGTTATCAATAATCGTCTGAGCCATATTTTGCCACTCCTTCAGGAATGTTTCTTTAAGGGTTGCCACTGACGTGATTTTGGTTGCACGCTCTCGAAGTTTTAGGTCAAGGTGCTCCCAAACGTGCAGTATTGGATTCATGTCAGGATTTTGGGCTACCCATGGCAGTGACTTGAATCCTTACGATTTCTTCCAGGCCTTTGCTACTTTGCTCGTATGATATGGCGCTCCATCTTCTTGAAAAAAGGTGGACATTCTTGTCAATCTGACTGGTTTCAAATAGTGGGAGTAGTCCTTTTTCGACAGTATTTTGGACAATTCAACCGCTCGTCAACAAGAATCAGCTCAGATTTAGCTCCAAACCAGACAGAACCCCACACCATTACTCCAATTCCTCCATGATTCTTGCTCGCCTGCAGACATTCAGTGTTTCAAGTTTCATTTTGATTTCTCCACGATGAACCTATCTCGAATTAGAAGATTAGCAGAATTTACTTTCATCTGACCAACTTACAGGCTGCAAAAATTCATAATCTTTGCTCTCGCCCAGTCCATACGTCTGTTCCTGTTAATCTCTAAAATCAAGGGCTTCTTTCTTGCATCTCTTCTTTGACAGACTAGCTCTTTCAGAGTCTTTCTCACCGCATATGGCAACATTTCTATGCTGTTGGCGAAATCTTTGACGCTTTAACGACATTTTCTGATGACTTCCCTACTCAGTGCCCTTTTACTTCGCTCAGACAAGACGCTTCGTCTTCCTGAATGTTGTTCTACATGACAATGGCCTTCTTCATTAAATATTATTAACCGTTTGATGATTAGCCTGGAAAAACCTAGCAATTTCTCTATTTGACTTGCCACACTGATGCCATCCTATTATTTGCCCTTGTTGAAATTCACTAATGTCCTTACTTACACGAAATTTCATTGCAAGATATAAGTCAACTAGTGTTCATAGATGAGAGTAGCTTGATACTAACACGGTATTGTCCGAAAAAAAAGAGACGTTATTAAACAAGCCAAAATTGCTGTAATCAAGGGTGGCTAAAAACTTATCATAGCCCACTGTACACACTTGCACGTAGGTGGTGGCAGTGGCGGATGATTTGAGGGATTGGAAGACGTCCAGGTGCCTCTTCAAGCCTAACCCAGATGTACACAGACGCCGACAGTCAGAGCAACCGAGATCTGCTTGGCGAAGTGCATTATAGTCAACTGGTTGCTGTAGCTGATGACACCTCTGATGACTGACCAGACCTGGCCTGGGTAGACATACACGATCGCATTGATCACAAACCAGGTCGGAACGTCTGGGTTAGTTGAAGTGTATTTCCTGGCCACTCGTTTTATTTCTGCCTGCTTTTCAGATGCTTTGTGAAAGGTCTTGATGCCATTAACAATGCTGGTTGTCTATGCGAGCTCTTCCGAGTCGTGCTTCTTTGAGGCTGCCTTTGAAACGAGGTTTGGGTTTCTGTGGGTTTTTTCCGATTTACCACGCTCCGTAGAGTATCTGTTTGTGAAATTGGTGGTCTTCCAGTCGAGAGATATGTCCGATCTACCGAGCTTGTGGATATGAGCTTCTCTGCGCAGAACTTTGAATCAGAGGTATAAGTGATCCAATGGATTCCCAGAACAGTGCACAAACAGCGATAGTGAATGCTCTCCAACAACTTAACATGCCCACGGTATACTAACTGTTACAGTTTTGGGGTACTGTATATACTAGGGAGCCAACCAAAATGAGCTGACTCATTTTATAGTTGACCAATAGAAGAAAGAGGTAACCAATCAGAAAGCTTAAAATATTCAATTCGACGTGTATAAAGGCAGCCATTTTTTTTTCCGAATATTCACTGCCAACCCCCGAGACCTTCGAAGACTGAAGAATTACTGAACAGCTGCTGGTGCTATTGGCGATATAGTCAGATTCAGTAAAGTGTCTGACTCGTGAGTGTTAATCTTTAACGTTGTTTCATTGAACAGATTACGTACTGCGCTGGATTCTATATTCATAGACTACGGTGAACATGGTCAACACTAACCAGGTTTCGCAGGAGTATATGAAGGATGTCAGTACCCAAGCATCGTAAACTTAGGACTACGTTTGCTTTTTGATGCCATTTTCACTCCAGATTCGATCTTTGGGGCTTGCAAACTCATCAGATTTTTAATCTGAAGTGGTATTCCATCGTCGACGGGACAGTGGCAGTTAAATGTACTATCAAGATATAAAAAAGTCAATGAATTTTAGACTATGGATGGCCGTCGACATAAATTGATGTTTCTATATATTCCATACCAGAGGCGGGTTGGAATATCAATTTTGTTTTGTCCAGACTAATAAATATAGAAAAAGCCTTACAGGAACGCAAGAGTCGGTCCATGAACCGTTGTATCTCTTGGATAGTGTGTGCAACCAGGTCGCAGTCATCTGCATAGAAAAGGTCGCTCATAAGACTCCGAAGAACCTTTTTCCTCGCTGGGCGTCGAGCAGGACCATTGATGGAAAATAGTATAGATGGAAAATACGTATATATGCATATATATATAGAGAGAGATATATAGATAGATAGATAGATAGGTAGATAGAGAGAGAGAGAGAGAAAGAGAGAGAGGGAGATAGAGAGCACTGAAGAGATGTGATACAGTGAAACAGTACTGTCTGCGAATCACACACAAACACACATACATGCACGCTCAACCACACACACAGACACACACACAGACACACACACACACACACACACACACACACACACACACACACATATATATATATATATATATATATATATATACAGGGTGTCCATAAAGTTCGTGTGCACTTTAAAAAATTTATAACTTTATTTGTATTTGCGATAGAAATAATCTATAAAAAATGTTATAAAGTTTAATGTACCTAGTTTTAATAATAGCTAAAATAACTAATGTGATTTCAGGCATTACTGTAAATCAGTTGGCCAATGTTTTCTGTGAACTGCAAAATCGTATTACCCTTTGTATTGCTAATGATGGAGGACATGTGGAAACTTAAATAAAATTTCAATAAAACCTTAAAAAATATAGATTTACTTCTTTCTAATCCTTTTTACAAATTATTTCTATCGCAAATACAAATAAAGTTATACATTTTTAAAGTGCACACGGACTTTATGGACACCCTGTATATATATATATATCATTGCTTGATCCGACTTCTAATGCTTCAGTTTGAGCGGCTTGGTGATAGTAGTCGTGGCTCCGGGGGGGGGGGGGTAGATTCCTATGGTTACATAGAATTTCAGTTGAGTTCCACCACAGAATATGTGAGCGAGCGGCGAGATATTGAGTCTGATTTGCTTACCTCTTCGTCACCGAGGTCCGTTGGAGCAGTTGGTATGACGTTTGCTTGATAACTCAACTGGCAGAGTTTCAATTGTCGGTAGTGGATGCGCACTGCTGATGAGTCCCAAATATAGGCCGAAACGGCCGTCCAGTGCTTTCTGTTGCGGTTTCTTTCAGACTCAATGAATTACTTATATATATATGTATATTTATGTTTCCAGCTTATTCAAAATGATCTTCGCACACTCTGACCTTCTAACTTTCTGTCCTGGAGTAACAATCCTCTGTAACTCTTCCCCCATGTGACAAACGTCTTATGGATTGAGTTGCATCTTTTTTACTTGATCTATTTAGCTCTAAGTTGAAATGATGATCCCTCTTCCTGTTTTTACCTCCTGATCCAGATTTCCTCTCTACTACTCCGTCTTTTTAAATCTTATTCACTGTTCTCTTGATGGTTCATGAATGGACTTTGAAGATGGAAGCCAGAGTATGAATGATGGTACCATTACTGACGCTCTGAATGATCCTTTTCCTCTCGCCATTGCTCAGTTTAGAAAAGTGTGAGGCTGATACAAAACGATTTTAACCTGTTCACTTTCTAGCTGAATAACTCAAAGGGTCTTTCAGTGATTCTTTCGACATATGCTGTCAAGATGGCTACAGGTCTTATCTAAAAACCCGTAAAAAAGAAATTCAATTAGTTTAGTGATGTTTTGGATAGTAAACATTTTATGAGAAGGACTATTATGCTGAACAAGATTTGGACATTTTTTGTTACACCCGGTATATATATATATATATATATATATATATATATATATATATATATATATATATATATATATATATATATATATATATATATATATATGTATGTATTTATAATATAAATATGTATGTATATAACATATATGTATATACATGTAGGGTGACATCAAAAAACGGGAATTTTTGAAGTGCGTATTGCCAGACATGAGCTAGTGCCAACACTGCTAGACAGTGACCTTGAGCAAGTCAACATTTCGCCATTTTAGTAACGAGAATGAAATTCACAGTATCCCAGCTGAGATGTTGCAGCAGTCAACGAGGAATCTCAACAGCAGATTTCAAGAATGCATTCGTACAGGAGGACGCCATCTACAGGACGTAATATTTAAAAAATGCAAATTACATCATTGTTTCTTAAATGACATGTTTTAAGGTTTCAATTACTACGAATTAAATATTTTTCTTACATCACTCTTGGTTTTATTGGATTGTTAAAAAGTTCCAGTTTTTTTTGCGGGGGGTCACCCTATATATAAATATATATATTTATTCGAAAATTATAACCTAAATGTGTTATAAAATCACTACAAAAATAGCCATGTTGTTTCAACAAATCTGGCGACTTCAACATCATCACTTGATAAGACACCTGAAGTGTTGAAACAAAATGGCTATTTTTGTAGTTATTTTATAACACATTTAGGTTATAATTTTCGAATAAATTTTATTTGCTCTACTCTGTACTGAGCACTCTTTAAAGAATAGTATTTTTGGGTTATTGGAATTTATTCCGTATACACCAATCCTATACTTGGTTATATATATATATATATATATATATATATATATATATATATATGTGTGTGTGTGTTTGTGTGCGTGCGCACGAGCGTGCGTGTGTGTCGGGGGTGTATCTGATTGCTTCATATATCTTCGGTTGACGTTTTTTGACGGTGAGTATTCGCTGTCTGGAAGGTATGGAAAACTGTTCTGACAAATCCTTTATGAACGAAAGCTAGATTTACTGGCCAGGTTATCTCGTACGCCTGATCCAGAAACCTACCAGCAATCTCTTCTCCAAAGAAAAGATGAGGAGGAATAAATCGCTTACAAATTACGCAAATTATGCAAAGATCTCACAAGTTAGAGTTTCCGAAGGCACAAATAAGCAAATGATTGTCGATGTAACCCGGTTCATTATCGGATTAGGACTACTGAAAGAAATACTTCTTCATTTTATTTTGTGGGTAGGAGGTGTCCTAAGGGAGATTCTGATACAAGCAAATAACATTGCAAAGAACGAATATATTCTTACCTGTCAAGTTTCGTTGCCACTCTATTCCAGCGATATATTACCTTTGTAAAAGTATTAAGATATTCGTTAAGTAATTAGGTTTTCGTAAAAATTATATAAAATCAAATATAAGAGAAATATATTTGAATATTAGTGTGTTCGGAACCTAATTTACTGTTTACATGGAAGTATATGAAAAACAAAACCAATTTAAACGAAAATTAGTCAAGTATTAGTGCGTTCCGAAAATAATTACGTTTAAACAGAAGAAATATACAAAATAAATTTAAGCTATTTAAATTTAAGTTATTTAAATTTAAGCTATTTAAATATTAGTTTTTGGGGTAAAAATACGTTTAACTGAAAAACCTATATGATAAATGTCAATTAAATTTATTTAGATGTTAGAGTGTTCCGAAAGTAATGATAGTGGACGAGAAATATTAGATACGTAAATAAAAGTTAAATTTCTTTAAATATTTTTTCAGCGCGTACACATCAAAACCAAATGTGACACAAGTTCAGTTTAAAGTAGGTTTAACGGCAATACCGTGGGAAAATTACTCAAGTCCCCTCGGCACTTCATCTTTTTGGCAATAAACCCACCTCTCGAAGGAGAGGCACTGCCTGGGGTACTAATAAAATGCTCTGGTATTTGAAACGAAACAAAATCTGTCGGCACTAAATTTGTCAAAATATGTAGGATATGGAAAACCTAACGATTTTTTTTTTCTTGAGTTTCATTTGTATGATTTGATTGATTCATTTTTTACGGCTTATCAACCCTTTGGATGTTATTTAAGACCAGAAAATATTTTTAGATCGCAAGAGATCTTTTGGAGAGATTTTTTTTGTTTAAATCATTGAATTCTTACTAATTAAGGCAGACGAGGTGAATTCGTACTTAATCAAAATTTGATAAACAAGAAATTATAATGTGGATATAAAATGGGGGGTCAATTCTATATTAGAATCAATATATAAACTGCTCCCTCACTTTGCGGTCGAGTTAGTTTCAGCACATTGTGTATTCCAGAGAATTTAAATACATCTAAAACACATGCCTTTGTAGCTAATCATTATTTGATTCATTGATTCGTTTTCCACGGCCTATCAACCTTAGCAGGAGTTTTAAAACTAGAAAATACTTTTAGATTGCAAGAATTTTTGTGAAGAGATAATAATGGTTAAGTAATTCAAGTCTTACTAATTAACCCATAACAAAAGGAGAAATATGGGGTCATACGTTTCTCAAGTCTATTTGCACGTAAGTGAATACAACAAACCGAATAGAAATTAGAAATCAGCTCTTCAATTAAAAATTCCAAGCTATTAATAATTACATTTCCCACACAGAACATGGTATTCGCAAACGGTTACCCGCCTAAGTACTGACCAGGTTCGACGTTTCTTAACTTCGGTGATCACACGGGAACCGGTGCTTCAACGTGATGTGGCCATAAATTGTTTGTTTTGTAGAGTGTGTCCTTGCATCGATATCCTGGAAAATAACACCTTATTTCTATAACAAAGCAGGACATTTTCAACGCAAGGCTTCATTTATCCTATTAAGTTGCTGGTAATTAATGTCGTTATTGATGGTTCTCCACTGTTCCAGCAGCTCGTAATGGGCGACAGTTTTCATATTCCACCAGGCACAAAACAAGGTCTTCTGTAGATACCGCAGGTGTTGGTGCTGCCACCGTTTATTTCTGACAACTGTTTTCTGTTGATATGCAAAACGCATTTTTCATCACATGTTAGAATACGATGCAAAATAAAAGATTGACATTCCTAGATTAAAGTCTAATGCAGATGTAGCGATATCAGTCAGCTGATATCGTATTAGAAGGAAATACAACTAGACCTGTCACCAAAATTGATTCAGACATTTATTTTTTACAATGGTTATCAGTAAGTGAAGTGGACTTCACAAAACCATGTCAAGCGGCCCGGACAAAGGGAAGATCATTCAAAGAAGATAAATTACTTTTGTAGACAAAGATGATAAGAAAAGAACAATGTTTTTTTTTATGAAACAGTTGCTGATGGCCTCGAAAAGTCAGAGAGAGTGACTTTTCACCGAGGACAACAGACGCTCGTTAGACTGTTCACCTCCTCCTTGACCTACGCTTTATCTCGGCTTCATTCGTATATAGCAGTAGGTTATAACCCGATAATAAAATCTGGTTTACTGTTAGAAATGTTCATGGTTTTCATTCGTGGGTAAAGATCTAGCCGAAGGTTTATTTTAAGTTACAAGCGTTTGAATAGAAGCTGCACTCTGTCAACGAACCTGGTGTCTGATCTGAGCTGCAACGCTACATAGTTGGTGGATGCCTGTGTTCGGTTTTCATGGGAATGCTACTGTGGAAATGTCGTGGCTTGAGGCAGGTCTAATGAATGCTCATTCTGACAAATGACGTGGCTTCTGACAAATTCTTCTGATGCCTTGATCTTGATCTCCGTCCCCTCTTTATCCTTTCCTCAAACAACCCTCTTTACTCTTGCTCTCACTCTCTGTAACCCCCTTGCGTGCTAGTGGCATTTTCGCCTTGCTTGGGGTGATATATTTAAAAAAATATTCTTCCACTTGAGATCTGCAGTGAACTTGAGACTCAAACAACGTACAAAAGCTATCAATGAGAGTGCAACCGTAGATTGCGACTGGAGAGCCACTACATTCGTTTTGATAATACACAGTGTTTGTTGATGATTCTGTTGGGGATTAGTGAATATGCATGTTGAAAATCAGCAGGAAAAATATTTGTGAAGGCGTGTTCAATAAAATTCAATCCTCAACAATATTCGTTAATTTTGAACAAGACATGTAAAAACAAAGTTTAAGAAAACCAAGGCAAATTGAATGCAAACAATAATGGTTTATATACAATTAGAATATATACAAATGAGTTAAAAACTGTTAAATGTTTTGTGCTGATGTATTGTATCTGGTGTGTTGATTTTAGCACGTTAGAAACTTTTTTGAATGTGTCAATAAGATTTTGTTAGAAAAATAAACAGTTGTTGTTTTGTGCAAATGTTCATGTACAATTGTTTTTTAGTCAACCGAAGTTGCGTACTCTTAGTTGTGTTTGTATGAATTGTTTTGAGTTATTATTACTTGTTTAGTAGTGATGGAAAATGTCACTTTTGAAGTATAATAATGAAGTTTGTAAAGTTTTTTGGTTTGACAGAGAGAGAAAGAATATGCCAAATAGTTGTTGAGTCAGAGTTTGATTTGCGCGGGAAGATCAAGATTTTGAGTTGCGTGAATTTGTTTTGGCGCCTCTCTGGATGCTGGAATCTGACTGACTAAGCAGTTGAGTTTTTTCTTTTTATATGTTTTTAGCTAGAAAAATAGGCTCAAGAAATTTGAGCGCCAAAGAGATTTTTTACGTGCATTTTAGGCTGTTAACCAATGAGAAACTGAGTTGTTGAAATTAGTATTCTGATTGGATAACAGGTGTGTCTGGGTGTAAATGGATTGTTCTGTTAGTAGGGGTGAAGGATAACGTGGATGATTCCACAATTCCACGAATTGTGGGGGGCTATTACGATGGAGCTTCTTTTTTCTTCTTTTAGACTTTTTTGTTTGTTAAGGGAAGAACAAAGATATTTAACGAGCGTTGCATTTAATGAAATTCAGCCGTAAGAGTCTACAATCACTGGTAGCCATTACATTTAACTGAGCAAAACGGTGGTTGAATACTATTCGTATTGCCATTGTTTACTCATTAATTCAAACCTGATGGTTCGGTCATAATTGATGAGTGGTACTTCGGTCATGATGGAATTTCAAAGATCACATGAATTTTTAATTTTCAAAGTTTCAAATTTTAATTTTTACAAAAAAAATTGTTCGATGACCGGTAAAAGGTGTTTGTCGAATTTGTTTCCGTCTTGCATCAATCAAATATACATCTTATATTTGTAAAATCTTTCATTACGTAATAATATTTGTAAAATCTTTCAGTACGTTATAATATTTGTAAAATCTTTCACTACGTAATAATATTTGTAAAATATTTCAGTACGTTATAATATTTGTAAAATCTTTCAATACGTAATAATATTTGTAAAATATTTCAATACGTAATAATATTTGTAAAATCTTTCAGTACGTAATAATATTTGTAAAATATTTCAATACGTAATAATATTTGTAAAATCTTTCAGTACGTAATAATATTTGTAAAATCTTTCAGAACGTAATAATATTTGTAAAATCTTTCACTACGTAATAAGCAGCAACTTTTAAATTAATATTTAATCGTTTAATCTCCTTAACACCGATTTAATCGAATAAAACCGATTAAAGAAAGGCGAATACCTAAAACTGTCAATGTCAGCTGTTTTTACGGATACCTAACAGGAAAAAAAATAAAATTCTCTGCTTTCTGAGAATACATTTTTAAATGATATACGGAATGAAAAAACACGTGATACAAATATGATACAAAGTTTCGTGAAATTCATTTAGTCAAATAAGTGCAGTATCTTTATTTAACAAAGAAAACGCACAGAAAAAGAAAATATATATTTTAAAAAAAGAAAGAAAGGATTATTAGTAACTGTTGACGTTGTTTGTAATGTAATAAAGTCAGACCGCCCGATTCTATTATTTAGCGGCTTTTACGCCCCGAGTCGTCAGTCAAGTAATGGATAGTTGCGTAAACGAATGGTGAAAGAGATAACCTTTAAGTTTCGATCCGTTAATCACTGGCAAGCGAAGACGGAAATAAGGAAATAAAAAAAAGAATTAGAAGAAAAAGAATTTAAAAGAAAAAAAAAAGTCAAAAGTAGAATGTTGAAAAAAAAAAAAAAGGACGGGGAGAGAGAAGAGGGCGAAATGTAACAATGAAAAACAGAAAATATTCGAGAAACACAATAATAATAATAATAATAATAATAATAATATGAAAGCGAAGAAAACTAGCGAAGAGAAAAAATATGACGCAAGAAAAATTATGCGCTTTTGAATCGGTATGATCACACAAATAGCTAATTACCGTTCGCTATTGCCACGCGCGTGAAAAATAATTTTTGGCGCGAAATTCCGGCCCAGCAACGGAAATAGAATACGACCTTGACCTTTGCAAGGCGGCAACCTACCCTTAGTGAAAATGGCGGACGGCATCATGTCGTCACACTTAGTTATACATTTGTGTCAAGAACAAGTTTTATATATATATATATATATATATATATATATATATATATATATATATATATATATATATATATATATATATATATGTGTGTGTGTGTGTGTGTATATATATATATATATATATATTGCTGTCAAATAACGTTTATACTAATAACAAATGACATTGGATTGGATAAACATATATATATATATATATATATATATATATATATATATATATATATATATATATATATATGCTGGATATTTAAACCGACAGATTTGGATAACTTTAAACGTTATATTCAGTGGACACTCGTATTTGAATACACGCTCTGTTCATCTATTAAATATTATATTTATTTATTTTTGTCTACCGGTCTACATGTTCGGGGCGTCTTATTAAAGAAAAACTTGCACTCTCCGCCAGGAATCGAACCTGGGTCCCTCAGGGCAGAGCAAGTGACTGAAATCGAGTTGGCTGGTCTGAATTGATTACGTTACAGAACCTTCTTTGGATCTTGTCAATAATCTCGAGATCTACAGCAGGAGCACCAGATCAGATATGGCAACTGCATTCACTGCACGGACGAATAGTAGATTTGTAAATGTGCAAGATGGATTCTGTTGAGAAAAATCTTTTGGCATGACAGAGTGATCCCAAATTTCGTTTCTGTAGACGAAGCAGTTGATTCGATATAGTCGTTCCACTTTATGTCAGTGGAAAGCGTGTGGGCAATAAGGTGTGGCGTGTTGCTGTCCTGGAGTGTTTTTTTTTTTTTTTTTATGCGTTAAAAGTTACAAGACATTTCATGCGCTACTTAACCACTGACGAGAAGTGGTCAGGTTTACTTTTTCACATACGTCGGATTTGCTACTGAGACAGGTTTAAATAGTAGTTTCATATGTATAAATACCTAGTTGGAAACTGATGACATTGGAAAGACTATTGATGAAGACCACAAACGGCATAGGACCCAGGATATAGTTGGGCGGATCCCCGCGTTCGTATTAAAGGATCTGGAAGCGATCCCATTCAACACCCATCTTCATTTCACGATTTGTCAGGAACGATTGGATTAAACCAAATATTCGTTCTGTTAAACCGTAACCCTGGATAATGCGTAGAAAGCTAACATGCCAAACCCTGTCGACGGCCTTCGAGTTATCTAGAGCTACAGCCCGAGCTTCGTCGTGTTTATCTAGAGCTTTATATACAGATACAGTGATAAAAGTTAAAACATAGCTGGTAGATCTGGTGAAACAGAAGCCATATTGTTTGTCCGAAAGTAGGTCGTAAGAAGTAAGCTACTTAACCACATCTGTACTGATTAAAGCCTCGAATACTTTGCCGAAAACCGGTAGAGACTAATAGAGCAATAATTTGAGTGTTCCGAGGGTTCTCCAGAGTTCTTATAAACATAATGGACTTCTTGCAAGCTGGAAGGCAGCGAGGCAATTGTAAAATTTGGAGAGAACAGGAGCCAGCTCAGTGGCACATTTCTTTAGGACTACGGAAAGGATACCATCACATCCGCCTGCCTTGTGGGGATCTAATCTCGAAATTATATCTGAAACTGGAGTCGGGGATATGCGCATATCACTCAGTACTCAGTAAAGCCTCCGTTCTAGGTAGGAAGTCAGACAGGGGTACCCTAGATGAGTCGAGAGTGGAGTTGGAAGAGAACTCCCGAGCAAAGCATTCTACCTTATCTGATGTCAATACTTCAAATAGATTGAAGAATGGAGGGACTAAGTTGCTATTGTTTAACCGCCAGTAATCACTAGAAACAAACTTGTGAGATGGTATATGTTGTTTAATTCTATCAACAAACAGTAACTTCTCTTGTTTGAGGACACGCTTGCACTCGTTACGAGCACTGACAAAGAGACGTCCGTTACAATCAGAATTGTCGCTCTGTTACAACCGGAAGAAGTGATTTCTGCAGATGAGCATGCAGGTGAGAAGCAAGAGGATGATCGTGGTTTCACTTGGTATTTCCGTGCTGGGGTGACAGCTTCGGTAGCGAATTTTAACCAGGGCGTTGGATACCTCACTGGAACAATTTTTGAGACATCGTGAGGGAAGCCACCGAATGCGCACCAATCAGCGCTTTGATAATGGGTTCGTGCCTGATCAAAGAGGGTAAAGAGATATCTACAGACACCACAGCATGATCGGGGATGACAGGAGGACACAGCTGCCGAGTACGACATTTAGTCATAGGTAGAAATAAAGAAGAGGTCAAGCTGAGGAGCGTGTCAGTCGAGATTACTGGGGTGAGTGATGGAGAATGCCATGATTTAGATGCCAGCGAGGGTCAGTGACAGAGTGATTAAGCCTCCTGACATGATGGGCATTGAAGTCACCAAACACAAAGGTATTTGCAAACGTTTGTGGAGAGAGGGCTTTATCTATATTATCAGAAATACTGTCTAGCATGCAAAAGTCATGACAGGAAGAGGAACGATAGAGAAAGAAGAGATAGCTGACTGAATTTAGTCGAGAAAAACGGAGACTCATGTATGAATGGTCTGGAAACTCAAGAGAGAGTTCCATAGCCATTAGGGGATATATATATATATATATATATATATATATATATATAATAAAAAGGCTTAAACACTAATATTCCATGGAATAAATAATAAAATATAAATAATAAAAAGACTTAAACACTAATATTCCATGGAATATTAGTGTTTAAGTCTTTTTATTATTTATATATATATATATATATATATATATATATATATATATATATATATATATATATATATATATATACATATATATATATATATATATAATAAAAAGGCTTAAACACTAATATTCCATAAGTCTTTTTATTATATATATATATATATATATATATATATATATATAATAAAAAGGCTTAAACACTAATATTCCATGGAATATTAGTGTTAAAGTCTTTTTATTATTTATATTTTATTATTTATATTATTTATATTTTATTATTTATATTCCATGGAATATTAGTGTTTAAGCCATTTTATTATATCCTTACTCTGTCCTGGACATTGAGTTCTACCTGGATCATATCCTCTTGGAATTATTTTTATACATATATGTATGTGTATATATAATTGCATATGTATGTGTATATTTACCACTAATATTGTCTATATATATATATATATATATATATATATATATATATATATATATATATATTATGAAATGGACAAAGTCCGACAATTATTTAAAGACATTTTTATGTTTAACATTCTTTTTATAGACACAAGTATTTAAGTAAATGCTCTGTTTATAATAGACAGTATTAAATAACATTTACTGGCCTGACGTCATTTGTTTACATTTGATACGCCATGAGTAGTTATGAATGTACGTGGGAGATTCATGGAAGATTGAAGTTTATAAGCAGTAAATTCGCCCCTGCCAACCGCACGATCCTCAGTGGCCGAATCGGTTAAGACACGTCAGGCTATATGACGGTTCTGTATAGGATACAGGTTCGAATCCTGTCGGAGGACGAATATTTTCTATGAAAATTTCTCGGACATTCAGGCCGGTAAATGTTATTCAATACTGTTTATTATAAAACAGAGCATTTGCTTAAATACTTGTATCTATAAAAAGAATGTTAAACATAAAAATGTCTTTATATATATTCAAACATGTTTCATTAAATAATATAGACATATTATTTGTTTTTGTTTTTTGTAATAATTTTTTCTAGGTGTCTAATCAACTTCTTGATGTTAAGTTGATGGAGGCACGGTGGATAGCGGTTCGGGTTGAGGAATCGGAGAGCCGAGTTCGAATTCCAGCCGAATCCATTATATTAACTTATATGCTAATACCCTACGGAAAAGTATGAATTCTCTTTTTATCCCCCTCATCTATGGGTAAATAGCAGGAGAGACCGGGTTCTATAGCCTTGAATGGCAACGGGTCTACCGCAGAAAGAAATGGCAACCTACTGCGGGAAAAAATCTACCTCGTCAATCATGTATCGAAAGACACATGATCGCCTAAGCGTGTATCACGCATGTCACGTAACTGACTATATATCAGATTTTCGCAAGAAAATTACCATTTTTAAGTGAACATCTCAAAGAAAATGTGTACATTTTAGTAAAGGATCATATAAAAACTGATTTCTCAACAGTAATTCTCAGTGGTGAATGGTGAGCTATATTGGATGAACCAGATGGACGATTTGGCGGTTGTGTGTTTCGTGTAATTATTTAACCAAACAGAATTAGAAATCAATGGCGACGAAAGATAAAGTCGAGTATTATTGTTTTTAGAATAATTACAGCTGATTATACAACTAAACCGATTACTATAATAATAAATAGATATACTATGTCTATGTTATTCAATTAAACATGTTTGAATGAACAAATTAAACATGTTTGAACAAATTAAACATGTTTGAATGTACAAATACTGCCAAAATATTAAATAAAAAACATATTAAACACATATTAATGATAGGCATTTTATATACAGGGTGCGATGTATTATTTGTCGTTTAAATTACGGAAAAACAAAAATAATTCTGACATCTCATTTTAACCGACATATTTATCAAAATTACACAAAAATATCTTGAAATAATAAAGAGTAAATTTATTCAATAAAATCGCCATTGGCTTCAACCACGGCCTCTAGACGACTTCGGAATCTACTGCAACTCTTCTGGACGGTCTCTTTTTTTAAGTTGGTGAATGCTGCCATAATCCTTACCTCCAGTTCATCTTTGGTGTTACAAGGAGATTTGTTGGCCTCTCGCCCAACTGAGGGGTTAAAGTCTGGGGAATTCGGCGGCCAGATGTAAGAGCTGATTGTCTAAAAGCCATAACATGCTAGCATTGTACAATTTTCTGTTGCAAGCTATAGGGTCTTCCAGTACCCACCCTATTAACCCAAGGCAGCACTACCTCCTCAAGGCAATTGATCTTGGTCTCCTTGCTGAGTCTGAGGCCCTCACCAACAAATTCGGGATTTCTTTTCTTATTAGAACGATCAGAGTGAGTTTTCCGAGCGTCCGCAAGTAGACTTATCCAGCTCTTTCCCAATCCCCTGAATTGTCCTCAGATTGAAACCCAAACACTCTGAAATATTCGTATTATTGACTGTAAAAGTATAGATACTTTCAAAATTATTTATGGTGTCAAGGTAAATACAAGGGATGATTGTCAACTTTTCGAAAATATTTTTGAATGCTACAGATCACAATTAAGAAGCTTTAAGCTGAAATACACACCCAGGAAAGACAATGCCTCTTCTGATTCTGTAAAAATTGATTATTGCTCATCTTGCAAAAAGGAAGAATTTCAAAGATACTAAATTAATGGGAGCACTCTTAATCTCTTGCGATATTAGTTCAATATAAAACTTGTTGTCTGTCTTTAGATTGGTTTGGTTTATTTTGTTTTAGAACAGATCAAACTTAATGAGTTATTTAATGCTGATACGATTTTTAGGATAGGTTCGTATGAATAGAGTATGTATTCTTTGTAAGAAATCAGTTTGTAGGAGATCAGGTTTCATTGACGTATTTTTTGTAAAGAGGTTTTTTTGTCTAATCAATATTTTAAATGGTTTGTTGGTAATATTTATTTCTTTTTCAAAAAATGTATGTCTGGTAATTTTTTTTTTCAAAAATGTATTGCTGGTAATTTTTCACAATAAAATCCATTTTTGTACTTTCATAGTGGTTTGACCCCATTTTGGGGGTTAACTATTTCTCCATAGCTGGGACCATAATAGGTGCTACCAGCCCGGGTCAGGGTGGATCTGAGAACGGCAGCAATCAAGAGATGCTTCCACGCTTCTCGAAACCTCGCGATCAGAGGCCTTGCTGCCGGATGTAGTTTATCTTCATACCTTCGAAGGTTTTTCAGATGCTTACCACAAATGGAAAATTTAAGAAAGCACTGGGAAGTTTCCGAAGTGATGTACAGTTGTCGTAAGTGACCTCATCTGCCCTAGGCGGGGATTCCCAGCCCAGCTACATAGCCTAGGTTAGCAGCAGTTTTTTGCTAGCGATCGTCACAGCAACACCATCGTTGGTGGATTACTTATCATGTGTTTCGTGCTCAGTAAAGATATTATTCAAAATGTCAAAATGTTCTGCATTTATATATTTTTGTGAGTAGTGATCATAGGAAGTATAAAACATTATTTTTTATTGAAATCTTTATTTCACCACTTAAAAATCCGTGTGAGCATTATTATATAATTGTTATATATTCTATATAAAACTACTTTCACAGTATATGTTATTTATATAAATTACCACCAGAATATATGTATAAGCTGTGTCATGAAATGTAAAGGGATGGGTTCCATTTCCAAGTTGCTCCATTTTATAGATGCTATATAATGATATATTATTTTGTATAATTTTATATATTAACAAACAGTATTTAGAAAAATATGACTAACTGTAAAGGGTTTTATTTTTTTGTAACGTGTTTCATTCATTAGGATTTCATCGGACTTGGCTTTATTGACGTTGCCACGTCTATACATGCGCACGAAAGGAGAGACGCTGGTAGTTTCAAAATTTTTGAACGAGTATTTCTGAGAGAATATTTTTTTTCTCAATCTAGCCGAAGTTATCTTTATTCATTTTCTTTTTCTTTCAAAATATTTTTTTCTTTTTTCTTTCAAGGGTGATGGAGAAAAAACGAAAAAGAAAAAGAATCCAATCAGTTAAGATCAGAAATCATGATAATAATAATGCCTGGTGTAGAATTAGGGCATTTATTATTATTATTATTATTATTATTATTATTATTATTATTATTATTATTATTACAGGATGAATATCCTTTATCCGAAATTCCGAAATCCGAAAACCTCCAATATCCGAACGTTTTTCAGGTGCTGACATGCCTTTCCACAAATGGAACATTTCAGAAAGCACTGGGAAGGTTCCTTGATGATATACAGCTGTTGGAAGTGGCCTCAGCTGCCCTGGGTGGGGATTCCACAGCCCATCTACGTAGCCTATGTTGACGCCATTTTATTTTTTACTGGCGATTGTCACAGCATCATTTTTTTTCGTGGATGACTCATTTGGTGTTTCGTGCTCAGTAAAGATATTATTCAAAATGTTAAAACGTCCTGCATGTATATATTTTTGTAAGTAGTGATTATAGAAAATATTATGTGAAATCTTAATATCACCACTTAAAAATCCATGCGAGCATTACATGGCTATCGTCATTACCTGTATCTGTATGTACATAAAATTTAATAAATTCTTTGTAAGAATTTCAGATAAAGGATTCTCAACCTTTATTATTATTAATGATCGCGAATAAGCGATTTCTAACAAATCAGACGGTGAACTGACAAGGATAGATCTACACAGCTGAGCTCCATTCAAGTAAAGTGATGGTGAGCTTGCGGTCGATCGTCTGGCTTTTATTCATTTAGAGTTCTTAAAACGCGGCGAAACATTAAATGCACATTTATGCGTCCAGCGGTAATTAGATTTGATTCCGATGTCGCCTTGACTGCCTCATCCTTCAAACTTAAAAGACCGTCGGCGACTGGTCATGATTTTCGCAAACTATTCCCTCTGGTATGATCAGACAAATGACAAGCTATCTGTGTTACAGAACAGGATAATTACTGTAGCCCATCTTAATTCCCTAAGACAAAATAGGTGCATGCTATCACGTCCAATCAGTTAAGATCAGAAATCGTGATAGTAATAATTCCTGGTGTAGGTTTAGGGCATTTATTATTATTACAGTTTGAGTATACTTTATCCGAAATTCCCAAATCCTAAAACCTCCGAAATCCGAATTTTTTCAGGTGCTGACATAACTTACCACAAATGGAACATTTCAGAAAGCACTGAGAAGGTTCCTTGATAATGTGTTGGAAGTGGCCTCATCTGCCCTGGGTGGGGATTCCACAGCCCACCTATGTAGCCTACGTTGGCGTCATTTTTTTTTTTACTAGCGATCGTCACAGCATCACGTGGATGACTTACTAGGTGTTTTATGATCGGTAAAGACATTATTCAAAATGTCAAAAAGTCCTGCATTTATATATTTTTGTAAGTAGTGATCATAGAAATTACAAAATATTATTTTTAGGTGAAATCTTAATTTCACCACTAGAAAATCCGTGTGAGCATTACTTGTCATTACCTGTATATATATGTACACAAAATTATTAAATTTTATATAAACATACTTTCAGAGTATATGTGTTATAAAATGTTAAGGTATATCGTGTTTATACTTGAGTTCCATTCCTAAGATGCCACATTTTCTAGATGTTATATACAAATCCAATAGCCTGTATTCCAAAATCCGAAAAAAAAAACAGAAAACCGAAGCATTTCCAGTCCCAAGAATTTCGGTTAAAAGATTCTCAACCTGTATAAAGACTGATTAAGTTAATATCAAAGAACCCATATTAATATGTAAAATAATTGAATAATAATTTATTCGGGCATAACAGATATTGCGTTAAGCAAATATTTTTCGTTGGATTTATTTGTGAATAAAAATTTCATTTGGTTAGCATAAAAAGCCTGAAACTTTCAAACAAGTCTTTATCCATATTTTTAATTTTGGATATTTTAAAATGAACTTCACACGCAACATATTACACTTACTGAGCGGCATATGTGAACTTCGACGTTGTATAATGGTTAGAAATCTAATGCTCTCGCAAGATCAATTTACGACTGTTCGATCCTCACTACGCTATCTATACTTAAGACGGCACTTAGTAAATCACTATTTAGAAGTATATTCCGAAAGTTATACCAAACATTGACTTGATTCTATGTATATTACCAATTTTGTTTTATTACGTACTATCTAGTAAGTGTTCTAACAGCCGACGGAAAATGCAACACTGAAGACCGAAGACACATTTAAATAGCGAAAAATGCCTTCGAAAAATTCAGCAAAATATTTGTTTGTCACACATTTGCTGTAACCTAAGGGTTACTGAATGGGGAATAACCAAATCAGAGGTTGGAAATGAAATGTTAATCTTTATAACATCAACGAAATATAATACTCGCCAGCGGCGTGAAGTAGGTAAGCCACTGCTAGTGGTGGACTACTTATACAGCATATTACTCCCACTTGCAATAGTGTCCAATGTATTTATGAGGATTGGGACATACCCATTAGTGTTCATAGGTACGGTATATAACAACATGAAATGACGCACTTTATAGGAAATGAATAAAACA
Source organism: Acanthosepion esculentum (assembly GCA_964036315.1). NCBI lineage: Eukaryota > Metazoa > Mollusca > Cephalopoda > Sepiida > Sepiidae > Acanthosepion > Acanthosepion esculentum. Next base: position 121,114,917 of record OZ038476.1, on the reverse strand, counting down.
CTTCTGACATGTTAAATGACTAATTTATTTAGTTGAAATAGGCGCCATGTTGATGAATGACTGTTTTCCAACGTAACTCTAAATTCTTGATCCCATCTTTAAAAAAATCCTCATTCTTTGATGCGATAAACTGTTCAAATGTTTCGATTACCTCTTCCTTATTGGAGAATGTTTTATTACGTATGAAAAGCTCAAAATGCTTAAATAAGTGATAATCAGTAGAATAGATATCACGTGAATATGGAGGATGAGGCAAAATTTTCATACTCCAGGCTATGCGGCTGTGAGGTGTCGTGCAGCGAAATTGGGCCATCTCTATTCACAAGTCTGAGATGTTTCTTTTACAATTTTTCGTACATACACTCACTTTCTATACAGTACAAGGTTGCTGTTATTGTTTTCCCTTGAGACAAGAATGAATAATGAATAACCGCTTTGAGAGACCACCATACAGTAACCATTAACTTTTTAGGGAGCAGTGGAGGTTTCGGGTATTGTTTTGGTGATTCACTTGAATTTAACGACTGGCCTTCCTCTTACTGTTGTCAAATAGTATCCATTTCTCATCGGATGCAATGATTCGATGCAAAAATGGTACTTTTTTCCAGTTTGTACTCATACAGTAAGATTACTCGACATTGTTGCATTGCAATCATATACATTGGGCTGATGAGTAACAACATATTTAAAGAAAAATTAGCTGGAAAGAAAAATAGTCAGGAAAAATACCAAGATATTTTTATGCGAAGGAGGTTACTTCGTAAGACGAACGGATCAACACCCCTCCCAAAAAAAAATGCGTCATTTCATGTGAAAATATTAATAGGAAAATTTCGTTTGAAAGAGAAAAAAAACAGAATTGAATTGTCATATATTATCGTCGTATTTGAGGACCTAAAATAAACAACCTACCTAACGCGCTTGTTGGCATGATAATGTATAGAGAGTTATCAAAAAGACAAGCTTTACTTAGAGGGACATGAATGTCCACGGCCTGAAGGGACACGGTATACCGAAGAAGATTTGATATTCTGACTTCTGCGAGGTGTACTGAAACGTCTTCAGACCGACCCACATTAAGAAATCAGTAAGTATCAATTCTGGTTTATGCATTAGAAATGATTGATAATTAACTGGGGTTCTGGATAAACCAAAATTAATTTTGTTACACGAGAGAGATTTTAAAATATATTCGGGGTTTTTTTTGTTTCTTTCTTTGTTTGTTGTTTTTAATATGGACATATTGGCGGGTCGGCGAATAATGATACAGTTGTACGCCAACTGCTTTAGTAAATAATTAAAATTTTAATCTGATCTTATTTTTTGTTGAATGAACGTCACAAGTTGAATATTGGTTCGTATCGACCGGAGAAATTTATGGCGAGAGATGGGGGATCATTTGAGCGAAACGTAACTCAATTTTGAAATCAAACCCAACTTTCACACAAATAAATCAATAACTGAAGCACATTAGTAAATGGCAGGCATTTACATCATGTGTTGACGAAGCAGCACAAAACTGAATTCAAAACGATGGGAGAAGCATTAATTTTGCGGGCTTACCGCATCGCTGAAATACCTATATATATATATATATATATATATATATATATATTTCCCAGGGGAGCAGATTGGTGTTCAGAACCAATCTAAAACCAGAATTTCAAAAACTAATTTTCTAGTTAGAGATAATCTTACGACTCAGTTAGACTGGCATAACACCATCTTCTTCCTTTTATTACCCTCATTTAACTTACTCGGCGCAATCGCAAACTTTGTTACATATTAAGAATATATTCATGTTAACATTCTAGTGTCAAAACGTGACAAGACGAACTGTTGAAAGGAAGCTGTTTTTTCTGTCTGTTGAAAGAAAGAAATAAAGAATGAAAGAAAGAGATAAAGAAAGACGTCCGTTTTCAGTTTGCTGAAAGTAAGAATGAAAGAAAGAAAGAAAGAAAGAAAGACGTTTGTTTTCTTTCTGTTGAAAGAAAGACGTTTGTTTTCTTTCTGTTGAAAGAAAGAAAGAAAGAATGACGTCCGTTTTCAGTTTGGTGAAAGAAAGAAAGAAAGAAAGAAAGAAAGAAAGAAAGATATAAGAAAAGAAAGAAAGACGTTTGTTTTGTGTCAGATGAAACAAGGAAAAAAAGAAAAAATACATTTATTTTCTGTCTTTTGAAAGAAAGAAAGAAAGAAAGAAACGAACAAACAAACAAACAAAAAATAGAAGGGAAGAAATAAACAAAGATAAGAGAAAAGAAAAAGTAAAGAAAGACATTTGTTTTTCGTCAGAAAGAAAGAAAGAAAGACGTTTGTTTTGTGTCAGTTGAAAGAAGGAAAAATGAAAGAAATGAATAAATAAAGACGTTGGTTTTCTGTATTATGAAATAAAGAAAGAAAAAAGAAAGATAGAAGGGAAGAAAGAAAAAAGAAAGATAAGAGAACAGAAAGAAAGAAAGAAAGAAAGAAAGAAAGAAAGAAAGAAAGAAAGACGTTTCTTTTGTGTCAGTTGAAAGAAGGAAAAAATGAAAGAAAGAAATACCCATTTTTCATCAATGCTCTGCGCATTACCTGTCATGCGGACCAGTAAGGCTTACCCCTAAAGTGCCGTTAGCCGCCAATCTCCTGGAGAAAAAGAAAATGTCGCTGTGCCCTGAACGGCTCCATTTAGAGAAGAAGGAACTCCTTAGGGACAGAATATCCCCAGTTGTTAAACCCAATTATTGAACAACAACATCACCTTTCTTGAAAAGGATAAGCACATTTGTGTGCACGTGTGTAGTATGTTTATTGAAATAAAACAAGAGATGCAAAAGCAATACGCTTGGCCGGATGATGAGCTCAAAGCCTTCTAACTTCTCTGACATTTGGTATTGAATGCCACATCTCTCTAACGACATTATGCAGGTCTTACTTGATTCGATCCAGGCCACAAAGTTTATCCTTGCTCGTTTCTGTTAATATTTAATGTGGAGAGTCCTGTCTGCAATTGGTCTGGCCAAAAAGAAACGTGTTCCCGTATTTCCAGACACACAGCAGGACATGAATAGTAAGATCAGATTAGACACTGTTATTTACATTGTCTTCTCCGCTTCTCTCCTTCTACACCTTTTCTCTCTATTTTTAATCACTTTGTTTCATTCTTTCTTTCCCTTTGCAGATTTTTTTTTATTTCTTGCGTTTTTTCTTTCTACTTTTCTTTCTTTCTTTATTTCTTTCGTATCTTTTTGCCTAGTTCTCTTTTTTATTTAATACACATTTTTTTTAACTTTTTTGTTATTTTGCTCCTTTCCTTCTCCTTTTCTGTTTTTCTTTCTCCCATTTTCATTTTCGTTGTGTTTCTTATCTTTTCTCTTTCCTTCTTTCTTTTGACTGACTTTGCTTTCTTTTTTGTCTTTCGTTTGTTCTTTTATTTTCTTTCTTTCTTTTTTCTTTTATTCCGTCTGTGTTAATTTCTTTCTTTCGTTTATTTTTTAACCATTTCATCCCAAGCGAAGTAAAAAAAAAAGGGGGCATTAGTTTATTGAGTGTTAGAGAATATGAGAAAAACCGCTATTAAGGAGAGAGGACAATAAAAGAACAAGAATTAACTAGAAAGTACCTAACGATTGACATTTCATTTAAATTTGTGCAGACTCAAAGTTGACTGGAAATCAAGAAGCGAAAAGAGAGTTCCACAAGCGAGAAGTGCGAGAAAAAAAACTGTTAACATCCAGCATCCGCATACTTACAGACTGGGCGAGAGTAAATGACGAAATATTGGAGTGAATAAAAATTTTAACCAAGAAAGATTCAAGTGCTGTGTTATACTTTAATCGCATCATTATACCTGCCTAGAAAATCAGTGTTTGAAAGTGAGAAGTGCGATAGAAGAAACTGTTAGCATAGAACTTACGGTTACATCTAGCTATCTCAACTGTAAATTGATGAGACTTTGCCGGCAATCTAGTACTTCGCTTAAATCCATAAAGTCTAGGTACAATAGCGAAAAGTTCATCAGAACAATTGCCATGATGGTATTTATAGAAAAGGCACAGAGAAGGTACGTTATGTGGGTAGAAAAAAGAACTGAAGGCGAGATGCCAGGTCAGGATCAATGACATTGCAGAGTCTTCTTTTGATTTTATCAAGAATCTCTATCTATAAAAGACAGGGTGTGTGTGTGTGTGTGTGTGTGTGTGTGTGTGTGTGTGTGTGTGTGTGTGTGTGTGTGTGTGTGTGTGTAACGAATGCACGGCCGCAATTTTAGACGGATTTGCACCAAAATTTACATGCACATGCTCCAAGTTAGCGAAAAAGGGCAAGACCGACTTTGCATTTCCCAACTCCCATTGATAGTGGAAATAATCGATTTTGTCATGCTTCTACGGCAGTTTTCATGTTTTCATTTGTTTCTACTGGCCAGAGTGAGAGCCAATAGCTGGCTGCCACGAATAGGCAGGAAGGTTCTATTGGCCAGCGTGAGAGCCAACAACTGACTGACACGAATGTTAACTAGCATGCTAGCATGAAAAAAAAATCGATAGCTGCATTCGTTGTGACGAATGCAGCTATCGATTTTTTGGGAAAAATTTAAATCTGCATGGCACTTTACTCCAATTGGCTCATTCGCTTGCTTAAACTCAACGCTGATTCTGATTCCGCCGAACTGGGTTGGGTGTGAAAAAATATTTGTTGTTAACATTCTTTTTTCATTCGGTTTTTACAGTTACGAATCTTTTTTTAAAGCTGATCGTTTTCTGTTCATTTTGTTTAGTTCTTTTTTCATAACAAATTTAATGTTTAGTATAGAGCTTAGAAATATTCGCAGTGTGAGATAGGCAATAAGTAAGGCATGTAGCAACATCAGCACGGCAAAGGGCATTCCTTTAAAGGCAAGGAAGGGCAAAAATATTTTATGTCAAGTGATAGCGATTGCTGTACGAGTCGTATGACTTTTTAATCAAGCACGGGCAACGCCGGGTCATGCTGCTAGTCTCTAAATATATGGCAGGAGCACCAGGCGAGATGACAGAACTATTGAAATATTTCTTTCTGTTTTGCTTTCCTTGTATTTATGTTCGTTTTATAGTCTTCTTTTCCTTTCCTTTGTCACTTTGGGTTTTTTTTTCTTTTCGAGAGTTTTCTTTCTTTCTTTTTATTTATTTGCCTCTCCTATTTTTCTTCCTTTCAATTTTCTTTCTTGCCGCTTTGCTTTTTTTATCCCATTCCTTTGTGCGTTTATCTTCCTTGCATTTATCGCTTTTTTTTCTTTCTCTTTTATTCCTTCCATTTTGATTTTCTACTTTTTTATTTTCTACTTTATTCATTATTCATTCTTTCATGCTTTCTCACCTCTTTTCCATTCACTTTTATCATTACAGATTGCTTTTCCTTCCTTCCTTCCTTCCTTCCTTCCTTCTAATCACTTTATTTCCTTTTTACTTTCGTTCTCCTTCCTTTGTATTTCTATTTTTCTCTCTTTTAAGTTTTTCTCTCCTCAACCTGCTTTTTGTTTTCTTTCACATCGGTTTTTTACCCATTCTTAATTCTTTCTTTCTTTCTTTCTTTCTTTCTTTCTTTCTTCTCTTCCTTCCTTCCTTTCTAATCACGTTCCTGTTTTTCTTTCGCAATTATTTTCTATTTCTTTTTTTTCTTTCGTACTCATTGTTTTGCATTCTCCTTTCTTCATTTAGTTTTCATTATTTTCCTTCTAATACGGTCACTACCTATCTAAATCTGTTCCTATCTATCTATCTATCTATCTATTAATTATCTCGTTCTGTTCATATCTTTCACGATCAGCGTATTATTTATCTCGTTATGCTCATATCTATCTATCTATCTATCTATCAGTACAACACGACAATGTATCTATCCATATTTCAATGTTAGGGTGCGAACAATACATTCCTTGGGACATGCCATAGGCCGTTGATCACAAGCTTTGCTTGTGGGATTCAAGAGAATTAATGTCATTGCTTTAGTTCTGCTCGGCTCAAAGCTCATTGCTGGCTTGTCGTCGACATCATTCGTTCCAAAGATAGACATTATTCTTTTATTAATGAAATTCGCTCTCGGATTCTCTCTAAAATCTCTCAGAATATCCACAAGGTTTAATGGTGTTTAGTGATTATATTTAGCTGCCTGTTGTTAGTAAGAGGGAACGCAATCCTCTTTGAGGACTGTCTAGGAAATGGGTTATGTAAGGAACATATTCAGTACTGCTGTACCTCTTCTGTAAAAGACATATCAGATTTAATGGAATTCTAGTTTCTTTCTCAGATATGAACTACAACACTGTGTTCCACTGAGGTGAAACATTGTAAAATGAAAGAGAATAATTTAAGGATAAGTATTAACAAAAAGAACATTCTAATTGCTACATAGGCTGGTGGGAAAGGCATGAATCCTCATCTTCTCTCGCCAGCTATGAGTAAATAGCAGGACAGACCGGGTTCTATAGCCTTGGATGGCAACGAGTCTACCGCAGAAAGAAAGGGCAACCTACTGCGGGAAAAAATGTGCCTCGTCCATCATGTATCGAAATATACATGATCGGCTAAGCGTGTATCATGCATGGCACATAATTGACTGACTGAAACAAGAAAGACTCTTAAAACAGTTGGTTGGAAATGTTAGAAAATACGAAGAGTTTCGTTTTAATTTTCATCCGTTGTGCATGAGAGCTAAACTAAGGTAAAAATGGAGTACTGTCATCATATCTGGGCAGAAGCTGCCAAGACCCCACTCTCCTGCCTTGACAGCGCTCAAAAGCGTCTCCGAGCTCTTCTTTTTCAACCTCTCTTCCACAGGCGCGATGTGGCTAGCTTCTCGCTGCTCTACCGTTACTTAAACTCAAAGTGCTCTAACGAACTACATTCCCGGGCCCCGTCTTGGCAAACCTTCACGACAAGAATACGCCATGCTACTTACATAGTAGCAAACCGCACATATTCACTCCGTATTCCATCAGTGAGAAGTTCCACACGAGCAGATTCTACCCGCAAACTCCTGCCCTGTGGAATCGACTCGCAACAGGATATTTCCCCAATCACTAAAATATTAACCTATTCAAGGCTAGTGTTAATCGTTATCTCCCTCATCTATACGCACAAATGGCCTCCTAGCGTAACCCTCTACCTCGAGTGGTCCCCGGGCCTTGTGAAGGGTGACTCTCACAATAAATTCTATAAAACGATAAGAATATGGCCGCTGGATTGACGGTAGGACTGGACAAACAGTCTGATTGATTGATCCGTTCTCTACGGCTTATCATCCTTTTCCCGGTTATTTAAATCTAGTTTTAGATTGTACGATTTTTTGTGATTGTTCAGTGATACAAGTTTTTTACTAATTAAGCAATACCTGGGAGAGAAGGGGTGGCTTCATACTTAATCAGAATTACTAGAAATTATAATGTGGATATAAATTAGAGGATCAATTTTATATTACAATCAATATATAAACTGATCCCTCCATTTGTGGCCACGGTAGTTTCTATACATTTATATTCAAGAGAATTATTTTGAGACATTTTTTTATGATTATACGTTCATTTTTATAGATACAATTATTTAAGTAAATGTTCTGTTTATAATAAACAATATTAACAACATTTAATGTCCGAAAAATTTTCATAGAAAATATGCGTTCTCTGACAGGAATCGAACCTGTGTTCTATACGGAACCGTCATATAGTTTGACGTGCTTTTACCGAATGAGCCACAGAGCAGCGTTTCGGTTAGCAACGTCGATTTTATTGTTTTTAAAGTACAATTCTCCATAATTTTCTCTCGTACATTCATATCTGTTCGATGCGTATCCAAATGTAAACAAATGACGTCACACATTATGAAATGGACAAAGTCCGACAATTATTTTAAGACATTTTTTATGTTTATACGTAAACATATAAATATAAAAAATGTCATAAAATAATTGTCGGACTTTGTCCATTTCATAATCTGTGACGTCATTCAAGAGAATGTAAATAAATATGTATGACATTCCTGTGTAGCTAATAAGTATTTGATAGATTGATTCGTTTTCTACAGCTTATTAACACTTTGCAAGTTATTTAAAATCAGAAAATATTTTGAGATTTACGATTTCTTTTCTTGGAGGTAATGATTTAGTGATATAGGTTTTACTACTTAACCCATAGCTGGGGATTAGCTGAGGGGGGATTCATACCTTTTCCAGGGGTAATTGTGAATATAACCAATCCGACTGAAATTTGAACTCATCTCACCGATTTCTCACTCCGAGCCATTATCCATGATACACCCATCACATCTACGCTTACAGCAGCTGGCATTTCTAAGCGGTAAACCATTTAGGTACAGACCAATCTCGACATTGTTTAAAATCGGTGATCGTACCGGAACCACGAACATTAAGTCTGGTTCAAGATTCAAGGAAATGAAATGAGCGTCCAGAATATTTAATTTAGAAGAATTTCCAATTTTATTATATACTTTCTGGTATAAACTCTGTCACTTTTCAGGAAATAAAAGGACAAACTGTATATACGATGGTCATTCAATAAATAAGGTGAATTTTTCGGTATAAGGACTTCTAATACAGATAGAAGCTTACTTTTTTTTTTGTTTTACTTCTTTTTCACATGGATTTAATTTATTTTGCAGATTAAATAAAAACTTTGAGAGTTTTGACGATTAACAAAGATGGCCGACCAAGAAGCATGCTCCAGGATTGAACAGCGGTCAGTTATCAAGATTTTGGTTGCTGAAGGGTGCAAACCAGTTGGAATTCATAGGAGAATGTCAACTGTGTATGGTGCCACATGTTTCAGCCAAAACAATGTCTACAAGTGGGCTAAATTGTTTAAAGAAGGACGGAGCAGTGTTGAGGATGATGACAGGCCTGGGAGGCCTACAGAAGTGAGGTCTCCTGAGGTGATCGAATCAGTCAATGACCTCATTCAGTCTGACAGAAGGGTGACAGTGGATGACATTGCAAAGACTTTCAGCTTATCTGTTGGGACAGCACACAAGGTAAGCTGCCGGTGGGTGCCAAAGATGCTTACTGCAGAGCATAAACAACACAGCCGCCGAAACGGTGCAGACCATCAACGAGCTGGGCTAGGAACCGCTCCCTCATCCCCCTTACAGCCCAGACCTTGCCCCTTCAGACTTTCACCTGTTTGGTCCCTTGAAAGCGTTCACGAGAGGCACGAAGTTTAAAAGTGACGATGAAGTCAAAAGATTTTTACGCTGAGGGAATACGGAAGCTTGTACACAGATGGGAAAAGCGTGTGACAGTTCTGGGAGACTACGTTAAAAAAAAGAAAAAAGTAAGCTTCTATCTGTATTAGAAGTCCTTATACTTAAAAATTCACCTTATTTATTGAATGACCCTCGTATTTTAACTTTTCGCATTCAAAGTTAGATATATAATTTGTGTAGTTCTGTTAGAGTGGCTTAAAATATACTGACTACCTCCCTTGGAGAGGAGTAAAACGCTTCTCAAAAACAAGGCCACCCTCCAAGTGGATGCTGCTTCTACTGCTGCTGCTTCTTCTTCTTCTTCTTCTTCTTCTTCTTCTTCTTCTTCTTCTTCTTCTTCTTCTTCTTCGTTGCTTCGCTGATATGCGTTGCTTTCCTTTCACTCTCTTTCTTCTTCTTCTATGTGCCGTGTCCCTTCAGAACACTGGTGATCATGGCCCTCCACAATTTTCTGCCCTTTGTAAAAAAATGTTGTCTTTTTGCCATCTCACGCAAACCCTACTGTTGTATACCCCCTCTTCTGGGGAGGTTATGCCCACTGCGCCAAATAATCAAAATGTTATATACTCTTCCTTGTTAGAAGGGGATTGACGGGCTTAAGGGGATCCTAGTAAAATTGTCGTCCTCTCTTTCTTCTCTCGTCCGGTTAATCTCTAATTGGTTTGGTTTGGTTTGTTTTACGGTATATCAACCTCAATGGGTTATTTAATGCCGACAATTCTTATTGCTGGTAATATTTTTTTTTCCAAAAAAGTATAACTGGTAATATTTTTTTCCTTCAAAAATATATTTCTGGTAATATTTTTTCTTCAAAAATGTGTCGTTGGTAATATTTTTTTAAGTAGTGCTGGTAATAATTATTTTCTTCAAATAAATATAACTGGTAATATTTTTTACAAATCATTTCTGGCATTAAAACCTATTTTTACACTTTCATAGTATTTTGACCAAAGTTTGTGTGTTAACTATTTGCCCATAGTTGAAACCCTAGCAGGTGCTACTACCCCGGGGTCCGAGTGAACCTGGGAATACCAGCAGTTAAAAGGTGGTTCCACGCTTCTCAAAAGCTCCTGATCAGAGGCCTTGCTGTTGGACGCAGATGTATTTTATCGTCATACCCAGGACAGCCTAGTTGGTTTTTAGTCCGGTGGTAAAATGGTAACTTCAGCAAAAAGGATTTTAAACTTATCTATTTTATCAAACACATCAACGTATACATTTTCAACTAGCCAGTGAGGTGATTCTATCACCCCCACTGAGGAGCAATCTCCCGAGACAAGAAATAGCATCGTCTGCTGTGTACGACGTGTAAAACTTAACTCCTTAAAATCACTTTGTATGTCTCTATCATTCCTACGCTCAGCTCAATCAAAGCCAGTTAAAATTGACATTCCTATTTTGTCTACCATCTGACTTTAAAGATCAGCTTCAGAATGTCTGAACCAAAATAAACTGCCACTAAAAAAATAATAATAATCTGAAACTATCATTCAACACTACTTCGCCATTCATTTACTAATGATCGGCATGCAGGATATGCGTTGCTTTCATTTGACTCTCTTACCTTCAATATGCCCTGTGAGTATCAGATTTTCCTTTCATGCACCCGGTAATTTCAACTGTCTGATATTAAGTATAGGCGTCCTTTTTGCCATTGACTCTAGAACTTGCTCGTTGCTCACATGTTTGGCCCATGGTATTGGCAGCATCCTTCCCTAGAACCACATTCTATTGATTCATGTCTCTTCTTCACCTGTGAAGAGATTTCCAGCATTTACTGGCATATAGGAGGAGTGAAACTATATAACACTTCAGTGCGCTTTCGTAGTTTCTAACGATATTTTTTCGGTTTCATAGTACTTTGCTTAGCTTTTAGAAGGCAAATTCCGTTATCCCAATGCGCCTTCAGATTTCCGTGTCACACATTCCGTCCTCTTTTAATACGCTTCTCAGATATCTAAATTGTTGCACCTCTTTTGCTTCGCGGTATCTCCAATGTGTAATTTGCATGTTGGGCTGTCCCTTTTGCTTACAATGATGCATCCCGTCTTCTTGTAATTAATGTTTAATTCTTTGTTCTCGCCTTCAGTTGATTGTCCAACGTTCATTACCATATAGGAGGATTGATATCACATAACAGTTCAGGATTCTTTTGTGTATTTTTAACGAAATATAGTGCTTAGCTTTTTGGACGCCATTTTTGCCTATCCAAATGCGCCTTCGCACTATCCGTCCTCTGTTAAAACGCTTCCCAAATATCTTAATTTTTGCACCTCTTTGGTTTCGGTATTCCCATTGTGTAATTTTCTTGTTGGGCTGTCCCTTTTTGCTGACAACCATGCATTACTTTTACAACTGATGTTTACTCCTTTCTTTCACTATCTTCTATAGGAGTTCGTGTATTTTCCTTTCTCTGTCTACTATCAACACGGTGTCATCTGCAGATCTTATGTTGGTAAGATTGTGGCCACCAATACTGGTAGCACTTCTAATTCCCTCAGAATCGACTCACTGTATAGATTGAATAAGTCCGGAGAGAAGACTCATCCTTGTCTTACACTCATTTCTGTTTTTGTATATCAGAAAATAAATAAAAGAAAAGTATAAAGCGAACATTAAAGCAAACATTTTACAAACCAATCTTCAATCTGTTCTGTGAGTATCAGATTTCCAAGCCCTCTTTCCTCATTATTTTCCATAGAAATTTCATCTGTCTCTTCCTGATGTTAATTATAAGTGTCCTTCTTGTTTTGATTTTCTCTAAAACTATGTCGTTGCTCACATATTCAGACCATAGTATTCTCAGTATCTTCATACAGAAGAACATTTCTATTGCTTCAAGTCTCTTCTTCAACGTCCAGCATTCGCTGCTATATATCAGGACTGATATTACATAACAGTTCAGTACTCGTTTCTTTGTTTCTATAGATATTTTTCTTTGTTCATCTTTTGAAAGGGATCTTTCGCTATCAAAATGCGCCAAACGGATTTCCGTGTCACACATTCTCTTTTAATACGCTTCTCAGATATCTAAATTTGTTGCACCTCTTTTGCTTCGCTATCTCCAATGTGTAATTTGCATTATAAACCGGTCATATGTCTATCTATTTAACTCGCGTTCCAACCTGTTCTACATCAATTTATATCAAGAGTTTTGTCTCTAGTATCAGCCGAACTTTGGGCACCTCGGCGTGGTGTAATGGTTAGAAAGCTTGTCTTGCTAATCTAATTGCTACTGAGTAGTGAGTTCGATCCTCACTGGGTTCCCCCTAATTTCGGCCTTATGTCACATCTAAGCGACACTTGGAAAATCAATATCAACGGGACTTATATAAGTTTTTTTTATTCAAGTATCAACCGGAACTATATCATTTTGGCTCAAGTATAAACCGGACCAATGTCTACCCTTTTTTGACACGAGTATTACTTCTACCTACAATTCTATAAGTCATTGTAATTTTTCCCTTATAAGAATGGTATTGGAATTCACATAACTGAATTAGATTTTCTATATCTTTAAATTAACCAATCAAGCAAACAACTAACCAACTCTTATAGTGTTTTTATTCATCCGATTATCAGACCTTGTGTCAGACTTTATAGAACCAGTTAAGCCATCCAGTAAATCTAATCCTTTTCTTTAGAGAAGAAATTGGCAGAAATATTGACGTTGCATTTATCAGTCACATGGTGTGGATGATACAGGAGCCTGCGAAACATTTAAAATTACAACGACGGTCGGAAGCGCGTTGTAAAGTTCAAAGAGCATCATAACTTATCAATATCAACTGCTAACATTTCTTAATAATCGATGGCGATAATATCAATAAGACCTTTGAAGATCGAACATTCTAACCTCCGTTGCAGTTGCCGAGAGTGAGAACTGAAGCCTGAAAAAGCGTGAGTGGTGGTGGTGGTGGCTTCTGAGGGAAGAAGCGAAGATCGAATATAGAAAGACAGGTAGGGTTAGGCATCTTTCGCACCGTAAGTAGAGCGGTCAAAGCGGTTGCAACTTTGAATATTAAATTGACCCCGAGCATAGTGGGTAGTGACCTGAAAGGTCATGCACCGTGTAAGATCTGAGAGCTCATGCATTTGACTGGACGGTCTGTAACTGGACAGGAAAGTTTGCAAAGGAAATCACTTTTCTGACCAAATGAGTTGAGCAACCCGGTTAAAAGAGAAACTATTGTCGCCAACTTTGATGGAAGCAGCGATTTTCGTTTGTGATATAAATCCGATAAGTGACGTAGATCATTTTTATGGCTTCTTGTCCAATTTGGACTTGTCCGGCCCATTTTTGCTATGTTGCGGTCCAGTCATAGGACTCAAGTTACCCGACTTGGAATCAGTGAAACAGGATGCGCTGTACTAGCCTCATTACTCAAAATTTGCTTCTCAGTACCGTGAATTACAAACCGTTGAAAAGGCAATGGGAAACCACTTTACTTTCCCAAGAAGTCATTATAATTCAAATAATTCAGAGATGATAAAGAAGAGGATGCTGTCGAGAGCTATGATCGCCTGCATACTGAAGGTACTTAGCATTAACTTTCTGTTAGTAGACTGGATTGTTTGAATGTATTAACCGTACTGGGTATGACGATAAACTACATCCGGCAGCAAGGCCTCTGATCGAAAGATTTTGGAGAGCGTGGAACCACCTCTTAATTGCTGTTGTTCCCAGGTCCACCCAGACACGAGGCGGTAGCACCTGTTAGGGTCCCAGCTATGGGCATATAGTTAACCCCCAAACTGGGGTTAAAACACTATAAAAGTATAAAAAAAAAATTATAGCAAAATACGAAAAATATATTTTCGTAGTAAAACAATTGCCAGCAATATATGTTTGTAAAAGAAATTAATACTACTTCAGAGAAGGTTAAATTTCGGAATTAAATGGCTTAAGTTGATATACCGCTAAACAAAATATATACTTAACGCATTGAAGAAAGATACAAGTATTTTTAGTTAATATTGTAGGGAGATAATAATTGCCTTATCTTGAATTGGCGGCGGGGCTTAAGACTTAAGACTTAAGACATTGCATATCCGTTGGCCATGTTGGAATTCAAGCCCTTACAAAAAATTTCTTTGAGCGGATTTTTTTTTTTTTACTTTTGTTCGCAGAACAGTTAACACCTCATGTTCCTTAAGTCCACATAAGTGGAAAACGAAACCATATGTCGACTACTTTTGGTTGACTGGAAACGAGTCCTTTGTCTCCAACTTCCGGCGAGGTACTTTATTTCACCTCGTCAAAAGAACCAGAAAAAGTACGACATTTTGTGTTTATCGTTTATGTACCTCAGTCAGACATGCTCGTTCTTGAATCAATATGTACAAACTTTACATTCATCTGCTTTGTGACACATCCGATTTAATATAACATTGTATTCATTAAATGCTTTAATTGTGTACGGATATATCTCATCTTTCATTTCGGTTTATTCAGTATTAATGTATGAATAGATACAATAATGCTAATTAATATTAGAAACTAGTGAGTGGGAAACTATTAAATATCATCCCAGCACATGATTGCCGGTAAATTATGACTGGCAAATAAAACTATACTAATAAGTGGTACTAATAATATTTAGTGAGTGGCAAGTCATATCTACGTGATTAGTAGAATAACGTTCTGAAAGTATTCAGAAGTAACCACAAGAAATTTCTGGTTTTAGTCCGAGATTTACCTTAAAACCACTGTGTCAAGGTTATGACACAAGGTCGGGTTTTTAACGTGCGGAGCCGAGTGTTTCAACTCGGGCCGCTAGACTAAGCTGGTCTTAGCTTGTCTAGGCTGGTCATAGCCAGTCATACCACCGCTACGTAACTGATGTTACGCAACAGTTGGGGAGAATGCAAGAGACGAGAAAAGGCCTCCGGCACGAAACAGGTACTACAACCGCAGCATCTGCAACGACGGGGAAAAACCCTTCTTCTCCTCTGCCAGTCTCTCCGGAAGAATCCGAAAAGAGAGCCCACAGACGGTTTCTCGTCCTCCATTTCTGGTTTTAGTCCGAACCTTTTTTTTTTTTTTTTTTTTGTAGTGGATTAATAAATAGGACTGTTAAGTAGAAGAGATATAAAGTGTAGTGATTTTCCAAGCGTAGCTTAGATGTGGCACAAGGCCGAAAGTAGGGACACCCAGTGAGGATCGAACTCACTACTCAGTCGTAATTGTTTTAGCGAGACAACCTTCCTAACCATTACACCGCCTCGAGGTGCCCTAGTGATTTTCTAAGCCCGGCTTAGATGTGGCACAGGGCCTAAAGTATGGGACACCTAGTGAGGATCGAACTCACTACTCATTCGTAATTGATCAAGCTAGACAAACTTTTTAACCATTACACCACGTCGAGGTGCCCAAGCAATATAAAGTGTATAGTAAGGTAAGAGACAGGTGGATGTTGATTATTGATTACGTGTCGTAGAACAATATAACACAATGCAACACTTTTAAATCAATTTTTCAAATAAAAACTTTATTAATTTCCTCTCGTTTATGAACTCTACTTAAATGGTGTCTTTTTGTTATCTCTCATAAAACCTAATATGCCAACCATTTACAAAAGCTCTTTAGGTAGATTTTCTGGGCCATTCTTGATTTCAAAATATATCCTACCAAAAGAAATTAAGAACTAAATGCTATATCCATAATATTTTAAATGGAATGTTTGACACCAAGGTACTAATGATGGTACAATGCAACATATTACTAACGTAATTAGATTAAGTTATATAAGTAGAAGATGGCAAGGATGTTGAAACCTAGAGACGATGGAACTCACTTCAGTAGCTATTTGTTCCACCTGACGTGTTTGCTAAATATTGCACTACGGTAAGCCCACTGTTTTTTATTAACCTTAAAATAAGTCTATCGGCCAGTAAAAATCGAGCACGTCATAGCGTGTTGGCTACCACACAATTCTGTTCACATCGGCGTTACTGTAGGCACCCTGTTGTTCATTTAAGAAACAAGTTTGCTAATCATCATACAACGGTAGGCACCCATGTTCTTAATGGCTAATTGCTGTGTGTCGATGTAGTTAGATTATTAACCTGGGCACCCACTACTTTGTAAGGGATTTAACGCTCGGTTACGAAGAGTGTCCCATTAAAGCAAAGCCCTGTGTGCCCTTCTAAAGGAAGCACACTTCCTCGCTAAGATATTTTACTCGAAATTCGGTCAAATGGATGCCGCTTAGAAGACGTGACTTCAAAGACCCCCATCCACCGACTACAAAACGGAAACACGCGAGATCGAAACAAAATCAGACCTTCCTCTTCTATAAAGCTTATTGAATGATGGGGATCTTGCTGTGATGCAAGGCTTAGCAAGCATGCTTCGGGATTTAATTTTCTCGTGTACCGAGAGTGATCCTCACTGGGTGCATAGATAAATTACGTTTCCAATGTTTGGAGTCAACCCTGGTAATTTTTTAAAAATTGGCATCAAATGTAGTGGGTTTTGTAATTTAAATAAGATAAAATTGTTATACATGATGAAAGAAAATAGTGGGACATGATTTTTTATTAGAAATTTTATTATGCCAAAAAAAAAGCATTTTATGATTAAATTTTGCTCTCGTCAAAATAACCTCCTTTCGCCTTAATTACTGCAGCACAAATTTTCGGCATTCGTTGCAAGGTTTTCTCAAAGTATAAGTTTGATAATGGATTCTTCTATTCTTTTCCAATGCCTTCAAGAACTCTTTTTCCTTAATTTTTCACCCTTCTTTCAAGTCCATCCCATGCTAATTCTGGGGGTACCTTTAAAATTTTTGAACTGTAGTGTATATTATTTTCATTTTTTGAAGGCCTCACATGTTTTTCTTAATATTTAACAAGTGGTCAATTTAATGTTCATGATTACTCGAGAAGCTTTCTGAATAGTTCTTTGAAGTAACTACAAAGACTTTCTGCTTTTACTCGAAAAATTTGTTTGAATTGCAAACACTTTTATTTTTTTAGACATGGAAAATATATCCTGCAGTACGAACGGGTTTTTTTTTTTTTGCTATTCTCTGCAGCTATTGACTGTTATATATATATATATATATATATATATATATATATATATATATATATATATATATATATATATATAGTAATCCACAGAGAGACTGTTTCGCTGTATCACAGCTCTTCAGTGTGGCTAGACGTCCGATTGGTTCAAGCCGAGATCGAAATTGAAACCGATTTTGCATTAGAGTCGGAGATCCTAGCCCTAAGCCGTCGGCCCACGGCAGAGAGAAAGGGGAATTTTACCGTTTTCTATACAAAATACGCTAGCGGCTAAGAGAAATCAATTCGTACTTGAAGGGTAATGCATTCACAGCAGCAGCCACTGCTTTTTTATCAAATATATAATATGCATTTATTAAGTTCAGAAAAATAAACACTCATACGTATAAAAGAAAAGCATGAGACAAAATATTAAAAATAGCTTGTCAGTATTGTTCAATGAAACACGTATTAAAGATAGATTACATAACTATATATATATATATATATATATATATATATATATATATATATATATATATATATAAGTGAACATAGAAGTCAACAGTTAGAGGCGACAGTCCGTTTCATGCTAGATGCAATCGTCAGGCCACGAGGGCTGTTATTTTTCTCGGCTATGCAACACTGACCCGTATATATAAATAGCCGAGAAAAATAACATCACTCGTGGCCTGACGATTGCATCTAGCATGAAACAGACTGTCACCTCTAAGTGTTGACTTCTATGTTCACTTTTATATTCACACACGCTCTATCTCCGATATTGATCACTTTATCCCATAAATATAGCACATCTTAAGACTATATTTCTTCATATATATATATATATATATATACTTAACACATTATATATATATATATATATATATATATATATATATATATACATATATACTTAACTCATTATATATATATATATATACATATATATACATATATATACATATATATATATATATATATATATATATATATATATATATATATATATATATATATATAACAAAGTATATGTCAGGACAACTGGAAGTTAGAACTGGTTACAACGGAAAGAAAAGTGGAACAAGAGAGAAAAGGTTAAACATTACAATAAGGAATGAGTGTAAAGTGAAAAAAAACGACGAGGAGAACAAATAACGAAATCATTCTACACATACGCGCAAGCGGGCGCAAGCGGGCGCACACGGCGAAAGTACACACGCATGCACACACGCACGCACACACGCACACACACATACA
Organism: Acanthosepion esculentum; assembly: GCA_964036315.1. NCBI lineage: Eukaryota > Metazoa > Mollusca > Cephalopoda > Sepiida > Sepiidae > Acanthosepion > Acanthosepion esculentum. The sequence continues at coordinate 121,096,414 of OZ038476.1, read as the reverse complement.
TACGCACGCACGCACACATACACTATGAAGAAAATTGCACCAATAAAATGTGCATATGAAAAAAAAAATTGGCAAATATTAGAAGTTAATTGCTTGACGAGTGGACGGAGTCATTTCTCGAGGGTAATTATCCAGAACACTGTAATCGCGATGCTGAAGATAACATCAATCAGCTAAGTGAAAAATATTTTACTTGAATTATATATATATATATATATATATATATATATATATATATATATATATATATATATGTATGTATATATATATATATATATGTATATATATATATATATATATATATATGTATATATATATATATAATATGGAGAAAATATATATTATATATATATATATAATATGGAGAAAACAACTGAAAAGTTGCAAATTAAAAAAAATTGAATGTTTTTTTTTGTGAAAGTATTTATTTATATATATATATATATATATATATATATATATATATATATATATATATATATATATATATTTGATATTTCAGATCTTCCCCGATCTTTCGTCAGATATAAATTAAATAACTGTATTCAGAAGTTTGTTTACAAGTATCGCCCGTCGCGGGACGCGGACGTCACGTGATGTGGAATGCAACTGTGTTTGAATATTTCTAACGTAAATCTAACGATAATATTTTAGATGTTGTTTAAAAAGGTTTTTTTTTAACTATATCTAAAAAAAAATACACGGCTTCTCATTATGCTATATATATATATATATATATATATATATATATATATATATATATATATATATATATATATATATGTAATCATTTCACTCCAAACAAGGCGGGAATGCCACTAATACGCAGGGAGTTACAGAGAGTGAAAGTGAGAGAAAAGACTGAGTATAGGGAGGATTGTGCAACAGACAAAATATGAACGGGATTCAAGATGACAGAAGATCGTAATTGTCGTTGCATGTAGCATTTTGAAGATTGTAGTTATCTCCCTCTCCCTCGCTCACACCCCCATCTCTCCCTCTTTCTCTCTCTCTCTCACAATATATATATATATATATATATATATATATATATATAGAGAGAGAGAGAGAGAGAGAGAGAGAGAGAAATAGATAGATAGATAGATAGATAGATAGATAGATAGATAGATAGATAGATAGATAGATAGATAATCATTTCACTAATACGCAGGGAGTTACAGGGAGTGAAATTGAGATAAAATATTGAATATAGGATGGATTGTGGAAAGGACAAAAGATGACCGGGATTCAAGAAGATAGAAGATGCTAATCGGCGTTGCATTTAAAATGATGAAGATTGTATCTATCAGAGAAGCAAGGAAACGGAAGAGACAGGTGCGAGAAAAGAAACTGTTGGGGTAGAAGGAACGGCTGCATTTTGCTATTTCAACAGTAAACAGGTGGGACCTAGATGCAAATATGGAAGATATCAATTGTATGGCAAGTAGCCTCATTTAGAGTAACTGCAAATCATAACTAGAGGAAATTCGGATTCTGTTCTGTGATGATCTAACGTTACTAGCTTGGTTTGAGAGATTAAAATGCGACAGTTTTAAGTTCTTTTTCAATTAATGCAAAAGGCCCAATTGACTTATGGTGCTCTTTATTCTCACAGCTAGTTCCCAACTGACCCTTCTATAGTGTACAGTCGACAAAAAAATGGGGATACAGCATGAGGATGATGTAAAGGTTTATACGACGGGAACAAGGGTTGAACGGTTGTCGATTATGAGGAAATTTATGGTAGATGACATTTTACCCTAGATTTGAAGAGAGCGGCTTCTTCCTCAAAACTCTTGTAATATAGAACAGATTTCCGGGTTGATGCTTCACTGATCACTACAGTCCACGCTTCTTTTACTCGAAGGTGAAACGTCATCAGAAATATTCTCATTCAGAAATTTTGCAATGTGGAATCGGCTCGTGAGATAATGCGTTCCTGATCACTGCAATCTAAACGAATGCAACTTAACCTTTCCAGTGTTTTAGGGAGGAAATGAGGATGAGTTGATTCTGTGTACGTGGCATGGCGAGTTCGAGCTGTGAAGGTCTGGACTAGTACGACCAAGAAATGTTGTTCGCCCGAATATCTGCCATGAAAATAGTGATAGAGAGGCTAGCAACGTTTTGTCTGTTGGGAAATGGGATGTAGGGTGGAAAACTTTTCATCATCCACAAGGCAATGTAAACGCGCCTGAAATTGTTCGAGACTGACAACTGAGAATTGATGGCCATATGTGGTAGCAATGCTCCACACTTGGTCTGAGCTGTCGCTTGTCAAGTTAAGAGTACAGCAAATGAACTTAAGTTCAAATGAACGTTCTAGACAAAAAGCCTCACTTTCAGTACAAGCTTTCATCAAGACTGAACAAAAAAGGGGTCTGCACTTTTGTGGTGAGACGATGTTACTAGCCCGTTTTTGGTGGGGTTTTTTCTTTGTTCTTGCCTGAATTATAGCATCTGTTTCAAAAATCGTTTGTCTATTCTCTCACAGAACTTCTGCTCGTCACATGTGCAAACAGTTGGCATGGCCGCATCCATTTTCATTAGGATTTCCCTGGGATGCCGTTTCTTGTTCATTTCTGATGGACCAAAATGTGACACCGAAAGCTGAAGGCGCGTTAAGAATAAACAAAGACACATTCCAAAACCTAAGCAACGTATAATGAAACAAGAAAATTTCGTTCGAAATGAGTGCTGAAATACTCTGTAATATTAGTCCTCCTGTATGGCAGTGAATGCTAGAAAATCACCTCAGTGATGAAGAGAAGTGTTGAGGCACCATAGATATGGTTCTGCAGAAGGATGCTGAGAATAACATGGACGGAGCATGTAAGCAACGAGGAAGTTGCAAGGAGAACTGAAACAAAAAGGATTCTTATACTTAAAACCAGAAAGTAGTTAAAAAGCGTAATTACATCCTGCGTATGGCGATAAACTACATCCGGCACCAAAGTCTCTGAATAGGAGATTAGAGGTTTTGAAGAACATGAAACCACCTCTTAATCGCTGTTGTTCCCAGGTACCCACTGACCTGGAGTGGTAGCACCTGTTACGGTCCCAGCTATGGGTAAACAGTGAACCCCAAACAAAAGCAAAACACTATGAAGGTATAAAAATACATTTTTATAGTTAAAATACCAGCAATACATGTTGATAGTAAAAAAAAGTACCAGCAATATTTTTTTGTAAAAAATAAAGAAAAAATTACCAGCAATATTTTTTTGTAAAAAATAAAGAAAAAATTACCAGCAATATTTTTTTTTAAAAAATAAAGAAAAAATTACCAGCAATATTTTTTTGTAAAAAATAAAGAAAAAATTACCAGCAATAATTTTTTGTAAAAAATAAAGAAAAAAATACCAGCAATACATTTTTGAAAACAAAAAAAAAGAAAATTACTACTGCTCACAAAAAAATTAAATTTCGGCATGAAATTACCCATGAGGTGTTGATGTGACGCTATACAAACAAACGAATGTATAGTTAAAATACAAATATCGATAAGAACTACGAAAGATGGGAAAACGTAGAGACCGCGCACGTCCTAAAGGGATACGGCATATAGAAGTAGAAAAACCTATTCTGGAATTGAAATAAAAAGTTTGAAATGAAGGAAAAACAAAAACCATATGGAAATTCTTTTTTCAGTAAAATTTACGTTATTGGTGGTAATGCATTTCGCTTAGCTGAACTTTCAACCGAATTTTAAACTACATCCTCTTTACGTCAAGCTCTCAAACGGTTTTAAAGATTTAAACCTCATAGAATCCAACCCAGTGCTATAACTTTTTTCCTCGTACATACACACATTGACACATTTTATAAAGTAGCTATTTACAGGTATCGGTCTCATAAAATAACGGAAAAATAAAAATCCTCATCGTTGTGAGCAGAGCAGACATTAAATCTTCCGATAGTTTTTTTTTATAGAATGTAACAAAACTGTATTTTCTAGCAACTTTCCTTTAAAAATAGAACAAAAGAGGCGTTGTTTTATGATGCTGATATGCCGGTCGTTAAAAACAGGAAGAAGAAAAAAACGCACAGTGCGCATGTCCATAGAAAACACCATTTTTCTTCCACCATTTTGAAAAAAAAAAATCATACAAGTTTTCTAATTTTTTTTTCTTTCTTTCATTTTATTTTTTATTTCTTTCATGGAATTTGATGATTATAACAATTTTGCTTGCGTTAAGCGAGATCCACAATGAATGTAAAATCTTACACTTAGAAGAAAATTATTTCCATGATTTTTTGTGCAAAATTTCTACTTAAAATAGGTATATCAACACATGTACTAATTCCTCCGTATGTAAATCTCATTTATGGCAGTGAATGCGAGACAATCTCCTCACAGATGAAGACGGGATCTGAAGCAACATATGTCGTTATATTGCTGCGAATACAAAGAGCAGAGCTTGGAGGCAACGATAAAATTTTTAAAAAACGGGAAGTAGAAGGAGACATACACTTGTAAACCAACAGAAAGGTTTTAAATTTCTAGGACATTGTCGGAGTTAGCTCCTCTTCAGTTCCTTAATCCTTCAACAGGGGTCTCTCTCCCCTGGCTATAAATACTATACTGGCTGAACACTACCGATATTTCTTCCGTGACATGCCAGGAATCTGACCCACTAGAGAAATACACAGCACCCTGACGACAACAACAAGCACATTTCGTCGAAACATGCATCTCAACCACATTTAGACACATTTACTTTTCAGTTCACAAGAACAATATTCAAAACTTTTTACATATTAAACGTTCGCTTCCTGCAACTTTTAAACTGAGGGTAGGTATTGTCGGAGTTAGCTCCTCCTCAGTTCCTTAATCGCTCAACAGGGGTCTCTTTCCCCTGGCTATAAATACTGGCTGACCATTCCCCTCGATCTCTCTTTTCTACTTAGGCCTTGGGCCGCCACCTCGCGCGGAGGTGAGGTAAATCTCTCTTTTCAACGAACACCAATATGTGACCTCTCACAGTACTGCGTCTCCCAAATTCTGGGAACACGTTAAGAACAATGTGTTGAACAAATAAGAATTTGATAAATACAAACACTTAGAAATTGACTAATTTAAACATAGAGCGTGGTATTTAAGAAATGGAAATATATTTGTAGTAGTAAGAGCAAAAGAATATCTATTTAAAGATTGTATTTCAGAAGAGACTAAAAATGTTGATTTTTGCAAGAATTAATTTTCAAAGAAAAGATTTATATCTTTCAAGTTAAAGAAGAATTAAAAACGACTAGCAGCATGGCCCGGCGTTGCCCGTGCTTGATTCAAAAATCGTACGACTCATACAGCAATCGCTATCACTTGACTTAAAATATTTTTGCCCTTCCTTGCCTTTAAAGGAATGCCCTTTGCCGTGCTGATGTTGCTACATGCCTTACTTCTCACACTGCGAATTTTTTCTAATCTCTATACTAAATAATGTTTATACTAAACATTAAATCTGTTACGAAAAAAGAACTAAACAAAATGAACACAAAAGGATCAGCTTTAAAAAAAAGGACTCATAACTGGACAAACCGAATGAAAAAAGAATGTTAACAACAAATTTTCACACCCAACCCAGTTCTGCGGAATCAGAATCAACGTTGAGTTTAAGCAAGCGAATGAGCCAATTGGAGTAAAGTGCCATGCAAATTTAAATTTTTCCCACTTGTGACGAATGCAGCTATCGATTTTTTTTTTTGCATGCTAGTTAACATTCGTATCAGTCAGCTGTTGGCTCTCACGCTGGCCAATAGAATCTTCCTGCCTATTCGTGGCAGCCAGCTATAGGCTCTCAATCTGGCCAGTAGAAAATGGCCGCAAACTACATGACAACTGACGTAGAAGCATGCAAAAATAGATTATTTCCACTATCGATGGGAGTTGGGAAATTCAAAGTCGGTCTTAGCCTATTTTAGTACTTGGAGCATGTGCATGTAAATTCTGGTGCAATTCCATCGAAAATTGCGGCCGTGCATTCGTTACACACACACACACACACACACAGACACCCCCCCCACACACACACACACACACACACACACACACACACACACAGAGTCTTTTATAGATAGAGATGTGTTTATAAAATACACTTGTATCTCCCGTACGTGTCGGTCACGCAAAGAGCATATTTTTGGCATAAACGAACAGACGTGTATCGAAATAAAAGGCCGTATAAATACCCGACGTATATAGATTTTGGTTCGATTTGAAATATTACTGGGTCTCATCTGACAGAATCGTAGGTTTAATTCTAAATAAAATCTGAATTTCATAGCTTAATTGGGCGCGAACGGTTAGCGTGTAATGTAAACAAAACATTAATTTAGGCCTAATTTTTTAAATTAAAAAACACAAAAATTTATTTTTATATAATCGATTTTATTGAACTTCATGTACATCAAACTGTGAAATAATACGAAATTGTCTCGGTAGGTCCGTTAGAAACGGATATTAACGACCATTTCGTCAACCGGGTGTAGTAACACGTGTATATCAGATTTTTAATTAAAAATAGAGACAAATCGCTTCTATTTTTAAAGATCTAATATACACGTGTCTGTAGCATCGTTACAACTGAGTGTATGTTTCCGTTGTGTCGAGCATTCCCTTTCATTATTATAACATTCGCAACCCAAGAAACAATTCAACTCCAAAGTTTCTAGTCAACTGTGGTCTCTTCCCAGAAGAAAATATAGATTTTATATTACTCTCTTGAAGTAAGTTGTAAGCTGATGCTATATTCTAATTTTTAACATATAAAATTGAAGTCTTAGTAAATTTAAAACAAGATGCAAACGCTACAAACTTTTATATATTACAGACATTGTCTCTGTTTTCTTATATAACCTAGGTGTTTTTATAATTACTGAATCAATCATTCTGAACAAAATGGTTGAGAGAATACGTTTTTAAAGAGTGACAACGGTTACGAGCAGAAGAAAGGCACGCAATCCGTGACCGTTATGGAGAACAAGCGTAAGAAAAGTGGAATAATATGAAGCAAGAGGAGAGAGAACTTTATCTTCAGAATAAGAGAAACACGGATCAAGAGAGAGGAAATGACATGAATCCGGAGGAAAGAGAGACTTATCTACAGAATGTGAGAAACAGAGTTCCACAGCGAAGAAATGTTATAAATGATCATCAGCCTTGACGATTCCATATTCCTTTATAGAAGTACTCTAACGAATATATACTTTCGCACAGTAACTTAAAATAAACTTATATTATTAAATATGAAATAAAATCAAATATAATTTTTTATTAACCAATTAAAATAGTGCAAATTAAACAACTTTTATTAATTGATTCATTGGACGATATTTAATTTATCCGTGAAAATTTCACGTGTCCACCTAGTTATTTATTAACACCTATAGTTTAAACAGATTTTCTTTTTTGAGAATATTTGGAAATCAAATAGACGCTAGAGAAGCTGGCTTTGGTAAAATTAAATAGAGTAAAAGAGAATTAAAACTAGTCTAAGAATATGAAGAAATGAGAAAAAAAAGTTTTAGAAAAAGAGAATATTTGAAAGAATACAAAACTGTAGAAGATTTAGAATTAATTTGAAAATTTTTTTTCACCAAGACATTCATTTACAAGGATTTAAAAAACAAAAAAAGAAAAAAAAAAGACGTCTAAAGATTTAAAAAAAAAAAAGAAAACAGTAGAGGGAAACAGTAACTAACTTATCTAACGTGTTTGTGTGAATGCATAGCAGGCTAACGACCAAGAGAGATGATAAAGGTTCGAATGAGCAACAAAAGGGTCGATTTAGAGCCACAAAATAAGGAAATTATGAAGAACTATGATAGTCCACTTGCAAAAGTGACATTTATTATTACAGAAACGTCCACGCTGTACAAGGTTCGAGGCGCTCTCAAGGTAGAGATTTACGATAGGAGGCAATTTGACATATTTTGCTATTTTCTTCAGCTTTTGAAACATGCCTTTTAAATTGATTTAATATATATATATATATATATATATATATATATATATAATATTAATTTAATAAAATTAAATAAACTATTACAATGAAGCCTTAAAGTGGTCTGTTTTTCTTTAAATTATTAGCTCTGAATTAACATTGAGCTCTCAGAATTTCACCCTCCTTGGGATCATCCATTTAATGAAAATCTTGGTAATCCGAATAAATGATCCCAAGGAGGGTGAAATTCTGAGAGCTCAATGTTAATTCAGAGCTAATAATTTAAAGAAAAACAGACCACTTTAAGGCTTCATTGTAATAGTTTATTTCACCAATGACTTTTAACTGTCTTTGGATCTTCAGACATCCATTTCAAAAGGTGAAACGAAAAATGAAATTAAAATTTACAATTTTGACGGGCAATATTAAGCTTATATAAGTTAATATAGAAGGTAGCGAGGAATGGTGTGAGAGACATGTTCGAGTTTAGAGAGGGAAGGGAGAATTTTTAAATTTATTTTTATATTTCTTTATAATACTTAAAATTGAGGAAAAAAGGGGTTAACTTATATATTGTTGACCATGTTCACCATAGTCTATGAATATAGAATACAGCGCAGTACTTAATCTGTTCTATGAGACAACGTTAAAGATTAACACTCACGAGTCAGACACTCTACTGAATCTGACTATATCGCCAATACCACTAGCAGCTGTTCCTTAATTCTTTAGTCTTCGATATCAAAGGCTGGCTGTGCATATTCGGGAAAAAACATGGCCGCTTTTATACACGTCGCACTGAATATTTTGAGCCTTCTGATTGGTTAAAACTTCTATTGGTGAACTATAAAATGAGTCAGCTCATTTTGGCTGGCTCACTAGTTCACCATGGGTACCCAAAAACTCCAACATATATATATATATATATATATATATATATATATATATATATATATATATATATATTTGAACTTGATTACAATATTTCAGGAGCTTCCGATCCTTAGATATGATTAATTAATGATGAACATGTCATTCTCGTTTATGATTGATTTCATCGCGATTCTTCTGTTAAGTTTGGAGATTAATTATTCTTCAAAGTAGAGTCCAATAGTGTTATAAAAATTTCGGAGAATTCCAGTAAGATATCTTTAATCAGCTCTAAGATACAACGGTTCAAAGATTAATCTAACAATAGGATGATTATGCTGTTACACGATTTGGAAAATTTTGCTCTTACATCCGATATATATTCTGTTTCAGAATGTTCCAAAGATGGATTTGATAAATAATTTATTTCTGTCCGCAATATACTTGTGAATATATTTTTAAATTAAAACATGTATAATAGTCAGCATTTCAAAATATAGCAAAAAAAAATACAGTGATATTTTAATGTTTCCAATATAAGCCCGCTTCAAATATTAAATCACCAATGGCAAAGTTACTAAATGAATAATAAATGAATGACGCTTAGAAGGTTCCATACATTTTTTTAAAATAATGAACGATTGTTTAATATTATTATTAATGAATTATTATTTTATATAAATCACAAATACAGAAAAACTAAACCTGAACAAGAAAATAAAAGAAGTGTCAGATTTATTTCCATATATAAACTTTACGAATTTAAACTAAATTGAACATAAAAAGATTAAAAGAATACATGAGCAATCCTTTTATTTAATAAAGTGTTTATTTGTTTTAAATATTATTTTAAAAATGTCCATAAAATTTCGCTTTTCTAACAAAAACAAATTTCCAGCTTTTATCCATTAGAGCATTATTAACAGTGAATAAAATCTTTTAAAAATTATTCAATTAAAAAGTGTAAAAAATGTTTTAATTTACATATATATTCGTTTATATAAACAGTACATAAATATTTTTAGGTAAACACCGTATAAGAACATGTTAAATATATATTATGGACGAAAGTTTTGGAGCTTAAGCCGAGCACAGATATATAAATACAAACAAGAGATTTTGATTTTTGGCATTACTGGTGATAATTTGATATAATACAAGGGCAACGCCGGGTATCCCTGCTTGTGTTCTATAATTATTAAATCTTCTGCTGATCTCGAAAAGGACTTCCAATCTGTGGCTGACTGGGGCAAGAAATAGCTTGTAAACCTTAATGCCTCCAAAACGAAACTGCGCTCATTTACGTACCATAGAGACCCCCTCCCTGCCTCCTATCAAAATGGCTGATGCCCAACTTCACGAGTGCGCCTGCTTCGTATCACACTTTCGACTGATCTGAAGTGGAACAACTACATTGAATCAATAACTTCATCTACCGCAAGGAAAGTTGGTTCTCTGTGTCGAGCCAGGAGGTTTTTACGCCTGAGTCCATCCTTCAAATCTAGAAATCAACCATTCGTCCTTGCATTGAATACTGTTGCCATATCTGGTCCGGTGCCCCCGCTGTTCATCTCGAGGTCCTCAACAAAATCTAGAGATGGATATGCAATGTGATAGGTCCTGATCTAACTTCTCGTCTACCGACACTTTCTCACAGACGTGCTGTGGTTTTCCTCTGTCATTTCTACAAATATTTTCATGGAAAATGCCCTGACGAGCTACTTTCACTGGTATTTACTCCAACCTCAATAGTAAATCTGATATTGTTGACAAAACTAACCTGGTTGCTGATCTCGAAAAGGACAGCCAATCTTTCGTTGACTGAGGCAAGAAATGGCTTGTAAAATTTAATGCCTCCAAAACGAAATTGCTCCACTTTACCCACCACAGAAAACCCTTCCTGCCTCCCATCAGAATGACTGATTCCCAGCACCTTCAGAGCGCCTCGTTACGCCTGCTTGGTCTCACGCTGTCCACTGACATGAGGTGGAATAAATACATTAAATCAATAGCTTCATCTACCGCAAGGAAATTTGGCACTCTGTGTCGTGCCAGAATTTTTTTCTCCTTTGAGTCCATCCTTCAAATCTATAAATCAACCATCCGTCCTTGCAGGGAATATTGCTGTCATATATGGTCTGGTGCTCCTGTTGTACGTCTCGAGGTCTACGACAAAATCCAGAGACGAATATGCAATGTGATAGGTCCTGATCTGGCATCTAGTCTACAATCGCCATCCCACAAACGTACTGTGTCTTTCCTCTCTCTCTTCTACAAATATTTTCACGGTAACTGTTCCGACGAACGACTTTTGCTGGTTCCCGGACTACATGAATTTAAACGAGCTACTAGGCTGGCATCTCGGTCTCATCCTTTCACAGTCAAAATGGTTAAATGTAACCGTCCCTTCTTCTCAAACAGCTTCTCCCGCACGTCCCGTCTTTGGAACACCCTCTTACTTGCTTCCCCGATGACTATAATCTTCAAATATTCAAGTGTAATGTCAATCAACATCTGCAACCCTGGGCTTGTTCCTATCCTTCTCTGTATTTTTTTCCTCAAACACGCCTCTTTACTCTTGTTCTCAATCCTCTGTAACCCCTTGCGTGCTAGTGGCACTCCCGCCTTGCTTGAGGTAAATTGGTTTAAAAAAAATCAAATGAAACTGGCACTTACTTACGTGAGTTTTTTTGGTTTTTGTTTTGTTTTATTATCTGTCTATATTTCTGAGATGAGTTATTATGTACACTATCTACATTATTCGAACTGTTGTCCTGATCTTTGTCGCCATATTTATCACAACGTTTCGGTTGCACAGTGGATAAAGGCGTCAGTTAGATCCAGTGTCAGGACCCAAACAGTGTGAGTTCAATACCTGGTTAAGGCGGTTGAGAACTTGGAGAGGGGAATTAACAGGAGATAACTTATAACTGACATCCATTAGACATGGCGCGTGGAACTAGAACAGTCTACTCCAGCGAGCGAAATAAAGAGTTCAGTTCGACATTCCAACCACCTGAAGAATGCCGGAGAACGTACAACGGCCGAAACGTTGTGATAAATATGGCGACAAAAATGAGGACGATAGTCCGAATAATGTAAATAGTGTTTTTTTTTTATTTTATTAATTCTGTCTGAAGAGTTTTATTTCTATTCATTCTAGTTTTTTCGATAAAAAAAAAAAATTCTGGGACAGCGAGGTTTGCAATTGCTGCCTTGATATTCCAAAGTTTTCTTTTTCGGCTTTCTTAGGAGATACATATATATTTGCAGCTTTTCAATCATCTCTCCTGTTATGCTATACTCTGCTGAGACGGCGACATCTAATGACACGTTTTTTTGTTGTTTTTCCTCTTTGTTCTCGAAGACTGAATTTCTGGTCTGTCATGGCAGCTCGATTTTCAAACTTCTAAAAATTCTTTTCACTATCCTATAGAGCTACTTCCGCTTAGTGCATTTACAAGCGGTTGGCATAGCCACATCAAATTCGTTTATTGTTAATAATGATATTATCTATATATTCATTGTCTGCAGCCATTTTCCTACAGACGCAACATTGCAGGCTATTTCCATAGAAAATGTATAGATCAATTATACAGGTGACTTCCACCAGTTCAAACTTTTATGCTTAAAACCCATCACGTTAGGTAGACCTACTTTTTCTATTTTAGTGCAATTTTTATCCACCTGTCATCAGAATGTAATTCTCTTTATTAAAAGAATAATCCAAATAGAAAATATACTTTTCTGAAACTTTATTTGATTAATATTATCTGATTTAAAGTATAATTAATTTGATTTTAAACAAATATTATTTAAGTTAAAATATCGGAAAAATGCATTTTTAATATGCTGTTTTTAACAAGCTGTTTATTTAATCTGTTGATCTGTTAGCATGATGGCAGCGTGCTATTTATCTAATATTGTTCTATGGGGCTTTTGTCAGTAACAAAATAATTGAAGAATAACGTGAGTGCCATTTATATATAATTTTTAAGTGCTCAGTAATCTTTAAAAAATAGGAAAATATTTTCCCTAATCTAATGTTTATTGAATTTTAGATACTTTGTCTTTAAATTTACAAGAGCTACCGCTTTTATTTTCTGATAACGTTGTGTATGAACAACCGTATCTACAAAAATAGACACGTTTATACACATACAAATGTAAATTCTACAAGGGCTTTTGCTTTTAACTAATACAGTCACTAAAAATGCTTTCGTTAAATTTCTCGAATTTTCATAAAATTACGTGAGGTGTAACACATGTAAAAAAAAGTATTTGTATAAAGATTTTCTAAGAAAAATGCATTTCTTTTAGAAATACGTTTTTCTTTTTTTAGAAAATCTTTATACAAATACTTTTTTTTACATGTGTTACACCTCACGTAATTTTATGAAAATTCGAGAAATTTAACGAAAGCATTTTAGTGACTGTATTAGTTAAAAGCAATTCATTAATTTCTGAAAGTTTCATTCAAATCTGACAATTATTTGATCTTTGCAAGAGTATTCAAATTAATGTGTCTTTCACGCAGTAAAAGACGCTAACGAAAGAAAAACAAGATTTTAACCAAAATTTTGAATGCTCTAAAAAGGATTAAAATAGAATTCAATAATCAAAATATTACTTGGTCTTTCCTCTTAATAATAACACAAAGATTTGACGACAAAACTTAATTACCTTCTGGGTCCCAACAAGAGACCTAAGGTCAGAAATGGCTTCATGATATTTTCCACTGAATATTTGTTTGCAAAAAAGTAAATAAAAATAAAAATAAATCACCCTAAGATCACACACATTTTACATAGATAAAATCCTTCCTAACGTGTGATCTGTACTTGTGAGAACAATTTTTTGTATTTCATTAAAGCATTGGCTACCAGGAATCCTTTCAATGCGTCTATCGGATCCTTTTCCCAATCAATCCGAGGGCTCCAATTACAACTGGAATTATTCTCGTGTGCCACATTCTTTAGAAATCCACTTCAAGATCCTTGTATTTTGATAGTTTTTTAAAGATCTTTAAAGATACATTACAATCTGCTGGGACTGTCATGTCCATAAGAAAACAGATTCTGTCTTTGCGGTCTCTAATCACGATGTCTGAGAGATTAGCTTTGATTGTTCTGTCTGTGTGCATTGTAAAGTCCCATAAAATATTTACAAGTCCTATCTCTGTAACGGGGTCTGGATGATGTTCATACTAGTTTCTTGCAGATTTCCATCCCAGATATTTGATCACATTGTCATACCGTGATTTATATTCAGTGTGTCCCAATACCGTGCAACCTGATACAAGATGGTCAACTGTTTCTGGGCATTTATCACACAGTCTACATTTCGAGTTAACACAATTTTTCTGCTTGATATTCCCTTTTGAATTTGTTGTCTTCCTAAGTTTTTTATATCTTTCCTGTTCTTTGACACAGATCATCGTTCAGTCTTCTGTAATTTCCAGCGATATATGAAAACCGATTACTGTGGTTTTGTAAGACAGTTCTTGTTGAACTAATCCTTTACCTCCTTCGGATCTGGACATAAACAAACGATCAACGTCAGCCTTGGGATGATGCAGGCGGTGGCAAGTGAGAAGCTTTCTCGTTTTGACAGTCATTCGCTTAATGTCAGCTGCGGTCCAATTAAGGGTGTTGAAAAATGATTGCACCAAAGTGTTTAAGGTCGATATTCTATTTTGTGAATTCAACTCGGTATTTAACACCAGATACACACGTCAGTAGGATTCTTTTCTTATTATCACCTTCATTTGGTATGCTGTATTCCATCATTTCGCTGATTCGTAGGTATTAAGACTTCTTATTCCAGGCATCTAATCCCTGTGACAAAATGGAGAAATACTGAGTTTGTTTCTGTAATTTTCCCTTTTTTAAACGTGGCTTTTGCACATTTACCTAATTCGAAATCCACACCGATGTAATCACTGAAACATTTTACGGTATTTAGAATAACCTTCAACTCATTGTCGTCTTTGGAAATGAATTTAAGTTTGGTTGGGTTTATTTTGTTTTACGGCATATCATCCTCAGAGGGTTATTTCATGCAGACAACATTTTTAAGATAGATTCATATGAAGAGAATATGTATTCTTTGGTTTAGATTGGTTTGGTAATGCCGACAACATTTTTGGGATATATTCATATGAATAGAATATGTATTCTTTGGTTTAGATTGGTTTGGTTTATTTTTATTTACGGCATATTAACCTCAATGGGTTATTTAATGCTGACAACGTTTTTAGGATAGATTCATATGAATAGTATATGTATTCTTTGTTTTAGATTGGTTTGGTTTATTTTTATTTACGGCATATTAACCTCAATGGGTTATTTAATGCCGACAACATTTTTAGGATATATTCATATGAATAGAATATGTATTATTTGGTTTAGTTTTGTTTGGCTTATTTTGTTTTACGGCATATCAACCTCAATGGGTTATTTAATGCCGACATTTTTTATTGCTGGTAATATTTTGTTTTGTCAAAAATCTGTTTCTGGTAATATTTTTCCCTCAAAATTGTATTGCTGGTAATAATTTTTTTCAAAAAGTTATTGCTGGTAATAGTTACCTATTTGCCCATAGCTGGGACAAGTGCTACCACCAAGGGTCAGGGTGGACCTGGGAACACCAGCAATTAAGAGGTGGTTCCACGCTCCTCAAAACCACTTGGTCAGAGGCCTTGCTGCTGGGCGTAGTTTATCGTCTTGTCAAGGACGCGGATGTAGTTTAATGTCTTACCCAGGACGAGGAAATTAATTTAAGATCATCCACCTAGAGTAGGTAATTAGATACTTTCTTGTTTACTTTGTATCCATAGCTATTAGTATATAGTTCATGCGAAAGCTGTATTAAGGGCAGACAAAGAGGGGGTGACAGGGGGTCTCCTTGAAAGATTATTCGTGGGATATTCTCACGACTGGAAGTGACAATAGCTTTCGCGTGATTTAGGTATAATGTTGTTTTGCACAATTCCATGCTATATTTGATGAAATTTACTACCAACGGGGAGACTTTGTACATTTTTAAAACCTTAAGGATCGAAAAGTGTGGCACACTATCAAAGACGTTATGGCAAATCCATTCAAACTGTGCTGAGATCTCTACATTTTTTGTGATATTTCCAGGACCATTTTATTTATCAATAGTTGATCTTTGAAACCATATAAAACTCTTCGACGTCCCTTATGTTCCAGGGGAAGAATGTTGTTGTCATCAACAAAACGATAAGAACAATTCGTCAGTGTAGACGTAATCAATTTATATGTGTTGGACAGACATATTATTGGCCTATAATTTTCTGGAATATTTGTGCCACCATTTTGTTGGTAGTAGATACAGGGGTTGGACAAAATAATTGAAACACTTGTTAAATTCAAAGAAAATTTATTTAATAAGGAGTTGGTCTACCATTAGCCTCACATACAGCTTCGATGCGTCTAGGAATGGAATCATACAGCTTCCTGACTTCATCCAGAGGAGTTTTCAGCCATCCTTCCGTTAACACCTGCTCTAGCTCTTTAACACATGACGGCCGTGAATAGCGGCTCCTCACTTGTCGCACCAAAATGCACCACAAATGTTCAATAATATTGATATCTGGAGATTGGGGAGGTCACTCCATGTGTTCTAGCTCACTTTCATGCTCTTCATACCAATTCTTAACCACTTGAGCAGTATGTATTGAAGCATTATCGTCTTGGAAGATGCAGTCACCATCGGAGAATAAAGTCTGGGCCATGGAATGAACATGATCTCCCAAAATGTTTAGGTAATCTTTATTGTTGATTCTACCATGTAGGGCAACTACTGGACTGAGACATTTCCATGATATGGCGGCCCAAACTATCACTGATACACCTCCATGCTTCACTGTTGGAAGAAGGCAGTCAGGGTTGTAAGCTTCTTTGGGCTGTCTCCACATATAAACTCACCCTGCAGTTGGGAAAAGAGAAAAACTGGACTCGTCTGAGAATATGACTTGCTTCCATTGGTCTGCAGACCAGACATTGTGATCTCTGCACCACTTCAACCTCTTCTGAATGTTGCGAGTGGAGAGAAGAGCTTTCCTTACAGTGACTCTTCTATGATATGCAACCTTATGGAGCTCATGACGAACAGTTTTAGTAGAAACTGGGCTATTCAGATGATTATTCGACACAGCAGTCACTTTGACCGTAGTAGTCCGATGATATTTTGCCACATTGCATTTCAATGCACGTCAGTTCCTGTCAGTAAGTTCGCAAGTCTGGCTTGAATTGCTACAGTTGTTAGAGGTTTTGCCCTGTTTCTCAAATTGCGTCATAGTTCTTGATATCGTAGCTCTTGTAAAACCAAACAGTTCATCAACCTTAGTGATCGAGGCTCCTGCCATGCGAGCTCCAACAATTTGCCCTTTTTTGAACTCGGAGAGGTCACGCATTTAGCTTAGATTTTACTAAATTATAAAAATAAATAAGACAATGTCAGTAAATTAGATATATAAACGTATTTACGATAGACAATACCTGCAATTATGAAGTTTTAGTTCAAGTTCTTATAATAATAATTCTTTGAAATATAGGTGTGGAATTTGCACGTGTTCCAATTAGTTTGTCCAACCCTGTATGTAATACATTCAGTGATATATTCTGTGATTTCACTGGGGTTATTAATTTGCACAGATTATGTTTTTGCAAGAGTTTTATGGCTTAATAGCAGATGATAGAACCAAAGGTCATTTCCTGGAGATTTCCCTTTTTGCTATTCTCTTAGAGCTTGACTAACATTATACTTGGTTATATTTTTTTCCATTCTTGCACACGTGATTCTTTCTTGTTCTCGTATGATCCAATCTGCATTGGGCTTATATTCCTTTGGGTTACTCCAAATAATCTTGCAAAAGTTTGGCACTTCTTCAATAGATAGTGGCTTTTCCTATTTCCCTGTAAAACTACTTGAGTTCCGTTTGCAATATCTTATTTTGTCGATAGACCCTAAAACGCTTTTCATATCGTCTCGTTCTATGCGCTTTTAATTGCGATTTCTGTTTAAATATTTCTTTCTTTGGTGGAATTTCTTTTAGTGTTTTCATTGTATATTTCCGCTTGATGTTATTGCTTTTCTGTGTTGAAACATTTGAATATCTTCTTCTTCTTCTCATTATTATTATTATTATTATTATTATTATTATTATTATTATTATTATTATTATTATTATTATTATTGTTGATGTTGTTGTTGTTTTTTTTTCCTTTGATTTCTGGCGTTTACACATTTCTTTCCGGGTCGCGTCCAGAGACCTAAGGTTAGAAATGGCATCATGACACTTTCCACTGACAAAAAATATATATATATACATATATTGTACATAGATAAAGCCCTTCGTAAAGTGTGGGCTGTACTTATGAGAACAATTTTTGTATATCTTTATTATTATTATTATTATTATTATTATTATTATTATTATTATTATTATTATTATGTTATTTTATTTCTTTTGATTTCTGTTGTATACACATTTCCTTCCGGATCTAAAATGGTTTCAAGACATTTCCCACTAATCATTTTTGTAAAAAACAAATAAATAAATAAACAAAAAAAAGGATGCCACAGATTTTACATAGATAAAGCTCTTCGTAATGTGTGAGGTGTACTTGTGAGTACATTTTCTTTGTATTTATTTAAGGACTATCAGGAACCCCATCAATAAGTTTATGGGAACCTTTTCCAATCAATGCGAGCGCTCCAACTATAACTGGAATTATTGATGCCCTCATGTGCCACATTTTTGAGATTTCAAGATCCTTGTATTTTGATAGTTTTTTGGGGGTTTTTTTTATGGTGATCTTCAAACATACATTACAATATACAGTGACTGCCATGTCGATAAGTAAGCACATTCTGTTCTTATGGTCTTTTATCACGATGTCTGGGCGATTATTATTATTATTATTATTATTATTATTATTATTATTATTATTATTATTCCTTTGATTTCTGGCGTATACACATTTCTTTCCGGGTCCCGTCCAGAGTCCTAAGGTTAGAAATGGCATCATGACCCTTTCCACTGACAAAAATAAATATAATTTACATAGATAAAGCCCTTCGTAAATTATGGACTGTACTTGTGAGAACAATTTCTTTGTATTTTATTGAGGCATGGGTTTCCAGGAATCTCTTCAATTAGTCTACTGGAATCTTTTCCAAACAATCCTAGAGCACCAACTACAACAGGGATTGTTGATGTTCCCATGTGCATTATTATTATTATTATTATTATTATTATTATTATTGTTGTTGTTATTATTATTATTATTATTATTTCACCCAGTTTTCATTTTTAACCCGAGATCTTGCATTATAGTTGTTCTCTATCAAGTCGTACAAACTGAGACAGATAGCATCTTTTGCAGAATATTTACGGTGCCAAGCAAAGGCAGACTTTTCTCATTGTGATTTTCTCAATGTAGGACTTTCGCCCCAACGATACCGGGAACAATAATGGCCTGAATGTCGCAGGTTCGGCCAACTTCAATCAGGAGGACGGTGTATTTTTCGATCTTGTCAATTTCTCTGATCTTGATATTATGGTCATCAGCAACAGTCACCTAATCTAGAAGATCGAAAAACTAGGACGAATTCTTTCCCCCAATTCAGCTACAAACGCATTCTTCGCGGATTTGTCTTTCACATTCAACTATATATATATATATATATATATATATATATATATATATATATATATATATATATATATATATATTTAGTGAGAGAGAGGGAGAGAGAGAGAGAGAGAGAGAGAGAAAGAAGAGAATGTATACACACTATTGTGAATCGCAGCAAAACGACTATATTGGACAAGAAATTGAAAATACATGTGCAGCAATCCCACTGGGCACTTTGACCAACGTTGCCCAAATAGTAGTTCGCCGCACTAATAAATGTCTGGAGGCTAAGGGTCACCATTTTGAGCCTCTCATGTAATTTTAAAGTCTAATCATAACTTTTGTTAATCTCGTGATGTCCGAATAAATTTAGTATTACAGTATCTATACAAGTCTTTCCTTTCCTGAAGTGTGTATACATTTTTTGTATATATATATATATATATATATATATATATATATATATATATATATATATATATATATATATATATACAGGGTGTATCAAAATACTTCTACAAATATTACTCACACTATACAAGGACAAAGTCCATATAAACATATGTCCGCAAATATTTCGTTATAGAGTTATTAAGTTTAACGAAAGTTTACGGTCAATGGCGCTGTATTGCCATGTAGACTAGGTTGCATTTGTTATTCGTGTACATTTATGGCTAGTTTGTCTTCAACGTTTAATGTAGTGAGTAGTGAATTGACTAAGAAGTGTTCCGTTCAACAATGGCAGGATATTCATATCGTGAACAGGTAGATATGATTTTTACATACAGCCATGCGAATGGTAATGGACGCGAGGTTGACGACTCCATAAGTTTGGGTTTTCAGACTGAAAGCAGCCGAATCATATAACCTGTGCTACATTTTATCTTCGGGTTGCTGAGGCAGCATCTGTGGCACCACAAACTATAGTAATAACCATGTTTGGATTGCATGTTGGATTGTATATTTAACAGCTTCTATCTTAAATTTGAAACTTACGAACTCAACAATGAAAGATTTGCGGGCATATGTTTATATGAACTTTTTCCTTGTATAATGTAAGTAAAAAAACACGATTTTTTATATATATATAGACATATATATATCGACATATATATATATATATATATATATATATATATATATATATATATATATATATATATATACACGCATACAGGGTGTCCATACTTGTCTATATTATTTATTGAAACATGCATTAATATATATATATATATATATATATATATATATATATATATATATATATATATCAGGTCATCCCATAAGTTCTGTCCGAATTTTGAATAAAGAAAACAAGTGACCAAATATTAAATTTAATTACAGATTCAATCAACAATGTATTTTCCCTGATTATCTATGACTTCCTTCCATCTATTAACAAGCTTACTAATTCAATTACTGTAAAATTCTTTTGGCTTTGATTCGAAGAACTCACAAATGTATGTCAGTTTTAACCTCTTCCTGTTTTACAAAAGCTGTTTCTTCCAAATGATTCTGTAAGCTACGAAACAAATAGCAGACTGAAGGAGCAAGGTCGGGAGAATAAGGTGGATGAGGAATTTTCTCCCAACCAAGTTCTTCGATCTTTTGTGACGTGATTCTTGCTGTGTGTGGTCGCGCATTGTCCTGATGAAATATCACCCGTTTTCGATTCACTAGAGCAGATCTTTTTTCCTCAAAGCTTGGTTCAAACGCTCTAATTGCTGACAGTATATTTAAGCATTAGTTGTTGCATTATGTGGTAAGAATTCAAAGTGTATTATTCCTTGGCAATCTCACCAGATTGAAAGAAGAAACTTTCTCCCATGAAGTTCCCTTCTCGGCTGTGGCTGGGGTCCTTCCCCTTTACCAAGCCACTGTCTACGACGCTTAACATTTTGATAAAAGATCCATTTTTCGTCGCCAGTCACAAGTCTATTCAAAAAAGGTGAAACAAGTTGGCGAGAATAGAGAGAAGAGCAGATGTCAACTCGGGATTTGAGGTTGTTTTCAGACAATTCATGAGGCACCCATTTTCCAAGTTTAGGAACTTTTCCAAGTTGTTGAAGATGACGGTGAACAGTTGTATGGTTTGAACTGAGAACCACTACCAATTCCTCCACTGATAAAGCAGGATTTTCTTCAAGGGCTCCTTCAAGAAGCTTTTCATCAAGCTCAACTGGACGTCCGGTTCGATCTTCATCTTCAAGGTTGAAATCTCCACCTCTGAATTTTGCAAACCATCTTCTGCAAGTTCTTTCATTCACACATTCCTCTCCGTAAACTGAGTGAATGTTTCTAGCCGCTTCGGCTGCAGAGTTTCCTTTCTTGAACTCATAAAGCATTATGTGCCTCAAATGATTCTTGGGTACTTTCATGTTAGCAGGGTTTTAATCAAACAAAATTTTATTTTATTGTTCCCTGAAATAAAATTTGATCAGTTTAAATGCATCTAAACATAAAAATAATGTTCAGCTTCATTAGACATTTTAAAATACTCTTTAAATTTCGTTTATTTTAACAAAAAGTTAAAATTCGGACAGAACTTATGCGATGACCTAATAGATTGCTGCATTTTCCAGGTGAAATATATATATATATATATATATATATATATATATATATATATATTGCTGCATTTTCGAGGTGAATGATAGAGAAGAATGAGTGCTTAATATATTTATTCAGCACCAGTATCCAATGCTAACGGTTACTGGTACTGAATAAAACACAGGCCAATGAGTTAAAAAAAAACACACAGAACAATAAGTTACAAAACAATTAACAAGACAACTTACAAAGAATAGAGGAGGGTCAAATGCTGTATAGCCAAACGAAGTAAGATCAGTCCGAATATTAATCAGCTTAGTATCAACTTATTAGTCAACTGTTGTAGTCCTTAATCGTATACTATTCAAGGCTATGAGCCAGGAGATCTGGTAGGGTGCTGAATGGGTAGTAGCTAGACGACAACATATATATATATATATATATATATATATATATATATATATATATATATATATATATATATATATATATATATATATATTATAATATTTATTTTTTAAATATGATTCCTTCGCTACATAAGAGTTCTCATGTTTTCAATGAGCCGAGACCGCCTAATATAATTTTTGAAATTAAGTTGAATTAAGGTGTCTGTTCATGCTTTCTCGTCAAGCGAGAATTTGGGAATAAGCTATCTTGTGGTTAGCGCGTGTTTATAAGTATGGTAACACGTGCTAACCACAAGATAGCTTATTCCCAAATTCTCGCTTGACGAGGAAGCGTGACCAGACACCTTAATTCAACTTAATTTCAAAAATTATATTAGGGGTCTCGGCACTCGCTTTTGAAACATGACAACTCTTATGTAGCGAAGGAATCATATTTTTTTTTTTTAAATATTATAATATAAGCTCTACTTCTGTATGGAGCACTGTCTTTTTAAAATAAAAGCAAAAATACTAAGGAACTCCGGATTATTTACCTAACGTGTTCTTTCCTATTTTTCTGCATACCAGCACACACACACACACACACACACACACACACAAATATATATATATATATATATATATACATATATATATATATATATATATATATATATATATATATAGGGTGTCCATAAAGTTCGTGTGCACTATAAAAAATTTTCTAACTTTATTTGTATGTGCGATAGAAATAATCTGTAAAAAATCTTATAAAGTTTAATGTACCTAGTTTTAAGTATAGCTAAAATAACTAATGTGATTTCAGGCATTATTGTAAATCAGTTGGCAAATGTTTTCCGTGAACTTCAATATTGTATTACCCTTTTTTATTGCTAATGATGGAGGACAGGTGGAAACTTAAATAAAATTTAAATAAAACCTTAAAGATATAGATTTACTTCTTTCTAATCCTTTTTACAAATTATTTCTATCGCAAATACAAATAAAGTTATAAATTTTTAAAGTGTACACGAACTTTATGGACACCCTGTATATATATATATATATATATATATATATATATATATATATATATATATATATATATATATATATATATATATATATATACATATATATATATAAAGAAAAAACAGGAACTAAATGTCTTTAAATAAATAACAAAATTAAATTCGAAGCTTTTAGCTTCCATTTTTGAAACATGGTTATCACTGTGTAGCGAAAAAACATATTTTAAATCAATTAATTTATAATATATATATATATATATATATATATATATATATATATATAGAGAGAGAGAGAGAGAGAGAGAGAGAGAGTGAAAGTGAGGCAGAGAGAAAGAAAGAAAGAGATGGAAAAAAATTGATCGATTTTTTACAGCTTATTTTTATTTAAAGCCGAAAACGATTTTTAATATATCTCTTTTTTCCGAGTATATATTGCATTAAAAATGTTTTTGAGGATAACAATGATTTTTCTGGATACAAGTTCTACTATTTAAACCACACATCGGTGGATGGGATAGATTTAGACTTATGGATTTAGCGCGTAAGCCAGCGTAACGAACTTAGCTCGAATTCGGATAGAGTGCAAAGAACTGCGTTTATATGTGTACAAGTTCCCGTTTTTTTCTTTGCAATTCGATAAATTTGCGTGACTATAATTTTTCATGTCATCATTAATATTTTGTCAAATTATTACGTCAGTCTGAGTCCCATAATAATTTTGAATTATCCCCTAATTAGTTTTAGTATGACGTCTGAAAAATATTTTTCAGCACCTCCCCAACCAACAATTCTATTTATTTTTTTAACCTTTCTTTTTTGGGAGGGGTTGTCTTCATTCTTAATTCATTCTGATTCCAGTATTCCTATATAATGGTCATTTGCATCCAAAGGACATTGGCTCTGTTTTGTAGCATTTTTTTATATCCTTATCGTGAAAATAAAAAGCCAATTATTTCCGAAAATTTCTCAGAGGAAATTTATATATCATATCCGTATGTATGTATCTATCTATCTATCTATCTATCTTCAGCTCAGTTTTCAACTATCAGGCTCTAGTTCGACTCTCGCTCGGGTCGATTAGTTCGGACAGTGATTTCTTAATATAATCAGAGGGTGAAGGTGACCCAAGTATACCGCCTGACACACGGCCAAATCACATTGAAACACCATTTCCACTACGATAACCGAAGTTAAGCAACGCCGAGCCCGAGGAATATTTTGATGGCTGGCCGATATGGGAGTAGCAGCTATAAGCTTGGATATGCGGCTGGTGTTTGCTTTGGTTTGGTTTGTTTTACGGCATACCAACCTCATTGGGTTATTTAATGCCGACAAAATATTTATTGCTGGTAATATTTTGTTTTGTCACAAATCAATTTCTGGTAATATTTTATCCTTCAAAAGTCTATTTCTGGTAATATTTTGGTAATATTTTTTCTTTCAAAAATATATTGCTAGTAATAATTTTTTTTTCAAAAAAGTATTACTGGTAATATTTTTTCCTCAAAAATGTATAGCTGGTAATATTTTTTTCAAAAATGTATTCAAAAACGTATTACTGGTTATAATTTTTTCAGAAATATATTGCTGGTAATTGTTTTGTTTTTTTCTTCAAAAAATTATTGCTGGTAATAAATTTTTTACAAAATATTTCTGTTATTAAAACCTATTTTTACACTTTCATGGTGTTTTGACCCAAGTTTGGGGGTTAACTAATTGCCCATAGCTGGGACCCTAACAGGTGCTACCAGCCCGGGTCAGGGCGGCCTGCGAACTCCAGCAATTAAGAGGTGGTTCGACGTTCCTCAAAACAGCTTTGCTGCTGGACGTAGTTCATCGTCTTACCCAGGACGCAGATGTAGTTTATCGTCTTTTTTCGTTTTAAATAACCTGCAATGGGTTGATAAGCTGTAGAGAACGAATCAACCAATCAGTAATCGGTCGAAAGGTGACTTCATATGTTTGTCAAACAGGCGAGGTGATTCCAGGGTGTGGCCTGGAAACCATATCACGGGCTGACCCAAGCCTTGTGAGTCAAACTGCAGGAATGGAACAGTTCGGAAGTGTGTTGGCATCATATCATAAGTCATCGTGACGGAGAGTTTTAGCGTACAGGTGTTGTTCAAACTGTTGATCACGCCAGTTTATGCGCTACCTCCCCCACAATGTAACTGAGTTCCGCTCAACATTCTTGCTGCATAAACCGTAGCTGGGCTCTGTGGGTAGTGAACAAACACAAATGTGCCCGAGCAAGTGTCTGCGACAGGGATTGGTTGCAAACGTGAGTCGTTGGCAAAAAACGAGAGTAGCCAACCATTATACCTGTGTGTGTGTGTGTGTGTGTGTGTGTGTGTGTGTATGTGTGTGTGATAAGGTTAGATGCGTGTTAATTTACCAGCTAACAGAACCGGCAAATTGGAGTAAAAAGCCATTTTCAGATAAAATCCTAAATACTAGGTTCATATAGAAAAATTAGCCATAGAGTTTGATGAAGTACGCCACAAAGATCTATTTGAACTGATAGGAAAGCTTTATATATTTGGGAAGTATATTAGAGTAATCCAGAACTTATAATGTGAACAAACCGCCTGCGTATGAATAGAAAATAAATTCAGTAAATATACGAAAATAGAAAGGGGCGTAAGACAAGGATTTGTCACCAGACTTATTCAACCTTTACAGAATAGATTATTTTCGGTCACAATCTTAACATATACGAATGACACAGTGTTGTTTACTCTACAGAAACACTGGTTCGAATCCTGCCGTAAGTTTTCTAAAATGTTCAGGCCGGTAGACGAAAATAAATAAAAATACTGTTTCCGTAGAGTAAACCGTTATTAGATTTAACGGGCGATGACCTCTCGGTTACAAAGTGCGCGAAGACCAAGCAATGTTGAACAGTGTCTTTAAAGATAATTTTTTTTTGACTCTTGAAATAAACATATCTGCTTAGTTTCGTATTCAAACGTAAACAAAATAATTTGTAAAGAAAGGGATTTTTTGTTTTAATTTTTAAAGAAAGGGTTGTTTTTTTTATTACTTGACATATTTTTATTACTTCAATGTTATTTTTACCGGATATTCGTATTT
This sequence comes from Acanthosepion esculentum, assembly GCA_964036315.1. NCBI lineage: Eukaryota > Metazoa > Mollusca > Cephalopoda > Sepiida > Sepiidae > Acanthosepion > Acanthosepion esculentum. The sequence continues at coordinate 121,069,871 of OZ038476.1, read as the reverse complement.
TAGTAGACACTCCGTTTATTTATTATAAACGTCGTGTCTAGTCAAATACGAGTGTCCGCTAAAAAAAAGTACAAGTACTAAAAATCAGTCAGATTAATAAATTTTAAAAAATCCATTCTTTACTTTCAAATTGATTTGTTTATGTTCGGACATACTGAAAGCAAGATGAACAGTGGGAAACATTGAATAACCTACCGAATGAGATCGTGTAAACGGGTGGCAAAACAGGAATTTTTTTTTTATCATTTCACGTACAGCACAAAAGCAAAGCAAAAATGTCACTAGAAAGAGAAAGAAACAGAGAGGACAATAAAAGAACAGGTTCAAAGGAGACATTGTATAGGATGACCCCCCCGCCAAAAAAAAACAGGAACTTTTTAACAATCCAATAAAACCAAGAGTGGTGGAAGAAAAATGTTTAATTCATAGTAATTGAAACCTTAAAACATGCCATTTAAGAAACAATGATGGAATTTTCATTTTTTTTAAAATTACGTCCTGTAGATGGCGTCCTCCTGTACGAATGCAGTCTTGAAATCTTCTGTTGAGATTCCTCATTGACTGCTGCAACATTTCATTCTCGTTACTAAAATGGCGAAATGTTTACTTGCTCAAGGTCACTGTCTCGCAGTTTTGCCACTTGCTCATGTCTGGCAATACGCACTTCAAAAATTCCCGTTTTTTGGGGTCACCCTGTATATAAACTGGAGGACATAGTGAACATACAAAACTAAATAATAGCTCCAAAGGTCAGAAGTTGTGGAAAAACATAAGTACGCGGCAAATACAAGAAGAGTTATGTGCCTTTCCCGTTGATATGCCGCTAAACCAAATCAACCCTCTATCTGCTGACGTGATTTCCTTATCACAATGGCGGACTGTATCAAGACCTTTGTGGGTCTTGAAAATTAAGAGACTGATTCCGTAACAGAGCGGTTTACAGTCATCATTGAACGAAATAGATTTGGAGATTTTAAGGAAAACTTATCAATTTATGTCGCAAATGTTCTCGGGCCCGACCCAATTTATATTTGTTAACCTTTTAAATAATAAAAACCTATTTCGAAAATACTTGGGAGCGAAGCGAATAATAAACCAAATTACAAAGTGATTATCATTTTATTTGCGGTAAATTTAATGTTTACCGAATTTCTGGAGGCTGGCATTGCAGCGTTGGTGGAAATCATTTGGAAAACAATTTTCAGTTATTATCTAATGAAAATAACAAATGCCATCAAAAAATCAACACTGTTTATCTATACGCCTTAGCTCTCAGGGACTAATACAAAAACTCATCTTGCACGGACTGAATTACTAACAAGGAGGTTTAAGTTAAGCTTTTTCTTGATCTCATAAAGTATATCAATATTACATAGATAGATAGATAGATAGATAGATAGATAACACAGTAAGATAGAGAGCGACAGACACACAAATAGATAATGCACACCTAAAGATAGTCATCTAGATATTTAAATTAACACACGCACACACGCACACACAAACACGCTCACGCGCGAGCACACACACACACACACACATATATATATATATATATATATATATATATATATATATATATATATATATATATACAAATATATATATACTAGCAGCCTGGCCCGGCGTTGCCCGTGCTTAATTCAAAAATCGTACGACTCATACAGCAATCGATATCACTTGACTTAAAATATTTTTGCCCTCCCTCGCCTTTAAAGGAGTGCCCTTTGACGTGCTGATGTTGCTACATGCCTTACTTCTTGCCTATCTCACACTGCGAATTTTCCTAAGCTCTATACTAAACATTAAATCTGTTACGAAAAAAGAAGTAAACAAAATGAACACAAAACGATCAGCTTTAAAAAAGGACTCGTAACTGGAAAAACCGAATAAAAAAAGTATGTTAAGAACAAATATTTTTTCACACCCAACCCAGTTCTGCGGAATCACAATCAACGTTGGGTTTAAGCAAGCGAATGAGCCAATTGGAGTAAAGTGCCATGCAGATTTAAATTTCTCCCACTTGTGATGAATGCAGCTATCTATTTTTTTGCATGCTAGCTTGCTAGTTAACATTCGTGTCAGTCAGATGTTGGCTCTCACGCTGGCTAATAAAATATTCCTGCCTATTCCAGTAGAAAATGGCCGCAAAGTACATGAAAACTGCCGTAGAAGCATGGAAAAATCGAATATTTCCACTATCGATGGGAGTTGGGAAATGCAATGTCGGTCTTGGCCTTGTTACTAACTTGGAGCATGTGCATGTAAATTCTGGTGCAAATCCATCGAAAATTGCGGCCGTGCATTCGTTACACACACACACACACACACACACACAGACACACACATCCTGCCTTTTATATATATATATATATATATATATATATATATATATATATATATATATATATATATATATAGGATGCGATAGCTAAATTGTTCTAAATGAAAATAACCCTGACATCTCATTTTAACAGATATACAGGGCGCGATTGAAAAATTGTCGTCTAAATTACGCAAAATTGAAAATGATACTGACATCACATTTTAACAGATACATTTACCAAAATTACACAAAAATATCTTAAAATACTAAAGAGTAAATGTATTCAATAAAATCGCCATTGGCTTCAACCACGGCCTCCAGACGACTTTGGAATCTCCTGCAACTCTTCTGGATGGTTTCCTTGTTTAAGTTGGAGAATGCTGCCATAATTCTTGCCTTCATTTCGTCTTTGTTGTTACAAGAAGTTTTTTTTGGTCATTCCCTCTTAACTTCGCCTCATCCATAATAATCAAGAATGTTTCAATGGTGGTAGTTAGGTGGGCAGATGTAAGGGATGATGTGTTCACAGAAATTGCCTGACAACCTTGACTGGGTTCTCTTGCTTGTGTGTCATGGTACAGAGTCCTGTTACCAGACAATGGTCTTCCAGCTCTTGATTAAGGGCAGAAGTACTTCCTCAGATCAGAAGTACCTCCTCAAACCACTTGATGTAGGCCTGTGTGTTGAGTCTGAGACCCTTTGGGAGGATGAATGGAGACATAAAGTCGCCATAACTTGTGATCACTCCAAACTCCATGATGCTCACCGTATATATCCTCAAAGTATTTCCGCATCCTCTGCAATGTCCTGACAGTCGAAGACTCTGAAATGTTTGTATTTGACCTTCCGGCGCAAATGCCAAGCAGTACATCATGTCGTTTCTGACGGAGCGAATTGCGTCATGGTGCTCTTTTTTCTCACAGTCGGTGTCTAATTGAACCTCCTGCAGCCGACAAACTTTAAAACAAACAACCCGCGAAATTAAGAATATAAAATGGCGACAATTTACCTATCGCATATATATATATATATATATATATATATATATATATATATATATATATATATATATATATATATAATTATTTATTCGAAAATATATATATATATATATAATTATTTATTCGAAAATTATAACATACATATGTTATAAATTCACTACAAAAATAGCCATTTTGTTTCAACACTACTGGTGTCTTATCAAGTGATGGTGCTGAATGTAGAATAAAGCTTAGATAGATAGATAGATAGATAGATAGATAGATAGATAGATAGATAGATATTAGTAACAACTTTTGGGTGCAACTAGTGGCACATCTCCAAATGGGGAGGGGGTAAAATTTGAAAGGGTAGTGGCCCTGAAAAGGGAACTGTATAATAATAATTTTATTGTATATGATATGAGAGAGAGAGAAAGAGAGAGAGAGAGTATCCATATAATATCCATATTTACTACCCTTTGACGTAATCTTCTACTCGGAATGGCCCCAAGCCTTGTACAAGGTAAACATTACTTTAAAAAATATAGAAAATCGACGTAGTACAATCGTTATGACAGAGTATTGAGTTCGATTCTCACGAGGTGGTCCATACTTTCGGACTTATGTCGGATCTAAGTTTCACCAATTAAACAGTATTAATTACACTAACCGGCCTGAATGCACGAGATATTTCGTAGAAAATATGCATTCACCAATATGGAAGAAGCTTCATCCTTTACAGAGCAGTCATGAAGCCTGACGTGCTATGACCGTTCAGCCACAAAGGTTTAGCAATTCTCGAAATACTGCTCTGAAATTGTAGCCTAACGTAAACAAGGACAACGTATTTTGTGAAATGTGAAATGGATTAGATCCGAAAAATATTTTAATATGTTTTCTGTTTATACGTTTTTTACGGATACTCTTTGGATGGGGGGCGATGCATGATTTCAGCATCTGTCTATATTTCTGAGATGAGGTGTTATGTACACTATTTACATTATGCGGACTATTGTCCTCATCTTTGTCGCCATATTTATTACAACCTTTCGGCCTTTCAGTATCTGTCTATATTTCTGAGATGAGGTATTATGTACACTATTTACATTATTCGGACTATTGTCCTCATCTTTGTCGCCATATTTATTATAACCTTTCGGCCTTTCAGTATCAGTCTATATTTCTGAGATGAGGTATTATGTACACTATTTACATTATTCAGACTATTGTCCTCATCTTTGTCGCCATATTTATTACAACCTTTCGGCCCTTTAGTATCTGTCTATATTTCTGAGATGAGGTATTATGTACACTATTTACATTTTTCAAACTATTGTCCTCATCTTTGTCGCCATATTTATTACAACCTTTCGGCCCTTCAGTATCTTTTTATATTTTTGAGATGAGGTATTATGCCCACTATTTACATTATTCAGACTATTGTCCTCATCTTTGTCGCCATATTTATTACAACCTTTCGGCCTTTCAGTATCTGTCTATATTTCTGAGATGAGGTGTTATGTACACTATTTACATTATTCAGACTATTGTCCTCATCTTTGTTGCCATGTTTATCACAACGTTTCGGCCGTTATCTCCAGGTATTGTTGTGAGAAGTGAATTAACAGGAGATAACTCATAACTGACATCTATTAGACATGGCACGTGGAACTAGAACAGTGTACCCCAGTGACTGAAATAAAGGGTTCAGTTCCACATTCCAACCACCTGAAGAAGGCCGGAGCGTATAAAGGCCGAAACGTTGTGATAAATATGGCAACAAAGATGAGGACAATAGTCCAAATAATGTAAATAGGGGACGCATATTTTCTACCAAATTTTTCGAACATTCTTGTTTGTAAATGTAAATGATACTGTTTAATAAAAAAAATTTTTTTTTTTTAAGTGTATTTATTCAAATAAGTGTAGGCATAAAAAATGTATAAACAGAAAATATATTAAAATATTTGTCGGCTTTAATCCATTTCATATAATTTATATATATATATATATATATGTGTGTGTGTGTGTGTGTGTGTGTGTGTGTGTGTGTGTGTGTGTGGATAGGTAGGGAGAGATAGATAAGATAGACATGTAGATTTATAGATATATAGATAGATAGACACTTTAAGATATTTAGATATCTAGATTGATATAAGTCTGTGTGTCTTTGTGTATGTATGTGTAGATAGATAGATAGATAGATAGATAGATAGATAGATAGATAGATAGATGGATGGATGGATAGATACGAAACAATTCTCCAAACAAGCAATTGTAGAACTCAATAATGAGCATTTTCCATTCAAATTGAGTGTGTTCGGCTTAATTTAATGGACTGATTTCAAATCACGTAAAAGGGAAATAGAAATTAAAACAAAAAAGATTAAATTTCACGTTTTATTAATTGATTGCTAGGGAAGTTCTTTTTCTCCTCAAATTTTCATGCAGCTTACTTATGATTAAAATGGAATTCATTTGGACTTTCCAAATTGGATTTGCGCATACACTCACGAATATTCCTCTGCACATGCGCGAATTATTTCTTTACTGAAACATAACGAAAAAAAAATAAAATTGAACACTCTATAAAACATTTCAACTCATCCCTAGCTAGTTGTAAGTTTAGTTGTAAACCCACTGCGATAAAACGGATTTTATTTTTAACATCTATATCTATAATTCTCAAAATGTGTGTGTGCATGTATGTGTGTGTGTGTGTGTGATCGGATGTTGTTTATGCGTTTCCACAGTTTTCATCCGATTTCGATGAATTTTTTTTTGTTTGATAGATAATTCTTCAGTGCCGGTTTTGAGTCCAAATTGTTGATGACAATGACTCTCCACTACTTCCTGTCAATTATAACTCACAGCAACGTCTTACTATTTAGTGTTCTTGGCTATATATATATATATATATATATATATATATATATATATATATATATATTTCATAAAACTTTAATAAATATAAATAGTTTAAATTAGTACAATATTATTATTATTTATATTTATTATTATACAGTTCCCTTTTCAGAGCCACCCCCTTCAAATTTTTAACCCCCTATTTAGGGATGTGCCTCAGTTGCACCTAAATGTTGTTACTAATATTGATTTTCGGGTGGGCTGATTTTAAACTTAAACTACTCCAATTGAACGGCAAAAATTGCCAGTAATGAAAGACCCCATCAAAGACGGATTATACAGCTAGTATATAATAAAAATGTTTCCTTTTTCAGTACGTGTTTAAATAAATGTATACTGAGAATTCGGACAAAGATTGTGCATGATTCTTTGCGGGGAGCATATTTTCTCTTCTTCTCCATGTTATGAGTACATGTCTTCATTTTGCTAGATTTTGAATCAGCAAGGATCAATTATTTGCATCTCTTCCGAAAGCTGCGTAAAGTGCAGTGTTTATTACAAGATTACAATAAGAAGCAAAACTGAAAACTGTTATAGATATGTTGAATTTTAAAATTATTTCTGCTTTATTTTTTATTACCAATAAATCTTTTATTTCTTATAACCTCTTTCAGCTTTGGCTTTTCATTGCAAAGAAGCTATTTTTTCCACTATGATCGTATATTATTCCTGAATTAAAGGGAGATAAACGCCTTAATCACAGTTAATATACCAGCTTCCTTGGTAAAAAGTTGAAATGGCTAAGAAATATCTGAACTGTCAATACCTCATCAAACTCACAGTAAACAAACTGAATTTTCTTTAAAAAAAAATCGATTTGGGCATAAATCTAATTAAATACCAAATCCATTTCCAAATCAAAGCAAAAAAAATAAAATAAAAATAAGAAAAAAAACTGTTTCCTCAAGCAATAATTCAAATTATTTTGCTATAATTGTCGATATCTTCGTGAATGGAGATCTACCTAAAGAAACGGTTTCGACGATTATCCGACAAGTATTGAGTTCAATGTCAAGTTAAGGTACGTTGGATACATCAAATTTGCCAAGAACGAATCGACTCATCATTCCGCATTACTTGTTAGTTAGTATTTTTCTTTAGGTAAAAAGATATTTTTAAATACTAAAGTTCACCCGTTACAAGGCTCAAGAGCCAGTCATGGCAGAGTATTACTAAATGAATTACGTGATATGAACGTGCGAGGAGTTAGATTTGGTTGGGTTGATCGATTTGGCGTATGAACTCTACGCGTTAATACCGAAATCTAAATATTTTGAACGCAATTTTAAGCCTTCAACTGGATGAAATTTATTTCTCTTAATATCACTATCCATAGGCGGTGTTGGCATTTTTTTAGATAAAAATGTACTGCTAATATTTTTAATATAAAAATCTTAATTTTTTTACTTTCATAGTGTTTTGTTTTTTTTGTTGTTTTTTTTTTTAGTTTTTTCCGTGTATTCACTATTTGCTCATAGCTGAGACCCTAAGAGGTGCTACCACCCCGGGTCAGGTTGAACCTGGGAACAACAGCAATTAAGAAACCGCCAATCTCCTGAACAGAGGCCCTGCTTCCGGATGGAATTTATCGTCATACCCAGGACTAGAGGCCTAAGGAGAATAGATAACGACTGAGATGTGCCTAGAAAGGGCCGAGATAATAGAATTCAGGGAAGTATCTATGCGGGCGTTTGTTCCACAAAATCGCAGCTCTCTCTAAAAAAAAAAGCTGTTAGAATGGAGCCTCCATTTTACAAATGGAGGAAATTAGAGAAATATGGGAGATTCGACTCCACTGATGTAGAATAGGAATCATAGCAACAATGGTCGGAACTGGTAAAACTAAAGAGTGGAATCCATCTGAACATTTACATATGGCAATAGCAATAAAAAATGTCGGACGTGAATACTAAGCACTTTATAAAACTCATAATCTATTTTCGGTATTCCATATATTACTGGAACTACTGTCACCATCTGAATGTTTTTGGAGTTTTTTTCTTTTTAATTTTTACCTTCCTTTACGCATTTTTTTAAATTTTCATCTTTTTATGTCGTATATTTTTGTCAGTGTATGAAAGGTGGGACAGTTTAAAATCGTAGCGTTGGAATTTCATTCCGGTGATCAATGAAAGCCTTACAACGCAGCCTTATAAAATTCATATTTTACTGAAGCTTTACAAATTGTACATAGACAAGATGCATGGCACAACCACATTATTTCTAGAGCACTGTGTCATCAAATAAGACCTTCATTTACTTCAAAGGGAAATTATTTATAATTTAACAATTTAGCTATATTGTGATTTAATATGTTATACAGTGCGCAGTAATTTTACTGTGATTTTCAATAAAACTGCAACTTTAAAACATTATGTTTAATAATTTGTACCCAGTATTACGGTGTTATATACATTTTTAATTATTTTTGTTTTTTATTAATTATGTTATAAAAATGATCAAACAAATCTCATTCATTGAGTAACGATTTTTGTAATCTTCTACAATTTTTTACACAGATTTTACTTATCAAATATAGTTAAAAACAAACTGTATATTTTGCTTGTGGTGATTCATAATTCAAATTTTTGTTTTGCTTATATTTTCCATTCAATGTATCTGACACAAAAGATATCAACTTTATTTGGATTTATTCTTGAAATAGTAAAATTTTGAAGTCAGTTTGTAAGCAAAACCTACGGAAATTAGGTATTTCTGTACATTTTTTTCAGCCGCTCTTTAAAACTAAATGCTCAAAAATTGGTAAGAAGCTATAAATCTCCTTTTTGGTGTCAGTACTTAGTGAATCAAATCCCAGCTTTTGCACCGAGTGCAATGTTGATTTTTTTAAAAAATAATTGAAAAATCAACCCAGCCTTATACAGAATCATTATTTGTTTCTTTGATAGAGCAAATGTCAAATTTATCAACAATTAAGTTATTAGTTTCCTCAAGTTAAATTAAAAATTTCTGATCCGAATTATTCTTATTATCTGCATTTTACAAGATCACCTTACTTATACCTTAGCATAGATTACATTTTTGGAGGATTTTTTTTTCATCTAAATTTTAGCTTCATTTCTTTCTGTATCTTTATTTTAATACTTGAGGTCCAGTCTGAAAAGTATATGACCATTTACTAAAGAAACGTAGCCTGACAACGCAATGTATTCTATTTAAAAGCATTAAGTATTTGCATAACCCTCAATGTTTATATGAAGAGAAGAAATACATTGAAAACACTTTCACACTCTTCCAATACTCTAATTTATTTTATATTCAATGGGAAACAAAAAGCTTGTAAAATATTACAAAACAGAAGAGTTAACCATTTATTAACTACTTCAATGCATCTAATACAAAAAAAATTTAATTTAGTACATCAAATCCCAGCATTAATATTGAGTACAATGTTAATTTTCTAAAAAAGAAAAGGTAGAAAATCAATCAAACCTAATCTATCAACCCATATTAACAATTCTCCCAAAATATGTATAGCTGGCCACTCGTATTCGAGGATACCCGTCTACTCGGGCGGCTAGCTAATCCCTATTGCAGACGCTTGCTCAGGCGCATTTGTGTTTATTCAACACCCTCAGAGCCCACCTGTGGTTTATACTGCAACTATGCTGAGCAGACCTTAGTTACAGTTTCTGGGAAAGAGTGTGTTATCTAGCGGGATCAACAATTTGAACAAGGCCAGCACGCTCATGCTCTCGGTCACGATGACTTGTGACTTTGTGATAGCACAGCTATCGACGGCCCCCAAGGGTTCTGTCTACCCAATTTCACTCACAAGGCTTGGGTCAACCCGTGGTATGGTTTTCAGGCACTTTCCAAAGGTGCCGCACGCTGAGATCGACCCGCCCAGTCCGATACCATCAGGAAGTCTCCGTCCTGACAAATGGTGAGATTCGAACCAGAATGCGAACGTTCTAACCAATCGGCCATTATTTTTATTATCTGCAATCTACAGATTACCTCACTTATACCTGAGGATGGATTACATTGTTCCAAAATATAGCCGGGTATAAATTGACCTAATCCATAATAAACGACCCCGGGGTACACTTGAGGTTAGGCTATTTTATACTCAGGCTTGTAGAACGGCCTAGTCTAAACAAACCTTTCATGTATCTGTTTATATGCCCTGTTTATTATTAGTATCCACAACTGTTATTCTTAACTTGAATGCTATGTGATTATTCCAGTCTCCAAACTGGTAATAAAGGCCGATATGAACTCATTCAACAGTCATCAGACATTTGTGTTTCTGTAAAGGAAATACATCTTATTCAAGTAATAAAGCTGTTGATTAAAGGTAAACAGAACGCTCTAGAATATAGCAACCTATTTTATAATGAAAGCTCGTATTCCTTTAACTTTGAATATCTAAATTATTCGAAGGCAAAACAAAAATGGCCAATCGAAAAATGACTACACTTCAAATATTCTGACCACAATCAGTAGGCATCCAGACGTTAGGCTTACTAATTTACAAACAAATAAATTGGAATCTTAATAAAACTGTGTAGAATGCGTACAGGAAATCTATGCGAACGGACGTGCGACACTTCATGGCATTCCTGATGTGTGCATACAATAATATATATATTATAAATGAGGAAACGAGTGGGTATATTCAAGCCAAGTTTGCCCTAATTTCGAACCTAACCCAATTTATACCCGTTGTTATAAACTGGCCAAGCGTAATCGCCATGTACTAAACAGTAGAACCGAGAATAACTCCGGGTATACCCAAGAAACCTGTAATTTCTGTGACACATAGGGCAAAGTAGTGCTTGTAAAAGTTGGTGCTCACAGGGCATATCGAAGGTAAAAGGGACAGGAAGCGGGCACCTTCCTGACGATATTCTGTTAATGGCTGATAGAACGGGAAATGGGAAAGATGGTAAAAAGATTACTCAGAGCTTCAAGGAATATGGAGAGCTAGGATCAACTCCTGAAGGAAGATGGTGCTCAGAAGAAGATTGACGCTGATTCTTGTGATAAAATGTAGCAATAACAAAATGGATTAAAACTATTATGTGGTCCGGAAAGTTCGTGCCGATTTTTGTCATTCATATTTCAACACGTTAGAACACGTCAAATGTTTTCGCCAGATTTATGCTTATACTTAGAGAACACTTAAAGCTATCCCTTGAGAAATAAAGTTTAACATTATTTAATTCGTGTCAATTTTACATTCATATGAAAATAGAAGATTAGAAGATGCATTTTAGACACTTGATGCTTTTTTTTGCCGAAAAGTTAAAAATTCTTTGCACGTAAGATATGTGCTGTATAAGGTATAGGTGGTTTAGCTGACAGAACTGTACAGAAGTAGTTCGCTAAGTGTAGAGTTGGTGATTGTAGCCTTATTGATGACGAACACTCAGGCAGACCCCCACTACAGATGACAACCAAATCAAGGCATTGACTGAGAATAGCCCGCATTACACAACATGGGAACTGGCAGAAACACTGAATTTATTAAAAGCCACCATCCACTTCTTAGTGAAGCTTAGATACTCAAATCACTAGGATGTTTGGGTGCCATATGATCTGAGTGAAAAGAATCTTTTGCATCGTATTTAATCTGTGATGTGTTGTATGAACGCATTGGAAATGCACCCTTTTTTAAGCAAATTGTGACGGGTGATGAGAAATGGATGGTTTACAACAATGTTCAGCGAAAAAAAGCGACGTGAGCCAACTTTAGCCACCTCAAATATGGTCTTCATCACGCCGTGTATTTCGAGGGATTGGAAAGGAATTATGAGCTTCTGTCAAGTAATCAATCAATTGATTCTGAAAAGTACTGCTGGCAGATGGACGAATTAAAGGCAGCAATTCAAGAAAAACGCCCAGAATTGGCGAACAGGAAAGATGTTGTTTTTCATCATGATGGTGCCAGACCTGACGTTTTTTTTTTGGCAACCAGGCGAAAATTGTTGCAGCTTGGCTGGGATGTGTTACACCACGTGTCATATTCACTAGACATTGTTCCTTCAGATTTTCATTTATTCGGGCCCTTGCAAAATAATCTAAATGGTAAAAATTTTAATCACTTGGATGACATAAAAAAAAACACCTTAATGATTTCTTTGCCGAGAGACCATTGAAATTCTGGGAAGATCGTATCTTTTAGTTGAAGGAAAAATAGAGTAATGTTTTGCAACAAAAAGGTTCATATTTAGGTGAATAAATATTTTATGGCATAATTTTGATTTGTATTTTAATTTCCCTTAAAAAATCGGCATGAAATTTCCAGAAAACCCAATAGTTATAAAATAATAGAAACAATAAAGAACATATGAACAGAAATTTGCTGAGATTAGAATAAAAAAAATGAGTTTTTTAGGGTTTTGTCACGTAATACTAATAATGATCTGTGTATCGATCAAGACTTACGGCTATACTACATAGTAATTGTTGTGGATTCCGAGTATGGAATCCTGCACACATAAATAAATAACGCCAGTAATTGAAATAGGAAAATAAGTGTATTGAACGTAAGAATACAAACTTGAAATGAAAATTAGTATTCCAGGATTAAGGGTTAGTAGAAAGTATATGTACAAGTCTCTGTAAGTGAAGCCGTAATTCTCTCTCTCTCTCTCTCTCTCTCTCTCTCTCTCTCTCTCTCTCTCTGTCTCTCTCTCTCTCTCTCTCTCTCTCTCTCTGGACTCTACGTATCTCCACATTATCTAAACGTATCTCTTTCGTATCTCCAACTCTGTCAGTATGCATACCTTACACGAGTCCATCTTGTGTAAAAGGGGGAGAGCCCCACAACAGTAATACAGCCGTATGTCTTGATCGATATACAGTTCGTTATTAGTATTACGTGACAAAACCCTCTAAACACCGGTGCGCGTTCGATCACCGAAGTGAAGCAACGTCGAGCCTGGGGCGACTCCTTGGTTGATACCAAGTGTGGTAATGACTAACGGCGCGGAATGAGAAATCGAAGAGCCGAGTTCCATTCACTTATAGGCGGATAACCTTGGGAAAAGCTATGACTCCATCTTTTCTTCTTCCCAGCTATTGTTTAAATACCAGGGTAGACTCAGTCTTACATTGCCTTGGTTGGAAATCAGTCTACTGCGGGAATTCTTCTGTCAACTCAATCATGAATCGAATAGAGGTATGATCACGCAAGCGTGCGATACGTGTGGCACCTGGGGAAGGAAGAATCGATCGAGTGATTTGTAATACACAGCAACAATAAGAAGATGGGAGAAATCTTGTCATAAAAGCTTATTAAATCTTAACAGCTTCCGACTGCCAACTGAAATGTAACAAAGATCATTCCGTGACATATTTACAGACGAATTTGTTATACACTTCTGCGCTTCGTCGAACTGACACAAGATCGAGAACTGTAGATATTTCAGTCCGAATTTTGACACTCAACGTGTGCTGAGTGCATAAATTCGTTAATACACGAATTCAATATTGATTTTTCGAAGCCGGTTTTAATATTTTGTCAACGATAGATTACTTTGTCAGAATTCTTATTTCATTTTAGTAATCTGTAAATACGCCCCGAGATGGCATAGTTCCTTAACAGGCAGTCGGGCTTAAAATTAAACTGAGTTGCTCAAATTATATTGCCGAATGCGAAAGGCGAAAAATGGCGGACGGGGTGTAAAGTAAAGTGAAACAGTGGGCCAATCAGTTCGTCGCTGTTGTCAGATGCGATCAGCAGTTCAGTATCGATTTTGCATGTTAGAACAATCAACTGGACGATATGGATTTTTTTCCTTCCCTCTTCCTCCGTTCAATCACATTATTTGATCCTACGAATTTAATTGATCTCAAATTAGCAACGAGTTTCAAAAGTTATTGAATAATTTTTCATCCAACTTCATATTGCAAAAATTATTGATTTCCATTGAAATGTGAACTAAGAAACCTATCATGTTTTTATTGGTATCAATGCATATATATAAATACGTGCGTAGACACACACACATATATATATATATATATATATGTGTGTGTGTGTGTGTGTGTGTGTGTGCGTGTTGGAAAATTCGGGGAAGCAGTCTTCTTTAAGGAGTCTTTTCAACCATTCAAAGCATTCCTTTTTAAGGATCCTATTTTCCTCTTAATATTTTTCCTTTCTCGCAGTGCGAATTCTCATTCTGTCAATAATATTTACCAACGTATTCTTCTGACGAAGTGCTGGTTGAAAAGGAGCCTTAAAGAAGAATGATTTCTTGCGTTTTCAAATCTATATATAAGTTCTGTGATGTCAAGTTCTGCATAATATATATATATATATATATATATATATATATATATATATATATATATATATATATATATATAATGAAATGGACAAAGTCCGACAATTATTTCAAGACATTTTTATGTTTATACATTCTTTTTATAGACACAAGTATTTAAGTAAACGGTCCGTTTATAATAAACAGTATTAACAACATTTACCGGCCTGAATGTCCGAGAAATTGTCATAGAAAATATGCATCCTCCGACAGGAATCGAACCTGTATCCTATACAGAACCGTCATATAGCCTGACGTCCTTTTACCGATTTCGCCACAGAGGAGCGTTCGGTTAGCACGGTCGATTTCATAATGTGTGACATCATTTTTTTTACATTTCGATACGCATTGAGCAGATACGTGAGAAAATCATGGTAGATTGTAGTTTAAAAACAATAAAATCGACCTTGCTAACCGAAACGCTCCTCTGTGGCGAAATCGATAAAAGCACGTCAGGCTAAATGACGGTTCTCTATAGGATACAGATTCGATTCCTGTCGGAGGGCGCATATTTTCTATGACAATTTCTCGCACATTCAGGCCGGTAAATGTTGTTAATACTGTTTATTATAAACAGAGCATTTAATTAAATATTTATATCTATAAAAAAAAGAATGGATAAACATAAAAATGTCTTAATATATATATATATATATATATATATATATATATATATATATATATATATATATATATATATATATTCTGTGTCTCCACAAAGTCTCTTTACAATATTAACAATATATTACAAAGGCACCTCAAATAGATGACCTTCAACCGCCCATTATTTTCTAGCAAGATGGTGCCCAGCACATTGGGGAATGCATGGTTGTGGGTTCCCAAATAAAACATTTACAGATCGGTGGATTAGAAGGGATGGCCCAGTACGTTTAGATGTGCAACTTAAGTTTCGCTGGTTTTCCAGCTCATCGGGCACAAAGCATATACTTTGTGCCTGAAGATCTAGAAAACCATACACCTTGTAAGGGTGCGTAAGGTATCTGAGGACACCTTAAACACTTTTAGAAAAACAGAAAATGAAACTGTTAAATCGTTGAAATTTACAATTTCTTGTAACAAAACAAATAA
>OZ038476.1:120994254-121049254 GCA_964036315.1 Acanthosepion esculentum | reverse complement strand
TAGATATGCGGCAACAGTAGGTAATATAACTTTTGTAAAGACATACACGGAATGAGGAAGGAGGGTTTGGAAAATCTGATACTCACAAGACAGTTTGATGGAATGAGGGACAAGGGAAACAGCGCGTAACATACTTTATGAGCTTGAGCAACTGGATGGTAGAAAAGGGTTTCAGAGAAACAATAAAAATAAAAAATTATTAAGTGCTATAAGGCACAGGAAGATGCGGAGAGCCATGATCGCTTTCGTCCTGTAGGAACATAACACATAAAAGGAGAAAGACATACAAGTACGACTACAGCAGCGAAAGTACTGATATTAATTTTGTACCTTTTTTCAATTATTATTTCATTTTAAAGGTAAAAAAACATATAAGGGATTCATATAAGGCTCGAGAACAACTCAATGTAGTGGGCTACAGTCACAATAGCAATGATGACTTAGGGAAAAGGTGAAGATTAGTATGATGTGGAGGTTCGCTAACTATTGACTTTTGACCTTTGGTATGAATGGGTTAAGAAGGCAGAATTTCAGGTAAGCACATATGAGGGAACTTCGTCCGAACCGGGCAGTTCTAGGAAAAAAATCTATTTGAATGAAATTTTCTTCTTTCATTTGGAACACCGGACCGGGGAATTAGAAAGGATGGTAGGCAGCATGATCGGAGAATATTTAAATTGTCTGTGGTTTGCCGGTGACATTTTTCTACTAGCAGAATCATCGGAAGAATTGCCAGGAACAAAGAATGATGAAATAAATGTAATTTCCACCTGTAACGATACAACAACAAAAAAGAGAACATAAAAATAGATGGAAAACATGCACAACCCCAAGAATATATTTAAAAAGTACAAGCCCAAGAATATATTTACAATTTACAAGCCCAAGAATATATTTGCAATGTACAAGCCTAAGAATATATTCACAATGTACAAGCCCAAGAATATATTTGCAATGTACAAGCCTAAGAATATATTCACAATGTACAAGCCCAAGAATATATTTACAATGTACAAGCTTAAGAATATATTTGCAATGTACAAGCCTAAGAATATATTCACAATGCACAAGCCCAAGAATATATTTACAATGTACAAGCCTAAGAATATATTTAGAATGTACAAGCCCAAGAATATATTTGCAATGTACAAGCCCAAGAATATATTTACAATGCACAAGCCCAAGAATATATTTGCAATGTACAACCTAAGAATATATTTACAATGTAAAAGCCCAAGAATATATTTACAATGTACAAGACCAAGAATATGTTTGCAATGCACAAGCCCAAGAATATATTTACAATGAACAAGCCGAAGAATATATTTGCAATGTACAAGCCCAAGAATATATTTACAATGTACAAGCCCAAGAATATATTTGCAATGCACAAGCCCAAGAATATATTTGCAATGTACAAGGACAAGAATATATTTACAATGAACAAGCCCAAAAATATATATTCAAAATGTACAAGCCCACGAATATATTTGCAATGTACATGCCCAAGAATATATTTACAATGAACAAGCCGAAGAATATATTTGCAATGTACAAGCCTAAGAACATATTTACAATGAACAAGCCGAAGAATATATTTCCAATGTACAAGCCCAAGAATATATTTGCAATGTACAAGCCCAAGAATATATTTACAATGTACAAGCCCAAGAATATATTTACAATGCACAAGCCCAAGAATATATTTGCAATGTACATGCCCAAGAATATATTTACAATGAACAAGCCTAAGAATATATTTGCAATGTACAAGCCTAAGAATATATTTACAATGAACAAGCCGAAGAAGATATTTGCAATGTACAAGCCCAAGAATATATTTGCAATGTACAAGCCCAAGAATATATTTGCAATGTACAAGCCCAAGAATATATTTACAATGTACAAGCCCAAGAATATATTTAAAATGTACAAGCCGAAGAATATATTTACAATGTACAAGCCCAAGAATATATTTACAATGTACAAGCCCAAGAATATATTTACAATGAACAAGCCTAAGAATATCTTTGCAATGTACAAGCCCATGAATATATTTGCAATGTACATGCCCATGAATATATTTACAATGTACAAGCCGAAGTATATATTTACAATGTACAAGCCCAAGTATATATTTACAATGTACAAGCCCAAGTATATATTTACAATGTACAAGCCCAAGAATATATTTACAATGTACAAGCCCAAGTATATATTTGCAATGTACAAGCCTTAGAATATATTTGCAGTGTACAAGCCCATGAATATATTTGCAGTGTACAAGACCAAGAATATATTTGCAATGTACAAGCCCAAGAATATATTTGCAATGTACAAGCCCAAGAATATATTTGCAATGTACAAGACCAAGAATATGTTTGCAGTACAAGCCCAAGAATATATTTACAATGAACAAGCCGAAGAATATATTTACAATGCACAAGCCCAAGAATATATTTGCAATGTACATGCCCAAGAATATATTTACAATGAACAAGCCGAAGAATATATTTGCAATGTACATGCCCAAGACTATATTTACAATGTACAAGCCCAAGAATATATTTGCAATGTACAAGCCCATGAATATATTTGCAATGTACATGCCCATGAATATATTTGCAATGTACAAGCCCAAGAATATATTTGCAATGTACAATCCCAAGAATATATTTGCAATGTACAAGCCCATGAATATATTTGCAATGTACAAGCCCATGAATATATTTGCAATGTACATGCCCATGAATATATTTGCAATGTACAAGCCCAAGAATATATTTGCAATGTACAAGCCCAAGAATATATTTACAATGAACAAGCCTAAGAATATATTTACAATGTACAAGCCCAAGAATATATTTGCAATGTACAAGGCCAAGAATATATTTACAATGTACAAGCCCAAGTATATATTTGCAATGTACAAGCCTTAGAATATATTTGCAGTGTACAAGCCCATGAATATATTTGCAGTGTACAAGACCAAGAATATATTTGCAATGTACAAGCCCAAGAATATATTTGCAATGTACAAGCCCAAGAATATATTTGCAATGTACAAGACCAAGAATATGTTTGCAGTACAAGCCCAAGAATATATTTACAATGTACAAGCCCAAGAATATATTTGCAATGTACATGACCAAGAATATGTTTGCAGTACAAGTCCAAGAATATATTTGCAATGTACAGGCCTTAGAATATATTTGCAGTGTACAAGCCCAAGAATATTTTGCAATGTACAAGACCAAGAATATGTTTGGAGTACAAGCCCAAGAATATATTTACAATGTACAAGCCCAAGAATATATTTGCAATGTACAAGACCAAGAATATATTTGCAATGTACAAGACCAAGGAAGTCCTAAGGAAAGGGGATATCATTCGAAAGCGAAAAAAGACGACGGAAATGAATTAAAACGACCGGATAGAGAGCGTTTACACATAAAGTCCGGTATTTGATAACAACAAATGAAAATTTTTAAAAAAACGTTATTAATTATAGGTTTCTAAAAGAATCCGTTATTAAATATATGTTTACAAATATTGAAATTAAATATGCAAGTTATAACAGCAAAATTGTTCAAATCTTGTAACAGCAAAATTGTATAATTGTTAGATTAAGTATGAACCGTTACATCTTGGAAATGATTACAATATCTTACTGGAATTAATTTAAGTTTTTATAGTTCTATTGGAATCTACTTTGAACAATAAGAAATGTAATTACTCTCCAAACTTAACAGAAGAATCGTGATGAAATCGATTGCGTCAACTGCTTTCACCATTTCTTGTGGTACGGAAGACAACTTCTTGTATTTGCCCTTCAAGTTCTTCCAAAGTTTTGGTTTAGTTTCGAAGTTTTCTGCTTTAACAAACTCCAAAGAAAAAATTCACACCGTGTTAAGTTATGACTTTTGTAACAGCAAAATTGTCTAAATCGTGCTACAGCAAAATTGCCCAATTGTTAGATTAATCTCTGAACCGTTGTAACTTAGAAATGATTAAATATATCTTACTGGTATTCTCCGAGGTTTTTATAACCATATTGGACTGTACTTTGAACAATACGAATGTATTTAGTTCTAAGTTGAAATGATGATCAATCTTGCTGTTGTGACCTCCTGATCCAGTTTCTTCTCTACTGTTCACTCTTTTAAAACTTATTCACCGTTCTTTTGATGGTTCTTGAATGGAAGGCAGAGTATGAAAGTACCATTACTGAAGGCTTAAATGATCTTTTTCCTCCCAACATTGCTCAGTTTGGAAGACATCGTCGGGCTGACACAAAACGATTTAACATCTTCTCTTTCTAGCTGAATAACTCAAAAGGTATATATATGTATATATATATGTGTAATTTGGCAGCAACTTTTCTTTTAAACATGTAGTATTGAATGTTAAAGACAACATAGTCTTGCATATTTTGTTTTGAATTTTCTCATATTCTCTAATGAGACTTTTTATTTGAAAATGATTTCGAAATATGTATTGTCCATACGATGACCTAGCGCTTTCGAACATCATTGTTCATCTTCAGGGTCAATATTTCTAGTCAAATTTTTTTTTAAACAAACATTTGCCAATTATCTTGTAGCGTAATCATGTTGCTACTTTTTTACAAACTAAATAAACGTTAAAATCCTTTATACATTTATAATCCGAATACTTAGTGTCCCAAACATGGGAACAGTGTTCGGATCATACCATGGTCGATTAGTTTTGATAACATCGTCCTTGGGAGACGATCACAGCGTGCGGTACTATTGGGATGTGTCTGACTGCCATGCTACAAATTAATAAAACTGGGCATAAGAAACAGTTCGGAAGACGTCAATTGTCGTACAACTTCACAACTACCATCTTTAGCTTCTGTTCGTAATCTATCTAGATGTGGAGTCTTTAAAAAAAAAATCGGCCACCCACCAGCAGCCTAGCAACGCTGGGGATATGTCGGCCTGAAAACCCGCGATGGAAATTCGGTCTCTTTTCTATGAACTGATATTCAAAACGTTCGATTAAGGTGAATTTATAACTTTTCACATTCACCATCTTTTATTACAGAACCTTTAACATATATTCTTTTGACTTAAACATAATATGTTATAATGCATATATTTATTAAAAAAATATTGTTTATACATGAACAGCCCCTACAGAAATTAGTAGAGGAAAGGGTGAAGAAAGGACTAATTGCAAGAAGACAGAATGCATTCATGGCAGCAAAAGGAACAACCTAACATGCAAATTACAAATTAGCGATAACAAAATCAAATACAACAATTTAAATATCCCGGAAGTGTTTTAGCATAGGGCGAAAAGTGTGCTCCCTAAATCCGAAGGCGCATGGGGATCGCGAAAGATGTATTCCAAAATTTAAACAAAGTATAAATAAACAGGAAATCTTCGTTCGTAACAAATGAGTACTGAACAGTTATGGGATGTCTGCCTCATATATGGTAATAAACCCAGATGAAGAGAAGACTATTATTTATGAGATAAATGTGGTTCTACAGAAGGATGCTGAGAATAACATGAACAGACCAGGCAAGCAACGACGAAGCTTTAGAGAAAATAGAAACAAAAAAGGAACCTTATACTTAACATCAGAAAGAGACTATAGAAATTTCTAGGGGACATAGTGAGAAAAGAGGTCATGGAAAATTTGAAACTCATAAGGCTATTTGAAGGCAAGAGTGACAGAGAAAAACAGCTATCTAACGAGTTTGTGTTAATATTCGGTAGAACAGGGATTAGGAGAGATAGCAAAAAGCCAAAATATACCAAGAAATACAAAGGACAGGAAAATGGGGAGTGCCATAATCGCCAATGTCATGAAAGGACATGGCACATAGAAGAAGAAAATGTATTTACTGCTAGTCGAGACAATACCACTCGCTTTGTATGTCAGAGAGCAGCAACAGTTTAATAATGATAGATATTCTTTCATTTCCTTCCACTTCAGCTATTTTAGATGGTTGGCACAATGTGTAGTGATTTTCCAAGCGTAGCTTAGATGTGGCACAAGGCCGAAAGTAAGGGGCACCCAGTGAGGATTGAATTCACTACTCAGCTGTAATTGTTCTAGCGAGACAAGCTTGCTAACCATTACACCACATCGAGGTGCCCATATATAGAGAGAGAGATTTTCCAAGCGTAGCTTACATGTGGCACAAGGCCGAGAGTATGTGGCATCCAGTGAGCATTGAACACTACTCAGTCGTAATTGTTCTAGCAAGACAAGCTTGTTAACCATTACACCGTCTCGAGGTGCCTTGGTTGGCACAATGTGTATACTGGCATGCACCTTGCTTCTCGTACGAATGACGTAAGATTGACGTACACGCAGCCGACGAGAGCCGAATCTATAACATATTTAACAAATATTATAAATGAGAAAGGATGTTATTTTTTTTAAATAAAATGTGCATAATTGACACAATGAAAACTGTAGTTTAAAATATCATAAGTTTTTTTATTTTTTATTTTTTTTTATTTTTAAAGCTTATCACCCCAAGCAAGGCTGGAAGCCACTAGCACGCAAGGGGTTACAGAAGGTTTGGAGGAAGAGCAGATAGGAGTGCTAAAGGAGAGGATGTGGAGAAAGATAGTGGATCGATCAAGGCAAGGGGTTTACAGAAGATTTGGAGAGAGAGCAGATAGGAATGAAAGGTGAAAGGATGTGGAGAAGGGAAGTGGATAGATCAAGGCAACTGGAGATGTCGATTGACCGTACACTTAAATAGTTGGAGATTATATTTGTCAGGGAAACAGGAATAAGGAAGGGAGTTCCACAGGCGACATGTGCGAGACATGAAGCTGTTGGAGTAGAAGAGACGTCTACATCTAACAGTTTCAACGATGAAGGGGTGGGAACGGGATGCCAGCCTCGTAGGACGCTTAAATTCATGAGGCCTGGGAACCAGCGAAAGCAGCTCATCGGAGCAATTACCGTGAAAGTATTGGTAAAAAAGACAGAGCTAGGCAACGTCGCGTCTGTGAGAGAGCGACTGCAGACGAGATGACAGATCAGGGCCAATTACATTGCGTATCCGTCTCTGGATCTTATCAAGAACCCTGAGGCAAACAGCAAGGGTTGTTATTAAATGTATTAGCAGAGATTTGAAAATAGTTATCAAACTGCGTAACACTCTTCAATATTAATGCAAGCTATTAGGTTATTCATGTAAATGGAATGATGTCTCTTCATATGTCTCTATATGCTTGTAATATAATTTTCTGCTTAAGAAGGAGTGCCTGATTTTTTAAAACTCTATATGAATGTATAACTGTGGATTTTTTTTTTTATGCGCGTTGTATGAATTTTTTCGTTATATGTGCGCATGTCTGCCAGCAACCATGTGCAATTGCGACTCGAAATTTATAACGACATTTGTTCTTTACGTTTCTTTCACCGCGGCAAATATTGGATTTTTTTTTTTTTCACAAAGAAAGAAAAATGTAAAGAAAAATAGATGAATAAAAATTAAAAAAAGTAAACGAATGAATCAAAGGAAGAAATATTGTTTTATTCTCGGCAGATAGACAGACATTAAAAAAATGAGAAAACAAATTACAAAAAAAAATGAATTTAAACAAAAGAGAAAGAAATGATTAGAATTTTTTTTTCCTGTTGGATTGAAGCATTTCATTTGAATCGAAAGAAAACGGACGTTTTTATTTAATTATCATATTTCTGCATATCTGTCCAACTTTTCCGTTATTGTAAGCATTTCATTGATGTTGATTTGTGTTGTACTCTTCGTAAAACCAATGGTGCCAGACTGATTGATCATCCCTATAAACAATCATTTGTCTCTACATATAAAAACGAGAGATTTTCGAGATGTCTTTCATTACAAACAAATGTTTCGTTTTTAAAATAATAATTCGAACGAATGCCGACATCTTGGTTGCGATAGTAAAAATATTCCAGTCGTCCTACTCTCGGGTCTTCTACAAGTGTCGTTCACATTTAATGATCTGGGAATTATAATCATTGCCCATTTGTAGGGAACCCGCGTTTAAGAATTATTTGAAGTTCCGTTTAGATCAGTAAGTTCTCAAACAGGGTCCATATGGACCTTTTGTGTCCATGTAATATTACTCGGGGCCACACAAAAAATAGCAAATCGGGGCTCCACAGTAATATCTTAGTGGTCCATAGAGCAATTTCTCTTCGGAACATTGGAATTTCTACTGTAATCTACGCCATATTAAAATATGAAAAATAGAAAAACAGCTCTAAAACTAGCAGACAACGGGATCAAGCGATGTGACTTAGCGTTCTTTTTTCTCTACCGGATGTTTTGATTGTAAAAGTTGAATAAAAACTGAAAAGGATATATAAAGGAAGGATTATATCTATAAATTAAAGTTAACTATTTGCCCTTAGATGGGACCCTAACAGGGGCTACCACCCCAAGTCAGGGTGGACCTGGGAACACCAGCAATTAGGAGGTGATTCCACGCTCCTCAAAAACCTTCTGATCAGAGAGGCCTTGCTGTTGGACGCGAATGTAGTTTATCGTCATACCTAGAACGGCTGCCATGGGTAGCGGAATAATTAATCTATGATGACAGCGAGATTCTGTTTGCAAGGGAAAATAAATCAAAAGATGGCCAATAAAATTATTTGGCGGTGAAATGCCCTCTTATACGACCCCCTTCAAGCCTTTAAATAAACAGAGTAGTTCTTAACTGACAAAGGTCATCTCCACATTCACTGACGAGCACAAGTCAATTTATTAAACTTTCAATAAAAAAACTCCAACAACCACGCGTTTTTATAAGCAGCGTTCTTCTTGTTTTTTTTTTTTTGTGCCGTGCCCTTTTATGACGTATGCGATCATGGCTCTCCACAATGTCCTGTTCTTTCTGACTCTTAATAAATTTTGTCTTTTCGTAATTTCTCTTTTGCGCTATGCATTTACCCAAGCATAAGAAGTAGGCTATACGTTATTTTCTTTAGTCTCTCTTGCCTTCAATCTGTCCTGTATGTATCAGATTTTCCAAGCCTTCTTTCCTCATTATGTGCCCCAGGAATTTCAACTGTCTCTTCCTGATGTTAAATATATGTTTCCTATTTGTTTCCATTTTTTTCAAAAACCTCGTCGTTGCTCATATGTTCGACCCATGATATCCTCAGTATCCTTCTGTAGAACCACATTTATGTTGCTTGAAGTCTCTTCTTCATCTTTGCGGAGATCATCCGGCTTTCACTGACATAGGTATTACGTAACAGGATTCTCTTTTCTTTGTTTCTGGCATAATTTTTCTGTCTTTTAATACTCTGCTTAGCTTTTGGAATGCATCTTTAGCTATGCCAATGCGTCTCCGGATGTCAGTGTCATACTTTCCGTCCTCTGTTTCCCAGATATTTAAATTGTTGTACTGGTTTGATTTTGGCATCTCCAATTTGTAATTTTACCGATAACATATAACAAGTAATTCAGAAATTTCACAAATTTAATTTTTTAAAAATGATAGACAGTACTGGTCGATATTATTTCACCCAAGGAAATTGTGGAGAGCAATGATCGCTTACGTTACGAGTATATGAAAGAAGAATAAATTTGCTAAAGTTCATATTTATTTTTATTTTGTATTATTTTCTTCGCTAGTACTTTCCAATGTTGCTACATTCATTTACAAAGATCGTTTTGTGTATATTCACGCAACTGTTTTATTTAAATTCCGAAGTTCTCACGTTTGATGGAACCCGTTTCATAATTGAAAAACGGGTATAGGTTTGGTTTGGTTTGGTTTGGTTTGGTTTGGTTTGGTTTGGTCGTATCAACGACAATGGGTTATTTAATGCCGATAAATTTTCTTTTTTTTCCAAAATGTATAGCTGGTAATTTTTCAGAAATGTATAGCTGGTAATATTTTTTTTCAAATGTATAGTTTGTTTTGTTTTGTTTTGAGGCATATTAACCTCAATGGGTTATTTAATGCTGACAAGATTTTTATTTCTGGTAATTTTTTTTTTTCAAATATTTATTGCTGATACTAATTTTTTTTTTAAGTATTTCTGGTATTAAAATCTATTTTTACACTTTCATAGTGTTTTGAGTCAGGTTGTGGGGTCAACTATTTGCCTATAGCTGGGACCCTAATATGCGTTACCACTACGGGTCAGGGTGGACCTGGGGACACCAGCAATTAAGAGGTGGTTCTACGCTCCTCAAAACCTCCTGATCAGAAGCCTTGCTGTTGGACGTAGTTTATCGTCTTACGGGAAAATACGGGTATAGATAAATACGCTTTTTATTAGGTATCCGCAGGCTCCTTCTTTTACTGCTATTCGAGACAATACCACCCGCCTTGCATGTCAGATAGCATCAACAATTTAACAGTGATAAAGTATTTTTCTTCCTTTCCACTTACGTTCTTATGAGGTGTTGGCTCAAAGTATGTCATTAACCGCAAGCAAACTCCTTGCTTGTCTTACGGGCCACTGCTGACGATCCAACCTGCAATATATTCAATAAATCTTTCATGCGTGGAACTGATTCCAAAGACATCAATAAAAAAAAACTGACATAGCAAGAAATATGTTAATAGACGCCGTAAATATCAGGTTCGGTAAATAGATATAGTAGCAAAAATAAACCCCCAAATACAGACGGAAATAGCAACTGGTGGAGAGAAGGAAGTAGGCAAAAGCGTAGAAATAAAAATAGCAACAAAAGCTGATACAGATAGCAACTGATAGAAATAGCAACTTATATGGTACTAAATAACGGGTATTAATTAGAAAAAAAAAGAGAAATAAGAAATGAACAAAAAAAAATCGACATTACACGAAAATCTGGAGAAAGGAAACTGTCACATGACCAAAATAGACACCAATCGGTAAAACTAAAAACAGAACCGGAAATAGATTTCAGCTTATAATCTAAAACAGGAAAATAATCCGAATGAATAACTTTGAAAATCGCCTTTACAACAAAAAGGGAAAAATTTAGATGTTCTTTAGAAGAAAAAAAAAAGGTTTAAAAATGGGAGAATT
Organism: Acanthosepion esculentum; assembly: GCA_964036315.1. Classification (NCBI taxonomy): domain Eukaryota; kingdom Metazoa; phylum Mollusca; class Cephalopoda; order Sepiida; family Sepiidae; genus Acanthosepion; species Acanthosepion esculentum. Next base: position 121,038,234 of record OZ038476.1, on the reverse strand, counting down.
AATTTCGTCAGATTAGACAATCATTTGATTTAGCTCACGATCACGAGTTCCGTAAACGATTAGAGTCGTAAGGGCGGCACGTGTAATGCGACGGTAGCAGCAGAGATGTGCCTTGGACAAGATAAGCTGACGGAGCCCAACCCTCTCCAGTCTGATTTGAAATTCCCCTACATTTAACCTTATGGTTAGTGAAGTATCAGACAAAGTAAAATTTGGCACATAGTCGACGTTTTCCTTCTCCTAGACTGGTTGAAAACCAAGGCAATAGTAGTCTGACATGTTATTTAACTATAGCTGGATACAAGATGGATTCATACCTTTCGCAAAGCTATTTGCGAGTAAGTGAAATGGAACGAATTCGACTGGAACTTGAACTCCGCTCTCCGATTTCTCAAACCGAGCTGCTATTGTATTACACCACCGCGCATCCAATTTGGCTCAAGATTACATAAAACATAGAGAAGAAAAAATTATAAAATCGAAAGCATATACATAAAGTCGTTATAGCAAAGTAGTTTGCACAGAGGTTCACACACCTAAACCCTTCTTCATCAACTACCTTGGCATGTCCGTAACAAAAGATATCTAGCCATTCAATTGTTGTGACCAATGTTTTGTGTGACTTGAATGAAAGAGGCGTGGGTAGAAAATGGTGGTTGCGAAGATAGATAACAATCGATACTTAACTTGAAATGGCCAAGATTAGTGTTCAGGTAAGCATCCACGTAGGAGTCACTGCCAAAATGTAAGCAGTTCTTTCGAACAAGATTATTGGTACTTTATCTTTAGATTTGTCGCCGATCGAACCCAGAACTCAGCAATCGCGATGAACGGATATTGCCTCAGAGAGACCCCCTTGCCTTGGGCGTCGATTTGGGCTTACACACAGCCCAGACCTAAAGTGAAAACTCGTACATATGATCCATCGCTAATGATGCTGGAGGAATGGTCGCTTCCCTGTACAACTCTAGAAAGTACCTCACTCAACTTGCTATCCTCTAACATTAAAACACCCAGATCAGGTCGAAAATGGACTACTGCTGCTAAATATGGACAAGAGGTAGTCTAAAAGCGCCCCAGGTCCTTGTCGGTGACGATTTGTATTCCACCTTAGAATCCCTTTCTTACAGACGAAACTTCGCAAGCCTCTCACTGATCTATTGCTATTTCCGTGGAAAGTGTTCAAACAAACTACATTCCTTAGTTCCACTTCATGGCTAAAACCCACCATGCCACACATAGCAGTGAGCCACCCTGGGTCCTTGTGAGTGACGATTTGTTTTCCACCCTACAACCCCTTTCTCACAAACGAAAATTTGCAAGCCTCTCGATGCCCTGTCGCTATTTCCATAGTGAGTGTTCAGATAAGCTACCCTCCTTAAATGCACAAGTCCTAATCTTCACGGCTAAGACCCACCATGCCATGCACATTGTATCGAAATACCCTCATTCCCTTTGTATTCCATTCGCGAGATGTAAGTTCCACTCAAGCGGCTTCTTCTTCCGAACCATTGTTTTGTGGAACCGACTCTCAGGTGGTCCCGTCCCTCGATCAATAAAATCTTAACTTGTTCAAGTCAACGGTTAATCGTTATCTCCCACACATGTCCCCATAAGCTATGCCTCTTATTCAGTAACCCTCTACCTCTAGTGGCCCCGGGGCCTTGTGTAGGGCAAAAAATATATGATGGGAATTAGGTTGGTTCGTAGCATCGCGTGTCCTAGCTGTAAAAGTCCGAACTGGTGTAACTGAAGAGGTCATTTTGAACATTGGCCACGGAAAGAGTGCCTACAAAGTTAAGATATTGCATCATAGGAAATGAGGCTGCCGAGTGAAGAATATGACTTAAAGACCGTGTAAAAGATTATGCTCTATCAAAGTAGGAAATAAGAATTGGCCAACACCTAGCTCTGATATTAGAGCAATGCAATATTTTTGTCCTCATCTCTCTGCTGTGGTGATAAAATATGGCCGAAGGCGACAGATACTTAATGGAACGATATAATGAGCCTATGATTTTTACCAGACGGTTATATATATATATATATATATATATATATATATATATATATATATATATATATATATATATATATATATATGGGGGGTATGCGTGTGTGTGTGTGTGTGTGTGTGTGTGTGTGTGTGTGTATTTAGGCAGCAAGTTCTGTTTTAGACATGTCTGACTGAATAAATTACAGACAATATGTCTGCTGATTTTTAATAAAATCCCTTCATACTCACGAATAACCTGCCGTGTATTGATGTTAAAGGATGAGAGAAATGTGCTATAGCTTTTTAAATTTCTTTTATTTTCATTTTTATTTTCATTTCACAATTTATATATATATATATATATATATATATATATATATATATATATATATATTTCTTATATATTTATATATATATATATAATTTACATATATATATATTTCATATATATAAATATATATTTCATATATATATATATTTATATCTGTATATATTTCATATATATATGTGTATTTCTTATATATTTATATATATATTTCTTATATATTTATATATATACATAATTTATATATATATATTTCATATATATATATATATATATATATATATATATATATATATATTCACTGTTTACATCGTTTTGACCGTTGACCTCATCTTTTTGGCCCTATTCACATCGATTTGACTCCCACCATCTTAAGGCGATGTATGTTTCAATTTTAAACCGTCTCTTTATGTACTGTTATTTTTTGGATATCTCAGTATCAGTTAATTGCCTTTAATAACTCAACTCTCAATGTTTTTGTTAAACTCACAATTCTTAGGGTCAAGTCACTATTTTGGATATACTCAATCAATGCGTTTATCCACTGTGTCATGCGCCCTTGGGGATATCAATGAATTTTTAGGGCTTATAATCCTAATGTCTAACTAATATTATTTTACCAGTGTTCATATTACAATTTCCGTTATTGTTGTTCTTCTCTAGCTCTCTGTATTACTGGTTACCGTATTGCTTTTATGGCTATGCTTGACAGGCCTAGGTGATTTGGGGGGATTAGCATATACGCTTATTCCTTAAGTTTACGTATTTTCCAGTGATGTTCTCTATCTATTATTTCAACTTCATCCCAAAGAGAGCGGTGATCTCCCTTTCTCCCTTTTCCCTACATATATGGTCAGCCACAGATGATTCTTCGCCATACCACATAACACTGATTGAAGCAATATATATATATATATATATATATATATATATATATATATATATATACGTACAGAGTGCGATGGGTAAATTGTCACCATTTTATGTTTTTAATCTGGCGCATGCGCGTTGTTGTTTTTTTATTTTGTCAACTGCAGAGTATATTAGGGCCAGCTGGGCACCCACTGTGAGAAAAAGAGCACCATGACGCAATTCTCATCGACAGAAATTTGGAAACGGCATGTTGTACTGATTTTAAACTCCAATACGAGCATTTCAGGGTGTTTCGGTGTCAATCTGAAGACGGGGCAGAGGGTTCAGAAAGGCCTAAATCAAGTGTCTCGATGAGGTAGTGCTGCCCTCGGTAAAGAGGGTGTAGCTGGAATGCACTATGTGTGGCAACATGACACTGCAGCATGTCACGCAAGCAGGCGAACCTAGTTTTGGCCGTCCGACAAATTCTTCGCCCAAATGACCCGTTACATCTGGACACCTGACGCCTTTGATTATTATGTGGGGGGTGCAGTTGAGTGAGAGACCAACAAAACTCCTAATAACACCAAAGATGAAGTGAAGGCAAGGATTATAGCAACATTCACTAACTTAAATAAGGAGACCGTCCAGAAGAGTTGCAGGAGACTCCGATGTCATCTGGAGACCGTGGTTGAAGACAATGGCGATCTTATTGAATAAATTTACTCTTTAGTATTTAAAAATATTTTTTGTGTAATTTTAGTAAATCTATTCGTTAAATCGAGATGTCAGGGTTATTTACTTCTTTGCGTAATTTAAACGACAATTTATCCATCGCATCTGTCTCTCTGTGTGTGTGTGTGTGTGTGTGTGTGTGTGTGTGTGTGTGTGTGTGTGTGTGTGTGTGTGTTTCAGTAATTCTGTATATGGAAAGCAATACCTCATTTCATTTTTTTTTAATTTTCTGGACATAAATTATGCAGAATTTTTTTAAAGCGCTCTGACATACAAGACATTCAAACAATTTCTACATACTATATAACCAGAAAAGAAAAAATGAAAATTACTGGCAGCCAATAAGGAAAGTATAATATATAGGCTATATGACGGTTCCGTATAGGATACAGGTTTGATTCCTGTCAGAGGACGCAAATTTTCTATGAAAATTTCTCGGATATTCAGGCCGGTAAATGTCGTTAATACTGTTTATTATAAACAGAGCATTTACTTAAATATTTGTATCTATAAAAAGAACGTATAAACATAAAAAAAGACTTAAAATAGTTGTCGAACTTTGTCCATTTCATAATGTGTCACGTCATTGTTTACATTTGGATACGCATCAAGCAGATATGAATGTACGAGAGAAAAGCATGGATAATTGTAGTTTAAAATGTATAATAGCTAAAAGTATAGACGGAAGTGCTCGAACCTACAGAACATTCAGACAGTTATATATATATATATATATATATATATATATATATATATATATATATATTCACAGAATGTATCAAAAATAATTTTACAAACATTGGGGGCGCGTACCTCATATCAAAACAAGGACGTAAGTCCATATAAATATATGTCTGAAAATCCTTCGTTTTTCAGTTACTAAAGAAGGTTTACGGTACATGGCTCTTTTGTGGCCATGTAGACTAGGTTACATTTGTCATTCGTGTACATTTGTGGCTAGTCTGTCTTCAACGTTTAACGTGTGTAATAGTGAGTTAACTGGGGAATGTTCCGTTTAAAATGGCAGCATATTCATCTCGTGAGCAAGCAAATATGATTTTTTACATACGACTGGGCGAATGGTAATGGAAACGAGGCTGCATGGTTGTATCAGATTGCGTTTCCAGCACGTAGGCAGCCGAGATATCCAACCTTTGTTACTGTTTATCGTCGCGTTCCTGGGACAGGATCCGTGGCGCTACAAACTATGGATTGAATAAGACTGAGATCCGCTCGTACGCCTGACTATCACGCACAACAGGATAACTTTTGTCGATGGTTTATTTCACAAATTATCGATCCGTTGTTTGTCTCTTCAGCCTCGTTTACGAATGAGGCAACATTTGGAAGAGATGGAATAACAAGTGTACACTAGCAACATTTGTGTCCGGATCGGACTCCCCATGATACAATACAAGCTAGACACCGGCATCAGTTTATCATTAATGTGTGGACTGGAATTGTAGGTGACTGTCTGGTAGCTCAGTATGTTCACCCAGTACGTCTTACAAGAGCTGTCTACAGGGATTTTATTTCGAACATACTCCAGACCTACGCAAGTTTGTACCCTTGGTAATTCCAAGACGCATGTGGTACACGCATGATGGGGCTCCAGCACATTTTCATCACATTAGACGCGATACATTGGCTGATATCTACTATGAAAGATGGATAGTTCTACCGTAAACTTTAAACATAATAACTCAAAAGCGAAGGATTTTGCGGACATATGTTTATATAAACTTTTGTTCTTGTTTTGATGCGAGGAAGCTGCCTCTAATGTTTTGGTAAAAGTATTTTTGATACATACTATATACAGGGTGTCCATGAAGTTCGTGTGCACTTTTTAAAAATTTATAACTTTATTTGTATTTGCGATAGAAACAATTTGTAAAAAAGATTAGAAAGAAGTAAATCTATATGTTTTAAGGTTTTACTGAAATTTTATTTAAGTTTCCACATGTCCACCATCATTAGCAATACAAAGGGTAATACGATTTTGCAGTTCACGGAAAACATTTGCCAACTGATTTACAATAATGCTTGGAATCACATTAGTTATTTTAGCTATAATTAAAACTAGGTATATTAAACTTTATAACATTTTTTACAGATTATTTCTATCGCAAATACAAATAAAGTTATGAATTTTTTAAAGTGCACACGAACTTTATGGACACCCTATATATATATATATATATATATATATATATATATATATATATATATATATATATATATGTGTTACTACCCATATATATATACTACCCATTCAGCACTCTACCAGATGTCCTGGCTCATAGCCTTAAATAGGCTACGATTAAGGACTACAACAGTTAACTAATAAGTTGATACTAAGCTGATTAATATTCGGACTGATCTTACTTCGTTTGGCTATACAGCATTTGACCCTCCTCTATTCTTTGTAAGTTGTTTTGTAACTTATTGTTCTGTGTGTTTTTTTTAACTTATTGGTCTGTGTTTTATTCAGTACCAGTAACAGTTAGCACCGGATACTGGTGCTGAATAAATATATTAAGCACTCATTCTTCTCTATCATTCACCTCGAAAATGCAGCAATATATATATATATATATATATATATATATATATATATATATATATATATATATGTATATATATATACATATATATATATATATATATATATATATATATATATATATATATATATATATATATATTAAAGCATGTTTCAATAAATAATATAGACAAGCATTGTCTATATATTTTAAGTAAGTTCCTTTCATATTATCTGATAAGCTTAATAACATTATCATCGAAAGACAGAAGGAAATCACCATATTGATATATGTTTAAATCCAATCTAAGCTTTCGGCTTACATAAGCCATTATCAAAGATGACAATTACATTTCAATATATCAACCAATAGACGGACAAAACAATAATGATAGTCTGTTTTTGTTGCATTAAAAATTTCAAAGCAACGGTTTTATCGTGTATACGAGACGCGGAACCGAAAATCGCGTCGCTGCTCGGGACGTCACACATGACCACGCGAGAGTGAAAACGAGAAGTATTAAGTATGAGAAGCCGTTGGTATGATAATGTTATTACGCTCATCAGACAAATATGAAAGGAACTTACTTAAAATAAATAGACAAAACTTGTCTATATTATTTAATGAAACATTGCTGACTAAATATACACAATATATATTTATATATATATATATATATATCGATCTGAGTCTGTTTATCTATCTATATATTCATCTATCTATGTCAGTCTGTTCATTATCTATCTATCTTTCTATCTTTCTATATCTCACGTTTTATGTTTTTTCTATTTCTCTGTATTTCATACTCGATCCTTGCGTGTCGGTCTGTTCGTATTCTTTTAATGGTAAGGATAATTATAATATTAACTGTTTCTATATAAGGAAACATTCGGCAGCCAGTGCTACTTTCTGTTCAAAGTCATAAAACTTTCCCTTAAAACAATTTTTCTTGAAACATTTTTCCCACCTCCTGTAGCCGTTACTTAAAATAAATAGACAAAACTCGTCTATATTATTTAATGAAACATGCATTAATGAAAAATTGCTGCCTAAATATACACAATACATATATATATATATATATATATATATATATATATGTATGATGTAATGAATATGCATACACCTGGGTTCCCCCTCACAGTAATATGATTGGCTGGTGTCAGTGATAAATACGTCTATTGCATAAGCCTAAGCATATTGTCTACGACTACGACGAGTACCAGTCGATTACGGCTACCTGCTAGATTGTCCTACCCGTTTACAGTAGCCAAAACCACTTAGCTACTTCGAACAAATATATCCCTTTCCGGAACATAACAATATATAGTGCATATATGTGGACAATAAACGATTTTGAAAATATTCTATATTTGTGTTTATCTCGAAAAAATAGAGAATGATTATTAAATAGAAAAAATGCCTCAGTTCTCGTAGACGACCTCGATGCGGCCTCGGGAGCGATTATATATCGGGACCAGGTGTTTATCGTTCTACTTTTGCTTTTCGACGAAACTCCAGACACAGAAGAGAAGAAACTTCAGCTCAAGAGTGTGAACAGGTCACTTATCGTTTGTGTTGTAATTGTAAAAAGTCTCGGCAAACCTATTCCTGGGTAGCGGAGGACATGTGGAAAGTATTTCTGCTGAATCACACACAGCCACCTTCTCTTTCGACGACTTGTACCCCGTCTCGCGCAGCAAGATGTAGACAGTGTCATTTTTTCTGATGCTCGGCGTGACATGGCCCTCGGATCACCATAGCCGATGGCTATCACCAAGTATAACTTTGGACACCGAATAAAGTCATCTATTTTGTCTCTGCTTCACCTGGTTGTTTTCAAAAAATCGTTATCTCTAAGCTGTCGTGAACGTTACGATACTTTCATGACTTTTCACTTCCTATAAAAGATTCTAAACTCCCATGTTAAGGCTCTCCATACATGTCATAGGAAAAAGGTAAATGCCAAATTCAAGCATATACTGATCCACACTTTATATATATATACATATATATATATATATATATATAATTAAGTAATTCATTGAGTCTGAAAGAAACCTCAACAGAATGCAGAAAACACTGGACGGCCGTTTCGTCCTATATTTGGGACTCTATCAGCAGTGCGCATCCACTACTAAGAATTGAAACCCTGACAGTTAGCTTGTCAAGGAAACACCATACCAACTGTTCCAAAGGGGCTCGGCGACGAAGAGATAGCAAATCAGACTCAATATAGCGCCGCTCGCTCACATATTCCGTGGTGGAACTCAACTGAAGTTCTCTGTAACCATAGGATTGTGCCCTCTGGAGCCACGACTACTATCACCAAGCCACTCAAAGAGAAGCATTAGAAGCCGGATCAAGCAATGATATACATATGATAGATATCGTAAGGAGGATTTGATAATTATGATTAAGTAATTCATTGAATGTGAAAGAAACCTCAACAAAATGCAGAAAGCACCGGACGGTCGTTGGAACAGTTGGTATGGTGTTTGCTTGACACCCTAACTGTTAGGGTTTCAATTCTCGGTAGTGGATGCTCACTGCTGATGAGTCCCAAATGTAGGACAAAACGGTCGTTCAGTGTATTCTGTTGAGGTTTCTTTCAGACTCAATTAATTACTTACTTATAATTATTAAATCCTCCTTACAATTTCTATCATATATATGTAAGTATTCCTATTTATATAAATGTATTCCTATATATATATATATATATATATATATATATAAATGAACATTGAAGTCAGCACATACAAGTGACAGGCTGTTTCATGCTAGACGCATTCGTCAGGCCATACGATTGCGTCTAGCATGAAACAGCCTTTCGCCTCTAAGTGTTGACTTCAATGTTCACTTTTATATTTACACACGCTCTATCTCTGATATTGAGCACGTTATCTCATAAATATAGCACACCTTAGGAGTACATTTCTTCATATATATATATATATATATATATATATATATATATATATATATATATATATATATATATATATATATATATATATATATGAAGTTAATGGCCGGAGTTGAATTAGACTCGGAAACGGTAGTATTAAAAAGTGCTCAATAGATTATAAAAAGATAAAAATTTAACATGCTAAGCATTTATGCATAAAAAATTAGAAAATCATCCAATTTCGCTACCTTGCTTTCAAACTTTCGGTATCCTCAGGCGATTTTGGTCACTTGATTTCCTAACGTTTTATTCTTTTTAAATAAAAATTTATGAAGGCTATATATGAAGGCTTTTAAAATAAATAAATAAATAAGGGCAAGGCGCGAGGTAGGGTAGAAGATGAGGAGGAGGAGGTGGAGGAGGAGGAGAAGGGAAAATCAAGTGTTTTGTAAATGAATCGGTGGGAGATTAGATAAAATATACATACGTCCTTTTCATCCCACTTCATAAGAACTCAAAAGAAACGTTTTAGTATGTGTCCAACGGATCATAATTCCCGAAGATTTTTTTGGTCAGAAAATGTTATTATAACTAATTTTTCTTGTTGACAAAGCCATGTATTTTTTTTTTAAATAAAGCGTTCATATTTTTTTTTTATTTTGAAAGAAATAAAGTGTTAGAAAATTGACTGAAATCGCCTCAACATAACGAGAGGTGTTAATAAAACAGAGCTCAATATAATCTATTAAATATATATAATAATAAATGGATTTTTTTATTAATCCGACAGATTTTTATCAATTCAAACGTTATTTTCAATGGATACACGTATTGGAGTAAACGTTCCGTTAATTTATCAAATAATATATTTATATCTACTGGCCTGAATTTTGGAAAGACCTTATTAAAGAGAGATTTACGCTTTTTAACAGCATTCGTATATAACGAGAGCACCCTTCGTATCCTCCCAGAAAGTGCAAATCTTTCCAACGTTCAGGCCTGAAGACGTAAGTAAATAAATATACTATTTAATAAATAAACGGGGCGTCTACTCAAATAGGGATATCCAATAAAAAATAACGTTTAAAGTGATAAAAATATGTATCTATTGAACAATTGCTGCGATATTCAGCATTTTTTATCCATAAATATAGCATACATTAAAAGTGTGTATATATATATATATATATATATATATATATATATATATATATATATATATATATATATATATATATATATATATATATATATATATATATATTGCTGTTCGATAAAAGTGACTCACCTGATTTTTTAACTTAAAAATTTTTTCGCCTATTGTTTTTGGGGTCAAACTAATTTTTAATCTTACTAATGTAAAGACCCCTTCCCGACCACCTAATAAAAAAGTTTACTCACCATAAGGTATTCTATTGATAATTATAATTGTGGATATAAATGAGATTTAGAGAAAAAAATCTGTGCAAAAAAAGTGACTCACTTATTTCCTGCAACTGGTAATCAATAGAAACATAACCGAACAGCTTTCAATAAAGAATAATAGAGGTATAATTTATTTATAATAGGTAATGTAGTTCGAAATATTTAATAATCTATGTGTCCTCCTTTATTTTGAATAACCTTTTCAACCCTTTTTGGCACTGACTTGATTAGGTTCTGGCAAATCTCATCTCCAAGTATTGAATTCCATTCGGATATGAAATTCACAATCAAATCCTTTGTTACTCAACTGCTTCCTCGAGAGCTTGTACTTTATAATGCTCCATAAGTTTTCTATGAGGTTGAGGTCAGGAGATTGGGACAGCCGTGTCATAACACTCACCTGCTTCTCATCAAAAGTATTTCTTCATCAATTTTAATTTGTGACAGGGAGCATTATCATGCATAAAAATGAGCTTGGCGGAGTCGATTTGCACCCTTTCAGCAGAAGGGAGCAGACAAGACTCTTCCATGAAAAGAAAAGCATCCCCAGAACATTATACTGAACGGATGCTTGGCAGTACTTACTGCTAAATTCAAAGAGCTTTCAAAGCTTCTTCTTCGGATTTTGGATCGCTTATCCTTTGAATTTAGCTCAACTTTCGTTTCATCGGAGAAGAGAACATTTAGTAAAAAAAAATCAGGTGAGTCACTTTTATCCAACTGCACTATATATATATATATATATATATATATATATATATATATACTAATTGCCTGACCGCACATGGTTGTGGATAATGTCTGAAAGCTTCATATTTTTTACCCTTATATACACTGCGTTATTCGCAAATTGTAAAAATACAATAATCTATTAAACAGACAGAACTAGTTGGTTGTATTTAATAACTTGCTTGCGTGAATATATATATATATATGTGTGTCTGTGTGTGTGTTACTTCAAATGTTATTTTAGTGGATACCCGTTTTTGAGTAGAAGCTCCGTTTTATTTTAAACTCTATTTATTTCGTCTACCGGCCCATGCGATCGACAAAACTCCGACAGGATTCGAACCTGCGTCAACATTTGCAGGCGAAATCACCGGTGTGCTTTAACCGCTCGGCTACGAAGAGCTTCGCAATCAAGCATGATTCTATTTGTCTTTAAAATGTCATAAAATCTGTATGTGTGTTTTAAAGGCGAAAAAAACTTGCTTAATTTAGAAGGTCTTCGTAGCCGAGCGGTTGAAGCACACCAGATAGGACGGTGGTGTCTCCTGTAAATGGGGATGCCGGTTCAGATTCTACCAAAGGGTATATTTATAACTTTTCCTGTGTTTGCACGCAAGCAGACGAAATATATACTGCTAAAAATAAAGCGGAGAGTCTACTCAAATACAGGTATCCACTAAAAGAAAGTTTGAAGTAATATATATATATATATATATATATATATATATATATATATATATATATATATATATATATATATATTAAAATAAAGAGAAAGAAAAGTAAGATCTATAATCCAGTGTTCTTAGGAATTATTTTTATTTTTGAAAAACAGTGCTCAATACAATTCTGCAGAGCATAAATATTATAAATTTACTAATTTAAAAATAGGGTTTCATCGCTACACAAGAATTACCATGTTTCAAAAACAGAAACTAAAAACTTCAAATTTAATTATAGAATTTGGAATTCCAAAATTCGCTTGAAAATGAAACAGTACCAGAGACTTTAATTTAATTCTATAATTAAATTTGAAGTTTTTAGTTTCTGATTTTGAAATACGGTAATTCCTGTGTAGCGATGGAACCATATTTTTAAATTAGTAAATACATATATATATATATATATATATATATATATAGATAGATAGATAGATAGATAGATAGATAGATAGATAAGAATGCCACTTTCACTATAGGCTTAATATTTATCGCAATGGGATTAAGTCGTTTCCCCCGCGAAAAATTATTACCTGCAGAACAACATTTACGCATAGAAGAACATGATTTTAATAACCATGCAAAATTTACTATTATAGAAAGAATAGAATTAGAAACAAAAGACAAACTTAGGAAAATACAAGAACATGAAGACAAATAGACTTTGCGCCTCAAAACACATTCTCCAGACGGATTCAACAACAAACTAAACAGAACAGATAGAATTAAAATATAGGGTGACCCAAAAAACGGGAACTTTTTAACAATCCAATAAAACCAAGTGTGATGGAAGAAAAATATTTAATTCATAGTAATTGAAACCTTGAAACATGCCATTTAAGAAACAATAATGGAATTTACATTTTTTTTAAATTACGTCCTGTAGATGGCGTCCTCCTATACGAATCTATTCTTGAAATCTGCTGTTGAGATTCCTCATTGACTGCTGCAACATCTCAGCTGGGATACTGTGAATTTCATTCTCGTTACTAAAATGGCGAAATGTTTACTTGCTCAAGGTCACTGTCTCGCAGTGTTGCCACTTGCTCATGTCTGGCAATACGCACTTCAAAAATTCCCGCTTTTTGGGGGTTAGCCTGTATAAGCCCATAGATAACTCCCATTTTCTCCCTCAGATATTATATTCTCTGTATAGTTGAATATACTCTTCTGGTACTCCATAGATGATGACACCACCCATGAAGGGCTTAGGCTGTCTCCTCTACCACCCTTCCCTCATTCAGACTAGACATACATTAAATACACTCACCAAAAAATTAAAAGGTAACATACACATAACACATAACACAGACAAAGAAAAGCTGTCAAAATGACTGAAGAGTTACATTTGAGATTCATGTGTCTCCCGATCTCTCCTTGAAAACAACATGAAAAAGATCTTTGACCAATCCCACAACTGACACAAATAAAAACTACGGGCCAAGTTCAATTCCCTCAGTGACCTTCATACACTACTGTAGTCCACTGCTACTAACAAGCATGAATATTTCCCCTAATGATGGCAATGCTTGCTAAAAACTAGTCAAGAAATCCAATTAAAATATAAAACAAAAATATTAATGTACAACCCAGTGTGTCTGATATTTTAATTTTTAACAATTTTTATTGTTCCACACACACACACACACACACACACACACACACACACACACACACACACACACATATATATATATATATATATATGTATGTATATATATATATATATATATATATATATATATATATATATATATATATATATATATATACATATAGCATAATGAGAGGCCACGTATACTTTCTTGATATGTATATAATATCTGGATAAAATAAATGAAACAAAATTGGGTGTTTTTTTATGAAAGTATTTATTTCTGTGTTTTTGTATATATTTATTTATTTAATATTTCAGACCACCTAGGTCTTTCCTCAGAAATCAAATGAGATACTGTGTTTGTGTGTTTCTTTACAGCGTTTGTTTACAACGTTTGTCGTGAAGACTTCCGCCAAAAATTCAAACAAAGTCGCATTGCACATCACGTGACATATTAAATAAATAAATATTATTAAATATATATTATTATTAAATATATTAAATAAATAAATATATAGAAAAACACAGAAATAAATACTTTCATAAAAAAGCACCCAATTTTGTTTCATTTATTTTATCCAGATATTATATATATATATATATATAATATATATATATATATATATATATATATATATATATATATATATATATGTAAGCAAATATGTGGATGTAGATCCGACGGTATGATGAAAATGTGGAAAAGACAAAGCAAAATACAAATATGTGAGTTTACTGTTTTTTATTTTGTTTTTGTTATTTTGTCGACGTCAGACGTTTCGGTCAAATAGACCTTCCTCAGGACATGGTTAATGGAGACATATTTATATTAGATTTAAGTTAAATGAAGAGACGATATAAACAGGACTAGTCAGAAACAGAAAAACTGAAATTCTAAAGTCAGAGTATTCTTTCTTGGAGTCGGATACGCTGGCGCCGCGTGGGCGGCGATGCGAAAACGTACTCCCAGGGAAGAGATTTTATCCTAAATGGAAAAGGCGGGGATATTTAAAACTATAGCTTATCGGTACGTTTGTCGAGCATTAATCTTGCTAGAAAAGTTGATATATTAAAGAAACCTTGTCTGGTGTTTATTGTGTGTGAGGTGGCTATCATGCCAGCCTCGTAAATCTGCCTAAGGTTTTTATTGTGGATATATTTTAAAATCTTCACAGAGTCGAAATCAAAATTGTGATCAGATTTGGCTATGTGTACAAACAAAGCACTACTTAAATTACCGAGGCGAATATCTCGTTTATGTTCGGAAATGCGAGATTTCAAGGACCTCCCTGTCTCGCCTATATAACTCAAGTTGCAGTCTCTGCATGGTACGTGATAGACGCAAGCATCGGATGTAATATGCTGTCTGCTGGTATTATTTAATATACTGCGGATAGTTTTAGTGGGTAATGTAGTATATATGTATATATATATAACCAAATCTACTGTATATACACACATACATACGCACACACAGACATCTGGAAGTCCTCATCCATTGTTCCTGTCTTCAAGAACTCTGTTGACCCCTCCGACCCTTCTAATTACCGTCCTATCAGTCTCCTACCCCTATTCGGCCACGTCTTCGAAGCCCTTATCAACACCGAAGTGATTAATCACCTGATATCCCATGATCTGCTCTCAGACAAGCGGTATGGTTTTCGCTTTGCCCGATCTACAGCCGATGTGCTTACGGTCATCACTGAATTGGTCTACCAAGCTATTCATAATAACGGTGAAGCTCGTGCCGTGGCCCTAGACATCTCCAAAGCGTTTGATAGAGTTTGTCATGCCGGACTTCTTCGCAAGATTCAGGGTTATGGTATTACAGGTCGATTTTTTGACCTAATACAATCATTCCTGTCAAACCGTGAATTGAAGGTCCTTCTCAATGGATTCATCTCCAGCTCATATCCCACTAACGCAGGTGTTCCTCAAGGCTCCATCCTAGGGCCTACTCTGTTCTTCATATTCATAAACGATCTTCCTGACGCCATAGATTTCCAAGTCGGCATCTATGCCGATGACACCACAATTTACTCATGCTTCAAAAACAAATCTAGTATTGCTGACAAAGTTAACCTGGCAGTTCGACTCGAAAAGGACCTACAATCGGTTGTGAACTGGGGCAAGAAATGGTTGGTTAATTTTACGCCTCTAAAATAAAACTGCTCTCTATTAACCACCACAGGGATCCATCCCTGCATCCCATTAGAATGTCTGAAGACCAGCTTCTCGAGAGCTCCTCTCTGCGGCTGCTCGGTCTCACGCTGTCCGCTGATCTGAGATGGAACGAATACATCGAGTCAATTGCTTCATCCACCGCAAGGAAAGTTGGCTCCATGTGCCGAGCCAGGAAATTTTTCTCCCCGGAATCGATCCTCCAAATCTATAAATCAACCATTTGCCCTTGCATGGAGTACTGCTGCCATATATGGTCTGGAGCCCCTGCTGTTTGCCTCAGGGTTCTTGATAAGATCTAGAGACGGATATGCAATGTAATTGGCCCTGATCTGACATCCCGTCTGCAGTCCTTCTCTCACAGACGCGCCGTTGCCTTGCTCTGTCTTTTTTACAAATATTTTCACGGTAATTGCTCCGATGAGCTGCTTTCGCTTGTCCCTAGGCCTCATGAATTTAAACGTCCTACGAGGCTGGCATCCCGTTCCCACCCCTTCACCGTTGAAACTGTTAGATGTAGACGTCTCTTCTACTCCAATAGCTTAATGTCTCGCACATCTCGCCTGTGGAACTCCCTTCCTTATTCCTGTTTCCCTGACAAATATAATCTCCAACTATTTAAGTATAACGTCAATCGACATCTCCAGTTGCCTTGATCTATCTACTTCCCTTCTCCACATCCTTTCACCTTTCATTCCTATCTGCTCTCGCTCCAAATCTTCTGTAACCCCCTTACCTTGATCGATCCACCATCTTTCTCCACATCCCCTCCATTACCACTCCTATCTGCTCTTCCTCCAAACCTTCTGTAACCCCTTGCGTGCTAGTGGCTTCCAGCCTTGCTTGGGGTGATAAGCTTTTATATATATATATATATATATATATATATATATATATATATATATATATATAGGGGTTGGACAAAATAATTGGAACCGGTTCAAATTCCACTACTATATTTCAAAGACCTATTATATTAAGAACGTTAACTAAAACTCCGTAATTTCAGGTTATATCTATTGTAAATACGCTTATTTATCTAATTTACTGCCGTAGTAAAATTTAAGCTAAATGCGTGACCTCTCCGAGTTCGAAAAAGGACAAATTGTTGGAGCTCGCATAGCAGGAGACACGATCCCTAAGGTTTCTGAACTGTTTGGTTTTTCAAGAGCTACCATATCAAGAAATATGACACAGTTCGAGAAACAGGGCAAAACCTCTAGCAACCGTAGCAATTCGGGCCGGACTTGCAAACTTACTGACAGGAACCGACGTGCATTGAAACGCAATGTGGCAAAAAATCATCGGACTACTGCGGCCAAAGTGACTGCTGAGTTGAATAATCATCTGAACAATCCAGTTTCTACTAAAACTGTTCGTCGTGAGCTCCATATAGCTGCATATCATGGAAGAGCCACTGTAAGGAAACCTCTTCTCTCCACTGGCAGCATTCAAAAGAGGTTAAAGTGGTGCAGAGATCACAATGCCTGGCCTGCAGACTAATTGAAGCAAGTAGTATTCTCAGAAGATTCCAGTTTTTCTTTTCCCAACGTCAGGGCGAGTTTATGTGTGGAGGCAGCCCAAAGAACTTACAAACCTGACTGCCTTCTTCCAACATCACTAATCTACTTCCATGCTGAAGCATGGAGGTGGATTAGTGATAATTTGGGCCGTCATATCATACAAAATTCTCTGTTCAGTAGTTGCCCTACATGTTAGAATCAACAGCAAAGATTACCTGAACATTTTGGGAGATCATGTTCATCCAATGGCCAATACTTTATTCCCTGATGATGATTGCATCTTCCAAGATGATAATGCGCCAATACATACCGCTTGAGTGGTTAAGAATTGGTATGAAGAGCATGAAAGTGAGCTAGAACACATGGAGAGGACTCCCCAATCTCCAGATAGCAATATTATTGAACATTTGTGGTGCATTTTGGAGCGACAAGTTAGGAGCCACTATCCTCCACTGTCGTGTCTTAAAGAGCTGGAGCAGGTGTTAATGGAAGAATGGCTGAAAATTCCTCTGGATGAAGTCAGGAAGCTGTATGATTCCATTCCTAGACGTATGAAAGCTGTGTGTGAGGCTAAAGGGGGACCAACTCCATATTAAATAAATATTCTTTGAATTTAACAAGTGCTTCAATTATTTTGTCCAACCCTTGTATATATATACACACACACACACACATATATATATATATATATATATATATATATATATATATTGCTTAGCACTTTTATATTTATCAGGGATGTTTTCTCAGCATCGGAGATCGAGCTTGAAAGTCATATTCAACATGAAAATTTTCGTCTGTCGATATGATAGATAGATAGATAGATAGATAGATAGATAGATAGATAGATAGATAGATAGGAAAAGACTGAGATAGATAGATAGATAGATAGATAGATAGATAGATAGATAGTAAAAGACTGAGATAGATAGATAGATAGATAGATAGATAGATAGATAGATAGATAGATAGATAGATAGAAAGATAGATAGGAAAAGACTGAGATAGATAGATAGATAGATAGATAGATAGATAGATAGATAGATAGATAGATAGATAGATAGATAGTAAAAGACTGAGATAGATAGATAGATAGATAGATAGATAGATAGATAGATAGGAAAAGACTGAGATAGATAGATCGATAGATAGATAGATAGATAGATAGATAGATATATAGATAGATAGATAGATAGATAGATAGGAAAAGACTGAGATAGATAGATAGATAGATAGATAGATAGATAGATAGATAGATAGATAGATAGATAGGAAAAGACTGAGATAGATAGATAGGTAGATAGATAGATAGATAGATAGATAGATAGATAGATAGATAGATAGATAAATCGATCGATCGATCGATAGATAGATAGATAGATAGATTAAATAGCTTTCGATTTCTACATATGAGTGCCCAACAGTTGAGAACTGTCAAAAAATTAGTAACTTAAAATATTCGATAAGTGTATTGAGAATAAACATGACATCGTATTCAAGCCAGACTTTGGTTTTAAGGAAGGGGCTGCCTATTCTTGCATGGAATCTATTAAAAGACCTTTGCTGCCTAAGATCAGATCATCTTTTGAAGAAAACCAGTGTTTCTCATTCAAAGAGCAAATCAGAGTTGCAAGACAACGTTTGTCTTTCATTGTTGCAACTATGAAATCTTTTATGACTTTGATGTGATACAAATTTTATGCTTCAAAGGGAAACGATCACCGGAAGAGGTTCTCTGGATCCTGATTCACAAGATACACCAATAACTTGCATTCCAAATATTACCGAAGACGAGTAAAATGTAATTTATAGAAACGCCATTCAAACGTCAACTATATATTATTCTTTGAATTAATCTGGCACTTATTCGTTGTTTTTAGAACTACGTTTCGGCCGATGTTTTCTCTGGCTATCTTCAGTTGCATGTTGTATCCAGTGTTATTTGAATGCATTCTCGTACTTTCTCTGTTCATAGGAATTTTTAAAGTAATACCAATCCTCCCTTCTCAGTAATGAGATATTCCTTAATCGTAAGAGAAAGCATAACTCTTCGCCTATAAGCTAACATACATTTCTATAACGAATAGAGACTCCCATTAGTACAACGGGGAGAACAGGATGCCTATACATAGTTAAGAGATACGGTGGAGTAATGGATAGCGGCTCGGATTGAGGAATCGGAGAGCCGATTTCGAATCCCAGTCGAATCCATTACATTCACTTACGTGCTAATACCCTTGGGAGAGGTATGACTCTTTACTTGTCCCCCCAGCTGTGGGTAAATAGCAGGAGAGACCTGTTTCTATAGCCTTGGATGGCAACTGATCTACCACAGAAAAAAATGGCAACCTACCTAATCAGTCATGTATCGGAAGATATATATATATATATATATATATATATATATATATATATATATATATATATATATATATATATATATATATATATATATATATATATATATAGTAGTGCTGACCGATCGTATCCAAGTATGCCTGTTTAATAAACTGGCTAGCCAATCCCTGTTGCAGACGCCTGTTCAGTCACATTTGTGTTTGTTCGACATCCACAGTGACCCCCTGTGGCTTATACTTCAACTATGCTGAGAGGACCTTAGTTATAGTTTCTGGGAGAGAGCGCCTTATCTGGCGTGATAAACAGTCTGAACAAGGACATGCTCTCAAACCCTCGGTAACGATGACTTATGACTGATGACTTCTTGCTAGCATAACCATCGACGGCTTCCAAATATTTCCGTCGGCCCAATTTAAATGATATGGCTTGCGTCAACCCGTGATATCATTTCCAAATGTGCCTCACGCAGGGATCGCCTCTCCAGGCCGTTAACAGCAAAAAGATAAAACATCCATGATGAGATTCGCCTGAGAAAAGACGCATCGTTATGTGTTGAAACACGACTTACATATTTTTTGTAATATCATAAAATAAATATAAAATAATTTATTATGTACGACATTGCGTTACTCAAATATATATTTATTTGCATGACATGTTTGGATTTATTTATAAAGAAAGAAAGAAATTAGAATAAATATACTGGCATAATAAAACTTATGACACGCCTTCAAAAGATTTTTTATCAATATTTTTAATCAGAATTGATAGATAAGCAAAAACCTATTATTTTCGTATCATTCTCCCAAGATAAGGAGAGTTTTGTTGAAGAAAACATTAATTTGTTTAATAAAACCGGATCTTGTATGGTTTTGATACAAAATTATTCATGGTTATTGGGACAAAAACTTTTATTCAAATAAATTCAAGGCAGAATCATTCAGTCTCCAGGGAGGATTGCTATTTGAATCATTAAACAAGAAGTATGATATATATATATATATATATATATATATATATATATATATATATATATATATATATATATATATATATATATATATATATATATATATATATAACACGAAGTATAATAGGCGTGCGTGCGTGCGTGCGTGCGTGCGTGCTTGGTCGAGTGGTTAGAATGTTTACCTTTAATATCCTAAAATTAATAATATTGCTCTGCTATGTATTGAATTCTCTTTTAAATTAAACGTTACGAACGTTGGAAGGGTACTTTATTTGTTCTTATCGTACCTAAATTTTATATTTTAATATTGATTTCTCAGTGTTCTATATCATTCATCAATCTTTCCCTCTTTTATTTTGTTATATTTTTTTTTACTATTTCCACCATATTTCTTCTCCGCCATATTTCCACCATAACATTCTTGCAACAGCATTTAAATCCTTCCCAGATATCTTCTACGGCTGAATATTGTTTCCATTTTTGTATTCACTGACACCTTGTATAGTCAGTAGTTCGAATAGGACATTGTTTGGACGTTTTATTACACCGACAATTGAATGTACGAGTAATTTTTTTAAAGCGTTTCACCCCAAACAAGGCGGGAAGCAACTAGCACGCAAGGGGTTACAGAGAGTTGGAGCTAGAGCAACGAGGAGTGATAGAGGAAAGGATGAAGAGATGGATAGGCATCTGGAGACGTCGACTGACATTACATTTGAATAGTTGGATATTATAGCTATCAGGGAATCAAGAAAAGGGGAGGGAGTTCCACTGGCGAGAAGTGCGAGACATGAAGCTATTGGAGTAGAAGAGACGGCTTCATTTAACAATTTCGACAGTGAAAGAGTGAGAGCGAGATGCCAGCCTAGTTGAACGCTTAAATTCATGAAGTCTTGATTGTTCGTATAATCGATTTTTCGAGTAATTGATTGCTCTGGGAATTTGATTTTTCTTATAATTGGTTGTTCGAATAATTGATAGTTCGTGTAATTGATAGTTCGGAAAATTCATTGTTTGAATAACTGTAAATGATCGTTCGAATAATAGATTGTTTGAAAAACTGAATCTTCAAATGATTAATTGTTCGGTAGTTCGAGTAATTGATTGTACGGATAATTGATCCAGTCCTGCAAGTAAAGGCTTGCTGAATACATAAAATAAAACATTGCAAAGAATTTGCTTACATTATTTGAGGACACATGGCCAAGTGGATAAAAGCGTTGGTTGGATCCAGTGACTTGATCCAAAGCGTTTTGAGTTCAGTACCTGGCTATTTGGAGAGTTGAATAAAAGGGAAATGACTGAGACATCTAAAAGAGGCATGGTACGAGGAACTAGAACAAGCTACACTGATGGACGAAATAAAGGGTTCTGTTCGAAATTCCAATCACCTGACCAAATCTGTCGGTTTCGATCCCGGCTTGAAGCAATTGGACGTCTAGCCGCGCTGAAGAGCTGTGATACAGCGAAACAGTCTGTCTGTAGATGATAATATATATATATATATATATATATATATATATATATATATATATATATATATATATATATATATGGAGAGAGAGAGACAGAGAGAAGTTTGCCATTGCAGCATACAATGTTGGTT
The DNA here is from genome assembly GCA_964036315.1 of Acanthosepion esculentum. Lineage (NCBI taxonomy): Eukaryota > Metazoa > Mollusca > Cephalopoda > Sepiida > Sepiidae > Acanthosepion > Acanthosepion esculentum. Next base: position 121,015,764 of record OZ038476.1, on the reverse strand, counting down.
CTGATATTTGAATGGGTGGTCCGAAATTATGGCCTAATGTAGGGATATGGGGAGGTAAACGCTAGGATTGTACGACCCTGGATGATGCTGGAGAAATATTTTTTCCATTCCACCCCCTCATTCTTTCCACTCCCACTCCTCTTCATAACTTCCGGTACCGCATTAAGATTTTTAACTTCTTGTGTTTGTCGCTAATTAGTTCGCCAAGTTAACCACCTGATGAGTCTTTGGCGGTCGAAGCCACTGTAGTGTTCGATTCAGCGTTTCAGTCTTTTTAAGATATTAAATCGCTCTACAGTTTTGATTTTTCTTACTTGAAATTGAGCACATTTTAACGCATACGATCTTAAAACCACTATTTAATGCCTGCTTATTTCGGTATATATATATATATATATATATATATATATATATATATATATATATATATGTTGGGGTGTGGAAGTGAATGCTGGACAATTTCCTCTCACTTGGAGAGGAAGCAACATTTATGTGGTTCTACAGAAGGATGCTGAGAATGCTGCGGATGACCGTGTATGCAACAAGGAAATGGGAACAAATAGGATACTTACAATTAGAATCAGAAATAGTAAGTTGATATTTTGGGAATAAATGATGAGGCAAGTGGGCTAGGGAAATTTGACACTCACAAGACCTATTAAAGACAAGAAATGCAGAGGGAAAATAATGAGTAACCTACCTAACGAGCATGTGTAAGTGCATGACAGATCAAGGATAAAAAGTGATAGTAACGAGATAAAAATGAAAGGAAGCTGTGGGAACCCGTGATCAAACAGGTCCTGAAGTGACACGGCACATAGCGGAAATCCATCGTTAAATAACAAAAATATGGGGCTGAAACTTTTAAGGAACCATAACGTAATTATAAAGAAAAATGCTTTTACGCACTCGCACAGGAAATGCACTGAGTTCGTTGAAGATGCTAAGTTCACGCGAATAAAGTTCATTGAGGTGGTTGATATTTCGCGGGGAAAACATCCTGTCGTTGTTGCTTGAGGTTCTTTTTGTTTCTTAGCTTTTGTCAACGATAGCATATGACGAAAATGCCTCAATTTAACCGAATCTACTTATTCTTCATAGCATTATATGAAAAGTCGCAAACTGTCGATAGCATCGTTAATGGAGACTGCAGAAAATGCCGGCATCTATCATACAAGCTATTTCGTGAGCACAGTTTAAAGTTACCGAATATCATCAAGGCTGCTGACCGCTTTCTTCTTCAACAGAAAAACCGATAAAACAATAAACACTAAACGAAGTCGTTATTATTATATATTTCGTGTACTTCTAAATTTAGTTCAAATAATCTGAAATCAGACGACACATTACTAGCAAAAGGATGAGCCCATATGCAAATCGAAGATACCATAATCAAAAAAGTACAAAAATTTAAATATCTGGGAAGTGTTTTAACCGAGGACGGAAAGAGTGACACTGAAATCCGATATACAGTCTGTTTGTGGATAATAATAATAATAATAATAATAATATATATATATATATATATATATATATATTATATATATATATATATATATATATGATTTAATCATTTCAACACAAACCAAAGAAAATGAGAAGACGTTAGTGAGGAGAAAAGGACAATGAAAGATTAGGTTTCAGGAACGCAGAAGTGGGCGATGGATGTTACATTTACATTCCTGAGAAGCAAAATAAACAATCAGAATAGAACATCTAGCTAATTCAACAGTAAAATGATGAGACCTAGCTTCCATCTGCTTAAATTTATGCGGCCGGGATTTCATTAGAACAACTATCATGTAAATATGTATAGTAATGACAGATAGAAGCTCCGTCACGGCGTTGAGAATGGGACTGGAGACCATATGCCAGCTCAGGACATTATCTAAGCTAGACTGTGACATTATTGTTTCAAAACCCTCCGAATATATATATATATATATATATATATATATATATATATATATATATATATATATATATATATATATATATATATATATTACGTTCCGTAAACAGTATATTTATTTATTTTCGTTTACCGGCCTAAATATTCGAGAAATCTTATCAGTGAAGAATATGGCTCTCAAAATAGATATATCTACTCAGTTAGGTATCCTAATGTAAATAAACCAATTTGTAAAGAAAGGGGATGGATTTTCTATTTATTGTATAAGAAAATGAAAGTCCTCCACTTTTCTTTATATATATATATATATATATATATATATATATATATATATATATATATATATATATATATATATATGAACTTAATGGATTTTATTTTAATCCGATATTTTGATTATTTCAAACGTTATTATAGTAGATACACCGTATATCAATAGACGCCTCAATCACAGTCATGGGACACATTTTTCTTTATTAAGATTCCCCGATAATAACGTTTGAAATAACAATAATATATATATATATATATATATATATATATATATATATATATATATATATGTGTGTGTGTGTGTGTGTGTGTGTGTGCGTATATATATATATATACATATACACACACACACACATAAGAAATTATTCAAATCTACAAGAATTTCTATCATACATACATATATATATATATATGTATGTATAAGAAATTATTCAAATCTACAAGAATTTCTATCATACATACATATATATATATATATATATATATATATATATGTATATATATATATATGTATGTATGTATGATAGAAATTCTTGTAGATTTGAATAATTTCTTATTTATTAGCTGTTACCCCTGACTTCGCTGATGTCAGAGTTTTCGGCAGTTGTAACTTCCTACCAAACAAAACGCAAGAAATATCTAGAAAATTGCAAATCTATAGAAAGGGTCTCGTTTTGAATTCATACATTCAACATCGTATTTTTTTTATCGTGCAGCCCGAACCAAGTTGATAATGCCAGTAAGACACAAGATGTTACTGGGAGTGAAAGTGAATGAAAAGACTTTAGCTAGGAGTGAGGAAAGGATAATAAATGAACAGGGTTCAGAAAGACAGAAGATGGCGATTGACGTTACATTTAAATTTTTGAAGATTGTAGGTTAGACTATTGCTTTTCCAACCGCGTTACGCTAGGCAGGCGTCAGACACATACATTTATCAACTGAATTTATGGCTCTCAATTTTTAAAACCTACGAAGTGTTGCAGTTTCCATATATATTGTTAAATGAAGAAAATATTTCGATATTACTAAGGGTGTTTTTTTTTCAGCTACAGTGCTTTGTAATGTTGCAACATTACGAAAACGTTGGGGAGGAGTGGTCAGTTTGGTGGGGGGTGCAGCAAAAGAGGAATAGCGATCCCCAAGCTACCTACATTTGGGGCGATCGCAAAGGTCAATACAACCGAGGTGCAGTGGAAGGGCCTAGCTCTGGTAGAAAGCCCAAGGGATCACCGTTGTCTACTGTGTCTCGCGAAAGTAAGCAGTCAGGAAAATAGTTTATTGCCACATTGCAGTTACGTCTCTGCAAAGCCACATATCCACCAACCAAAACACAAGATGTTTGCCGTGTTGTGAGAACATTCCAAATTAGCTGGAAATATGGGTACAGTTTATATATATATATATTTTTTTTTAAGCATATCACCCCAAGCAAGGCTGGAAGCCACTAGTACGCAGTGGGTTACAGAAGGTTTGGAGGAAGAGCAGATAGGAGTGGTAAAGGAGAGGATGTGGAGAAAGATAGTGGATCGATCAAGGCTAGGGGGTTACAGAAGATTTGGAGCGAGAGCAGATGGGAATGAAAGGTGAAAGGATGTGGAGAAGGGAAGAGGATAGATCAAGGCAGCTGGAGATGTCGATTGACGTTACACTTAAATAGTTGGAGATTGTATTTGTCAGGGAAACAGGAATAAGGAAGGGAGTTCCACAGGCGAGATGTGCGAAACATGAAGCTATTGGAGTAGAAAAGACGTCTACATCTAACAGTTTAAACGCCAAGAGAACACTACAAAAAGTTAATTAATAAAAGCAATGTGTGAGTGATTAGAGCTATTTTGATCAAGTCTTACGTTTTCTTAATTTCTTAGTTTATGAAATAAGGTTTTGCAGCATATTTTTCTTATTCTTCTTTTCATTTTCTTCTTTTTTCTCTCCCTTTTCTCTTTTCAACGCTTTCTTTGTTCCTTTTTTTCATTCCTCTCATCTCTTTCTCAGAGTCACATCTTTCCTTACACCTCTCTTCCACTTCTCTTCTCTTCCTTTATGTCACGCTTTCTTCCATCTTTTACGGCCAACACCATGAGTTAATTTCTAAAAGACGTGCTGCTCGGTCGCTGAATTAAAAGCAAACAAAACGAGTCCTGGCTGAGAAAATATCATTTCCAACTTTGATCCGTAATCGCTACCCTTAGCCACAATTCTGGAACTCTGGGAGATGAAGAAAACAAAAAAAAGAAGAAATATTTTCATAGTCGATTCTTTGGCTAAGATAACATTTAAGTAGCGGCTTTATTTGTAATAATATGAGATCAACACCAGACCTCGAGGCTAGTCAGTTGGTGACTGAAGACAACTGTCATCGGAGTATACATGAATCGTTTCTGATTGGATGATCAGATCAGCTGATCAGACAGGAAATAAGATGGCGTTTATGTATGTGAACATGACAAAAACGCGTGAATCGGGACCGACATTGACGCTAAACAAACATCGAAGCGTTTTATAAACGTTTGTGCTATGTCCGCTAGATAGCTGTGTGAGACGTGTAAATAAACAAATATACTGGAATATATTTGGTGGTTTATTGTCCTTTTCTTCTTTAACTAAACCATTTTTTTCGTTTTCTTATTAAAGACATTTAAATCTCTATGCTTTTAACTCTTTCTCCTCGACAAACTCTTTCTTTGTTTCTCTTCCAAATATTTATCGACTTGCTTTGTATTTTTTGTCTTCTTTTTTAATCATATAACTCCATTCAAGGCAGTATAGCCCCTAAGACACAAGGGGGTTACTAAGTGTTAAAGTATTTTAACCTATTGTTATAACACACACACGTATTTAGTATAACGTAATTGGTTAAGTATTCATTATATGAAATGCTTAGACTATTGCCGTAACGTCTGTGTAGTTAGTATGAAGACTGGCTCCAATGCGACTAGTATTTAATATTTTCCAGTCACCCCAATGAGATAAGATGTGACAAACCTACTGTGGGGAACCCGAGCGTTTCCACCCGGGCCATTGGTCAAAATTTACCCAGCTCCCGGGAAAGTGGGCTCGGGTACATTACTTGTCTGTTTTTTCTCAGCCAAGTCTCTATCTGAAGACAGAGCTCCGACTGAGACACCCACCGCCCGAAGACAGAGGCCTTGCCCCTCGCAAGCCAGACAGTGAACTGTTTGACTCCTACTTGTCATTTTTCTCAGCCGAGTCTCTATCCGAAGACATACTGTCTGCTCTTTCTGTTGACTTCCATGTCCAATTTTACATTGACATACGCTCTATCACTGATACTGAGCACTTTCAACCATAAATATAATAGTGCTCAATATCAAGGATAGAGTGTATGTAAATATAAAAGTGGACATTGATGTCAACACCCAGAGGCGACAGTCTATTTTTGTGCTAAACGCAAACGTCATGCCATCCGCGTTGGTTTTGCTCGATTTTTTATATAGACGGGTCAGTGATGCATTATGGGTATTCTATTACATTTTGGGTGGTCTATTGTATTATTCTAATTGTTATTTTGGTGGGCATGGTTATGTTAATTGGTTTATTATTTACTTATTTATTTGTGTGGATTAATTTATTTTACTTGCTTTTGTTTATTTATTTTATTTTCATTTCTTCTTGTTCAGTTTCTATTTTTAAGTAATGTAGTAAAAAAATTGTTTTCGCGTCTGCATTTTCAGATAAGTTCTGATCGTTTATTTAGTAGTTTGTTTTGGTCTGGGAAGGTAATTATAGCTATTTTTCCTCCAGGCACAGTTTTTTTTATTGCATTGATCGTTATAGGTTGATGTTCTTTTTCTTATTTACATATTTTTGGTGTTCTTTGTTCTTTGTATTTAACAATAATTTGGTACTGCTGTATATATATATATATATATATATATATATATATATATATATATATTATTATTATTATTATTATTATTATTATTAAGAAACAGACAACTTTATGGTTTCATGATTATAATGTATTTCCTTAGAATCGAAATTCGATTCTAATTCCTCAGATCGACATTTTCTTACAGTTTTCATACATTTTGTATGAAAATGTCGATCTGAGGAATTTAGAATCGAATTTCGATTCTAAGGAAATAAATTATAATCATGAAACTTTAAAGTGGTCTGTTTCTTAATAATTAATATTTGCTCTGTTTTTACATTAAGCTCTCTGGATTATATCCTTCCTGGAATTATCCATACGGAATACCAAACATATCATCAACTATATATATATATATATATATATATATATATATATATATATATATATATTAAGTAGAATGAAGTGGGTATGTCTGTTAAGCCTTTTGGGATATTTATACTGGTGTTGAATAGGTTATTTCATGAGTTAAAATCATGTAACGGAACTTGCCGAAATTGCGTTACCTTCTATCCGAGTACTTCCGACTCTTGTTGATCATATTGAAGGTTAAAATGTCGCGAAATACCCAGTATAGATTTTATGTAGCTAATAGAATTCCAAAATTGATTTTGCTTGTTAATTTGCAGTTCGACAAAGTACATGTTACTTTTCAGAATACCCCACAAATTTTCAATTGTGTTAAAGTTGACCGAACTATCCGACGCCATCATTAAAGAAATTTCCTTCCAAACTAATTTCCGTCTGCTATTCATTAGTTTTCTTTGCCGCATATGATGGCGCACTGTTGTGAATAAAAATAATGTCCTTTGTGAAAACGTCGGGCGGCTTCTTGAATAACGGCTCCACGTTTGCCTTCAAAAAACAGTATGTGCCTGAGCTCACATCTAAAAAAAAAAAACATTTGGAACTCACCAGGAACTCCATACTTTGACATCATCTCCGGCTTATGGACACATCACATTGAAACACCGATTCCCGTACGATCATCGAAGTTAAGCAACGTCGAACCTGGTCAGTACTTAGATGGGTAAATATTAAGAAATAACAGGTATTGTAAGCTTGGATGTGCGGTTGATGTAACCGATAATGGCTCGGAATTTTTAAATCGGGGAGTTGAGTTTAAATTTAAGTTGGTTTCGTTATATTCACTTACGCACAAATACTCTTGGGAAAGGTATGAGTCCACCTCTTCTCCACTCAGCTGTGGATTAATTAGTAAGATTTGTATCAGTAAATCATTATTATCTAAAAAATTCTCACAATGTAAATATATTTTTCTGGCTTTACAAAGGGTTGGTAATTCGTAAAAAACGAATAAATTAAAGTCAAATCAACATATATCCACCCGCAAACAACACACGACCTTCGTTTTGTTGGATTCTGAAATTCAGAGCAGTTTATGCCAGTAGTTTAATCTGCTTCATTCGTCTGGCTCTTCCAAATGTAAGGCATTCTTCAAAGAAAAGCTTAAAAATGAATCGAACTTTAGACATTCTTTTTCATTTCCATTTCATTAGATTTTTCTTATGGTTCACTTTTAAAGGAGAAATACTGATCGATCTTATATGTTTTGCTACTCGGTTTAGGATCTAACATTCGACACTTTCTCGCTGACAAAATTCCGAAACATTTCAACAACTTGGAAAAATCGTACTTTTTATATTTCTTTTATTACGAACGACAGTTCGGCAAGAGAAAGTCCTCGAACTGCGCTTCCTCGATATGCATCTCCAACGAACTTCGGTCGTACCTGCTGCTGATCATTTTTGCAATTTTCTGCCTTGTTTTACCCTTTGCAACTTAGAGAGTTAACAAGCATTTTTATTTATCCGAAAATAGCAAATTTGTGTCACATTTTAACGCTTCAAACTTGCGACGTGGCTATTAATTAGAGATATCGAAATTCAGTACATTAAATGGATGCCAGTTTTGTTTTGTTTTTTCTATAGCTGCGCAGAAAGAGCAATTTTTCATCTTAATTGCGCAGATAGATGCTGCCATATTTAAAGAAATGAACCTTTAGATTTTAGTAAATATTTACCTTATATATCGATGAAACATGAGTAATAATATGAAATGCAGCACATAAGTGTTTATATATATACATACATACACACACACACATAATATATATATATATATATATATATATATATATATATATGTCATTCACAGACAGTACTGTTTCGCTGTATCACAGCTCCTCAAGCCAGGATTGAAACACAACTAATTTGGTGTCAGCCAGAGCTATCTTCACTAGGTAGAGTTACACAACTAAATCTAGCATATTGTTTTTACAAATGTAAACAAATGCCAATCAACCAAAGTGCTCCATTCATTTTACTGAAGAGCTTTGCATTAGTGCAGGTGGCTGTTGTTTATAGAAATAGCTTATCACTCAACAGTGCTCAATTGAAATGTATTTTCAAGAGCTAAATTAGATACATACATACATACATACATATATATATATATATATATATATATATATATATATATATATATATATATATATATATATATATATATATATATATATGTATGTATGTATGTATCTAATTATGTATTATTGGATTCGAGTAGAAAAACCGCGATAGCTTGGAAATGTCGTTTTACCTTTTTGAGATGATATGCAGTAATATTGATCTACTGACAAGGTATTGAAGACTTTCTGAAATCTACTGGTTTGGTTTGGTTTATTTTTTTTTACGGCATATCAACTTCAATGGATTATTTAATGCCGAAAAAATTTTTTATTGCTGGTAATATTTTTTTTTGTCAAAAATCTGTTTCTGGTAATATTTTTCCTTGAAAATTGTATTGCTGGTAATATTTTTTTCAAAAATGTATTGCTGGTAATAGTTAACTATTTGCTCATAGCTGGGACCCTAACAGGTGCTACCACCGCAGGTCAGGGTGTACCTGGGAACACCAGCAATTAAGAGGTGGTTCCACGCTCCTCAAAACCTCCTGAGCAGAGGCCTTGTTGCTGGACGTAGTTTATTGTCTTACCCAGGATGCGGATGCAGTTTAACGCCTTACCCAGGACGAGAAATCTACTGGAATTATCTATTTCGGAGGATACTATATGTCGTAGTTGATTTATACAAGAGTGAATTTTACGCACACAAACACACACACACATGCACACACACTATATATATCCCCTCTGTTTTACACACACAGAACCCCCACCATATATATATATATTGAATTGGACAGAGTCCGACAATTTATTGAAAGACATTTTTGATATGTTTAACGTTCTTTTTATAGATACATTTTCTATGAAAAATTTCTCGAACATTCAGGCCGGTAAATGTTATTTAATACTGTTTAGAGCATTTATTTAATACTTGTATCTATAAAAAGAACGTTAAACATATCAAAAATGTCTTTAGATATATATATATATATATATATATATATATATATATATATATATATATATATATATATATATAATGTGGGGGGTGTAAAACAAGAACATGTTAAAACGTTATTGTTTTTATATCCTAAAATAATATTTAGCTCTACTTTGTATTGAGCATTCTTTTAAATTAAATGTTACGGACAGTGGAATTATACTCCAATTGTTCTCATTTTAAGTGTATTGATGAGCTATGATACAACGAAACAGGACTGTATTTGGATGACCATATTAAAAAGCTGTCATATATTCGATTGAGCACCGTTGGTAGGAAGGTAGTTCCAAAACAGTGGCTGTCATCGCTATTAACGCATCGCTCTTCATTAATGAATTGAGCACTGTTGGCTGCGGGCGTTTGTTTATATTCGTATACAATACGTTGGAATTTCCCCCAGCTCCCTGTCGTGCGCCGATAGCTTATAGTAGGATCTCCAACTGATATCAAATCGATAGAGTTTCGACCCCGCCTTGAAGCAACTGGATGTCTAGCTACACTGATGAGCTGTGGTACAGTGAAAATGGTCTGTATATGTATGGCCATATTATATATATATATATATATATATATGCTCTATCAAATATACTTTTACAAATTTTGGGGGCGGTTCCTAACCGCAAAGCAAGGACAAAAGTGTATATAAACATATGTCCGCAAATCCTTCATTTTTGAGTTAAGTTTCAAGAAGGTTAACGGTAGATGGCTCTGAGTTGTCATGTTTTATATTATATATATATATATATATATATATATATATATATATATATATATATATATATATATATATATATATATATATATAAACAATCAGAACAATTAGCATGAAATATATATATATAGAAAAGGCACGAGGAACTAACGTTACGGCGGTGGGAAAGTAACCAAAGTCAAGATATCAGGTCAGGACGGATAACATTGTAGATTCTTCGTTGGCGTTCCGGCAGGCCATATGTGGCAGTAATGTTTAATGCCTGGAAGAATGGTCGACTTATAAATGTATAAATTGACTGAGGAATCGGAGAGCTGGGTTCGAATTCCAGGCGAATCGATTACATTTACGTGCTAATAAACTTGGGGAAGGCAGGAAACATTCCCCCACCCCAGCTATGAGTAAATAGCAGGAAAAAGTGGGTTCTATAGCCTTGTGTGGCAACGGGTCTAAGATAAAATAAATTTGATTCAAAACTGTATATGGTCCTAGCGTCGCAAATACTATACAGCTAAGGAAAGGATTGTCCCGATTGGCTCGTTGATAATCGCTACCTGCACACCCCGTCGATTCGACTTTCAGCGCTGATAATCGCTACCTGCACACCCCGTCGATTCGACATTCAGTGCTGATAATCGCTACGTGCATATCCCGTCGATTCGATTTCAGCGCTGATAATCGCTACGTGCACATCCCGTCGATACGACTTTCAGCGCCGGTAATCGCTACATGCACATATCGTCAATTCGACTTTCAGCGCTGATAATCGCTACGTGCACATCCGGTCGATTCGACTTTCAGCGCTGATAACCGCTACGTGGACATCTCCTCGATTCGACTTTCAACGCTGATAATCGCTACATGCACATCCCGTCAATTCGACTTTCACCTCTGGCAATCGTTACGTGCACAACCCGTCGATTCGAATTTCAGCACTGATAATCGCTTCGTGCACATCCCGTCAATTCGACTTTCAGCGCTGATAATCGCTACCTGTTCATCCCATCAATTCGACGTTCAGTGCTGATAATCGCTACGTGCACATCCGGTCGATTCGACTTTCAGCACTGGTAAACGCTACGTGCACATCCCATCGATTCGACTTTCACCTCTCGCAATCGTTACGTGCACATCTCGTCAGTACGACTTTCAGCACTGGTAATGGCTCCATGCACATCCCGTCAATTCAACTTTCAGCGCTGATAATCGCTACCTGCACACCCCGTCGATTCGACTTTCAGAGCTGGTAATCGCTACATGCCCATCCGTTACAAGAAAGCACATTGATTTGCTTATTGATTGGAAGAATTAAACAATAAAAAAAGTTAAACCCCTCCACCACAAGCACAAAAAAAAGGCCCTGATCTTTTTTTTTTTTTTTTTTTTTGAGGAGAGATTCTTCGCAATAATGCAATCTGACATTGAGGAAAATATAAACTCAGAGAGGAATATTAAATTATTCAATGAATTTAGTACTCTCATATGTCCATTTATTGCAATCAATAACTCACCTTCTAAGTGGGGTAAGCATTTAAATGTAGTGGAAGAACTCAATTATTTTCGCCCAAAATCTCAGATTGCTTGACCAGGAATAACTAGTTTCTCATTGACCTTTTCTGATTCATAACACTGATTATTGCTGACAACGTCCGTGGAAATCTCACGGTTTTCCCATTTTAATTACCTGGTGAAATTTCACGGTTTTCTCATTTAAATTACCTGGTTTTTTAAGTTAATAACTGAATAATCTCCTTGTGATATCGACGATTACAAAATACCCGTAGAAATATTGTATTTTGAACTTAACAACTTTACCAAAATATTACAATGACAATCCTAAGAATTTCTTTTTAAGAATATCACCCCAAGCAAGACAGGTGGGCCTCTAGCACGCAGGGGGTTACAGAGAGTGAGAGCAAGAGTAAGGAGGAGTGTTTGAGAAAGGATAAAGAGAACGACGGTGATCAGGATCAAGGCATCAGATGATGTCGAGTGACATTACATTTGAATAGTATTTATAGCTATCAGGGAAGCAAATAAGAGGAAGGGAGTTTCACTGTCGTGAAGTGCAAGATAAGAATCTGTTGGAGTAGAAGAAAGGCCTACATTTAACCACAGTTCGACATTGAAAAGGTGAGTCCGATATGCCAACATTAGATTTATGCAGTTTGGGAACCAGTGAAAGTATCTCGTCAGAGTAGTTGCCATGAAAAACTTGTAGAAAAGACGGAGAGAAGCCACAGCTTAACTGTGAGACGAGATACCAGATCAGGAACTCTCACATTGCACATCCGTCTCTGGATTTTGTCGAGGACCTCGAGATGAACAGCGGTGGCACCAGACCATATATAGCAGAATTATTCAATGCAAGGATGAATGGTAGAATTTTAGACGTGAAGAGTGGACTCGGGCGAGAAAAATCTTCTTGTGCGACACAGAGAACCAACTTCCCTTGCGGTAGATGAAGCTATTGATTCAATGTAGTTGTTCCACCTAAGGTCATTTGAAAGCGTGAGACCAAGCAGGCGCAGAGAGGCGCTCTTGTGGAGTTGGACATCAACCATTCTGATGGGAGGCAGGGAGGGATCACTGCAAGTCATTATTTAAAGAGGTAAGGACAAATTTCAAACACGACAAGGTTTTCAACTTCACTGAAACAGACGTGAAAAACATGAACTCGTTACCTTTTTCCTCTCTTGAAAACCAAACATATGTCGAAGTTTTTTTTACTCTCCTGCAAACAAAATCTACTTCTATCTTCTGTCTCATGCAAACCTATTTATCTATCTATCTATCTTGCTTGCTTGCTTCTCGTTCACAAACAAACCAACAGACCTGTTTCGACCTTTTTGTCTCTCTTGAAAACCAAACCTATGTTTCTCTTTTCTTGTCTCCCGTCATATCAAAACTTATTCTACACTTCTTTTTTTTTTGTTTTTCATGCAAATCAAACCGATATCTGCATTTTTTATCTACCGTGCAAATCAAATCTATACCTGCTTATCTCTCATTTATCAAAAAATATGCCATTAAATAATCTGGAAACTATTTATATACCGTAAAAAAAAAAGAAACCAAAACACGGCGAGTATTCAAGTTTAAGGAAAATGTATTCCATATACGTACTTTCTGGAAAGTAAGCATGCAGATCCATCCAGAGTTATGGCGCAACAGTCTTATTAAAACTATTTCTACCCCATTCGGCTGTGTGTCAATTAAATCTTATTAAGACTAGGAAAAGTTTTCAACACAAACCATTTCCCAAAATTTGTCATTATGACCAAACATGAGAATTTGTTTGGGGCAGACCGAGGACTTTGTTCAGGCCTCATATATTTGTTTAGGCCTCATATATATATATATATAAGAAGACACCTGAGCATTCCCCATTTTGGAAATCTTTAGTGTCAGAGTTTGTACCTTTCGATAAAGCTGTGATTTTTAATGCCAATTGCCAAGTTATATTTATTGGCGCAATATGATCTTCCAACTCTCATTCCTCTTCTGTTTAGTTGTCTTCCAAATTTAGTCAATGCATAATCGAAAATATTGACAACAGAAACGAAAATAATAAAAAAAACAGGGATTTCCTTAATGGAAAATGGGAACATAAGATATTTTGATATTTGTTGTATAAAGCAGGAAAGACATGATGATTGGTTACGAAGAGAGATGGTTATTTCTTCTCTCTTTCACTTTTCACCGTCGGTGTTCGAATCCAGGTAAAAAAAAAAAGAATTAATTTCGCATATTGATTTTCAGTGTAGAGTGGTCATTCATTCCCCCCTTCCATCATTCATTCCTTCCTTCCTACCTTCATTCCTGCCGTACGTTCCTTCTTCCTTCCTTATGCCGCTCTCCCTCCCTCCCTCCCTTCCTTCCTTCATTCCTTCATTCATTCATTCATTCTTTTCTTCCCCTTCCTTCAAACGTACTGTTTTTCTCCTTTCTTCTTTTCACTCCTCGAGTGTCCGTTTTTTCACATTTTTTGTTGTCCTTTTTCATCTATCTCGTCTACCTATCTATCTATCTGTCTGTCTTTCTGTCTCAGTCTTTTCATATATATATATATATATATATATATATATATATATATATATATATATATATATATGCCTCAGTTTGTTCATCTCTATCTATCTTATATCTATCGATCTCAGTCTGTTCATATCTATCTATCTATCTAACTATCTATCTATCTATCTTAGTCTGTTCATATATCTCTCAGTCAGTTCATATCTATCTATCTATCTATCTATCTATCTGCCTGTCATTTTCTTTTAATTTTTGGCGTTTCTAAGGTTTCTTTCCTTCTTTCCGTTATTTGAGTTCCCTCTTCCTATACGTTCATTTTCCACTCTTCTACTTTTCTACTCTCTCCTCTTCCTACTTCACTCCCACTCTCTTAGCTATCTATCTATCTATCTATCTATCTATCTATCTATCTATCTCAGTCTGTTTCTTTCTTTCTATCTCAGTCGGTTTCTATCTATCTATCTATCTATATATATATATATATATATATATATATATATATATATATATATATATATATATATATATCATGTATGTATGTATATAGACACACAAAAATCAGTTTTTTAATCCTATTGAAATAATATATTTTCTTTTATTTCCTTCAGCTTGTTCTCCGCGACGCTTCTCTGAGCCAAAGCAAATTCATCTTCGTAAATATCCAAAACGCAAAGCAAACGTTTGCGTCGAAGATATCACAAGTGATTGAATTAGATATGTCGCCCGAAACATCGAACTAGAGGCATAAACACCACCGAATATTTACTTCATACGAACACAACTCCGTAACCTGTACTATTTACAGAACGGCCCTGGCATTCACGCTGGTGCTTGAGTAGGAATATACGCAACCACATTCTACTGGCCACAGGGCTGATGCATCAGAGGCGGTGACAGACGGTTGTAAACTCGACCATAACAGTGTTGAATCGGAAGACATGGACCTTCAGGAAAAAAAGATCTGCAAGAAGAGTTGGATGCATGGAGAAATAAGGAAGAGATTATTGTGTTTGGATCTGCCCGTTGATAAGTCTCCCGTCAATATTGTGGAGTTGCTCGGAAATAGGACGAGCGAAAACGTCGGAAGCAAAGATGTATCAACGGAAAGATACGAAGACTGAATAGAATAAAGAATATATGGTCATAATTTGACTATGCAAAAGAACAAGATTCTCTCTGGCTTGACGCGCGTGCGCACACACACACACACAACGCCCTGTCGGCTGGGGGTTCAGAATACGCCGACTGCATCTCTGCAGAGGGGTAAGCCACCCCACAGCCAATGATTATAATGGGTATGACGAGAAACTACATCTGGCAGCAAGGTCTCTGATTACGAATTTTTGAGGACCGTGAAACCACCTCTTAATTTCTGGTGCTTCCAGATCCACCCTGTTATGGTCCCAGCTAAGGACAAATACTTAACCACCAAACTGGGGTCAAAACACTATGAAAGGTTAAAAATAGTTCTTTTTTGTTTTGTTTTTTTACAGTGAAAGTAATTCTATAAACAACAGCCACCTGCACTAATGCGAAGCTCTTCAGTAAAATGAATAGACCACTTTGGCTGATTGGCATTGTTAAAACAATACGCTTGATTTAGTTTGTAACTCTACCGAGTGAAGATAGCTCTGGCTGACACCAAATTAGTTGTGTTTCAATCCTGGCTTGAGGCATTCGGAAGTCTAGTCGCACTGAGGAGCTGAGATACAGCGAAACAGTACTGTCTGTGAATAACATAATATATATATATATATATATATATATATATATATATATAGTTACCACTACGGTTTTGAATTCAGAGTGGGCCTCTTCTAAGGTTGGTTGACACCCAACACTAAAGAGCTCAGTCTACCCTGCTGAGAACTGAATCCAACATTACATCTTGTAAAGATATCACACAGACACACACACACACACACACACACACACACACACACACACTTATATATATACATATATATATATATATATATATATATATATATATATATATTAGGAAAAATGTATGAATTCTGGTGTGCTCTTTTTAGGAAGTTTTTATTACTGCTATTTTGTATCTGAGTGGGCATTCGCTTTTAAAGTTAAGGTAGCAAGAGTTTCTGCTAGTGGGTTTTTTATATAATAAGGTGATAAAAGTGTTATTGCTATATTCTCCGAGAACATCTAAGAATGGGAGTTTGTTTTATTTGACTAAGTTCATAGGTAAAGTTATGGTCGGAGTTTTTCTCAAATGTGGACTTAAGTGTATCTATTTCTTTAATGTTATTTGCTAAAATAAAAATATCATATACATAGCGGACATATATTTTCGGTTTACTGACCTGTGTAAATATCGCATTTTCTACATGGGACATGTAATAGTTGGAAAAGCATGGACCGAGTGGATTTTCCATACTAACACCATTAGTTTGGGTGTAAATGTTACCATTATGGTCATAGAATGGAACTTTAGTTCTGCATGCGTGTAGTATTTTTTTTTAGTATAGATGGTTTGATGGATGGCGGAGGGATAGAATTATTAGTATACACAGAATAAAAGATAATGTCAATGGTTTGATCGACGGGGACGTTTGTAAATAAGTTTTCGACGTCAAGTGACGCTATTATACCTTGGTTTGGTTTAGGAGGAATTTGGAGGAATTCGTGCGTGGATGTGATGCTGTAATTGGTGGGTAGGTATCTCATTCCAGGGGAAGTATACAGGTGTGGAGTTTATTTATGGTTAGAGATTTTCGTTTTCTGTAATTAATTTTCAACTACATTTCGATCGTATGCTAACAGCAGGTGTGTTTTTTTCAGGGGATTTACAGTAAATAGTATTTAGACCGTAAAGGTTTAATGTTATTAATAAGTTATGGCGGATTTAACCTTAGGACCAATTAAATTTAGGTAAATCATTTGACTTATGGATTCATAAATTCTGGGTAATACCAGGACATTTAATGGAATAGATCATGCTATCCAACATACATACATGTACATGTGTCCACATACACGTGTCTGTGCGTTTACATATGCATACACTTATGTGTACCCACATTGAATCTGTTCTTATGTCTACATTTCGTAATTAGCTCTTTCCGTTGATTTAATAGTTTGCTTTGATTGTTTATTTTATTATCCTAACTTTCTCCTCCAAGCATATCCTGCAACTATCTCTAAAACTATTGGGTGGGTGCGAAACCTAAAATTTTCCAACCCTATAGGTAGTACCAATATAAAAATATGTCTATATTATTCAGTGAAACATGTTTGAATGAAGATTTTTGCCTCAATATGAACACACACATACATACACACACACACACACACACACACACACACACACACATATATATATATATATATATATATATATATATATGGAGAGAGAGAGAGACAGACAGACAGACAGACAGAATGGAAAAACTTTATTGGTGAAGCGTTTCATCCGTTACGACTTCATCGGACTGGGTTGGTTGAGGTTGTTGTGAATACACAAGCACATGAACGAGAGACGCTGGTAGTTTCAAAATTTTTTGAAAGATTTTTTTGCAATCTGGCCAAATTCATCTATATTGTTTTTCACTGTAACGATACTGACCACAGTTTTGACACAACAAATGCTACTCTAATTAAACGAGAAAATAATTCCCTAAGATGAAAATTTCTAGAAAGCACTTTAATCGCTCATTCAGCCACAGTAAATTTACGCCCAGGTTCTTACAACGTTTCACACTGGCAGATTTTCTGTTATCATAATGTGGGGTATTTAAAAACAAAGATGATAGACATAAAAAAAAGAAAGAGAATATAGATGAATTTGACTAAATTACCAAAAAATATTTCAAACAACTTTTTCAAAAAATTATTAAACTACCAGCGTTTCTCGTTCATGGTCATGTGTAATGACAGCAACGCCAACACACCCTGTCGATGAAGTCTTAACGACGTCACAAATAAGCTTTTTTTCCCATTTCGTCTTACAATTTCCTCAATACTCTTCTTGACAGATAAAAATACATCGTTATCTCATTCATTCATATATATATATATATATATATATATATATATATATATATATATATATATATATATATATATATATATATGTATGTATGTATGTATGTATGTATATGTATGTATATATAAATAAAAAGAAAGAACAGTAAGATATATAATCCGGTGTTCTTATAGATATTTTTATTTTTACAAAATAGTGCTCAATGTAAATTTACAGAGCATTAATATTATAAATTAACTTATTTAAAATATGTTTTTGTTCGCTACACAGTAATAACCATGTTTCAAAAATGGAAGCTAAAAGCTTCGAATTTATTTTTGTAATTAAATTAAAAACATTAGTTCTATTTCATCCTCAAGCAAATTTTGGAGTAACTTATTTTTAAATTTACTGAGTTTTAAAGACACGGCAAAAATACATAGTTCGCTGTTTCCAAAGATACAGAGAAATCCACTCATCCAGACAAGGGGTGGTAGCGTGTTCATTTTTCTTTAACTTTTGTTGTATCAGTTATTAGTTACGTTCGAATAAGGGGTTATGTTTAGGGATAGGTAGGGATGTATTTTTCAACGAATTCTGACATCCGCTAAATGCATGTCGTCTAGGTTTTTTTTTTTCATTTCATTGTTAACGTCAAAAGATTCTTACGGCATTTTTTCTATTTGTATATTTAAAGATTTTTGGGGGGGATGTTTAGGTTAGAATACGTTTTATTTAACTACAATTTTAAAAAGATTTTCACTTTTAATTTTTAATAGACTATATTTCTTTTTAAAAACAAGTAAATGTATTAGAATTACTTACAGCATGTAAAATTATTTATATATATATTAAGACATGTTTCGTTGAATAGTTTAGAGGTGTTCTGTCGACTTATTTTCGATAAGATACTTTCATATTCGCTGGAAAGTTTTTTGGTGTAATTATTGAAGGACGAGATAAAATCGACATGTTGATATATATTTATTTTATTTCCAAGTACTTTCGACATATCAATGTCATTATCAGGGCATTGTTTATTACAAAATAAATATTGATAGTATTTATTCATGCCAAAGACAAATTGTTGCGTTATCTGAAATTTAAATTTCTTCCAAATGGAGTGAGGAACGCTGCGTCAGTGTGTGACCGCTGAAACAGTTTAAAGTGGGGTAACTAAGTATGGTTAGGAGTTTTTTTTTGCCAAAATTATTAGTAAAATGTGAAAATATTAGTGCAAAACTTGGCATTTCAAACTAGCTATTATACACATTTTAAAACATTTGTGGTGTATTTTTAATTACTTTTAATAAGGTTTGGTTTAATTTTTTAAATATAGATAGCTTAGAGAATTTTTAGCTTATGTTTATTATTTTCGTGAAAAAGTATAGAGGTATTTTTCAACAAGGATTTTTTTTAATTGCGAATGTGAACAGGTATGTTGTTGTAAATGTTTAGAAATGTCAGACATATTATTCAAATAAAAACTTAGCCGCTGAGACAACGTTATTGTAGTGCGCCCAACATAAATATTATTTTACCATGGGAGATAAAATCTACCAGATGACATTTAAATTTATAAACAAAGTTGGTTTTCTGCATCACGTTAGTGAGCGAGGGAGAGCCATTATGAATGATTGTATTAGTTATTGTAGATTTAATATAGTATATAATTAATTTTATTTTTTACTAGGATCTGTGGTGGATATATTAGTTTTTATTAAATTTATATATATATATATATATATATATATATATATATATATATATATATATATAATTCGAAAATTATTTTATCATTCAACACTTTTGGTGTTCTACATTCAACACCATCACTTGAAAAGACACCAAAAGTGTTGAAACAAAATGGATATTTTTGTAGGTATTTTATAACATATTTATGGTATAATTTTCAAATAAATTATATCTACTCTACTCTGTATTGAACACTCTTTTAAGAATAGTATTTTTGGTTACTGGAATTTATTCCGTATACACCAATCCTATACTTGTGTATATATATATATATATATATATATATATATATATATATATATATATATATATATATATATAATGTTCTCTGTCAAATTAATTTTAATGATCAACTCTTCCAAATTACGAGTAATCCATCTCAGACAATGAGGAAATTCCGTCTGAAATTGTCCAAAGATCATTTCGGAAGAAAAAAATATGATCTACGCTTGGGACTATATTAAGTCCCATTATTCAGCATAGATAAGACCAATGTTGTGCATGAAAATATTGCCCTCTCGGAGAATTTTTCTCCGTAAATAAATAAAAAAATAAACGTCTTAAATAGGCTACAGCCTAACCATACACCCGCGGAGTCACACCTGCCACATATCAAACCAGAGTGCCATAAGACATCACGTTAACCGCATAAGGATCATTGTAACCTTAGACAGATACTCACAAACAATACCAAAATACTAGTAAAATCAAATAGTAAAAACAGATATAGCATCCTTAAGGCAACAATCGTACAACAAAAACAACCATCAATGAATAAAACCAATTATAACTTAAGAGCCAGCATCCTTAAATGTATATAAAAAATACAACAAATTAAAATTTAAAAACACTCACACGTTACACCTAGCTTACGTCACAGCACTTATTTTACAAAACTCGCTGATTGTCTCAACCTGCCCTGATGATGACTTTATATATATATATATATATATATATATATATATATATATATATATATATATATATATATATATATATATATATATATCCTTGAACAAATTAATTGAAACAACCGCTTTATTGTTCTTTCTTTCATCATACGGTCAGTTTTAGATCCACTGGAGTAACAGGGTGTTATGATATTTTAACCACACATGCATGAACTCTCCCAGCTATAAATAGGAGCAGGTACTGCCTTTTGGAGAGGAAAGTTTCCAGCAGTCAGCTCTGACAGTCGGACCAAACATTCTTGCTGAAACACTCTCGTTTCGATTAATATCTCTCGTTTCTGTTAATATCTTTGTTTAACTCAAATCCCCTCTTTGTGTTTTTATTTCTGGCGCTAACAAGGCCACAACACAGTGTAATCGATTTCTATATTTTCCTCGGATAATGTTGTTTGCAGTGGTGCGCAGTAATATGAATCTGTTTTCGCAGTGTACTTTGGCCTTGAAAAATATTGCGTCATCCGTGATTGCAACAGATTTTTATCACGCCGAGGCACTATTGTCTCGACTGTCAATTATTTGTCCTAGGCCATTATCTGCGATG
>OZ038476.1:120969254-120989254 GCA_964036315.1 Acanthosepion esculentum | reverse complement strand
ATGGGTGGTTTTCTTTTGGCTATTTTGAAACAGTCGTTTATTTCTTTAATATTTTGTCGTCATCTTCTGGTCATTAAGAAAAAAACGAAAAGAAAAAAAATCCCCCACCCAAACAATGTAAAAAAAAAAATTAAAAAATTTAGAAAAGATTTAAAAGCAAAAAAAAATACAAACTCAACATTATATCGCTTATTCTTCCTTTGACGCCATCATCATTGTCGATTCTATGTCTCTACACAGATTTCTCGTGCCAGGCAGAGGAAAGAAGAAAGCCTCAAATACATATAACATCAGGTGATAGTTGCATATAGGTCCGTGTATGCGCGCGAGAATGTGTACACGTATCAATATGTATTGGCAACACCGCGTTAGTGTTTATACGGGAAAGCGTACACAAGTAGATTGCAATAAGCGTATCTTGTAAGAGTTTATTTCTTCTTCTTCTTCTTCTTCTTCTATTCTTCTTCTACTTCTTCTTCTTTTCTATTCTTCTTCTTCTTTTTTAAAAAAGGAAAAAGAATGATATAATCGTGTGCGTGCTTCTGGTGATGAAATTTTGAGTTTATGATTAAAATATTGTGTTATTCTTTTGTTGTTTGTATATCATCGTGTAATTAATAATAGTTGTAAGAGAGAGAGCAGTGCGGGCCCAGGAAGATACGCATTTGGAGGAATTAAGACATGTATACTCAAGTAAAGGTTTATATTCACCAGTAAGCAACTGTTGGATTGGAAGGGATACCAGTTATTGAAATTTCATTTCAGGTAATGATGGTGGCTGGAGTGTTACCAAAAATATCCCTAGGGGAGAACTCGCTCATTTATACATATGCGCGCACCCCACCACACAGACAAATATATATATATATATATATATATATATATATATATATATATATATATATATATATATATACACACACACACAACAGAAACCTCTCTCTCTCTCTTCATATATACATATATATATATATATATTCTTATATGTTTTTGATTAACGCAATGTTGGTTTCAAGTAATTAAAGATTGTAATAGTTAAAACTGATGCGCTTGAAATGACCGCGAATGACCATGGTCAAATCTAAGCTAGTTGTTCTTTTATGTACTGATAGTAATTATAAATTAAAGTAGTAATATTAGTAGATATATTAATAGTGAAATGAACTGATAGTAAGCCAGTGGAGCATTTTTTCGCGGTCATAATTTGGCCAAAGGTATCGACATTCATTGCATGACCGACCGGGATCTAAATCAACTATCTATCTATCTCTTTATCTATCTATCTATCTATCTATCTATCTATCTATCTATGCCAATCTGGTCATATCTATCTATCTATCTATCTATCTATCTATCTATCTATCTCAGTCTGTTAATATCTATCTCTTTATTTCTCTATCTAAATATCTTTATATCTATCTATCTATCGATCTCAGCCTGTGTTAATATCTATCTATCTATCTATCTATCTATCTATCTATCTATTTCAGTCTTCACATGACCTATCCCCCTCTCTCTCTCACTCTCTCTCTTCCTACATATATATATATATATATATATATATATATATATATATATATATATATATATATATATATATATATATATATATATGCAAAAATTACTATTTCTGCATGCATCGATTTTTAGTACAAGTAGCATAAGAAATTGGTGCAGTAACATTGGGGTTAACTGGTATCCATCTGGCATATCCCTATACTTTATGCACGCCATACCCCCCCACCTTTTACACCTTAATACCCTAATTTAGTAACCCTCTATCTTGAGTGACTCTTAGGCTTTATATCGGGTGGATAATAGTATTAAAAAATGCAAGTTTCTTACATTTTTTTAGTACACAAATGTGCTGTGTGCAACTGGTATAATATTTTGGAAAACATCGAAAACCTCAAGTGAGGCGCGAACCCGGGAATGCTGTCTTCTCTACTCACCAAAATAGTTTGTTAGATAAATCAGCGCTCCATTCGATAGCTGTGGCAATGAATTTCTAATATATATTCAGCAAAGACGCCTTTAGACGTATGGAAGCATCCGGAGTATAATATAAGCACATAGGTTTCACAACTATCCATGTTAATATCGACGAGATTTTAAGCAAATAATCACTGTCTTTAAGCAAACCGCATCACCCACTTATACTACAGATATTTGTATTCAAGAATCAGGTAGATTTTATAAGCATATAAATGTAATTAGGTGCGCATCAAACGTAAAATGGTAGTCAAGTAACAAAGCGTACCCAAATGTTACCTTTCAGGTATCGCTGACCAGGGCAATAAAGAAACTTGTCCAAGATCACTCATAAAACTATTAGATTTAAAGCTTCATCAATAGGAATTTTGCCAAGATTACATATATATACAGTGTAACCCGGATATAAGAGACCCGGATATAAGAGAAACCCGGATATAAGAGCGATTTTATCTGGTCCCAAATTAGAGCCATACTTACCTAAACAAAATAGACCAAACCCCGGTATAAGAGAAACCCGGATATAAGAGACTTCTCCGGCCCCGACAACTCTCTTATATCCGGGTTACACTGTATATATATATATATATATATATATATATATATATATATATATATTTATATATATATATGTGTATGTGTGTGTGTGCGTGTGTGTGTGTGTGTGTGTGTGTGTGTAAAAACATCAGAATAAAACACCTGATTAAAGCCGCAGGATGTGAGGGGTGTGGTTAACGAGCGTTTGATATCGCAAAAGCCAGACCGTGTTGCTGGGCATTCTGTAATTACTAGGGAAAAGGGATGACAGGATTAGCGGCTAGGAAGAGTGCACCTACGCTACATGAAATGCGAGAGAAATGTAAAAGGAAGACTGACCGCAAGGGGCACAGCACATGACTGTCAGGTTCATGATTTTATTAGTTGTTTTCTCGGTGTGAAACTGAAATCCTTATTTACTCACGCGCCCGATTTAACCTATTTGATATTAAATCTATCGAATTCAATAAAATTGAAAGCGCTCCAGACACCTATCTTCTTTTTTTTTTATAAAAAAATGAAAAAAACAAACAAACAAAAAACCAGAAATAGAACATCCTTCGCCCGTATCCAGAACTAGCTTACTAAAAAAAAAATAACAATTTATTAAAAATCCTGATATGAAAAAGAGGAGAATTTTATTCTTATCACTTTTACGTGGGGGGGGGGGGATTTTAATAAGTTTATAAACAGAAAAAAGCTGTTTCAAACATAGAGGCAGGCAAAAAATAAATAAATAAATAAAAAATAAAAAAATTTAATTTTAAAATCGATCATATTTCCCGCGGGTATAAACTAAGACGCTATTTTTAAAAAGAATGTTTATTTCTTTTAATTATTTTTCTACATGTAAGTAAAGTTGTTTCTTCTTGTGATATGTCTATCAGTGTCACTGACTGAGAGAAAAAGAGCTATGATCGCTCTTGGCAGTAAGCGACATCTTCAGTAACCGTCGTGGTAACACACCATAAAGTTGTGCTAACAGAAATATAGTATTTTTAGGAGCTGCAATAGAAGTCAAGTTTAAGACTGAAAGTATTGGGTTTTCCGTCATTAGCGTGTAAGATAAAAAAAAACAAAAAATACCTATCTGGTTGATCGTACACTGCTCCAAGCCCGATTCAACCACGTTTGTATGAACATGTCTTGTTAAATAACAAACCTCATAGCAATAGTATTATTTGTAGTAGTAGTAGTAGTGGTTGTAGTAGTGGTAGAAGTAGTCATAGTCATAAGGTGCCAAGAGATGCCAACAATGTGAATCTTATAAAGGGTAAACATGCTTATGGTTCCATCAGTCACTCAGAAGGTGAAAAACTTGCCGAAGATTTGATAGCTAGCCTTAACACTCGACACCGTTTTAGGCTGTAATAATACGTTAAAACAAATGAATAATCAAATGATTTTACCAATAATTTTTGTCATATGGTGTGAGTTTTTCTTCGTTTGTTTTTTTGTTCTGAGAGCTAGGTGAGAACGATGCGTGTTTCGCAACCGTACTAGTGGTCGGCATTATTTTTCTTTCTTTTTTTTTTTTGCTAAAAAATCCGTGATTCTGAATGCTAGTTTTTTAAAAGCACACAGACAACCAACCCCTGTACAACACAATCTTCACACTTAGCCTTGTGCTAAGTTAATGTGTAGCATTTCATTGGGCATATCGGGAGAGAGGGGGAAAAAAAACACGTTTCGTGTTCAATATGTTTATTCTAAGCGATAAAGTTGGCGCGAAAATTTTCGCCGTAAATTTAACACTCGTAATTATATGGAGAATTATTTTGATAATACGTTTTTTTGTTTGTATTTTTTTGTTGTTTGTTTGTTTTTCGTTTTGTTATGTTTTTTGGGTTTTTTTTTTTTTTTTTTGTCAAGTAGTAAAATCTAAATTGATATCTCACTGCGTGTTCAGACCATCGTTTTTATATCGATGTTTCAGCTGAGGAAAAAGATGTCGAAATCTGAAAGCATTAGTTTTACTATCCTTGTACGACTAAATAGTTTTCCTACAGGTAGGGGAAGCAACAGCAGCAGTAGTAGTAGTAGTGTTAGTACCAATAGTAGTTGTTGTTTTGATCGATTCGTTACAAACAACTTTATGAATATCCACTCAGAAACCACTATTGCCACTTCGATATTAAAATCGGGGATATTACATTAATGTTCGGCGACATCACTTCTTGTTACCCTAGCCACCAGAGCCTAGCGTTTTCCTACTAACGTTTTCCTACGACATTTCCGTCACTGTTGCAGACTCCGACTGTCTCCGACGTGTGTCACCTGACACATCCCTAACTATCGGTATTTTGTGTAACTACTATCGACTATCATCATTAACTACAATGACATACTACGCATTTTGCTTACTTTGCGCGTACCCCTATATACACCTGTTAGCTATGCATATGCATATATATGCATACATATATATGTATATATGCATGTGAGATGTATTAATATGTGTGTGTATATATACATATGGCTGTGTGTGAGTGTGTGTATGTGTGTGTGTATGTGTGTGCATAAGAATGATAATCGGTTTCGTCAGAGGGTTTAATATTGTGTAATTTGATATATTCTTTTCCGGCGAAAAACTTGCTCACCATATAGAGAAATCATTATGAAACAAATTGAACATTAAAACAAAAGTTTTACAAATAAACTTAACGCATAATTACTAGTCATATATATATATATATATATATATATATATATATATATGTATATACACACACATATATATATATTATATATATATATATACATATATATATATATACACACACACACAAACATATATATATTATATATATATATACATATATATATATATACACACACACATATATATATATTATATATATATATACATATATATATATATATATATATACATATATATGCAAAAGATTTTAAAAATGTATCGATGAACACAAAATAAACCTTATATGTAACAATTTACCAAATGCACGAGTCATACACAGGAATGAATTCTACCACAATTTTGATGTAAAAAGTGCCACTCATATATATATATATATATATATATATATATATATATAGAGAGAGAGAGAGAGAGAGATAGATAGATAGATAGATAGATAGATAGATAGATATAGATATATATATATGTGTGTGTGTGTGTGAGTGTGCATGTATCATATAGCTTCAAATGTTATCTTTTATTTGATACCCGTACATGAAACAGATGCCCCGTTCTTTTTATTTAAAAAATTGTATATTACATCTATAGACCTGCGTACTCAAGAAATCTTAATAAAGAAAATTTGTTTTTAGGCAGGCTTCGAAACTATATGTCACATGGTGCTGCAATTATCGTGTATTTAGCGTGTTTTCTTTCGTTTTTTTTTATCCATTGTTTTTCACTATACAGATAAATCATTAGAATTGTTGAAAGACATCTAAAACAAGCTTGACATCCACATATGTTTCTTTTACTAATTTAATGCATATTCCATGATATATATATATATATATATATATATATATATATATATATATATATATATATATATATACACATACACTAAAGAGAGATCAATTTTTCTACTTCTCTCCGGTAATGTCTTTACGCATTTTTATCTCGGATCTCCCTCTTTTCTTTCTTCAGTACTTGTGACTTAGATATTCTGGGTTTCTGTTTTTTTTTTTTGATTGCGCAAGTCCCTTTTTCCGTTTCTGTATGAAAATCGAAGAACGTCCTTATAAAAAAAGGAAAGAAAATATAAAATCATAGGCAGATTTATAATAATGTGTACATGGAAAATACAATGCATCCACATTATTTGCCCCCCCCCCCAAAAAAGAAGACAAAAAAAAACGATAACATTCTGAAAACGCTAATATTAATACGCATATTTATAAATACAGAAACGTCTTTCCTTTGACATATATGCAGGAATATATTTCATGTACGTGTGAATTATATGCTTCAGTTTTTATCTATCTATCTATCTATCTATCTATCTATCTATCTATCTATCTATCTATCTATCTATTAATCTCAGTCTGGTCATATCTATCTATTTATCTATCTCAGTCTGTTCATATCTATCTGTCTCAAACTGTTCAAATACATCTGACTGATTCTCTTCCAGTTACTTTCTTTCTCTTTCTCTCTCTATCTCTATCGATATTAGTCTAATCATATCTAATGCCTATATCTACCGCTTAATCAGTTCAAATACACTATCTATCTATCTATCTATCTATCTATCTATCTATCTATCTATCTATCTATCTATCTCAGTCTGTTCATATCTATCTATCTATCTATCTATCTATCTATCTCAGTCTGTTCATATCTATCAATCTATCTATCTATCTATCTATCTCAGTCTGTTCATATCTATCTATCAATCTATCTATCTATCTATCTCAGTCTGTTCATGTCTATCTATCAATCTATCTATCTATCTATCTATCTATCTATCTATCTATCTATCTATCTATCTATCTATCTATCTATCTATCTATCTATCTCCGTATGTTCATATCTAATTATCTATCTCTGTTCATATCTATCTATATATGTAGGTATCTATCTATCTATCTATCTATCTCAATCAATTACCATTGTGTGTGTCTAATACACATCCAATCTCTCACTCTTTCTCTCTCTTTTCTCTTTCTCTCTCTTTTCTCTTTCTTTCTTTTCCTTCTCTCTCACACACTCTCTCTCTCTCAGATAAATAGATATGAACAGACTAAGACAGATAGAGTTGAACAAACTGAGGGATATATATATATATACATATATATATATATATATATATATATATATATATATATATATATATATATGATATATATATCAATGTATCTAAATCGTCTAATCTAAATTTTAATATCTGCATATACATTTGTGTTTGTATGTGTATGGATATATGAAGATAGGTTCGTTCGTATGATTTAGCGTGTGTCCGTGTGCGTTATTAAAATGTACTTCCTCAAACGCCAGTAAATATGGAAAGAAAGCTTCACGATTTTCATGTGGGGACATTTTCACAATTTATCATTTCATTGATTTATTTATCGATACATGCTTCTTCATTTTCATCATCTTCTTCTTTAAAATTTATCCGTTTATTTAAAAGAAGAAGTATAAAAATTTAGCTTGCCAACCGTTACAGGTTTGTTTGTTTTTTTCGTTTTTTTGTTGTTGTTTTTTTTTACTGAGTTTATTCATATGTGATTCGTATCAGCGTTCTTCATTTCTCTACATCGGTTTGCGTTTATAAATTGGTTTTTCCGCCAGTCGAACTCACGACGAGGTTTTCAATTTAAAACCCACGCTCACTCACAACTCTCTTTTTTATATCAGTACCCTCTGGGCACCTCGAGGCAATGTAATGGTTAGCAAGCTCGTCTTGCTAGCATAATTATGACTGAGTAGTAAGTTCGATCCTCACTGGGTGCCCCATAGTTTCGGCCTTGTGCCACTTCTGAGCTACGCTTGGAAAATCACTATATCAGTACCCTCTACATACACATCTACACCCAGACACACCCAGACACACCCAGACACAAACACACACTCACACACAAACATGGTATTGTGAAGGTGGAGAGGAATGTGTTTTTAAATGTCGTGCAGTAGAACATCTGTCCAACAAATGTGTGTGTGTATATATATATATATATATATATATATATATATATATATATATATATATATATATATATATATATATATATATATATATATATATATGTTTGTGTGTGTGTTTGACAATGGAAAACGTTAGACTGAGAAGGCACAAGGTTTTATTCTCCTAAACTGATTGATTTGTTTTTTTTTTACAGCTTATCAACCTTTCCCACGTTATTTAAAGCTTGCAAATCTTTTTAGTTTGTAAGAATATTTGGAGATAATAATGATTCATTCATACTGGTACTCTCCTATTCTAATATATGGCCGAGTGGTAAGAACGTTCGCTTTCTGACCATGAGACCCGTGTTCGAATCTCACCATGGTCGATTTGTCAGGAAATAGACTTCCTGATGTTATCGGTGTGGAGGCGGCGACAGGTGGGACTATTCTGAAAGCGTCGGGGCTGAAGCTTTAATCGAAC
This sequence comes from Acanthosepion esculentum, assembly GCA_964036315.1. Classification (NCBI taxonomy): domain Eukaryota; kingdom Metazoa; phylum Mollusca; class Cephalopoda; order Sepiida; family Sepiidae; genus Acanthosepion; species Acanthosepion esculentum. Next base: position 120,980,633 of record OZ038476.1, on the reverse strand, counting down.
TGGTCTTGTTCAACTGTTGATCACGCTTGATTATTCGGTCTCTCCCAGAACCTGTAACTAAGGGTCGCTCAGCATAGTTGTAGCATAAGCCAGACGTTGGTGCTGTGCAGGTTGAAAAAAGCAGAAATATGCCTGAGCAGGGTTCAATGTTTGAGTACCGTCGGTTTTCATAAACCTTTATCAAAATGTTTCATCGTTTTTCAAATATCGCATTTTCACATCTCAAATCAGTTTAGTCTTAAAAAAAATTTTTATATCTTTCTTTCTTTCTATCTATCGATATATATATATACATACATATATATATATATTTTCGAATTTTCGACGTATGAGGGTCAAGCAGATCAGTTCCTAGGAAACTGACAGCCTGACACCAGCACATGAGATTTGATTATAGTGGTGAAGGTTTTGTGCAGAACTATCTACACTTTTTGAAAGTCCGAATACAGAAACTTGGTGCACTACGTGCCACAGGGTCCCCAAACGACCCTCCGGAGGTTTTGAATTCAGAGTTGTCCTTCTCCTAGACCAGTTACCATCCAAGGCTATAGAACTCAGTCAGTCCTGCAAAAAAATACCATTATATAGCTAAATATATATATATATATATATATATATATATATATATATATATATATATATATATATATATATATATATATATATATATATAGGAGTGTTGTAGAGTTTCCTATTACTCACCATCACACGTGACCTATATCCGAGCAAATGCAAACCTTGAAAAATGTTTTTAATGCGGGTTGTTGCAAGGAAAACTGGTGGGCTGAGTCCAAATTACGATCTGGCTTGTTGTTCACTCTTTATTACAGATTCCTTTGTGATAAACATTAATCAATCACTTCTGCTACTAGCTATGGTTTAAATATTAGAGGAGACGAGGCTCTCGATTCTTGAAAATATCTAAAATATTAGCGGAATCCGCTCCGTATAAAAAAATACTGTATAGCAATTCCTCCAAAGTTTACCATTCAAAAATGGAAAGATTTATCACAGCTCGAGAAAAAGAGAATAAAAACTTAAATAAAAACCTAAATTTTCTTTGCCCATCATATTCAATGAAACATGCCTAGAAGAAGGACTGCTACGTATATATATATATATATATATATATATATATATATATATATATATATATATATATATATATATAATCTCTGGTGAAATAAATTATAACTAATGGACCCTTAAAGTGGTCTGTTTTTTCATTAAATGATATATATATATATATATATATATATATATATATATATATATATATATTTTTATATATATATATATATATATATATATATATATATATATATATATATATATATATATATATATATATAAATGAAAAACTTTTCCTGTGATTCGTATTTTAGGATATAATTGAACTTGACTTTGTTATGTTAGTGCGACTATAAACGAGTGATGCTTGGAATTTTGATTTTTTTTTCATTAAAAAATAATAAAAAATTAAAATGAAAAAATTTGTAATTTAAAACTCCCTTGTTCATGTTCATGGATAGTCGCAGCAACATCACAATTTAGTCCGGCGAAGTCCTAAAGCAGGAAACGAGTCACAAGAAAACTTTTTACACTTTGTCATACATTTTCCCCAATATTGTTCTTGATATATAAAAATACATATTGTTATCTCATATATATATATGCGTGTGTGTGTGTGTGTGTGTGTGTGTGTGTGTGTGTGTGTGTGTGTGTGTGCGTATTAAAAAATAACTGACAAGTTAATGTTAAGATTCTTATTATATGTTTCTTGTGTGGGAACAAGAGTTTTCTTTTTCGGACATAGTCAGGAAAGGAATTGTCCGAACTATTCTTTGTGCAGAGCGCATGATATGTATCGTGATTGGCACATTTCCATATTGGTTCTGTCTTCTTAATTCCTATTCTTCCTTCTCCTTAATAATGTTTCCTTTTTCTCATATTCTAATAAATACAGTAAACACTTGTGTCATAGTGACATTATTGCCTTTCTTGTGGTAAAATTATATATATATATATATATATATATATATATATATATATATATATATATATATATATATATATATAGTACAGGAAATAGACCCGTTTGTATATAATCTAGGTGGATCCTAGTAATATCAAATATCAAAACTGATCCACAAAGAGAACTCAATGAATTTATTATAACAGAGCATACATATTACACATTAAAAAATACAAAATTACCTCATGTGGGTATAGTCTATTTCAACCAGCGCAACCCTGCGCCAATCTTTTTCAACCCTGGACTGGCGTTCCTGGTCAAATCTCAGCTGCACACCACACATAAAAATAATGTGGTTTTCTGTCTGGGGAGTTTGGTGGCCATATCTAAAGGGTGATGTGCTCACAGAAATCGTCTGACAGGTCATCACCGGGTACTCCTGCTTGTGTGAGATGGTGTAGTCCTTTTGCCAGACATAGGGTCTTCTAGCAGCCACCCGTTTGACATAGGGCTGTATTACCATCTCAAGACACTTGGTGTAGGTCTCCGTGTTGAGTCTGAGGCACTGTGCGAAGATGAATAGAGGTATAACGTCGCGATCACTGGTCATCACTTCAAACACCATGGTGATGACTGGATATATCATCCAACACTTTTCGAATTCTCTGGACTGTCTTCAGAATGACAGCGAAACACTCGGAAATGCTGGTATTGAAACTCCCGGCGGGAATATAAAGCACTACAGCATGCCGTTTCCAAATTTCTGGCAGATTGAATCGCGCATGTTGCTCTTTTCCTCACAGACGCTTCCCAACTGATAAAATCTAAAACAAACAACGCGCATGCGCGAAATTAAAAACATAAAATGTTTACAATTTACCCATCGCCAACTTTCCACACTCACACACACATATTACAAAATATATATATATATATATATATATATATATATATATATATATATATATATATATATATATTGAACAATAAAAATATTAAAAAATTAAAATCTTCAGACACAGTAAGTTATATATTAATATTCTTTCGTTTTTATTATCATTTCATTTAGATTCCTCGATTAGTTTCGGCCAACATGGCCATCATCAGGAGAAAAACATTCTGCTTGCTGGTAGCATTGAACTACAGAAATGAATGTCTTGATGGAGAAAATGAATTTTTGTCTGTAGTTTCCATTTGTTTCTTATTTTTTTTAACATGAATTTTGGTCAGACCTTGTGTTGGTCAAACAGACTCTTAAGTTGTTATTTGAGATAAGAGCTGGATGGAATCATGCTGCTCTGAATTCCCTTGGTCATTTTGACAGTTTTATTGGTTGCTATATATATATATATATATATATATATATATATATATATATATATATATATATATATATGTTAAGCTTAGGACCAACTTAATAAAAATATCCAAATGGTGGACATTATTCTTTATTTTCACCAGAAATTGATGCAAACATTTGAACATTAGAACGGCTCATGATCAGACATAATAGACATTCATTGTCTGTTATATTTAATATGTTTAAATGTATACATACATACATATGTATGTATATATATATATATATATATATATATATATATATATAGATAGATAGATAGATAGATAGATAGATAGATAGATAGATAGATAGATAGATAGATGAGTTTTAAGATAGATCATTTCACAGTGGAAATTACATCTACCGATTTGCACAATCGAGAAGTTTAATAAAGGAAATAATCTCTCCAGCAGGGTTAGTAACTTTGTATCAGTTCGAAACCTACCAGAGAGCTTATCTATCGAGTGCGCAGGCCTGTAAACGTAATTTAAAGAAACAAGACATCTATTCAAGCAGGGGCATCCATAAAATAACATTAAGCGCACGCAGTATGAATATATATATATATATATATATATATATATATATATATATATATATATATATATATATATATATATATATGAGGCAGAGAGAAAGAAAGATACATGTGGGTATATGTGTCTGTGTGCGTATAATCTTTGTTGTGAGTGAGTGCATATATTTGTATGTTTGCGTGTGTGTGACAGAGTGAGAGAGAAAGAGAGAGTGTCTATACGGTTGAACTGGGTGTGAAATATACAGGCTAAATCGGATTTTAACGTTATTTATGTTCAGCTTACTGGAAACGAAAATATTTGATATTTGCTTCAGATTCTTTTTTTTTTAAATCCAGTGCACAAAACGCCTGATTTCAAATCTTAGCACGAACAGGATTTTACAAGTAAGCAATCTGAACAAACCTGACCGATTTAAAAAAAAAAAAACATAGCTTCTACATATGGTCGAGTGCTCCTGCTTTATATTTATAGATTCTTTATCAAATCCAAAGAAGAATCCGCAATATTATTGGTCCTTACATGGCATCTCGGTTTCAGCTACTCTCTCACCCTTATAATGTCTCTTATCTGTGCATTTTCTATAAATACTTTAATAGTAATTGTTCGGACGAACTTTCAGCTATGGTATCTAGTGTTTATGAATTTAAACGTAGTACTTTGCAACAAGATCTAACCGCAAGTTCTATGCTAAGAGTTTCTTTTCTCGCACTTGTTGAACTCTTTTCCGACTCCATGATTTCCAGCCAGCTTTGATCTCCCAAAATTTAAGTGCGATGTCAGTCGTTGTCTACTGTCTTCTTGATTCCTCTCCCTTTATTGTTCTCACTCCTTAGTAATGATTATCTCAGTAACCCCCTTGTGTCTTAGTGGCTTTACTGCCTTGCTTAGGGTGAAATAATAAATAAAAAACAGCTTGCCCCCCTTTTCTGTCAGATTAGTTAATCGGCAATCGATTCATGGTACCTGCTATCCGTAGGCAGACATTTCCCAGCGTATCTATCGACTTACACCTTCACACAAGAATGTTTACATTTGTGATTTTACAAGTAGACATATACATTGAACCTCCTTTCCTCGGCCTTGTCACGCCGATACTGAAGCAGTCCTCTAAAAATTTAGATACAAAGGACAGGAAACTGTGGAGAACCATGATCGCCTGAGCGCTGAAGGGACACGGCACATACTGAGAAGTTCACCGTTATGGGTTGCTTGTACTTAAATGGTAATGTTATACATTTCTTTATAAGGAAACATTCGGCATTCTGCTCAAGTCACGCTTTTCTTTACTCCTTGGTCACCAGGGGTTGATAAAAGTGTAGTATCTGCACACTAACAGATAAACTACATTTTATCTCTCAACTGTGTCTCAGTCTTCGAATTGAGTGTAACTCAGTTATGTCTTAGAGTGCAGACAGAGGCCAACTCAAAATATTATTGAGAGGAGCCAGATCCCGGAGGACAGCTGCTAGCGGCAGCAAATGCCTCATTGCATTAAAGAAGTGAGATCGCTAGTAATACAGATGCCGGCACAACCGATGGTTTCCGAAGTTGGGCTATTTTGGGGCCTGGTCCAGGTGCACTCACCCGGGCCCCAACATTAAACTGACTTTATGTCACATCCTGACAGAGTGGGGTGGCAAGTCAATACTAAGTGTAGTATCTCTTTTCCTCATCCTCTAATGGTAATGGTACTATTAGACACTTCCTTATAAGGAAACATTCGGCATTTATTGACCGACCAGCCAGTGATACATGTGTTACGCTTTTCTTTCCTCCTTGGCAGTCGGTTTGGGATCAAAGTGTAGTATCTGTTCTCAGATTACTCACTGAATGATCGCCTATGGGGCCGGGATTCGTTCTCCGATACAGGCCGGCGGCAGGGATTCGTCCCTGCGCTGGTAGTATCGTGGCTACGTCTGACTAGCTAAAGCCAAAGCACTGCGACCCGGGTGAAAACTCGGGTCCATTCCCCCTCCCTTCTCACGTTAAACTCCGACCTTGTGTCACAACCTGGCCATGTGGGAGGTCAAGTAAATCCCGTGTAGTATCTGTTCTCAGATAGCTCGCCTAATGATCGCCTTTTGGTTGAGATTCGATCACTGATACATGCCTGGCACAGGGATTCCTCCCTGCGCTGGTTAGTATCGCGGCTACGTCTAGCTCTGATCAGCTCGGACCAGCTAAGACCAGCCAAGACCAGCTATGACTAGCTCTGACCAGCTTGGACAAGCTAAGACCAGCAAAGTCCAGCGGCCCGGGTGGAAACACCCGGTTCCCCCTCGTTAAAAACCGACCTTGTGTCACAACCTGACTCAGTGGGGGGTCAAGTAGATACCAAGTGTAGTATCTGTTCTACTCATCTCTCAGGCTGGGATCAAAGTGGAGTATCTGTTCCACTCATCTCTCATGATAATGGTTATAGCCGTTTCGCTATAAGGACATATTCGGAATCTATTGACGGAGCAGTCGGTGATACTCGAGTTACATTTTTCTTTACTCCCTGGCAATCAGGCTGGGATCAAAGTGGAGTATCTGCTCTCAAGCTGACAAACTATTGATTGTGTTTTGCGTCTGCAACTCTGCTTTGTCTTCGGCCAGGGCGCAACTGAGAAAATATTGAAAGGTTCCCGGTATCGGAGCAGTACCTCCCTCATTTCACTAAACAGTGATGGGAATCGGTAGTAATATCGATGCCAATGCAACCAAAGGACGCTGGCCTGGGATATTTTTGGACCTAGCATGGGTGCACGCGTCGGACTCTCCACATTAAACTGACTTTGTGTCACATCCTGCCAGAGTGGGGCGACAAGTAATTATTAAGTGTAGTATCTATTCACCTCATCTATAATGGTAATGGAATTATTAGCCACTTCCTTATGAGGAAACATTGGACATTCATTGACTCAGCAGCCAAAGCTACTTTCGGTTGAAATTTATAAAATCTTTCTCTGAAAACAATTTTTCTCACGTCCAGTATCTGTTATCGTTCGTTCTGGTATTGATGGGAGTTTCCTCCCTAGCCTTTTGTGTGAAGTAACGTGGAACGTCAACATATGGTTAGGTTATTATTTTCTATTCTCGTGCTAACCGTTTTTGCTGCTGCTGCTGCTGGAATATCCTCAAGTGAAATGGTTTCCCTTATTTGGTTAAGTTCTTTGCTCAGATAACCATCAAAAGTTCTACTTTAAACATCTGTAGAAATAGTACTTGCGAAGGCGGAATTAAAATTTTTGATAGAGATATATTAGGAGTGCCTTAGTAGGCCATAAGTCCAGATCTTTTGAAATGGTATATATGGAACGGAAGGAACATTGCGCCTTTAAAATAAGCATTCGAAATATTGGGTTTTACCTGCGCAACGTGGGGTTTTCCGAGCGTGTACGCTCGGGCAAAAATTACCCGTAGACACCGGATAGACAGGGTCGATGATCTGTTTACCTCCCTAGACAAGACTCTGTCCATAGGCATAGCCTCGTCTGGGTTTCTCTCTGCAGAGAAGAACGACTAGCAGAACAGGATTTTTACATGGGGCGTTCCGAGCCCATAGGCTCAGGCAAAACTTGCATCCTAATCCAAAAATTATCATTGCTAAATTCTCATTGCTATATATGATTAATTTGGATTATATATATATATATATATATATATATATATATATATATATATATATATATATATATATATATATATATATATATATAGGAAAGTGAACATAGAAGTCAACACTTAGAGGCGACAGTCTGTTTCATGCTAGATGCAATCGTCAGGCCTGACGATTGCAACTAGCATGAAACAGACTGCCGCCTCTAAGTGTTGACTACTATGTTCACTTTTATATTTACACACGCTCTATCTCTGATATTGTGCGCTTTATCACATAAATATAGCACACTTTAAGACTATATTTCTTCATATATATATATATATATATATATATATATATATATATATATATATATATATATAAATACCGGGTGTAAGAGCCAAATTATCCAATTGTTAGATTAAGCATTGAACTGTTGTATCTTGGAACTGATTCATGATATATTACTGGAATTCTCCGGGGTTTTTATAACACTAGTGGATTCCACTTTGAGCAATAAGAATATGCAGTTACTCTTCAAGCTTAAGAGAAGAATCTTGATGACATCAAATATAAATGAAAATGACATGTTCATCATTAATTAATCGTAGCTAAGGATCAGAAACCATGAAGGACTGAAATTAACTTCATATATATATATATATATATATATATATATATATATATATATATATATATATATATATATATATATATTATTCCAGGATGATCTCGCATTCTCTAACCTTTGAATTTTCTGTCCTGGTTTAACAAGGTGCCTCACATATTTCACATACGATTTCATTTTCAAGTCTTTTTTTTTACTGCTCTTTGGACTGTCATAGCTGAAACTTCTCTCTCACATGCCAAACGTCTTATGAATTGAGATGGATCTTTTGTAATTATTCTCTTTAGCTCTAAGTTGAAATGATGACCCCCCTCTTCCTGTTGTGACCTCCTATCCCAGTTTTCCTCTCTACTGTTCTATATTTTTAAACCCTTGATGGTTCTTGACTGAAGTTCGAAGATGCAAGCAAGAGTATGAATGTTGGTACTGTTAGTGAAGGCTTGAATGATCTTTTTTTCTCACCATTGCTCAGTTATTCTAATTCTAGCTGAATAACTCAAAGGTTTTTTCTGTGATTCTCACAACAAACGGTGTCAAGATATCTAAACGACTTCTCCAAAAACCTGTAAAAAGAGAAACTCAATTGGTTTAGTGTTTTTGAGATATTAAATACTTTGTGGGAAGAACAATTATGCTGGAACACGATTTGGACAATTTTGCTGTTACAACCTATATATATATATATATATATATATATATATATATATATGAAAAATTTTTCAGAGATAACCTATAGAAAAGACAATATGTATATAGGTAAAAGACAATAGGAAAACTGTATTATTAACCAATGTGTTTCGTCCAATGTAGAATTTTTCTTATTGTAATTTTAGGTTGACTATATGAATGCAATAGCGTTTTCTAAATTTTTCTAGTGGCTAAGGACATTTTGTTTGTTGTTAATAGTTACTTTGTTTTCAATAAATCGATTTCGTTTTTTTTTGCCTTGAAAAAGGTCTCATTGGACTAAATGCGTCGGCTAATAATACAGTTTTCCTATTGTATTTTACCTTTATACATACCTACTTATATATATATATATATATATATATATATATATATATATATATATATATATATAGATAGATAGATAGATAGATAGATAGATAGATATATGTAAGCAAATATGTGGATGTAGATCCGACGGTATGATGAAAAATATGGAAAAGACAAAACAAAATCCGAATATGCTAGTTTACTGTTTTAAAACAGTAAAACATCATTAAAACAGTAAACTTGCATATTCGGATTTTCTTTTGTCTTTTCCATATTTTTCATCATATATATATATATATATATATATATATATATATATATATATATATATATATATATATATATATATATATATATTCGCGCACACGCGAATCCTACACAACATAGGAAGTGTATGTATGTGTTTGTATGTGTATGTATGTATGTGCGTATGTATATGTATATGTATATGTGTACATATGTGTATACTAATTCCTTATAATAAGACAGTATGTATCTATGAAGATGGAATATACGTATGCGTACGCATGCTGACAAAAACACAAAAAAATGGAAATAGACCTAAGACCACACAGGGATCATTAAAAGATAAGAATATATACTTGAAAATAAAATCGGACCAATATTGTTTTATTTCCTTTCACGCAGAACCTTTTCACTGCCAGTTAAAGAAAGACATTTGGGTCACTTGCACACAAAAAAGAGAATGTATAATATCGAGAATATTTAACATCGAAAAACATGAGAAAGATTAATTCCTTTTAATAATATGCGGAAATATCCACTCTTTGCCTGATGAAGGTCGCGAGACCGGAAATCCATGTAGGAAAATTATGGAAAATAAAGCATGATATATATATATATTTTTTTTTTTAAATTCACATTACAAGCAAAAACGTTTGCCGTTACTCTCTTCTTTTTAATATACACACTTTTCTCTTGTTTGAACTACTATAACCTCTTTCCTTTACACACACACACACACATATATATTAAATTTGTTCTTGCATTCCTGTCAATTACGATCTTCAAAAATTTAAATGCAATGTCAGTGGTGCTCCTCTGCCTGCTTGGATTAAATTCTCAGTTACTTTTTGCATCCTAATGGCTTTTATTGTCGTGCTTGCGGTGAAATGGTTAAAAGAAAATCTTCCTATCCTTAGAAAATGCATATAAATTCACGAAACTCTGGGAAAATAAAACAGACGCAATTATTTATTCATTTTATTTACTGTGTCAGAAAAAAAAAGTACCAAGCGTTTTGTAATAAGTAACGCTTTAACCCGTGATTTTGTTTCCTACGTGACTGAAATTTATGATATACATATATATATATATATATATATATATATATATATATATATATATATGTAATTTGACAGCAAACACCCGGCTCTCCAGAAGATTAACTATGCATCTTAATAATTCTAGCTCCATTAAACATATTATGTCACATACTGTTTCGCTTATGCAATCTGATATACGTAAAATACTTATAGATAATACTAAAATTATAGATAAACATACAGACATTAGACGCCTTAAAATTTTAGAAGCATTAAATATTAAAAGCAAAAGACCTCTTTTTAATCGTATAGATTACAATATTTCTGGAAACATCCTACAATGTTTATAATATATTTAAATTTTATAACGTATTCTTCGATCTTTTGGTTTGTATAATAAAAATCTTTTTCACGCTGTCACATGATAAAAATCTTCGCCATGCACGTGATAACATTATCGCGTCTTTTGAAATTAAAAGGATTTTAACGTTTATTTAGTTTGTAAAAACTGTAGCAACATGATCACACTACAAGACAATTGGCAAATGTTTTTAAAAAGATTTTGACTAAAAAAATTTTGACCCTGGAGATGAACAATAATGTTCGAAAGTACTAGGTTATCGTACGGACAATTTCGATATCATTTTCAAATAAAAAAGTCTCATTAGAAAATATGAGAAAATTCAAAAGAAAATATGCAGGACGATGTTGTCTTTAACATTCAACACAACATGTTTAATATATATATATATATATATATATATATATACCGGCTGTAACAGCAAAATTGTCCAGGTCGTGTAACAGTATAATTGTTGATCTCACAAAATCTTTAATATCTAAATAAATAAAAAAACACTAAACACATTGAGTTTGTTTTTCCAGGTTTTCAGATAAGACGTTTATCCATCTTGACACCATTTGTCGTAAGAATCACTGAAAAAATCTTTAAGTTATTCAGCTGGAAAGAGAACAGGTTAAAATCATTTTGTGTCAGCCCCACTCTCTTACCAAATGAGCAATGGTGAGA
>OZ038476.1:120959254-120966754 GCA_964036315.1 Acanthosepion esculentum | reverse complement strand
TATATATATATATATATATATATGCACATTTCATTAAAAACGACTGACAAGGTGCTTTTATTTAGTTTTTTATATAATTTCTCGTGCGATCTAATAAAGTTTTTCTTTTCAGATGATAAATTATATAAAAACTGTCCGAATGTTCTTTTTATCCGAGCGCTTTCGGCTATACATTTAGCCATTTTCAAGGATTATATTTCAACTGTTAGAATTAGAAATAGATTGTTATATGTATGTTTTATAAAATAATTCATATTTTTGTTTCAAAACACGGTCAAGATATTATGTCCATGTTCAAAGTCAATACTATTAAGTGTTGGTTTGTTTGTTTTTATTAGTAAGGCTTCCATTATTTTTAGACTTTTTTTGCAACTGGAGGATGCTATTATATTAGTGTTGTCGACAAATATATTCCGAATAGTATATTGTATTCCTCAAGAATCAACTTTCGTAAATAATTATATAGGCCACACTACAAATTATTTTACACGAAGACTAACTCTACACCTTTCTGACAATAGCTCAATTGGATCTCATTTAAATATTCATGGAGACCTACCGGAGATTAATAACTTTATTAGATCGCACGAGAAATTACATAAAAAACTAAATAAAAGCACCTTGTCAGTCGTTTTTAATGAAATGTGCATGAAAGAAGGATTGCTGACTAAATACACAAATATATATATATATATATATATATATATATATATATATATATATATATATATAAAAGTGAACATAGAAGTCAACACTTAGAGGCGACAGACTGTTTTATGCTAGATGCAATCGTCAGGCAACTAGTGCTGTTATTTTTCTCGGCTATTTATATATACGTGTCATTGGTGCATTGTGGGTAGTCTATTTTGGCGGTTATTTTTACCTGAAGTCGTTTATTTGTTTATTTATTTATTTGTGTCAAATTATTTTGCTTGTTTTTATTTAATTTTATTTTTATTTTTTATCTTATATATTATTTATTTATTTTATTTTGATCGGTGTTTTTATTAATATTTTTTTTTTATTTATTTATTTTTATTTTGATCGGTGTTTTTATTCACGTAGTAAAAATTGTTTATATAGCTTATTGTGGCCGTTATTTTACCGGAAGTCGTTTATTTGCTTATTTATTTGGGTCAAATTGTTTTGCTTGTTTTTATTCATTTTTATTTTTATTTTTTATCTTATATATTTATTTATTATTGGTCGGTGTTTTTATGCACCACTGACCCGTATATATAAATAGCCGAGAAACATAACAGCACTAGTTGCCTGATGATTGCGTCTAGTATGAAACAGACTGTCGCCTCTAAGTGTTGACTTCTATGTTCACTTTTATATTTACACACGCTCTATCTCCGGCCATTTACTATAACTATCCACTATGATTAAATAGTATAAACCGTCAATTGGTCCTGCATAATCTGCGTGTATTCTTGACCACGGACGGTCAGTCTCTGGCCATGGCTTATGTATGATTGGCGGTGCTTTGGCTGCTAAGTTACAACCCTTGCACATTTCCACCATCTGAGTAATATCCTGGTCCATATTTTTCCAATATACATAGCTTCGCATTAGCGACTTCATTCTATTTTTCCCAGGATGGCCTCTGTGGAAATCCTTTAGGATTCGCTTTTGTAATGTTTTGGGAATTACAACCATTTCGTTGTAAAGCAGCACATTATCGCATAGAGAAAGGCTGTCCGATATTTTCTCATTTTTTCCTGCTATTTTTGCTTTTGTCTCTTTTATAAATTCATTATTTTTGGCTTCATTTTTTATGTCTTGTAGTGTGACTGGGAGGTTTCTAACTGTACAACATAGTACTGTCCTGATATCTTCTTCATTTCTTAGGGCTGCGATTACCGTATCTTCCAATGGCTCTGTCTTTGTTGGTATAAGTCTCGACAGACCATCCGCATGTCCGATCTTTTTCGTTGGTAAATACTCCAATCTGAAATTGTAGTTCAGAAGAATTGTTCCCCATCTTAGTAACCTATTTGCCGTGTAAACCGGTAGACGTTTTAACGGTGTGTGATCCGTCTGAAGAATAAAATATCTACCATAGATATACCTATGAAACCTTGTGACTGCGACGATAATTTTTCAGGGCTTCTTTCTCTATTTGTGAGTAATTTTTCTCCGCTGGTAGCAGGGTTCGGAAGGCATGTGCGATGGGTTTTATTGTCCCATCTGGCATTTTATGTAATATACACGCTCCGACTACGTAGGCTCTCGCGTCACTTGCTACAATAATTTCTAATTTAGGATCGTAGTGTGCCAAAAATAAATCTGAAGTTAACATCTTAATTATTTTTTCAAATGTTTCCTGGCATTGATCTGTCCACTGCCAAACTTTTTCTCTCTTTAGCAGCTCGTTGAGTGGTGCGCGAAATTTATGCATGTGAGGTATGAATTCCTGGTAGTAACTCACTAAGCCTAGAAAACTTTGTTTTTAGGAACTGGCATTTTTTTTTATTCCTGTTACCCTTTCAGGGTCTGGTCGTCTACCTTCTTGATCTATGATATGGCCAAGGTATTTAATTTCCGTTATGAAAAAATCGCACTTGTTTTCTTCGCACTTTGAATTCATAGCTTTGTATTCTCTTAAACACCTCTTGTACATGTTAACAGTGTTGTTCAACGCTTTCGCTGTTTATCAATACGTCATCCAGGTATACAATCGTGTACTCTAGTATCCATTGTCTGTTGGAATATAGCCAGCGCGACCTTAATCCCAAATATTAATCTTTAGTATCGGTACAATCCTTTGTGTGTATTTATGCATAGTAGTTTTGAACTTTCCTCATCGACTGGAATTTGAAATACGCTTCACTTAAATCAATTAAAAGATTTCTGATTTCTTTTTGACGTAGACCGCGGTGCGGCCCATTTACTGTTTTCTACTTTTGTCAATATGCCAGTGTTTTCAAGTCTAGTTAATTCTTCATCAATTTTTTCTATTGACGCAAATGGTACGCTCCTTTTTTTCTTGAAGATAGGTTGAACGTTTTCTTTTATTTCGATGTTTGCTGCCATTTTCTTACATCTTCCGAGACCTGCTGAAAATACTTCGGGGTAACTCGCTTTTAGTTTCTCTTTTAATTTGTCTGCCTCGGTTGGTAAGCTTTTTACATTTTGGCAGTACGTACTTATTGGTAAATCCCACAGTTCGAATTTTTGCATCCAGTCCGTTCCGAATAGGTTTTCTGTATTTCTTAAGACGTACATTTTTAGTTTTTTCATCATTCCATTAAATGTCTCATTAGTAATTACTTCACCCTCAAATTTTATTTTTCTCCATATAACTGATCTAGCAATTTTATCCGTTTTTAACATGGCAGGTTTGTTCAGTTTTCTCCATGTTTGTAGGTTTATAATAGTTAAGTCTGAGCCAGAATCCAGCTGTAGCCTGACTTTTCTATTTTGCATTTCAACTTGTACGTATTTTCTTATTTTAGTCTCATCCTCTTGGTCAGTCCTCGTGATTCTGATTCTGCTTTTGCTTTCTCTTCTAGACCAACAATGAGAACTTTTGTGTCCTATTTTTTGCATGTTAGACAAGTTTTAAAACGGTATGTACAGTCTTTAAACCAATGCCAAGTCCCACAGCGATAGCATGGACTGGGTGGTAGTTTTTTCTGATATTGATTTTTAGAATTAGAAAATTTTGTTTTACCTGTTTTTGAGGCGGGGGGGGAATCAGTTTGGTTTGTTTCTGAGGAGGGAAAGTTGGTTTGTCTTCGTACTTTACGTATGTGCGCTATGCCAACTTCTTATCTTTTGAGTCTTTCTTCACACTGATGCATCTCTGGTAGTATTCGGCTAGTTTTTGAAGTGTCAAATCTTGTTCACTCTCCAATTTAGTAAGGATTCTGCGTCTCATTTCCGCGTCTTTGATTGAGACCAGTCCTTGGACGTAAAATAAGCATTTGAAATTGTCCGCGCTGAGTTCCGATAACTTAAAGTCATCACAATATTTATTAGAAATAGACGCGTAGTTATGTAATCTTCGATGTACTTCTTTGTTAGGTTCATGCATTTCCATCTTTTGTGGAATAGTGAGGTATTATAGCTGAAAAGTTCTGTTAATAGTTTTATGGCTTCTTTGAAAGTTAACTCGTTTGTTTTCCTTGGAAGGATATAATCTACGAATTTGGTATATTCGCATGTGCCTAATTTTCTTAGTAATAGACGTACTTTACGTGCGTCTGACCAATCATTGCAGTCAAATTCATATAGATCTTCGTACCTTCGGAAGTAAGTTGCAAATGTTTTATCTTCGTCGGGTGCATATGTGAAATCTTCGATAGTGCTCCAAATAGCATCTTGTGAGAGAAATGTTGCGTTCTCGCAATGTTGCTCTTTATTTGACATTACACGTAGCAATAATTCTTGTAATTCAAGATGTTTCTGTTCGTATTTTTGTTGCTGCTCAATGGTTGACTTAAAATCTTCCATGTTAACGTAATTTTTGTGTACGTATTTTACTTTAGTGTAACCTGATATTCTGAAACCTGTGTACGCAAAAAAAATTCATTTGTTGCCAGAAAAATTGATATCCAAAAAGAAAATTCTTTTTTAAATCTCCACGTAGAACTTGTTTTTTTTTTTAGATTTTACTCGTCGACCACTGTTATGTGCGACGGATAGCAAAAAAAGTATGTCCTCGTAGAGAGTTCGTTTTTCCTTTGGGTTACCTCGTCGCCACTTGTTATGTGAGACGGATAGCAAAAAAGTATGTCCTCTGCGTATAGAGTTCGTTTTTTCTTGGGGTTACCTCGTCGCCACTTGTTATGGTTCAAGTTCCTTGTACGGCGATGATGGTCCAAGGTAGAACCAATGAAGAATAACTCGAACACAGGTATGGAATAACACAGATATATTACAAACAGAAATATGCACAAAGAAGTAGAAGTATTAGTAATGAATATCAGATTTGGTTAGAGTGAACTATGTTGTCTCGACAAGTATCACTATTCTAATGTCATACAGTAATCCTCTGATTCTCGACTCTGTCTCTAACTGACTCTCGACTCTGTCTCTGACTGACTCTGAACGCTGTTCCCACTTGAGGCGCAGTATTTATGATGTCCAGAATAGTCCATTATTATTATGGGTAAGTTCCCATAACAATATATATATAATTTTATCATGCCGACAGTTGTATTTGGGATACAAGAATAACTGTACTCTCTCTCTCTCTCTCTCAAATGATATGTAATGTGAGAGAGAAAGCTTGTCTCGCTAAAACAATTACGACTTGAGTTGTGAGTTCGATCCTCACTAGGTGCCCCATACTTTCCGCCTTGTGCCACATCTAAGCTACGCTTAGAAAACTATTTAGAGCATTAAGAAACAGACAATTTTAAAATTTCATGATGATTATAACTTATTTCATTGGGATCGAAATTCGATTCTAATTCCTCAGATCGACCATTTTCATACAAATAATAATAATAACAATTAATATTTACTATGTTTATACTTTGAGCACTCTGGATTATATCCTCGTTAGAATTAACCATATGGATTACCAAACACAACATTATATATATATATATATATATATATATATATATATATATATACACGATGTCGTAGTTATTGTGAATGTAGCAGCAGTAGATAAATTGGAATAAAACTGAGGGTACGTTATTATTTACTTATTGCCAAGGTATGCACATTTCCTCCTGATTATACTAAATAAAGGATACCTACGTATTCTGAACGGCCAGCGTTTGTTTTCTTTCTTAAGATTATTAATTTCTCAGAGAAATGCACACAAAGAAATGCCTGTAACCTCCCAGTTCGTTAATATTGTCGGTTTTTTATTGAAGCGTCGGAAAGTTGAAGGAAGAAGGGATCAGAGAAACGGAACGATGAGGGAAAGTTAAAATGGAATCGGTAGAAAAGACTAATTGCGGGGGAAAAAAACAACAGAAATGAATAGAAAATAACGCATACTTTCAAGAAGAGAAAACAGAGGAGAAAAGGTGATATTCGAAAGAGATGAAAAAGTATTGTAAATGTCAGAAAAATACGATAAAATGGAGAAGTCTCCAAAATATATTAAAGCAAGCAAAATAAGAAAGTGCATGAGATTTAGGCAGGCGGTTTGTCTTATGGCGGAGATCGTTACGTGTTACCCACCGCTACCTCTGTCGATAGTCGAGCTTAGAGATCTTTCTTTTAATCATTTCACCCCAAGCAAGGCGTTAATGCCACTAAGACGCCAGGGGTTACTGAAATTGGAAGAGAACGAGAAAACTTTAGTGACGAGAAAGGGCAATAAAAGAAAATTATCCTGGAAGAATAAAAACAGTGAGGGATGTTGCATTTAGATGTTTGAAGATCGTAGGTAGCAAA
This sequence comes from Acanthosepion esculentum, assembly GCA_964036315.1. Classification (NCBI taxonomy): domain Eukaryota; kingdom Metazoa; phylum Mollusca; class Cephalopoda; order Sepiida; family Sepiidae; genus Acanthosepion; species Acanthosepion esculentum. Next base: position 120,960,385 of record OZ038476.1, on the reverse strand, counting down.
GAAGTAAGTAATATAACTCCACGAGAAAGAATTGCTAGAAAAGAAGTTGCTGTAACCTAGAAAGTATTACTGAATGCGGAATAACCAAAACGGAGTTTGGAAATGAAATGGTAATCTTTATAAGATCAACAAAATACAATACTCGCCAGCGGCATGAAATAGGTAAACCACCGCTAGTGGTGGACTACTTAGACAACATATTACACCCACTTACAATTAGCTATTTCAACAGTAAAACGATGAAACCAATTTGTCAGCCTAGTAGAAATTCATGCGGGTGGTACCCAGAAGGTGAGCTCGTTAGAATAATTGCCATTAATATATTTATAGGAAAGACAAGGGGAAGCCATCTTCGCGGCAGTGGGAAAGTGAATAAAGTCGAGATGCCAGGTCAGGACCGATAAGATTACAGATTCTTCTTTGGATTTTGTAGAGAATCTCGGGAGAAATGACAGAAGCTCAAGAACAGATATAACGTTTCAAAAGATATATTCTATATAGATCGGTTCACTTAGATGCTACTGTAAAGACTTATTCCGTTTTACGCCAGCGTTCATTATAAAAAAGTAGACTTGAAATTTTGTATAAGTTTTCTGGTACATCCAGATCTGCAGTTTTAGAGAACCCCTTTAAAAATAAGACTTACGGCATCATCATGTTAAAGGAACTCGGTTTAGTTTGTTTTATTTTGTTTTACGGTATATCGACCTCAATGGGTTATTTAAGACAATATTTTTAGGATAGGTTCGGATGATTAGAATATGTATTCTTTATAAGAAATCAGTTTGTAGATCAGGTTTCATTGAAGTGTTTTTGTAAATAGGGTTCTTGTCGAGAGCCTAGCTTCATTCATGTATTCTTTTCAGCAATACTGTTTCTACAGAAACTGGGAACTTTTCTTCTATTTATAATGAAGTCGAATATTATTCGTCTTTTGTTATAGGTTTGGTTTCTTTTGTTTTACGATATATCAACCTCAATAGATTATTTAATGCCTACAAGATTTTTAGCATAGGTTCGTATGAATAGAATATGTATTCTTTCTAAGAATTCAGTTTGTAGATCAGGTTACATTGTGGTATTTTTGTAAAGAGGGTGTTTTTGTCGAATGTCTAATCTATCACCAGTAAC
>OZ038476.1:120869254-120951754 GCA_964036315.1 Acanthosepion esculentum | reverse complement strand
AATAAAAATAAACGTAAAAACAAAATTAATGATAAATTACAAATGAAGATGAAAATTAAAATAAAATAAATAGAAATAAAAATGAAAATAAATTTAAATAAACTTAAAAACGAAATTAAATATTAAATTACAAATGGAGACGAAAATAAAAGTAAAAAATACACATAGATAAAAATGAAAACTAAATAGAAACTAAAAATAAAATAAACTAAAATAAACTTAAAACGAAATTAATAATAAAATTACAAATGAAAACGAAAATAAAAGTAAAAATAAAAATAGAAATAAAAATGAAAATAAATTTAAATAAACTTAAAAACGAAATTAAGAATAAAAATTCGAAACGAAACGTAACGATAAAATAAAAATAAAACAAAAATAAATAAAATGAAAATAAACATAAAATAAACATAAAATAAAAATAAACATAGAATGAAATTAAAAATAAACTAAAAATTGAAGACATAAAGCAAAAATATATATGTGCTATTCCAGGGGGAAAGAGTCAGGCAGTTTTGTACATTTCCGAACATGGTTAAGGATATTTACTAAGCTTAGCTGGGAAAAGATCTTTGTTTTTGCTATAAGAACATTTCAACAGGTTCATCAGGTGCTTGTCGATCCGGGCAACCAATCAGGGAATTATGAACTGAACTCTATTTTATAGACGGAAGTAGGTTTTTCTCTTTCCACTGTCCAGGTCTATTGATAATTTGTCTTAGACTTATTTAATACTGCTCAGTAAGTGTTCGCCTCTTCCCCACTTATTATAAGTCTGTACTTCCCGACATCGGGTTTGAACTCGGAATTACAATAGCTCCAACTCGAAGCGACAGAGATGTGGTTCTACAGAAGGATGTTAAGGATATCATGGACCGAGCCTTTGAGCGATGATGAGATGTTGGACAAGGAAGCTTATACTTAATATCACGAAGAGGCAGCAGAAGTTTCTGGGACACATAATGAGGAAGGAGGGCCAAGAGAATCTGATACTCACGGGTCGAATTGAGAGAAAGGGAGACAAGGGAAAGCAACGCATAACATACCTGGGGGATTTAAGCAAATGGATGACAGAATGTGGTCTGGGGGAGGACGCAGAGGGAAGGAACTTGTTTAGAGCTGCAAGGGATAGAGGGAGGTGGATAGCTATGATTGCATATGCCCTGAAAGGACATAGCACATAAAAAAAAGAACAACAACAATAAACATAAGGGTAGGAGGCCGAATATAATTAAATTCAAGTACGGAGAACTTCTCATCCCAGAAATTCAGTTAGAAAAGACAAAGAGTAGGGAAATGTTCTTGCTCCAATATACCGAGATGGGGCTTGCTTCATTTAACAATTAGTATGCTAAATAACAATTTTACACATGTTACTGGCAGTGACTAGCACGCTAATATGGTTATATATATTTATATATATATATATATATATATATATGTTTGACACGAAGGCTCACACTACTCCTTTCTGATCATAGCTCAATTAGGTCACATATAAATATTCATGAAGACCTACTGGACCGTAATGGAAGCCTTATTAATAAAAACAAAAAAACAAACAACACTCAATAATATCAACTATGAACATGGACCCATTATCTTGACCGTGTTGTGAAAATGAAACCTTATACAAGCACATACATACAACAATCTATTTCTTGTTAACAGTGAATATATTTCAACGTTGAAAATGGTTAAATGTATTGCCGAAAGCGCTCGGTAAAAAAGAACAATTGGACAGTGTTTATATAATTTATCTACCGAAAAGAAAACATTATTAGATCACATGAGAAATTATATAAAAAAAATAAATAGAAGTATCTTGTCTGTCGTATTCAGTGAAACGTGCATGAAAGAAAGATTGCTGCTTAAATACACAAATATATATACACTTTATTTCACTCACTGGGGTAGACTGTTCTAGTTCCACGTGCCATGTTTTTTTTAATGGTTGTCAGTTATCAGTTATTTCCTGTTAATAATCAACACGAATAGAATTTGACGCAAGATCGAAGTTTAAATTAGGATTCGGTAGTCGTAGAAACATTGCTGAAATTCCCTCGGAAACTCCCCTTTTAAGGACACCTCAGGTTCTAGATGGTGACACGAAATCCTCCCTTTTGAATCAGTGGTAATGCTTATGTAACTCACGCCCTATTCACACTATTCTCTCTCGCCTACTTCTTCTTCCTCAGTCGCTAGCTCTGCTAGTTTTGTTGAGTAATACCGACTTTACGGGTCATCCGGTTTTATATTCCTTCCTCGGTTGGGGCTGGTGTGTCGTTTTGATAGCGTTGATTCGGGTTTCCCCAAATCTTAGATGTTGGGACTGACGGCAAAGTCTAGTGGTGGATAGGATATGCTCATATAACATTGATACATACTTACATACATACATACATACATACATACATACATAAATATATATATATAATCAAAGTTGAGGAGAGTTAGCATTAGGTCTTCGTCGCACGCTAAGCTCTTAGTGTTTGTCGAACTCTCTGATTTCGGGCAGAATAGAACCCAGACGAGGCAATGCCGAAGACCAGAGTCTTGTCTATAGACAAACCCGACCCCGTTATTACGAGGTCCGCGGGGAAATTTTCCGAAAAAAACACGTTGGACCGACCTTGTGCCACATCCCACTCTCTGGGGAGCTCGGGTAAATACCGAGTTAGAATTAGCTCAATTGCTAAGTCGACCTTCGTGTAATAAACCAATTTCATTACTTACCTACGAGTTTGTCTTCCTTATTTATTTCAATCTGTTATCTAGAAAACACAAGAAACAACAAACCACGCCCATTGCTTTCCTATTCCCCTGGTGAGATGTAAGATCCACTCGAGCAGATTCTTCCCTCGTACCTTATAGAAGCGACTTCCAATCACTACAATCTTAACCTGTTCAAGTCTAGGGTTAACCGATATATTCCGACTTATCTGCATAAGGTGTGTCTCTTAATCTGTAACCTTCTAGATCGAGTGGGCCCCGGGCGTTGTTCAGGGTGAACCTCGCTGTATCAGAAAAGAATATATTCTTAATATGTATTGAAGTTTACAATTGCGCCGAATAATTTAAATGGGGTGATAAAAATAAGAAGATGGTGTTGCGTCAGGATCTATTCTCATTGATTTATTCTTTTTTGTCCAAGTCTCGATACTTCCTCCTAAGTAATAACTATGACACGAAGTTCAGATAAGTCGGTTGTGTTAGAATGTTACTGAATATTTACTGCTTACAAATTTACGCTTAATTTGACACAGGTATGAGTCACCCACCTAAAATCGAACTTACTACACAGAATTAATGGACAGCCGGACTAGAATAAATCACCACTCATTTAACCTGTTCAAGTCAACCGTTATCTTCTCTACATATCCCCATAAACTGTGCCGCTTACCCTGTAACCATCTGTTTACTGTTATCAAAAAGACCCTGTCATCTCATCACAGTTAACTACTTACTCCCTTCATGACCCCCTATAGTTATCAGTCATTTAGACTTGAATCATGAATGAATGATCCTAATTCCTATCATTGGGGAAACTGCTGACTTTGACTGCTGTTTACTGAGCACCACAGGCCCAGAGTAAGACAACGTGACGAATTATTTTCAACGCGACAAACCTTTTCCCATAGATGAAACATTGTGATCCGCTCGCTGCTCTATCGCTATTTCCATGGAAAATGTTCAGGCCATCTACATTCCTTACTTCCGGCAGTTCTAACCTTCAGGGCTAAGATCCGTCATGCCACGCACATTCTAACAAGCCACCTTCATTCTCTTCGTATTCCATTGGTGAGATGTAAGTTCCACTCCAGTAGATTATTCCCACGAACCGACTCCCAAGAGGATGCTTCCCCAATCACTACAATCTTAACCTGTTCAAGTCTAGGGTTAACCGATATATTCCCCATATATCCGCATAAGGTGTGTCTCTTAATCTGTAATCTTCTACTTCGAGCGGACTGCCGGGCGTTGTATAGGGGGTGCACTCGACTAGAATAAATCACCACTGATTTCTTCCATTCCGAAACGCCCTTTTAACGTGCACCCTAAGACAGGGATCACTTATTCAGGGCTGAACTCATTACTTACTTAACGACTGACCCAGACCGAGGAAACCTAATTATTTATTTCGTTTTGGCAAAAAGGCCATAAATACTGGAGCACCTACAATGATCTGTGAAGTGTGTCACTGAAATCCGAAGGCGCATTGCAATAACCAAAGATGCCTTCCAAAAGCTAAGCAAAGTATTAAGAAACAGAACAAATTCGTTAGAAACTAAACAATAAGTACTGAACTGTTATGTGATAACTTCCAATACGGCATTGCATTCTGGATTGGTTTGGTTTGGTTTGTTTTACGGGTATATCTGTCTTCCAATATGGCGTTACTTTCTGGATTGGTTTGGTTTGGTTTGTTTCCCGATATATCTGTCTTCCAACATGGCATTGCATTCTCGATTGGTTTGGTTAGTTTTGTTTCCAGGGATATCTGTCTTCCAATATGGCGTTACTTTCTGGATTGGTTTGGTTTGGTTTGGTTTGTTTCCCGATATATCTGTCTTCCAACACGGCATTGCATTCTCGATTGGTTTGGTTAGTTTTGTTTCCAGGGATATCTGTCTTCCAATATGGCGTTACTTTCTGGATTGGTTTGGTTTGGTTTGGTTTGTTTCCCGATATATCTGTCTTCCAACATGGCATTGCATTCTCGATTGGTTTGGTTTGTTTTGTTTCCAGAGATATCTGTCTTCCAATATGGCGTTACTTTCTGGATTGGTTTGGTTTGGTTTGGTTTGTTTCCCGATATATCTGTCTTCCAACACGGCATTGCATTCTCGATTGGTTTGGTTAGTTTTGTTTCCAGGGATATCTGTCTTCCAATATGGCGTTACTTTCTGGATTGGTTTGGTTTGGTTTGGTTTGTTTCCCGATATATCTGTCTTCCAACATGGCATTGCATTCTCGATTGGTTTGGTTTGTTTTGTTTCCAGGGATATCTGTCTTCCAATATGGCGTTACTTTCTGGATTGGTTTGGTTTGGTTTGGTTTGTTTCCCGATATATCTGTCTTCCAACACGGCATTGCATTCTCGATTGGTTTGGTTTGTTTTGTTTCCAGGGATATCTGTCTTCCAATATGGCGTTACTTTCTGGATTGATTTGGTTTGGTTGGTTTCCCGATATATCTGTCTTACAATATGGCATTGCCCTCTCTATTGGTTTGGTTTTACGGTATATCAACCTCAATGGGTTATTTAATGCCGACAAGATTTTTGTTGCTGGTAATATTTTTTTAAATGTATTGCTGGTAAATTTTCTTTTCAAAAATATATTGCTGGCAATAATGTATTGTTGGTAGTAATTTTTCTTCAAAAATTTATTACTGGTAATATTTTTTACAAATTATTTCTGGCATTCAGTGCTATCAAATAGTATCGAATTCTGAAAAGGAAGCATCTAAGGGAACAGGCACAGCTGTTGATCGCGGACATTTTTAGAGAGTTGTGAACAACAACACGAACAATAATAATAATAATAATAATAATAATAATAATAATAATAATAATAATAATAAAATTTGTGCAAACGCGAATGTAATTTGTTTTCTATGAATTTCAGGGATGAGTAGTTATCATTATTTACACTTTGTTTTATCACGACGTTTCAGGCGATGTGTCCATCTGGCCTTCGTCAGGTGTATATCCATCTGGGTAAAATACAGAGAATTCAGAATTGAACACTTTATTTGATCTACGTGACAGAACTAGATTAAATAATGCTTTCACTTCGGAATTCTCTCTATTTTACCCAGATTGATATACACTTGACGAAGACTGGGGAGTACAACAGTCGAAACGTTTGTCGATAAAAATAAACAACAAAGACGAAGACAATGCGTGGATGACAAACTTAGCACCAGATTGATGTAGCTCTGATGCTCACCATCTCTCAACTCTGCAAAGCTTAGCCGAAATAAATTGCGTTCCCTGTTATTTGTACTATCAGGCTTAATTTAGGCTTCCATTGATCGATCTTGCTCACTGAGATCGCAACAGTGGGAGAATCTGGAGCATTATCGCTCCTTCCGACGGTTTGTCTTGTAAAGCACGCATGTGTGCGGTGATAAATAAGCTAAATCCGACGGCTTTTCTTTCAGACCTCAGGGAATATCCTCAATCCTACCCCATTAGTTGTTGTAGCATACCTGCGGACGATAATGTGTATGTCCCAATTCACATAAATGCAGTAGTAAATACTGTATGTTGGTCTGCAGTCGGAGATTCGTCTCCAGCTGTGCTGGTCACAATCTCTGCTTCCGGCAGAGAGGACCCCAGACGAGGCTATGTCGAAGAGCAGAATTTCGTCTCGTGAAACAGCTATCCGTCTCCGTTTTATACGGGGTCTACGGGGAAATTTTGGCCGAACCTACAGGCTCGGATAACCCACATTAAATTCGACCTTGTGCCACATCTGACCGCGTGGGTCGGTTAGTAGATATCCTGCAGTTGGAGATTCATTGTGGAATTCACTTGAATCACTTCTAGCCGCTGACTACTTCTACGCGCCGCTGGCGGATCTTGTATGTGTTGTTCTTGTCCTAAGTATTATCGTTTATTACCAACCTTCGTGTGATTATAGTATTCAGTAACCTTCCCTAGGTTACAACATTAGTGCAATGGTTAGATATTACTAAAGTGTTCTTCGGTTACAGAGTGGGTTCAAACTTCGAGGTTAGATGTTGGTGCCAGACACCCGTTAAAAATGCTCTCTTTTAGAACAATTTTTTTTTTCACTCCTTTTTTTTTCTATATAAGCGAAACCTGCATCAGTATAATCGTCAAAGTGTTGTCATAGAACAGATCAGTAAACTGGCAACCGAAATATTTTATTGCAAGTGACAGGTCAGCAATTTCTGTGCCCAAGAAGCGAAAAGAACGCGAATTATGAGTTGAAAATAGGGAAAGACGTCAATCACACTGGTGGTCAACGCCGAAGCTGTCAAACACACCGCGTTCAAATAATATAGAAACAATTTAGTTCCTTTGTAGATCAGAGATCAGACGACAGATAGATCTATAATTTAATTGACCGAAGCTAGTCACTAGCGTTGGTCAATTAAATTATAGATCTGCATTGACAGGCACTCAGATGAAAAAGTGTTTTTGTATTTTAATAATCAGAGTAATAGCTTTAAACACATACTAAACACAGAAGTTTACTCATGGTGGAGGGTTAGTCAGAACGATAATGCTGTATAAAGCGTGCGATATAAACAGAAAAGAAGGTGGTGGGATTTGAAGATTGTGGTGGGGGGGATAAAGAGGAAAGGTGAGGATTGACACTTGACTTTAAGAGTTCAAGAGTGAGGTTTTCAGGGAAGAATCAACGTTACGTTTGTTCTGCAAAAAGACAGTTCTTGGGGAAAGATGGGACGTTCTTCTTACGTTTGGAATACGGGTAAAATTAGCGTGATTCGACTCCGTGTGAGTGGTATGGCGTGCCCCAGCTGTAAAGTTCTGAACTGGTAAGACAGCCGTTTAAGCCCTGCGTTCCTGAACAATTTTTAAGCACCTGAGCTCCCGAGTCAAAAGTTACAAATAATCGGTATCTAATGATTCACGGAAGATATAAATATAGTTAGAAGTGTTTACCCCCCGTTCAACCGGTAGCTGGTCATTAAGTCATTTTTCTCTACCACTGTTCAACCGGTGGCTGGGCATTACGTAATTTTTCTCTACCACCAGCAAAGCGGTGGTCAGGGCACAAAGGGTAAATAATGGAGCTCATCAGAACATTTCTTTTAACCATTTCACCCTAAGCATGGCAATAAAGTCACTAAGACGCAAGTGGGTTACTGAGTGTTTTAGAGTATGACTGAAGAAAAATAATATTATGGACAGATGATAATAAAAGAAAAAAATTAAGAAGACAGAACATAACGATTAACGTTACATTTCAATTTTTGACGATCAAAGACGACTGTGAAGTGAGGATCCGGGAGAGAGTTCCACAAACATGAAGTGCAATAGAAGAAACTCTTAGCATAGAACTTACGGTTACATCTAGTCATTTCAACTTTAAAATGATGAGACCTTGCTGCCAATCTAGTACTGCGCTTAAATTCATAGTCTTAGTGTCATACAAGAAATTAATATTTATTTTGCAAAATACAAAAACGTGACACAAGTCGTGGGGATGGGGGAAAGCTGGTCTTCAATCTGTCTCATCTTAAACTTACCTAAACTGACCCAAACATACCACAGTATTCTTTACACCAAAAGAACACATTCTTACTTACCATTCTTACTACAGCCACCGTAATGACTTAAAATCTTTATGAAGTCTTATCTAGTTCCCATGTGTAAATTTGTCTGCGAGAGTGAGGAATAAAAAGGGGAAGGTTCCTCAGAACAATTACCATTAAATTATTTATAGAAATGGCACAGGGAAGCTACATTACGCCGGAGAGAAAATGACTGAAGGCAGAGATGCCAGTTAATTACCGATAACGTTGCAGATACTTCTTTGGATTTTATCAAGAATCACTAAATGTATAGCAGAAGCACCAGATCATATGTGGCAACAATGTCCAAATCATGGACGAATGGTAGACTTATAAATATGTAAGATAGATTCTGAAGAGAAAAAACTTTCTTCGCAAAAAAATAAAATAAAATAAAAATTGATTCAATATAATCTTCCCACTTCATGTCAGCGGAAAATGTTAGGCCGAAATTGCGCAACGAGTCACTCTCCTGGAGGTTAGCATCAGCCATGATAATGGACGCCAGAAAATTGCTATGGAAATAATGACAAGCTTACAACGCTGCGTTTTTTTGTTTTTTTTTGGGAAAAGAAATTGCAGAGTGGAACAACAATCTGCCTCGCACAAGAGTCCGTAATCGATTTTGAATTTTATCAATGCTGGGAAGTGAGAAATGAGTGGTCTATTTTTTCGTCTATTCAATTTCTTTTTACTAATTTTCACCATACCTATTATTACTGATGTTTGTGTAAACACGCTAAGCAATAGGGAAGTGAGCTATCGCTTGAATAATTTCAAGTTCCCACTTACCAAATTTCTGGCACTAAATTGACAGGCATAAATTTTTAAAATTAAGACCAACCAAAAGCAACATCTCTTCAAACTCAAGTCATGACTCCCGTAACCCACTGGAGTCGTAAGAGCACCATTTGTACTACATCCATGTAAGCAGAGGTGCATCTAGGGTAACATAGACTGACGGAGTCCATCCTCTTCAGACTGGTATTAGATTCACAGTTCTAGAAACCACCCAACGCTAGAGAATCCAGTCTGAACTTCTATTTAACCCATAGCTGAAGAAAGTTGAATTCCTGCCTTTTCCAAAGACATTAGCGCAAAGTGAACGGAACACAATCGCCGATTTTACTTTAACTAATAAACTACCAACCCAACCAACTACTTCGTGCAGATGCTTCTCGCATATAAACCCAGATAGGTGAGGATCATTTTCCAACACAAAATCTTCTTTTTCTCATTCAAATTCTGGCAAAATCTGTGGGTTTTTCATCAGAAAAAGGAACTGGAGTTTATTGTGATTGCTTTGAGATTCCAGACACCCAAGCATTCGTGATTAGGGTAACAATAAGTATGGTAACTCAGTTCCCTCAACCATGGTTTAAATACCAGGGCAGATTTGATTCTTTAGTCTTGGATGGCAATCAATTTCAGAGATTTAAAAAAAAAATCTCAATTCTAAATCATGAAAAAGGCAACGGAAAACCACCTCACTATTTTGCCAAGAACTCATGCTAATTGACAGATAAAGAAAAGGAATCTGTGGAGAGCCACTATCGCCTAAATCCTGAGAGATAATAGCATTTAAAAAGAAAGATAATTGGAAATCATTCCACTATCATTCTCAAGACATCATGGTAATTCACAAATAATAAAGAAAAGGGATCTGTGGAGAGCCACGATCGCCTACTCTCCCGTGCTTAATAAGTCGAAGCTCATAACTAAAGTGTGCAGAAATTTCTTGTGAATTCTTAGTTTGGTGGGAAGTCAAAATAAGTTGATGGCGCTTGCATTTTCGTTGATGGGGGCAACATGAGGTGTAACGAAACTTTAAAGTACTGGCGTAATAATGAATGGCTATAGTAAAAAAAATTCGAAAAAATGGAAATTGAGGCTCTGAATTATTAGGCACAAGAGGTGGCTGGTTCTAGTCTCCAAGATTATGCCTTCCCGGGCTAACGTTCTCAGCAGAAGTGGAAAGACTATATTGAATCCATTGCTAGGTCACTTGCTAAGAAAGATATCACGCTAGTCAGTTTTTTTTTCTCTCCAGAATCTGTCTTCTATTCGTCCATCCTTAGAATACTGCTGATTCGTTGCTCTTGATATTTATTTAGAACTCCTTAAAAAAAGCCAAAGAAGAATATGCAATATTATTTGTCCTGATCTGGCGCCTCGGAGTCAGTCATTTTGTCATGGTCGTAATGTTGCCTTCCTGTATTTGTTTGTTTTTTTTTCTATAAATACTTTCAAGGTAATTGTTTGGATGAGCGTTTTGTTATGATACTTTCGAAGTTGGATTACCAAGTGCCAGACGAGATTTTGCCGCGCTACCGTTTGGAACATTGCATTTTTGTGTTTGAAGAACTGTTAAGTTTACGTTAAATTTAATCTTTAATTTTTCTTACGTTTTCTTTTTGGTGACTTTTTTTGTAAAAAGTTTGAATTATTTTTTACTGTTTTTCAACCTCCTCGGCTCTAGCTTCATTTTTTATAGGTATTCTTTATTGATTTATTTTTTCATGTAAATTATATCAGTTTCCAGTGTTTCTTTTAAAATTATAATCCCCGCCCGTCTTTAAGTTCATTTTATTTATTCTCGTATAATTTTTGTCTTTACATAATCTTTGTGTTTTAATTTTCTACGTGTTACTTCGTTCATTTTTATTTTTTTTTATTTTTTTTTCTCCTAAGTAAACAAGTTTTTGTTCTTGTTTTTGATTAATCCACCCTCGGCCGAAAGGCTATTTTGTTTTAATTTCTTGTTTGACTTTTCGTTTCCATTTTGTTTATTGTTTAATCTGTTTGTTTCTATTTTCGTGTTACGTCGGCCATTTTTGTTTTGGTAAGACTTGTTTATTTTATTTTCGTACTACGTCGACCATTTTGTTTAAGTGGTAAGACTTGTTAATTTTTACACATGGGTCTTTTAAATTTTCCTTTTGTAGTATTTTATTTACATAATTTGTTTTATTTTGCTTTCCTAATTTACAAAAGAAACGTTTTGACATTGTTTTATTTAATTTTCCATTGTTTTATTTAATTGTGTCATTTGAGTGAATTTATTCTTTTTAGTTTACACGTCGAACGTTTTTAGTCTGGTTTTTTTTTGTTTTTGTTTCTACATTGTTAAATCTATTTTCCCTTCTCTTTATAGAAGGTCTTTCTTTTTAGTTTGTGAATATTAAGTTTTCACGTCAAACCTTTTAAACTAGGTTGCCTTGGTCTTTTTTTTTTAATTTTTTCGTTTGTCTCGTTAAATTTGTTTTTAAAATTTTGTCTATTTGTTTAAGATTATTATTTTTCAAATTTCTTTATTTTTATTCCTTTGTTGTTATTACTTTTACTTTTTTTTTCAAAGAAAAATTTATTTAATAAAAAAGGGAACTTTAAAACAATTAATAATCAAATATGGCCGACAGAAGTCAAATGGTTACAAAAAACCTGTTCTGGTCAAAGAAGCAAGTGCACCCACCCACTCCCCGATTAAAAGACTAAAACTCAACCAACAGTGACTGCTGAGTGTGTAGCCATTACCAAAAATAATGATGACAAAATTTAAAAGTATGGAGATTGCGAATGACCAAAATCAAGAAATCGGAGATGAATTGTCATCTGAGACCAACAACAACAGTAACAACAACAAAGACGACAATGTAGCGACCGGGAAATCACTCTTATGCTGGAAGTCACCACCGAAGTGTATCATCAACATGACGGAGTTCCCCGAGAGGGCCAAGAGCTATGAACATCTTATCAAAGAAGATGGGCTCTTAGTAGATCTCGTGGGGTTACAGAAGGTTGAAAAAATAATTGTGTTAGTTACCGTTATTAAAACTTTGACGTCCCTGGGGATCAAACCTCAATGAATTATCAAAGGAAATGGATACTTCATGTGGAACATACTGTTGTATGTCTACTGTGAGGACGCCTCCAGTTGTGATTTAGTCACAAAGGATTTCATTGTAAGAACTGAATATGAGGGCAAGCCTAAGATAATTGTAACAGTATATAAAGTCCCCTGGCTGCATATCTAACTCAGTTTGGACAGATACTTAGTGCTTCCTCCAGTTATGTTATATTGCAGATCCTTCTTCTCCCTCCAACTGTCTGTGTATAAAAAGCCAGATAGTTTCGGTCACTGTTACCGGATAAACGCACAGACAGCCGCACTCTCTCTACTAGTTCCAAGCGCGATTCCCTGGTCAGCTATGCGGAACAAATCAGAAACCAGCGATTAAATTACGAACCAAGTTTCGAAAAGGCCGAAAATTACAAAAAATGAAGGAGGCTTTAAAAGCAAAATGTGAACCATTTGCACGAAAAATTGACCCTTTTTCCTCGGCACCGTCTTCCCCAGTTGTCAAAAAGCACTCTAATCGCACCACCTGCAATGTTAGAATCATTAATCCATCACCCCTTCCAAAATGGCCACCCTCAAGAAGGCCCTCATTCTCAAATCCCAAGCAAAGAAAAAGTCTACACCTGCCAAGACTCCTAAATCATCGCCTGCTCAAACTCCCATCAGCACGCCCAAAAATCTGAACAACAAAAAATACAAAAAGTTCTCTCTACAGACTCAAACGAATCAGCTACAAAAAGAAAATTCGAAACCTATCTACAATACTGCGGAAGACGGGGAGGGGGGTAACTAAGGATCAGGAAGCAATTTGGTTCATGGAGGCTCCCGCTTTTCATTCACCCTTCCCTGTAGAAAGCTTTAAAACTCATGTTCCCCTGGGACATGGGTGGCCTGTCTCCTGATGGCACCATCAAAAATGAAAAAGACACAGGTTCAATGAGACTGTCGGTGTCCTCACCTCGGCCATGTTCAATAGAGAAGAGCAACTCTAATTGGTCTGATAATGGCACACTGGTTAGCTAGTGCGAATACCCGCGACCTGAGTTCGGAGTCTCGCAGGGCGAGGCTCACTAGCAATCTTCAGCGTCTCGGGGTGAATGTATGTTGTGTTCAGGAGACCTAGTTTTCAAATAGCGACCATGAGAGCATTCTCTCTAGAGGGTTTACCCTCTATTCAGTAACTTTTGATGGAACCTCGAGAGTTGTTTTCTTGCTGGTGAGCACGTCTTTGAAGGTGACATGTGCTCTTGTCTTCGCAGATCCGGCGGGTTGGCTATGCGTGATGGATGTTACTATAAAGGATACGGCTCTTCGTCTCAATGAGGTTTATGCGCCCAATGATCATGTTGAGCGGCCTGATTTGTTTCAGCGGATAGAACCATTTTCTGACGACATCTCGTCTGGTAGTTTTAGCGGGTGATTGCAATGTCGTCCTTGACCCCGACATAGATCGTATAAGGGACATATTGGGTACTAATAACTGGGATGTGAAACCATTTCAGGACTTTATCGGGAAGTTTGATCTTGTCGATAAGTATCGTTATGAGCACGCCGGGATGACTTGGACAAATAGAGGTGGCTCGACCACAGCAGTGCGTTCTAGCTACCTCGACTGAGTCCTAGTAAAAAGAGTCGATGTAGGGCTCTTAGGATGTCCAAGTTTTCATTTGATAGTTTACTCGGATCATAGGCTCGTCCGGGTTCCTGTAAGTGTAGATAAGTCTAAGGTTAAGATGGCTGGCTACACGTAAATGAACGTATCATTTGGTGAGCGTTATTTCCATGACTTACTTCTACTAATGCTACAGCGGGGATTTATGCTGGCTGTTGTTGGGACTATGTGATGGGATAAATTAAAATCCAAAATTAGGTCGTCGACTCAGTTTAGTTAGATTAACAAAGCAAACGGCATGTGAGGAAAAAGTTGATCTGGCATTTAAATCCCGTGATAGTGGGGACGTAGACTTAGTTACGGGACAGTTGGCCTCCTTGCTTATCAAGAAGGATAACGCTCTGGTAGTTAGGGCTAGCTTTAAAAGAACGTTTTCCAAGGCAACGAATGTGGCAGCTGAACTGCGTGCAGAGGGAGTTAGGAATGCGTCTGATCGACATGTCATGTGCGTCATATTGCCGGATAATCGGACCGTGACTACAAACTACAAATGTATGAGGCTATTCGTGAATACTTTCTGGATTTGTTCTCCAGGGAGCCTGGTCTGAGTACTGCTCAGTTCGATGCCTATTTGGCCGACTTTTCCCGCTACGATGCGACAGAAGTGACTGGGTGCGAGGGTCCCATCACAGAGTCGGAAATTTCGAAAGCGCTGAAGCTAGTTGGCCGGGACAAAACTCCTGGAGTAGATGGTCTTCCTTACGAACTGAACTTAAGGCAGTCACCCGTCCTTGTTCTTTTGCTTGTACTGATTTACAACATCTAAATGAAGAAGGGTTCTATACCTCTACGATTCACCAGGGGCGTGATCATGTTGCTACGCAAGGACAAGAACGATGGGGATGGGATACGTAACTTTAACGATGTTGAACACAGAGTTAAAGATTTTAGTCAAGTTCTTGCCAGCCGTTTGCGAACTGCCCTCTCTAGTCTGATTGGCCCCGAACAGACGTACTGTGAAGGGCAGGACTATTCAGTACAACCTTCATATGGTACGCTTGATCATCGAACAAGTCGACACTGAAGCTAGGCTGATCAATTTAGATCAGTCCAAGGCTTTCGATAAGGTGAGCCATCGATTTCTGGATGCTGTCCTTTCGGTGGCCGCTTTCAAGCCGGACATTCGCAACTTAATTCGACATCTGTATGCGTCTACCGGCGCGCTCTTGGAAGTGAATATAGTTTGATCGGAGACTTTCGTATTGTCTCGCTGTATTCATCAAGGTTGTCCGATGGCGCATTTGCTATACGTTCTTGCATTGGAGCCTTTCATTCGCAATGACGAATAAGATCCTAAGCGAAATTTCCCTACCTGGTGATACCACCTCGGCCAGGTGCTCCGCCTATGCTGGCGACGTTTAGGTTCTTGCGTCAAGCCGAGATTGGCGAAGTCGGCAAAGAAATCAGACGTTATGGGACGGTGACAGGGGCCAAGATCAATCGTGATAAGTCTGTTGGGTTGCGGTTGGAAGGGAGTTTCTCTTCCCAGGTCTTCCTCTAAGCGGACGGACTGGTCAAGATACTCAGTGTCTGGTTCAGTCCCATCTCCACTTGGAAAGGAATTGGTCGGAGATTCAGGAGAAGGTCGAGGTCGCAATTGTTCTGTGGTCCCGGAGTAATCTTTCCATAAACGGAGGGCTGAAGTATGTGCTTCGGACATCTACCCGATTCGCCTTTGCAGACACTCCGTACTTCCACTTCCGTTTGCCACACTAACTCATTAGTAAGCCTCTTGTTGTCTTTCTTGTGGGGAGGCAAGTCTCTGAAGGTACTTCGGGATATCTGTTACCTCCACCCATATGAATCGGCCCTGGGTATGCCTAGCATTGGGACTCGTCAACATACGCTTTGTATCGACTTCCTAGGTCGAATGTGTCAGCAATCAGATGGTAGGGGCGAATTCTGGAAGGAAGACGCCCGTAAAAACGTCCCATCCCTGAGAATTGTGCATTCGTTTACCCCGAGGCGAGTGTTCCTTCTATCGTGAATGCCGGATTGCTCTTAAACACCTTTTACGGGCAACGGATGATCTCTCCGACGTCTAGGCGTTATCCCGAAGGTCATTATATTGCGTGTTAGTTAGGGGGTCTGTACAAGATTATCTGATAGACGAGTTCGGTCTTACAAAGTAGAAGGTTCGCTCAATATGGCCTTGGTCGCCGGGGTCGAAATGCCTTAACAATGATGAGGCATCACTCACCTGGCTAGTGATTTGAAGGACCCTCTGGGTCGGCAAAAGACTTTGTTCGGCGGTCTTGAAAAATTATCCAAACTGCGTTCGCTGTGGTGATGAAGAGGTGAAGACCCTGGATTACACCTTTCAGTGCAGAGTTGCAATCCCGTTGAACAAGTTTACTGAAAATATCACGGTTCGCATGCTGCGTGGAAAGTTTTTCGTCCTCGAGGCCCGTTCTGTCTGTAGCAATGTGGTACCGACGTTGACAAAGGCTGAATACTTATGTGGTATTTTGCTTGGTAGGCCTTATGAGAGTCGGGATATGGAGGAGACGCCAGAAAAGAATTCTATCGGGGCGAGGAATTAACCTTTTCCTAACTGATCTTTCCTATAAGCATCAGCTTAAATTCAAGAATGGGACGGAAAGCAGGAGTCCCACTCGATCTGAATTTCATAAAAGATGGGTGAGTCTTTTCGCCTTTGTGTCGAGTAAGAGGGGCCAATTGAGAGTTGCACTTAGATGACGGTTAGACATTAGGATGTTATTCTAACTGCATTGGACATTGGCAACCAATGCAAAATTAGGTTAGTTTAGGGTTGTTTATTGTCTTAAGTTTCTTCTTTCAATGTTTATTTAACTCGGGGTGTAAGCTCATTGGCCTCTTTTATTTATGCCCCAACTTTCTTTAGTTTAATCCCCCTGCCCCATTAGATGACCAGAGATGTCAGTTCTCTGGTGGATGCGGGACTCCTTTCGTTTTTTGGGTGTCATTTTCGTATTTGTTGATGTGTTTGAATAACTGTGCTTGAGTAAGTGGTAGGTCGAATAAAAGTGTTATATTATTAATGTCCCGTATTAATTTCGTCAAGTTAACTGATGTACCTGTCACAATTAAGGATTGGGGTGTATTACTAACTCTATTTCATGTAGTTTTTTGTAAATAGATTATTTTATATTGTAAATACATATTGGAGTTTAAATTGTTGTTTTATTCCCCTCAACCCCAAAGACAAGAATTGTGCATATGTGTACTAGTTAGGACTTCATAGAGACTCTGAGGTATTATGGTGGATGTAGTAAGAATGATAAGAACGTGTTGTTTTGTTGTAAGGAATATTGCAGTATGCTTGTGCCAGTGATTGTGGCTAGCTAAGACTATCCTTTTCTCTATCGCCCTTTTGACCTTGTGCCGCATTTTTGTCAATTTTACAAAATAAATATTGCTCTTCGCTATGCCACCTAAACCTTTTTATTTTATTTTAAGCGCCTTACTAAACTGACGATGAGATCTCTTCAGTTTACAGTTAAGTTGGCTAGACGTAACCGTAAGTTCTATGCTAACAGTTTTTTTTTCTTCTCGCTTGCGGAACACTATTTCTGCACCATGCTTTCCAGCTTCACGGCAGAGACCCGCTATGTGACTTACATTGTAGCAAACCACCCACATTCCTTCCAGATTCCATCGTTGAGAAGTAAGTTCCACTCGAACAGCTTCTTCCCGCGAACCACTGCCCTATGGAACAGACTCCCAAGAGGATGTTTCCCCGATTACTAAAATGTTAAGATGTCTTGGTTTAACCGTTATCTTCGACTCACACCCGTATAAACTACCACTGAACGTAACCCTTTGCTTCGAGTAGCCTCCGGGCCTTGTACAGGTTTAACCTTACTGTAAAAAAAAAAAAAGAAAAATCTGTAAATATCGGTAAAGATGAAAGAAATACAGGAGGGTGGAAGCTGCGGTGGGGTAAGGGTGTCGGCCCAAAATGGCACTTTGCCGAAGAAAGCACTCCATCGTCTTCACTTCCTCCCATCGCTAACGGTAAACACGACCACTTCTTTCCAGGAAGTGAATATGCTTGTCGGTCAATAAGAAGCGGGCGCTGACGAGATGGGTAGGCGCGAGATGGGACGGGGTATAGATTGTTTACTTAGTAAGCGCGCGGAATTCGTAGAGGAGGGTTGTTCACAATATTACAAACGAACATTTTCGAAACGGAGATTGTCGCTAAAGGGTTTTGTGATGCAACAGCTCAGGCAAACACACGATTTTCTCCCACAGAACCTAATACACACGCAAATACACACTGACAAAAAATATTTATCTGAAATAGACGCATTTCTCTCGGAATTGTCGATGAACATGAAATACCTGCAACATACCGAAAAATTAATATATTTTACTAAGCCTAGCTTGGCACAAGGTTGCCAGTAGAGAGTACAAAGCGAAAAACGAATTCATTATGCAGGAGTAAGTGTATGCGAGACAAGGTCACTAAAAGCTATCCGACAATTCGTTTGTACAAAAAGACATGACATTTCTGGAATGGTTTTTTTTTTTGCTGAACACATAATATAAACAGTGAATTTTATTTTTATTCCTGAAACAAATTAATCGTGCCGCGGAGAAAATTATTTGAAAAATAAGAAGCGTGACTTAGTAAACAAGAAAGGCGCTGATTGGATAACTGAAGGTAATAATTTAATCATGCCGACAATTGTATTTGGGATACAAGAATAACTGTAATTTCTCTCGCTTCCTCCCTCCCTCACTCTCTCTCTATCTCTATCTCTCTCTCTCAAATGATATGTAATGTGAGAGGGAAAGAGGGAAAAATAATGGCATAATACATATATATATATATATATATATATATATATAATCTTATAATGAGATACTGATACACACAGGCAGATAGATAGTGAAGTAAGGATTGATGAACTCGTCCAACAGGGAATTAGTCATGCAATAATGTAACTGTGAATATATATATATATATATATATAGGCAGTATATCTTCATTCAAACATGTTTTATTAAATAAACATATTGTGTCTACTTGTTTTTAAACTGATCTTTTCCAGTTGTCTAATCAGTTTCATGTTAAGATGGAATTCATCACGGAAGACGCCTTTATTTATTTTATGCCAAGTACTTTCGAACTGTAATAACATATATATCGCACATAGTGCTAATGTTAATAAAAAGTTCTCGATGTAATACAACAGAGGTTTTTAGTATATATTAACAAATACACATATTATCAGTGAGGAATATATATATATATATATATATATATATATATATTATGAAATGGACAAAGTCCGACAATTATGTATATATTTTTATGTTTAACATTCTTTTTATAGATACAAATATTTAAGTAAATGCTCTGTTTATAATAAACAGTATTAAACGACATTTACCGGCCAGAAATGTCTTAATATATACATATATATATATATATATATATATATATATATATAAACAATGTATGGGAAGAGGAAATTGTTTTAGCAGGATAAATCATGTTTTTATAACACCTGTTTTATATCTGTGTGGACATTCGCTTTTGTAATTAATAATTATTTTCTCTGGAGGTTTCTTTATATATTAAAGTGATTAAGTAAAAATATTAAATATTGAAAATAGAAACCCTTTCCCCGATGTTCTACTGTACACTAATAATGATGATTGATCACATCAATATATAAAAAAAAAACGTTAGTAAAAATTCATGTCTCTTTAATTGTAAAAGCGAATGTTCACGCAGATATAAAATACGTTACATATACATATATGCTAGTTCATCAATCCTTACCTAATATCTATCAGCCTGTGTGAATCTGTGTCTCATTATATATATATATATATATATATATATATTATGCACTCTTACATTAGAATATGTGCATACCCACTACAAAACTGTATATCTTGTTTCAACGTTAAAATTTTTTTCATCAGTTGGGAAATCACGATGCTACTCGTAGAATCGTAATTTCCCACCTGATGAAACATTAAATTTTTTACGTTGAAACAAGATGTACAGTTTTGTAGTGGGTATGTACATGTTCTCATGTAACAGTGCATAATAAATAAATATTTATTGCTCTACTTTTGTATTGAGCCCTGTTTTAAATTAATGTTTTCAAGCTAAAATCTTACTTTACATTTGAACATATATATATATATATATATATATATATATATATTGTGTATATTTCGGCAGCGATTATTCATTAATACATGTTTCATTAAATAATATAGACAAGTTTTGTCTATTTATTTTAAGTAAGTTCCTTTCGTATTGTCTGATAAGCTTAATCACAATATCGTTGAAAGACGAAAGGAAAACACAATATTGACACATGTTTGAATCCAATCTAAGATTCAAACATGTGTCAATATGGTCTTTTCCTTTTTTTTCCTCGCATATATGTTTATGTAACTTATTTTATATCTGCGTGGACATTCACTTTTACGATTAAAGAGACCTGAATTTACACAGTAAAAATCAGGTACAGTTGCACCGAGAACTTGGCACCAATAATAAAAAAGCACAACAGGAAAATTATCAACAAACCACACGAACAAAGGGCCCTGGAAACAAAGAAATTATGTACACAAAACATCTTTCACAAATAGTAAATATGCGAACAGCACAATGCTTTCTAAGTATATCTGGGAAATTAAAAACAAAACGCACACCACACCAAAAATATCTTGTAAAATAAGGAAAATATCATCAGCCTACAACAACCAATCAAAAACTTTGCTTGGAGGAAAAAATAGCTATCATTACCTTCCCAGAACAAAATAAATTATTAAATAAAAGATCCGAGCTCATCTCAAAATGCAGACATGAAAACAAATTTTTACTGTGTTACTTAAAAATCGAAAACGGAAAAAATAAATAAATACATAACCAAACAAAATGACAATAAAATAAGCAAAATAAATTAATCCAAACAAATTACCAAATCACACCTGTTAGAATAGACGAAATAGAATAAGAAATAAGAAACAAAATCAATAAATAAAGTAAATAATAAACAAATTAGAAAATATATATATATATATATATTAATGCATGTTTCATTAAATAATATAGACAAGTTTTGTCCATTTATTTTAACTAAGTTGCTTGCTGATAAGCTTAATCACATTATCGTTGAAAGACGAAAGGAAAACACCATATTGACACATGTTTGAATCCAATCTAAGATTCAAACATGTGTCAATATAGTCTTACTTAAAATAGACAAAACTTGTCTATATTATTTAATGAAACATGCATTAATATATATATATATGTGTGTGTGTGTGTTATATCATTGTCTTTCACTCTCTTCTCTCTCACACAGGGTTATTAATACAGTACTCAGTATCTTTTCGACAAATCATATATAAAATATATAAAATGTTAAGCTTCTGACGATAATGTTCTATAACCGTAAACTTACAGTTACTAGTATTCTTGACACATTTTTAAGAAGATCCCCAAAACGTAGCATTTATACTACAAACACACACGCACACATGCATACGTATATATATATATATATATATATATATATACACAGGGTGTCCATAGAGTTAGTATGCACTTTAAAAAATTTATAACTTTATTTGTATTTGCGATAGAATGAACCTGTAAAAAATGTTATAAAGTTTAATGTACCTAGTTTTAAGTATAGCTAAAATAACTAATGTGATTTCAGGTATTACGGTAAATCAGTTGGCAAATGTTTTCCATGAACTGCAAAATCGTATTACCCTTTGTATTGCTAATGATGGAGGACATGTGGAAACTTAAATAAAATTTCAATAAAACCTTAAAATATATAGATTTACTTCTTTCTAATACTTTTTACAAATTATTTCTATCGCAAATACAATCAAGTTTTAAATTTTTTGAAGTGCACACGAACTTTATGGACACCATATATATATTTATATATATATATATGTACTTATATATTCATATATATATATATGTACTTATATATTCATATATATGTATATATATACATATATATGTATATATATATGTATATATATGTGTGTGTATGTATGAATGTATATATGAATGTATATATGCATATATATATGTATATATATGTATATATATATATATGTATATCTATAAATATATATATATATCTATATATATATATATGTGTATATATATATATATGTATATCTATAAATATATATATATATCTATATATATATATATGTATATATATATATGTACATATATATGTATATATATATATCTGTGTGTGTGTATGTATACATGAATGTATATATGTAAGTATATATGTATGCATAATAGGCGAGAAAGACTCATGCAAAATGCACGAATAGTTATGAACGTATATAATTGGCTATACCTCCCCGTTTCTTTACAAATGCATGTTGATCTGTTCAGAAACTCTGTAACCTTCTTAACTAGTCATTTCCTCTCTCCATTTTCTTTAAGGTTGATTGAATCACGGGCTTGGGATGGGCACGCAAAAACACACGCACGGGCGTACATATATAGAGGTGTGTGTATCTGTCTGTGTGTGTCTCTGTGTGTGTATGTGTGAGTCTTCCTCAGTTGATCGTTTTTATACGATAATGTAGAACCTTTGATCTCTTCATATGATCTCTGTTTTATATAACCATAAACACGGATTCAAATCAATTGACGCTTTGCATTTTCTGCAACATAATGTTAACCAACGCAAAAGCCCCACACATTCACCTCGAAATACGTGCACATATTACCTATCACTCTGTCTGTCTCTCTCTAAATATATATATATGCATATGTGTTTATATGCGTGTGCGTGTTTGTGTGGGTATGTGTGAGTGTGTGTGTGTGTGTGTGTGTGTCTCTGTGTGTATATATATATATATATACACATACATACATACATACATACATATATATATATATATATATATATATATATATATATATATATATATATATCAGTCTACTCATATATGTATCTATCTCAGTATATTCATATCTATCTATCTCAGTCTGGATTTATCAGTCTGTTCATATCTATGTATATCAATTTATCTATATATCAATTTCAGCCTGTGCATATGTATCGCAGTCTGTTCATATCTATCTATCTATCGCAGTCTGTTCATATCTATCTATCTATCTATCGCAGTCTGTTCATATCTATCTATCTATCTATCGCAGTCTGTTCATATCTATCTATCTATCTATCGCAGTCTGTTCATATCTATCTATCTATCTATCTATCTATCTATCGCAGTCTGTTCATATCTATCTATCTATCTATCTATCTATCTATCGCAGTCTGTTCATATCTATCTATCTATCTATCTATCTATCTATCGCAGTCTGTTCATATCTATCTATCTATCTATCTATCTATCTATCGCAGTCTGTTCATATCTATCTATCTATATATCTATCGCAGTCTGTTCATATCTATCTATCTATATATCTATCTTACTTAGTCTTCTCATATCTATCTTTTAATCTATATATCCATCTATCAAACAAGTTATCTCACTCTCTCGTCTTAAATAATACAGATTTTTATTTATTGAATTCTGATTATATCTCTCTTTTATCACAGGTTATGAGATTTTGTTTACATCAACTACACTTCATCTTTCAAAATACACTTTCCTCTTTATCTTTTTCTATGCCGCCATTTCCTTTCTTTTATAAACTTATTGTAATAGATACACCAACATTCTTCAACAGCTGATATATATATATATATATAATATATATATATATATACTGTTTCGTATACAAACGAAAACAAAGTGAATTTATGAGAGAATGTAATGGATTTATTAATCCGACAAAGGGATGCAAGTTCAGACCCTGCCAGAGAGTATAAATTTCTCTTGATAAGATTTCTCGAACATTCAGGCCGGTAGACGGAAATAAATAGATATAATGTTTAATTAATAAACGGAGCGCCTACTCAGCTACGAATGTCCACTAGAAATAACGTAGATAGATTCATAGATAGATAGATAGTTATGAACAGAGATATAGATAGTTATGAACAGAGATATAGATAGTTATGAACAGAGATATAGATAGATAGATATGAACAGAGATATAGATAGATAGATAGATATGAACAGAGATATAGATAGATAGATAGATATGAACAGAGATATAGATAGATAGATAGATATGAACAGAGATATAGATAGATATGAACAGAGATATAGATAGATAGATAGATATGAACAGAGATATAGATAGATAGATAGATAGATATGAACAGAGATATAGATAGATAGATAGATAGATATGAACAGAGATATAGATAGATAGATAGATATGAACAGCCTTAGATAGATAGATAGATAGATAGATTTGGGCAGGTACTTAAAATTTATGCAAGTTTGACTGATGACCAACAAACGTTCGTAGTTTAACTTTTTTTAATTTAAATTTTTTCCTCGGTTCTCACCATTTTTCTGGTTTCCAGGGAGAATTTGAACGTAAAAATCCCTAAAGAGTTTTGAGAGCTTTCCGCTTTCATAAGCCATTATCACTCAGTTCTTTTGTTTGCATACGCACACACACACACACGCATACACACACTCATACATATACATACATACATGTACAAAATGTATACACACACACACATATATATATATATGTATATGTATATATATATATATATATATATATATATATATGTGCATGTATTTATGTATGTATGCATGCGGGGGGGGGGGCGTGCGTTCATATGAGAGAGATGTGGAACTTGTATTTACTACTTTACATACACGCTTGAACATAAACTCCTACCGTAGTGTAGTGCTTTGTAATCTCGATTTTAGAACCATTTGGTTAGTGGTCGGGGGTGAGTTCGATATCCACTGTGTCGATCACCATTATGCCTTTTTAAAAATAGCCATGCACATAATCTTACAGGTTTATTCTTCTCCTATTCTCCTTCATTCTCTATGCCAGTATATGCCATTTACATGTATTTTATTCATTCTTTTCTACGGATGTCACTGCCTTCTATCAACTTTAATTTTTTTTTCGTTTCCTTTTTTTTAAATTCCACTTTCTTTCTCGTTCTTTAGCAAAAACTTGTTCGATGCTTTTAATCTCATCTCGGTGAATATACGTTCGATTATTATACGCGCTCTGATAATTTAGCCTTGTGCCTTTATTTCCCTAGCGTTGCTAAATTGCTAGTGAGCAGCATTGTTAAACGCCGTTTGCATTGTGTGATATTAATGTTACCTATATTAGTACTGGTTTGGTTGGACGTTGCTTAACTTTGGCGATCAGATGACAAGCTTTGTTTTGTTTTATCTCCCTCTTTTTCTCGTTGATCGTTTGTTTTTTGTTTCTTTCAATACTCTTCGAAGTTGTCTATTCCTTCTCGTAAAAATACCACTCTAATATTTGCGTCAATTTCGCATAAAAAACTATAGTCTCTGCCATCACGCAATCTTATTCTTTCTTCTACCCGAATTTTTTAATTTTTTTTCATTTCCCTTTCATTCATTTTTTGAGGTTTGGGGGTGGGGCTTTTTCTCTCATCATCACCCCCACCCCCGTTTTCTTGTTTGTTTTTTTTCATACATTGTCTTAATCTCCCTTCCCTTGTCTGTGTTTCCTCTGTTTTTTTGTTGCTGTTGTTTTTTGTTTTGTTTTCTTTTCTTTTACGTCGAGCCACTGTTACCTATATGCATACCTACACAAGAAATCTTCCACGCCCATCGAAGCACACGATAACACGTAAAGTTCAATTTTCCGATTGGTACGCCTTCAACTCATCGGATAACACGCGTACGTTTCGAAATCGAAAATGTTTTTGTTTGTTTGTTTGTTTTTCAGTCTACATTAAAACACATACCAGCCACATTCTTTGGATTTTACATCTACAAGACTCATCACAGGAAATGCGGAATTTGAAAAAAAAAACATATTACCAATTGTTACTGTTTTGAAACAGTCATATATCTAACACAACGTGCGAGCATTTTACCAAATGAGTCATGACACCATCACTTGCGCAAATGTGATATGTTTTTTTTTTTACTAAGAGGATACTCTGGATTTTACAAGTATTCAAATTTAACGTGTATGGAATGGGAATTATTTAAAGAAAACAAGAAACAAACAAAGAAGGAAAAACCAAACAAAAGTCTTTTGCTTCTTACAGAGGCTTTAACAAATACATAAACTAACGTGACAAGTCACGTCTTTACTGAATGAGCCACACAATCCGAGACCCCGTCCAGGAATGGATTTTACAAGTACAGGATTTACAATATGAGTGAAAGTGTTGTCCAAGGTCCGAGTGCTCGTTTCTAGTGTTGAATCTATGAACGGAACCACGACTATTTCTATTCGTACAGGGTGGATTTTACCAAAAACATATCTTAGTCGGAATGAGAAAATTGCGTAAAAGTCGAGATTTTGAAGCACAAATTCTGAAAGGAACCAGTAAAAAAAAAAAGTAATTATTTTACAAAATGAACCACGATCATCCCGTCTATTGCTCATTTTTACTTTTACGTATTGAGGATTTTACAAGCAATAAGAACATAACAATTACTTAAACTTCGCTTCCTCAGGCTACGTTTTTTAAATCTTGGAAATTTATTCATGCGAATTTATACTGCACAACTCGTGAATAAATAAATAAAGATGAATATATAACAAGATCACCAGTTAAAGGGACGACAATTATGCTTGGAGAGGAGTATATATATATATATATACAGTGTAACCCGGATATAGGAGATATTTTCTCTGGTCCCAAATTAGAGCCTGTGTAAATGTATATATAATAGACCAAACCCGGATATAAGAGACTTCTTCTCCGGTCCCGACAACTCTCTTATATCCCGGTTACACTGTATATATATATATATATATATATATATATATATATATAAATGAGTAAACTAAAAAAATTATCCGAACTCATAACACAGATATGTTATGGCGAAAGTGCGGATAATTTTTTTACTTAATCATGTGTGTGTGTGTACATATCTCTCTTTCTCTCTCTCTCTATTTTATTTTGTCATCTCAGTATGGGTTATTTTAATTGCAAATATAAGAATTTATTTTTACCTACCCTTATACAAAATTGCAAATATTGGATAGTTGCTTTATACGAAGCTTCGCTTATGTTTATAAGTATTGCGAACTCAGTGGCAATCTCAGTAGTAATGTCGAGGCAGACATACTTGTTAACCATTACACTAATCCGCAAAAATTGACAGATGGCAACCATTTTTTCCATTTTATAAAATAACTGAAAATCTCAGTTTGAAATTCTTTTAAATATCAATTATCATTTTTTCAAAACTTATTTTCAGAAAATCAGAAATTATAATGTTTATTTAATATATGCTCTTTTTGGGGGGAGGGGGAGGGCGATCTCGTGGAGGTACCTAAGTATACAGTATTAGTGAATTTTAGAAGGGAGTCAAAACCCAATCCTAAACAGGAAACAAGAGATAAACCTATATTCCTGTTCAAAAGACCAGGGGGGATTTATTTTTATTTTATTTTATTTTTACTTTTTAAGAACGTGTTGTAAAAGTGAAATTCATACTAAAACACGATTTTGTGTCGAAAAGAAAGCGGGACGTCAGACAATGTGTTTAATTTAAATTTAAACCTGTAATGGTCGACATCCTGTCCACCCACCGAATATTTTGGCCATGAACACCATTTTTTGGCTTATTTATTATGTGTGTCTGTTATGAACCCTTTGCGTGTCACTCCGGCGTAACGTAATGCTTAGCAAGCAGTGGATTCGATCCCCACTGACTGCTCAACACTCAGGGCTTTTTGTCACATATAAAGTTAGGCGTTATAAATCATATGTACTTATATGTAATCCGCTTAGCTTGTTACATATTTTATATTACTGAGTTCGCTTGGCGAGAAAATCGGCATTCAAAGTACAGGTTTTTAACAGGGGCTCGAACACAGACACCAGTGGTATACACACAACTACCTCCACTAAAAATCAGGATAAGCGTAGTTTTCAAAGTTTTTTTTTTTTTATCTGAAATGTTATTTTTGTCCTGTAGTTATCCTCGAAGAATTCTTAATTAATAAGCTTAGCTAAATTTCTAAGTGCTACAAAGGAGTTTGAGAGCTATTTTATTTCACAGGGAGGGAGATTTTATTTCACGGAGGGTCTCTTACACAGATAGTTTCCAATAATCGTATCCTCTTAGACTAAAGACAAAATTAGCTTGTCAGGTAGTATATAATTTGTTTACTGAATCACTCTTAATGACTCTACAATGTATTGCGTTCTGAGTCTCCATTGGCTTCAGTCCTTCTGATCTCCAATGTCATAGGCTATATTAAGGACGGTTTCTTGGTATTTTTCGCTTTATTATACGAGAGGGACAGGCGTGGTAACATGGATTTTAGGAGGTTGCAGGAGGAAGATGTCTAGAGGAATGCATACCGAATCCTTGGCTTTGCATTTCCTCACGTAGGAGGTGGGGGCTAACCCCTCTGAGAATTATAGATGCGGGAGGCGGGCTGACTCGTCAAACTTCTTGTGAGATGACTGCTCTCTTCGCGCCCTTTTGGTCTTATATCCAAAACTTAGCCAAAGTCAATCCCTCACTGTCAGAATTCCACGCCCACGAGGTCCTTAGACCAGTCGTTTGCCATCCTGCTCCAGCTTCCGTAAGACAAGTGTAACTCATTCTTAAGTTCGTCTTGCAACATGCACCATATATTTTTCTTTATATATCAGCTGTTAACACTATTTTGAATTTATTCTGGCTTTTATCATCGACTTAAACGTTATCCCTGTCACGTATTCACGACAACCATTACAGTAGAACTTAATGTTTCTAGTACTTCACGCTCAGTTGGGACTTGAATTCAGAAGGGTGAAAAAACAAAAAATAAAAGTGGGCAAAAATAATACAGTATCCGACTATCAGATGGCTATAGCTTGTTTTCATCACATTATTTCGGCCGATGCGTTCTTCCACTTTCCGCAGGTTTATAGTTTATTTGATAGAGAAAGGCAAGAACTGTAATGTGGATGCTAGATTGAACAAGATGGATAAATAGTGAAATCGTTTAAATCGACTTTAATTTCTGTGGAGATTGAAAATCAACAAGATTATGGGAACTATTTCATTTTAGGGTGAGTGCTAATGATCTTTTTTCTATTACGTCGGTGATGAAATAAACCTATGATAGATTTTACAAGTATTAAATCAATTGAAAAGAAAAACAATGTCTACCATTGTCCAAAAACATCTGTTTCTTTTTTCCTTCTGAAAATTGCAGGAAACTAAAAAAATAATGCATAAAGTACGAACAGATTAATGAAAATATACTATATATATATATATATATAGGGTTAGGAAAATTAAATAACTAGATATTAGCAACCATATACGCGTGCATACACAGGTAAGCAAACAAATAATTATCAAATTTTCCCAAGAGGTGGAGATAAAATAATGCTGTAACATTTGTATATTTATTTTATACAATAAGCTATATCATGTGCCCGACGAGTTGGGTAACCAACGAAACTTAAGTCGCACACCAAACGTAGGTATAAGGGTATTTATTAGTATACATATATATATATATATATATGATGGACTCTCCCGTCGAACTCGACGTATGAGGGTCAGACAGATCAGGTCCCTGAAACTGAAAGCCCGACACCCGCACAGGATTTGATTATAGTGGTGAAGGCTTTGTGCACACACATATATATACATACATACGCTCATATAAACACACACACACATACACACACACACACACACACTCTCATGGGAACTACTTTTTTTAGGGTTAGTGACAATGATCTTTTTTTTCTTTTACGTCGGTAATGAAATAAACCTATCATATATTTTTACAAGATATGAATCAATTGAAAAGTAAAACAATGGCTACCGTCGTCCAAACACGTCTATTTCTTTTTTTTTTCTGAAAATTGTGGGAAATTAAAATATAATGCATAAAGTACGAATAAAATAATAAAAATATACTATATATATATAGTATAGTGTCTAAATGCATATATATATATATATATATATATAGATATATATATATATATGCATTTAGACAGCAATCCTTCTTTCATGCACATTTCATTGAATACGACAGACAAGGTGCTTTGATTTAGTTTTTGATACAATTTCTCATGTGATCTGAAAAGAAAAGAATTATTGGATCACATGAGAAATTGTATAAAAAATTACATCAAAGCACCTTGTTTGTCGTATTCAATTAAATGTGCATATATATATATATATATATGTGTTGTATATTTAGGCAGCAATCCTTCTGTTATGCAAGTTTCATTAAAAACCACAGACAAGGTACTACGGTTAAGTTTTTTATTTAATTTTTCTTGTGTACGAACAAGAGCTTTCTTTGCTGGACAAAGGGTGTGTCTTATTCGTACACAAGAAAAATTAAATAAAAAACTTAACCGTAGTACCTTGTCTGTGGTTTTTAATGAAACTTGCATTTATATATATATATATATATATATATATATATATACATACATACGCTCACACAGGCACGCGCGCGATACACATATATATATATATATATATATATATATATATATTTATATATATATATATATAATCTTACTACCATAAATGCCATTTTATTGGATGCATGTGTTTGAGGTAGTATGCATGTTTACATTTTTTTTTCATTTTCGTAAACAATGAAGTTAATATCAAACGGCCTAGATCAAGATGTCATACTAAAAAAGTGCCTCCTACCCTAATCATACCTTTCTCCCAGTTTTACATCAATGAACCCACTAACATTTCCATTTAAAAATAAATTATATATATAAGTCAGTTATGTGCCATGCGTGATACACGCTTAAGCGATCATGTATCTTTCGATACATGACTAACAGGGCAGATTTTTTTTCTCGCAGTAGGTTGTATTTCTTTCTGCGGTAGGCCAGTTGCCATCCGAGGCTATAGAACCCGGTCTGTCCTGCTATTTTCCCAAAGCTGGGTGCAGAAGAAGAGGATACATGTCTTTCCCAAGGGTGTCAGCACGTAAGGGAATGTAATGGATTCGACTGCAATTCGAACTCGGCTCTCCGATTCCCCAATCCGAGCCGCTATCCATTATTCCACCTTATATATAAATTAAAAATAAAACAATGCTTCTTGGTTTCCGTCTATAATTATTTTTGTCACTTAAATACATTTTTATTGTCTCGAACTACCTCCGCAATTGTCTTTATACTTCTGCCTCGTTAATATTTTTAGTCGCGATTTACTCTTTGCTTCTATAATATTTCATTCTTCTGTTATGTTTTTTTTTTTTTTTTTTTTTTTTTTTTTTTTAAGCGTATCACCCCAAGCAAGGCTGGAGGCCACTATCACGCATGGGGTTACAGAAGGGTTGTAGGAAGAGCAGATAGGAGTGGTAAAGGAGAGGATGTGGAGAAAGAGAAAGACGGAGGGTCGATCAAGGCAATGGGGTTACAGAAGATTTGGAGCGAGAGCAGATAGGAATGAAAGATGAAAGGATGTGGAGAATGGAAGTGGATAGATCAAGGCAACTGGAGATGACGATTGACAATACACTTAAACCGTTGGAGATTGTATTTGTCAGGGAAACAGTAATAGGGAAGGGAGTTCCATAGGCGAGATGTGCGAGACATGAAGCTATTGGAGTAGAAGAGACGTCTACATCTAACAGTTTCAACGGTGAAGGGGTGGGAGCGGGATGCCAGCCTCGTGGGACGTTTAAATTCACGAGACCTAGGGACAAGCGAAAGCAACTCCTCGGAGCAATTACCGTGAAAGTACTTGTAGAAAAGGCAGAGCGATGCAACATCGCGTCTGTGAGAGAGCGACTGCAGGCGAGATGACAGATCAGGGCCAATCACATTGCATATCCGTCTCTGGATCTTATCATGAACCCTGAGGCAACCAGCAGGGGCCCCAGACCATAAATGGCAGCAATACTCCATGCAAGGGCGAATGGTCGGTATAAAGACAATGTTTATTCTCAATAATTGCTTACAATTCGGTTAATTTCGCACGACAAATAATAAGCATTAAACCTATTGCAGGAGAGAATTGCTTCTGCAAGTTGCACTTCTTTCGGCGTGTGGCAAGGACGACTAACGACATCCGAGCCACAAAACAGTTTAAATCATCAGCCAATTGATTATCAAATGTTTGATACAGTTCATTTCTGTAAATCTCAAATTCAGTCCAAATTTGTACGGATTAAAAGTAGAACGAGAGAAGTACTTCTAATGTCAATGTTTTTGTTTTATTTACTAAACTTTGTTTACTGTGGGGATCAAAGATATTTGTCGTCTGAACCCACCGTTTGGAAAGAGTTGATTGGAAAACCTGAATTCAAAAGTTGAAACTATCGTCCGTTTCACACTGCTCCCCGGTTTTCCTGAACAAAGATTGAGGTTTCTTGTTTAAGATTCGGTTTTCGCTTCTTTCAAAATTCTACTTTAACTCAATATGGCTAACGTCTCCGTCTGAAATCTGAAATTTAATTTACTCTTTATTTATTTATTTTTCCCTAATAGAAGTAGATGGGTTCGCCTATTGTCCGGTTCACACTCTTCTCCAGTCTTTTGAGCAGGCGTAAAGGTTTATCCCTTTTTTCCTGTTCAGGATTAGGTTTCCGTTTAATTCCTTTTATTAGGTTTCCGTTTAATTCCTTTTATTTTATTTCATTTTTATTTTCCTTCTCTTTCACTTCCAGTAACCTCCTTGCGCCTTAGTGGTGTTACTGCCTTGCTTGGGGTGAATTGATTAAATATAAAAGACAGGCATCTTAACGATGTCTTTCGATCGGAAAGCAAGAATACTCATTATGCAAAATGAGTGTAAGATATTCTTTCTGTATAATGTTCTAATGGAATGCCCACACTCCATTTATCGCCAATGTTGACTGACTATATTAGTAGCTATATATAGTGAGCGCTGGATATACCTGGGACTGGTTTCGGGAATTAGTCTACAGTTGGAGATTTGTCTCCAGTTTGGGTCTGGACAAACTCTCTGCCTCCGGGCAGAGAGGACCCCCAGACGAGGCTATGTCGAATGGCAGAGTCTCCTCTCGGGAAACAGCTACCCGACCCCGTTTTATACGGGGAATTTTTGGCCGAGCCTACGGGCTAGGATACCCCACATTAAATTCAGCTTTGTGCCACATCTGACCGTGTGGGGCGGTTGGTAGATATCCTCGCTTCGAGAATAGCTATCCTGCTACCTGATTCCCTGTCTTTCAGTAGTGTATTTTACAATAAACCTGTCTTCTTTCATCTACGCGTGTGTTGCTGTTCCTTGACTCGAATACCACCTTTGTCCGTTGTAATCTCTTTAAGGATACAACAGTTAATAATTCCATGCCAACATTAGAATGAAATACCTAATGTCCTCTTGCTCATCCATTTTGAAACTCCGGATAGCTTCCATCAGTCCTCAGAGCTGTCTTAACTCGAAGGCACATTACAAATCAGTGTAATTTCTAATCTCTGGCATGATTGCTTGAAACCGAGCACACCTGTCTGCTCCTGTTAATTTCTGTATCTTCATTCTATGTTTTATACTGCAACTATTCTGAGCTGACCAAGTATGTGTCCCACTAGGGCCACATAGAGTTTTGAAATCAGAATTCCCTTTATCTTATACCAGGCTAGAGTCCAGCCTGCACTGTTTAGATGGGGAGAGGAGGATGGAATCATTTGTCCGAAATGTACCGATCTTGACCAGAATTCGAACTCGGCTACCTTATTTCTTTTTCCGAGCCTTTAACATTCACGCCACCTGCACATCCCGGATAGATCTGACTGCTTAAAAAAGTTCCCACTCTTACCCAGTCTAAATGAATCTAACGAGACAAGCTTGTTAAACATTATGCCACGTCGATGTGGCCAAGGGGGCTGTCTATATGCCAGGAAAACCATTATTCAAAATTCGGGTCTTGACTTAAACTGAATCACAAGCATATAAAGCCGGCAAGACGTGGAGAAATACTCTCAAGCAACAGAGGGACGCATTTTTTATTTTTATATATATATATCTGACTGTAGCCAGTCACGGGGTTATTAGCTGAATTTGATAATTATACAAGGAAAATGTCAAATCGGTCTGGATACTTCATATTCAAACACTGAATAAGTGCATTGGCAAAAAAAAAACGATTAAGCTGTAAACTAAATACTTTCTTGATCATTACATTGCGAACTCACTCACTCACACACACACACACACACACACACACACACACACATATATATATATATATATATATATATATATATATATATATATTATTTAAAAATATGTTTTCATCGCGAAACAGAAATTACTAATGTCGGAACTAAAAAGTAAAATTAAAATTTTTGTTCCATTTTCAAGCGATGTTGATTAAATTCAGAAAAAATACTTTTGGGGGAATGCAAAAAAAGTAAATCATTTTTGGGAATGTAAAATGAAGTGAATAATTTTTTTCTGTAGTTATTCAACATCGCTTGAAAATGGAAGAAAAATTTTAATTTTAATTTAAATTTTAGTTCCCAAACATAGTAATTTCTGTGTCACGATGAAAAAATATTCTAAATAATATTATAATATTATGTGCTACTTTGTATCGAGCACTTTTAAAAAAAAATAATATACACACACACACACACACACATATATATATATATATATATATATATATATATATATATATATAGCGATGTCAAAAATAGTATGGAGCCAAAAATTCTGACAGTCAATGGGATATTGAGTGAAATGACATTTAAATGTCAAATTAATTATATATATATAAATATTATATATATATATATATATATATATATATATATATGACTAATATATATATATATATATGATTAACATATATATATATAATTTATATATATATATACATATATATGTATATATACATACACACACACACACATATATATATATATATATATATATATATATAGTGCACAACTCAATTAAGTTTGACTATGAAAAATCCACAATATCGGTAACATTTTTAGACACCTGTATTTACATAAATGTAGACAGGAAACTACAAATGACACTACACACTAAAATCACCGACACCCACAATTATCTACAATTTAAGTCTTCCCACCCTAAACACCTCAAAGACAACCTTCCCTATTCACAAGCACTTAGATTCAGAAGGATATGTTCCAACAATGAAGAATTAGATAAACACATTGAAAATCTGGAGCATCAATTCACAACACGTGGCTATAAACAACACCTAATCAGGGAACAAATAAATAAAGCAATTTTCACACCTAGAGAAGACACTCTAATATACAAGATTAAAATAAATCCAGCCGTATCCCTCTAGTAACCACTTTCAACCCCACTCTGCTTCCACTATCCCAAATAATCAAAAGTCGCTGGGAAATACTACATCTCAAACCAGACCTTAAAAAATTGTTTGAGGAACCCGGCCTTCTGGCATGTGGTAGACTTAAGAACCTAAAAGAAATCATAGGTAGTAACCACATTTCAGGGGACAAGGTAATCCGTAATAAACCAACAACAAAAAAACAAGATTTTCCCAACCATGTAACAACAAATGAAGTTTATGCTGCAACCACATTAGACACACTATTCATTCACTAGCTCAGTCACTAAATCTACTTTCAAAATCTACCACGACTCTAACTGTAGAAGTCATAACATAATTTACCTCCTAGAATACACACTATGCCAGAAACAATAAGTAGGAAAATCTGAATAGCCCTTTTACTACAGAATTAATTATCGCAATCGAATTAAGTCGACTACCCATGAAAGATTATTACCTGTAGAATATTTCTGCCTAGAAAAACACGATTTGTACAACCCATGCCAAATTCACTATAATTGAGAGAAAAGAAAAGTCCAAAGCAGATAACATTAGAAAGATTTTAGAGTTCCATGAAAATAAGTGGATTTAAAAACACACTATCCAGCCGGGCATAACCATAAATTTAACAATATAGATAGTATTAATATATAACCCTACAAATCAAAACCTACCCACATTTCTCACCCACACAAGACAGACATGCTTACGGAAGTGTTGAGCCCTCACACTTATACACACACCCACAGCAATATACACGCTTATACACATCATACTCACTCACTCACTCCATAGAAACCAAATAACACACACACACACTTAACAGAGACACATCCCCTTTCCAGGAACCAATAAAACTGTCAAAATGACCGAGGGAATTCAGAGCAGCATGGATCTATCCAGCTCTTATCTCAAATAACTGATTGACCAACACAAAGACTGACCAAAATTCATGTTAAAAAAAATTAAAAAAACAAATGAAAACTATAGACAAAAATTCATTTTCTCCATCAAGACATTCATTTCTGTAGTTCACTGTTACCAGCAAGCAGAAAATTATTTTTCTCCTGGTGATGGCTATGTTGGCCGAAAGTAGTCGAGGAATCTAAATGAAACAATAATAAAAACGAAGGTTTATTAATATACAATCAAGTGTGTCTGAAAATTTTAAATTTTTTAATGTTTTTTATTGTTCAAAATATATATATATATATATAACACTTTATTGCGAAAAAATAATGTAAAGATTATTCCGTGCAAAATTAAAATATATTTATTTATTAAGTTTAATACATTGTTTTTTTTTATTGTATCCTACAAGACTTTAGGATAAATCAGATAAATTATGGCTATTGAGATGAACACTTAAAACTTGTAAGCAAATATTCGCCTTGAAAATGTAAACCTTTAATACGCAAAATTCAATTGGCAATAATCTTTTCCCAAAAATAAAATGGTATGACACTTCCAGACGAAAGTTAATTTAAAGACTAAGGTCAAGCGATACGCATGGCGTCCTGCAGCCAGGAGCAGCCCCTGATGATTCTTTAAAAGTCAGATTTTTTACAACAGATTTATGAGTCATTTGCTTGGCAGTAAAAAAAAATTCAATTGAAATAAGTCATCATAAATAATATCCTTTACTTTTATTAAATTTATTCTTCAAAGCATAAAATACAATGACCTTATATACTCGTGCATCACGCAATTCTTAAAGATCTAATTTTGAAGCTAATTTTAAGGGGGTCACATCATACACGAGATATAAAATTAGCGTATGTACTGCTGGCCCTGGTATACAGGGGTTGGACAAAATAATTGAAACACTTGTTAAAATCAAAGAAAATTTATTTAATATGGAGTTGGTCTACTATTAGCCTCACATACAGCTTTGATGCGTCTAGGAATGGAATCATACAGCTTCCTGACTTCATCCAGAGGAATTTTCAGCCATTCTTCCATTAATAGCTGCTCCAGCTCTTTAAGACACGACGGTGGAGGATAGTGGCTCCTAACTTGTGGCTCCAAAATGCACCACAAATGTTCAATAATATTGATATTTGAAGATTGGGGAGTCCTCTCCATGTGTTCTAGCTCACTTTCATGCTCTTCATACCAATGCTTAACCACTCAAGAGGTATGTATTGGAGCATTATCGTCTTGGAAGATGCAGTCACCATCAGGGAATAAAGTCTGGGTCATTGGATGAACATGATTTCCCAAAAGGTTCAGGTAATCTTTGCTGTTGATTCTACCATGCAGGGCAACTATTGGACTGAGATATTACCATGGTATGGCGGCCCAAACTATCACTGATCCACCTCCATGCTTCACTGTTGGAAGAAGGCAGTCAGGGTTGTAGGCTTCTTTGAGCTGCCTCCATACATAAACTCACTCTGAAGTTGGAAAAAGAGAAAAACTGAACTCGTCTGAGAATATGACTTGCTTCCATTGGTCTGCAGACCAGGCACTGGGATCTCTGCACCACTTCAACCTCTTCTGAATGTTGCGAGTGGAGAGGAGAGGTTTCCTTACGGCGGCTCTTCCATGATATGCAGCCTTATGGAGCTCACGGCGAACAGTTTTAGTAGAAACTGGACTATTCAGATGATTATTTAACTCAGCAGTCACTTTGGCCGCAGTAGTCCGATGATTTTTTGACACATTGTGTTTCAATGCATGTCGGTCTCTGTCAGTAAGTTTGCAAGTCCGGCTCAAATTGTTACGGTTGATAGAGGTTTTGCCCTGTTTCTCAAATTACATCATATTTCTTGATATGGTAGCTCTTGAAAAACCAAACAGTTCAGCAACCTTAGTGATCAAGACTCCTGCCATGCGAGCTCCAACAATTTGCCCTTTTTCTAACTCGGAGAGGTCCTGCATTTAGCTTAAATTTTACTAAATTCTAAAAATAAATAAGACAAAGACAGTAAATTAGATAAATAAACCTGATGAAAATGTGGAAAAGACAAAGCAAAATCCGAATATGTGAGTTTACTATTTTTTATTTTGTTTTTTGTTTTTCTGTCAACGTCAGACGTTTCGGTCTAATAGACCATCTTCAGGACATGGTTATTGGAGACATATTTATATTAAACCGAATCCAAGAAAGAGAACACTGACTTTAGAATTTCAGTTTTTCTGTTTCTGACTAGTCCTGTATCTATCGTCACTTCATTTTAACTTAAATTTAATATGATTATGTCTCCAATAACCATGTCCTGAAGATGGTCTATTAGACCGAAACGTCTGACGTTGACAGAAAAACAAAAAACAAAATAAAAAACAGTAAACTCACATATTCGGATTTTGCTTTGTCTTTTCCACATTTTCATCATACCGTCGGATCTACATCCACATATTTGCTTACATAAATAAACATATTTACAATAGATATAACCACCAATTACGAAGTTTTACTTAAAGTTCTTAATATAATAGGTCTTTGAAATATAGAAGTGGAATTTGCACCTGTTCCAATTATTTTGTTCAACCCCTGTATATCAATTTAGGGTAGTCAAAAAATACAGCACTATTTAAAATAATCATGATGTTGATAAAACTGATATTTTACTTAACTGTATCCAATAATAATGCATGTAATATTTACATATTAAGTGTCGTATTATAAAATATAAACATAACGAATATGCATCTTTTCCATTGTTTACGTTTTTAAGATGTTTAGCTGCTTCTCGTTTGGTTGTTTATGGCTGTACGCGTTTCGAGTATAGCGTTATTAACAATACTTTTATCATTCTCTTTTACTTTTTTAACTTATTTAACTAGAAAATTGGATAAAGAGAGAGAGAGAGAAAAAGAGGTTAGTCTATTGTAAATTGGTCTCTCAAGAAATATGAACTCGCTTGATACACTAGATACATGATAAAATCCTTTTTTATAAGTGAATTTTTTTTTGGGGGGGGTCGCACGATACGCATGATCGCCCGTTACACGAGTAGATACGGTATATTTTATGCAAATATGAATCAACCATTATTTGCAATGACTGGTTGGCACTTATCCGGCTGCTCTTGTTGAGTAAAATACCGCAGGTTTGGATGTGAAAAGGTTTTCGACGAACACTTGAATGCGATTTTCATTAAAGATAGTTTTGCCCATCAAAGCTTTTTGCAGCGATCGGTTGGTGCGAGTTCAGGTGAATATGGCGAGTAGAGTTGAACAGACCAACCGAGTTCGAAAAATGTCTTTTTATGTTATTCTTGCAGTATGTAGTCTTGTGTTTTCATGGAGAACAACAATTTTCCTTTAATCCATTGTGTATGCTGCCATTGCCATGCAAATACTAAGTTATATTGTTATACTCCAAATTTATTTTTAACCATCAGGCATAGTTAGTCGTCAGGATTATACATTTGTTATTACAACTGCCCCCCCCCCCTCAAAAAAAAGAAATTGCCTATGACGGTTTGATCTGGCTTGCTTTGTTTTACGGTATATCAACCTCAATGGGTTATTTAATGCCGATAAAATTTTTATTGTTGGTAATATTTTTATTTTCAAAAATGTATTTCTGGTAATATTTTTTCTTCAAAAAATCTACTTCTGTAATATCTTTTTTTTTTTCAAAAATGGATAGCTGGTGATATTTTTTTTTTTACAAAGTATTGCTGGTATCAAAACCTATTTTTACATTTTCATAGTGTTTTGACCCCAGTTTGGGGGTTTAACTATTTGCCCATAACTGGGACCCGAACAGGTGCTAACACTCAGGGCCAGGGAAACCATAAATTGAGAGATGGTTCCACGCTCCTCAAAACCTCCTGATCAGAGGCCTTACTGTCGGAATAGTTTATCGTCTTACCCAGGACGCGGATGTAGTTTATCGTCTTACCCAGGACGCGGATGTAGTTTAACGTCATACTCCGGACGGGCCTATAACGATTCAAACTCAGATTCTGTGTTCTTCTTCTCTGTGCTGACTCCTTTCCTGATTATATTTTTCCACAACTTCCTATCCCTCGTATCTCTTAATACGATTCGTCTTTTCCGCCAGTCCCGGTTCGGCTATATATTTACTCAAGCTTGTTAGGTTGCTCACTGTTCTCTTCTGTCTTTCTTGTCATCAATATGTGCTGTGAGTGTCAATTTCTCCAAAACTTCTTATTTATATGTTTAATTAAAAAAAATGAATTTCATCTAAGATTATATGATATAAAAATATCTTAACAAATATATATATATATATATATATATATATATATGTAAATATCTTAACATATATATATATATGTTAAGATATTTTTATTAGCAAGGTCGATTTTACTGCTTTAAAACTTCAATCTCACATGAATCTCTCACGTACATTCATATCTGCTCAAAGCGTATCCAAATGACGTCACACATTATGAAATGGACAAAGTCCGACAATTATTTTAAGATATTTTTATGTTTATACATTCTTTTTATAGACATAAATATTTAAGTTAAATGTTCTGTTTCATAGTAAACAGTATTAATAACATTTACCGGCCTGAATGTCCGAGAAATTTTCATAGAAAATTTTCATCCTCCGACAGGAATCGAACCTGTATCCTATACGGAACCGTGATATATCCTGAAAAGGTCGATTTTACTGCTTTTAAACTTCAATCTTCCATGAATCTCTCACGTACGTTCATATCTGCTCAAAGCGTATGCAAATGTAAACAAATGACGTCAAAAAATGTCTTAAAATAATTGTCGGACATTGTCCATTTCATTATATATAT
The DNA here is from genome assembly GCA_964036315.1 of Acanthosepion esculentum. Lineage (NCBI taxonomy): Eukaryota > Metazoa > Mollusca > Cephalopoda > Sepiida > Sepiidae > Acanthosepion > Acanthosepion esculentum. Next base: position 120,910,826 of record OZ038476.1, on the reverse strand, counting down.
ATATATATATATATATATATATATATATATATATATATATATATATTATGAAATGGATTAAATTAAATGAACAATTATTTAATATATTTTCTGTTTATACGTTATTTTAATAGATACAATTTAATTAAGTAAATGCCCTGTTTTTAAATAAACAGTATTAATTACATTTTCCCGGATGAATGTTCGAGAAATTCCACAGAAAATATGCGTTCTCCGACAGGAATAACTGTCGGACTTAATCCATTTTATAATATGTTGTCAATGTTTACGTTAAGGTACCTTTCGTGAGATTATTATGAGCGTTCAAGAAAGATCGTCGAAGATTTGTTGTTTATAAACAGTAATTAGATTTTGCTAACCAGACGCTTTCTTTGGAGCTGAGTTGTATAGTACGCCAGATCAATTGACAGTTCAGTATAGGATGCAGGTTCGATTCCTGTCTGTAAATGCATATTTTATGCGAAATTTTTCGAACATTCAGGTCGGTAAATGCAATTAATACTGTTTATTTAAAAAAAAAAACGGAGCATTTACATATATAAATTGTATCTATTAAAATAACTTATAAGCAGTATGTATTATAATTATTTTTTTAAATATGTTTCCATCGCGACACAGACATTTCTATGTTTCAAAACTGAAACTTCATTTCCAAATTTAATTATAAAAATGAAAGTTATAATCCAGAATTTCGTTCCATTGTCAAGTGATTCTAAGAATCTTGACAATGGAACGAAACTCTGGATTTTAAGTTTAATTTTTATAATTAAATTTGGGATTGAAGTTTCAGTTTTGAAACATAGAAATTTCTGTACCCGGATGGAAACATTTTTTTAAAATAATTATAATATTATGCTCTACTGTTGTATCGAGCACTGTTTTTTTTTAAATAAAAATAAATGCTAAGAGCACTGGATTATAAATCTCACTGTTCATTCCTATTATTTTTATATATATATATATATATATATATATATATATATATATATATGTCATTCACAGACAGCACTGTTTCGCTGTATCGCAGCTCCTCAGTGCGACTAGACTTCCGAATGCCTCAAGCCAGGATTGAAACACAACTAATTTTGTGTCAGCCAGAGCTATCTTCACTCGGTAGAGTAACATATATATATATATATATATATATGTGTGTGTGTGTGTGTGTGTGTGCGTACGTGTGTGTGTGTTTAAATGTCACTGTTCATTCCTATTATTTTAATATATATATATATATGTGTGTGTGTGTGTGTGTGTTTACTGAGCATTTCATGCAGTTTGGTACATGAGCACATGCATGCGGAATATTATAAGGATTGAACTCGCTACTCAGTAATTAATGAGTTGGCTTATTACTGCACCTCAAGTAGGTAATAAACTAATGTCATGAATACCCTTTTATGTGTCTGTCTGTAACGCTATTCTACATCACCACTACGTGCGCCATCAATAATATAATCCAATTATTCAAGGTCACATGGCCGTGGGTAAATGTTTGTGATCTAGTTAATATCAACTGTTACCGTTGTATAATAATTTCGATCTTGAGTACTCGATATTTCTGTTCTCGTGTCAGAGTAAGCTAAGCTTATTTTTTTATCCAAAAATCAAAGTGCCATTATTTGTAGTGTGTAGTTAGTTTTCTAATATTATATTAAAAAAAGACAACATCTTCTATAATGTTGTCATATACGAATAAAATGTCACCGCCGACACTTGAGTGTGGGCAAGCGCAGGCGATCCATATTATTGAATTAAGTAGACCACGTGACCATAGAGGAAACGCATATAAGTAGAAAGTATCGTGACGTCTAATTGATCACTTTTTCTAGTCTATTTTCTATTACGGTTTGCTACTCTCTCTCTACTATTCCCTATTTCTACACTATACTCTCTACGGATCACTACAAGGATCACTATTCGGTGGTTACTTTCCGAGCGAGTATTATCGAGCAAGTACTATTAGTGCGAGTGTTTTTCGAAGGCGTCTGACACCAGTATTGTTCAACGGCGTTTCTATAGTTGTATCTGCGATTGCAGAGTCTCTACTACAACGAGCATTACGAAAGTGACAACGAGCATTCGTTGACATCACTAAAGTATCAATGAGTGTTCGTTGACACCACAACAAATGTAAAACAAGATGTGCCTTCATATAATTATCAGTCACGTAGACTTACATTTTATTTAACTTGTGGGGGGACTTCACCACATAAATTTAACTTTGATAAGAAAGCAGGACTCACGCAAAAAGAATAACCACAAGACATTGTTGCACATAAAATATATGTATATTAACAAGATGTACAACATCAAACAACGATGTGAAAGAAAACATGCATTTAAGTAAGAAAGGTTGAATTAATCAAGAGTTGCGTCCTTTTGTTTGCAATTTAAGAGTTCAGTGAGAGATAATTATTTGGTTTAAAGTTCACTGGATAAATGTTGAAAAGTATTGTTGTGTCAAAAGAAGTTTTTACAAATTACAAATTATCATCAGCATGTGAGTGTGCGTGTGATTGAGAAGGTTGGCGCGTGGTTAGAACTGGAGTTCCAACTGTCGTAGATTCGTTTAGCAGTTGAGGTCTCACTATGTTCAGCAACACGCCCACGTGTGTCGTATGTGGCACAAGGCCGGTTTAAATGCCCGTAGAACCCGTATAAACGGGATCGGGTTGGTCAACCTCCACGAACGAGGCTCTGCCCTTCGGCGGAGCCTCGTCTGGGTTCCTCTCTACCCAGAGGCAGAGAGTTCGAGTTGAGGTCTCACTAATTGAGACGAGAAAAATCTTGGCTTAAATAAGCGACTGTAGGCTCCGATTCGTTGCGCGGGAAAAAATTATGCTTCACGTGCAAACGATCTGATTGGTTGGCATCAATCAATCAGCGAGCGAGCTTTGGGGAGACTTAAGGAAGCTTCTGTGAGCCACTACTCCCAAAAGTGCACACATTTGACTACTTAAAAAATAAAGCGATTCCAAAATTGTCGCATTACTGCGATTTGTAAATTGCCTGTAGAAAATGTATTAGTGATTTATTAGCCAATGATCGTTTGGCATTTTACATGTGATTTTATGTTTTTGTATGTATATGTTCGTGAGTAAGTAGGTTCGCACAAACTATTGTTCGACCTATACAAGTGTCAAGATCCACTCAAGATACAGGGTTAATAAATGAGACTGTTATACTGGCATACAAGGAAGGAGAAAGAGGTGCATTTTATGAGGATATGTAGGATATATAACGGTTGACCCCAGACTTGAGGAGGTTAGAGATTAGAGCGATCTTGGTAATCTCTTCCACAATGCAACAACTCCAAGGAGGAAGCTGACTGGGTGGAGCCTTGCCAATGGAATATGATAGAAAAGAAGATAAGTTAACTCAGTGCACACGGCATGGCGTGTTCTAGTTGTGAAAATCTGGGCTGGTGCGAACAAGTAATGTAGTTTGCCTGGACATCTAACGTGCAAATAGCGACAGAGTAACGTTGATTAGCAACGGATATTCCGTTGCTAATGGATGATATAACCCGATGTCAATAAGCAAACACGGCTCGTGCTAGAACAACGGCACATTTCTGTAAAAAAGGTGTAGGAAATCCTGTTGCTAATACATTGCATCTTTTTCATCTAAGCTTTTTTTCTACGTGCTTAATGATAAGGATTTAATGACAAGCGATGATAGCTAATTTTTTGATAAAAATATTTGATTGCTCATGACAAAAATATAACAAATACATATGTAAAATTTATCCCTACACCCCTAAGCCTATCTTTGCATTATATAGCCTTACCTGAGCCTTACAATACAGGTACTTCATGACTGCCTTACACAAATATCTAAAAAATACATTCAGAACTAATTCTTTGCTTTCTATAGTCTTACCTGAGCCTAACAATACAGGTACTTCATGACTGCATAACACACATATTTCAAAGTATATTCAGAACGCATTCTTGGCATTCTATAGTATTACCTGAGATTACAATACAGGTACTTCATGACTGCCTTACACAAATATCTCAAAATACATTCAGAACGAAATCTTTGCATTCCATAGTCTTACCTGAGCCTTACAATACAGGTACTTCATGACTGCCTTACACAATTATCTAAAAATGCATTCAGAAGTAATTCTTGGCATTCTATTGCCTTACCAGAGCCTTACAATACAGGTACTTCATGGCTGCCTTACACAAATATCTAAAAATACATTCAGCATGAATTCTTTGCATTCTAAACGAAGCTGTTGTATTAAAACAGTTAGTTCATTTACTTTACGAACTCTCACGTTTCATGACGTCACTAGTTTCAAACCCTTTGAACATTTAAAATAAAAGGGAAAAGTGTAGTCCTGCAATATTTGAAGTCATTTAAGCTATCATTTGGAACTCTATGACAATTTAAAATTGGTAGGTAAATGGTCTACTTAACTCCCAAATAACCTGTCTGGGTAAGGGTTAAATATTAACAACACTGTTACAACGGTACGTGTAAAGTAATAAAGAAAAATATATTTAATGGCAAAAAAACTGGACAAGAAAATTATCAAAAACAACCTTCCACTTTGTTCACTTGACCAACCCATTAATCGCATCGATCGAAATTTATAAAAGTGAAACTTTCAGATAAAAATCTAGCCAATAATTGAATACGGCGATTTATTATTTATTTACCGTGTATAATACGCACCCTTAATTTTTACGCTATGAAATTTGGCGTGACATGCGTATTATACTCGAATAATTTCGAGAAGAATCTAACCCCGCAGATTAAACAAACTGTTCAGTTCCAAATTCCTTGATGACTACCAGAATCGAGAAGCGCTCGAGGAAGGCCGAAAGACACAACGGTCGAAACTGTGTGATAATGATAAAGATGTCCGACTGTCAATAATGTAAATTCTGTATCATGGACTGAAAGAAAAAGACTAGTAAATGCCAACAGAACGTGCCTTACAACCATATCACGTTGAAACACCGTTTCTCGTCCGATCACCGAAGTTAAGTAATTTTGAACCTGGTCAGTAGCTAGATGGGTGACCGCTGGGTAATAATAGGTACAGTAAGCTTGGATTTGTGTGTGGTGTAATGAATGAGAACTGAAAATGAGAAATCGGAGAGTCGTGTTCGAATTCCAGTCGGTTTCATTATATTCATTTTTTTGTAAATACCATTGGGGATGGTATAAACCCACCTCTTCTCCGATCTATGGGTGAAATAGTAAGACTTGTATGAGAAAGTCATTATTATCTCGAAAAATCTCTTACAATCCCAAAATATATTTCTGCATTAATTAAACCGTAAAAATCAATTTAATTAATCAATAGAGCGAGTTTATTAAATTTTTACTCAGTTGGTTTAAAAACAAAAATGAAATACACAATTCACTAAATATATGAAAATATATACTAATTCGGTATTTATGTTTATTTGAAACCATTTACTTTTCTTCTCTTTTACAAGTCTTTGGCTTGTGAAGAGAAGTACACCCAAATGTTAATAATACTCGGGTTTCGAATAAAACTCGTAATATATTGAATAAAGGTCTATAAATTCCTAATATACGTTTTAATAACCATGTAATAAAAGTAGTTAGTCTGAAGACCTGTACGCGATATAAAGCATAAAAAGGTACGGCAGAATGCTGGTACGTCCGCCCCTCGTTGTGCATGTGACTTGTCAGTTACCCGATGCAGGCGGCAAACCACGTGAAGTGACGCTTGTGTCTCTCTTGCATCTGTGGACTCATTTTTCACCGGTCTGAAAGGACATTTTCACAATGATAGGTCAGTGAATATATATATATATATATATTGGAGTATATTTCAATCAATTTGAGTGTCATTTTATTTCTCTTCCCGCGCATATTTCACAATTTAATCTAGTTTGTCTGTCACAATTTCCTATCTATATCTATATGTGCATGTGCGCGTATAATGAAATACAGGTGAGTGTATGTATGTATGTGTGTGTGCGTGCATTCGCAAACGCATGAATTTCTCGCCTTTCCCAAAATTCCCCTTATGCAATCATATATAATCATCACCACTCAGGGTATATATATATATATATATATTAACACACGAGGAAAAGTCAAAAATTATCCACACTCTTATAAGAAGTTATGTTATGGCGAAAGTGGTGATAATTTTTTACTTACCCGCGTATATATATATATATATATATATATATATATATATACTTTCTCCCTATGAAAGTATAAACCTTAATAAATATAGAAAATGTATATATGTGTGTAAATATTTTCTATGCAAGCATATATAATCATCAATAGTAGTGCTGTATATACAAACATATTACACACACACACACATATATATATATATATATATCATTTTAAATTTACATGTGTTGTATCTCTGATATTAGGCACTTTTACTCATCAATATTGCATACATTAAAACCATATTTTTATCATATATATATATACATATATATATATTGAGAGAGAAAGATAGATAGATAGATATAATTTTACACTTACATACGTTGTCTCTTTGTTATTGAGCAATTTTACTTATCAATATAGCATACCTTAAAACTATATTTTATCATATATATATATATATATATATATATATATATATATATATATATATATATATATATTGAACAATAAAAATTATTAAAAAAATTAAAATCTTCAGACACACTGGGTTGTAGATTAATATTATTTCGTTTTGATTATTATTATTTCATTTAGATTCCTCGACTAGTTTCGGGCAACATGGCAATCATCAGGAGAAAAAAATATTTCTGCTTGCTGGTAGCAGTGAACTACAGAAATGAAGGTCATATATATATATATATATATATATATATATATATATATATATATATATATCGATATATATATATAATGGTTAGCGGCTCGTAACAAGAATTCTTCAAGCCAAATTCAATCCACGTTCCTTACATTCACTTTCGCGCAAGTACCCTTACGATAGTTCTAAATTCATTTCTTCCCCCTGGCTTAAATAGCAATGTTATTTAGCCTTGATCTATGACTAATCTAGGAGGATGACTCTAAATTCGAAACATCAGGAGGTCTGTTTGGAGATTCATGGCACCCGGTGCACTATCTCAGTTGTCAGATCTTCCGACAAGTTTGACTAGTTCTACACAGTCCTTCATTTAAATCCGAAGCATATGTTCGCGTAGTCAGGCTGTTCAGTACTTAGAACTGAATTGTTAGACTCAGTATCTGTTCTACGAGTATATACTTTGGCTTTTTATTTACAAGGAAAAAATATCTACACAATACAAATTCTATGTTGGAGGTGGTATCTACATAGTAAAACAGGCACTACTTTAGCTTTTTACCTTTTCTTTGTAAATAACAAGCCAAAATAGTATCATGTTTTACTATGTAGATATCATTCAAAATTTAAAAAAATTTACGGCGTAGACATTTTAGCCGATGTACATGCTATGTATCGCTGGAATATAAATAAAAGAAAATGTTTTAATTATATTTTTTTCGTGTTATATACAGGGCGGTCCGAAAGTCTTGTCACCCGCTACCAAAAAGTAATGCGGACAATAGAAGGATAAGTAATACAGTAATACAAAGCACGTCTACTGGATTCAATTTATTCACTTTCATTGACGCTGTCACACATCGAGAAGGTCTGTATGAACATCGTCATCTTCGTGCCAGCCATCTGAAATAGAGAATTATATTATATAAGGATGACAAGACTTTCAAACCACCCCCGGATATGTTTTACTATGTAAATATAATTCCAAAATAAAATTTGTATGGTGTAGATAGTCCTTCCTAGACATTCCAATGTAGATATTTCTTCCTTATAGATAACAAGTCAAGGTAACACCAATTCTAATTTGCCCTAATCGTCTCCTGTTATGTATATGTGATCTATTTTATATTACATATACACTAACATATATAACTTACGGCTATGAATAAAAAATAAATTTAGCATCATTTACTGTGTGTGCACATATACGCATAAAAGAAAGACAGAAAACCTATTTGTTTAATAGTCTGTCTATCTATCTATCTCTCTCCCTCTCCCTCTCTCTCTCTCTCTCTCTATATATATATATATATATATATATATATATATATATATATATATATATATATATATATACTTTTCTATCTACGTTGCTTTTCGCTTATATACCGGCGGAGTTAATCATCCAAACCTATCTACATGTATTTATCTATACCTATCTATATCTGTATGTATATGTATCTATATCAACCTATATTTTTATGTACCTTACGATATCTACCTATATCTACGGGGGAAAGTCAAAAATTATCCACACTCACAACACAGTTATGTTATGGCGAATGTGCGAATAATTATTTACTTACACTTGTATATATATATATATACCTATATTTATATGTGTAAATCTATATCTATATATATGTATATGTATATGTACCTACCTATATTTATATGTATCTATATCTACCTGTATCTATCTATATCTCTACGTATATAACTATATCTACCTATAAATGTATCTATCTATATAACCCTAATCTCTATATATATATAAATATACTTATATCTGTATGTATCTACCTATATCGATATGCATCTATATTTCTATGTATATAATTATATCTTCATATATATATATATATATATATACATACATATATATATATATATATATATATATATATATGTCTCTACCTATAATCTGTATTTGGGTAGTGAATGTTCTTTCAGAAAAATACTATTGAAAACGACATTTTGTGTCGATTCAATTTAATGGTCGACCTTTCCAAATTACGAATAATCTTTCTCCCAATTTACGAATAATCTTTCTCGGACATGGGGGAAATTCCGTCCGAAATTGTCCGAAGTTCATTTCGGAAGAAAAGTCATGCAAATATGGTTCAAGCTTTCGACTTTCTTAAATCATCATCATCGACAATTGCTGAGCTGATCTTCCCTAGTGTAGCTTAGATGTGACACAAGGTCGAAATTATGGGACACCCAGTAAGGATCAAACTCACTACTCAGTTGTTATCTTTCTAGCGGCACAAGACTTCTAACCATTACACCACGTCGCGATGCCCCATAGACAACAATTGGTGAATTTCATATAACAAACGTCCCAAAACTCACAATTTCTGTCGATTTTAATAGTATTCGCCTTAAATCTAACTATATCTATATGTATCTAGCTATCAACTTATATCTATGTATCTATCTATATCTATTTATACAGGGTGACCCAAAAAAGGGGACCTTTTTAACAATCCACTAAAACCAAGAGTGATGGAAGAAAAATATTTAATTCATAGTAATTGAAACCTTAAAACATGCCATTTAAGAAACAATGATGGAATTTTCATTTTTTTTAAATTACGTCCTGTAGATGGCGTCCTCCTGTACGAATGCATTCTTGAAATCTGCTATTGAGATTCCTCATTGACTGCTGCAACATCTCAGCTGGGATACTGTGAATTTCATTCTCGTTACTAAAATGGTGAAATGTCTACTTGCTCAAGATCACTGTCTCGTAGTGTTGCCACTTGCTCAGGTGTGGCAATACGCACTTCAAAAATTCCGTTTTTTGGGGGTTACCCCGTACATGTCCACCTATATCTTTATGTATCTATCTATATAAGTATCTACTTATATTTATATGTATCTATCTATATTTCTAACTACTTGTATCTATATGCATCTATCTATAATTATATCTACCCATATCTATATGTCTCTATCTATATCAACCGCTATCTGTCTGTCTATCTATTTCAACAGTATAAATGTTATTTTAATTGTTCCTCGTATCTGAGTTTTCGAATATTCAGACCAACAGACGAAAATAAATATATATACCGTTTAATAAATAAACGGGGCGTCTATTCAAGTACGAGTATCCACTAGAAATAAGGTTTTAAATTGATAAAATCTGTCAGATTAACGAATAAAAAAATCCATATTTTCCTTTTGAAAATTATTGTCTATATAAATATATATCTACATCTCTCTCTCCTTCTCTCTCTCTCTCTCTCTCTCTCTCTCTCCATATATATATATATATATATATATATATATATTCAATTTGAAAATTGCTGTCTATATATATATCTACATCTACATCTCTATCTCTCGATATATACATACATATATATATATATATATATATATATATATATATGAGCTACTGTAGTCTTTGATTCATTTCATCTTGCCTGTCGACCATTCCGCTAGACCCGATCAGTAGCCACATTTTATTTTATCCGTACATCTTTTATTATGTTTTTCCACCTAGGTCGCCGCCATCTTTGTTTCTCTTTCACACACCTTCTTTCACTTGTATGTCGAAATAAAAGAGAGACAGGCGTGTGTGTGCGTTGAAAAGGTTAATGAGTGTATATTCATAAACTGACTTGGGCAGCAGTCACTTAATTTAATTAAACATTTCTGTCAAATTTCTCGACAAAATAATACACTTCAAATTGAAATTATCGGAATATAAGTGCTTATATTTCAATACTCCCTAAACCTTGTGCCATGCATAATTTTATATTAAACATTTCAGCAGCAAGCAAAAAGACGTACAATTGCAAGCCCTCATAGGTAGTGTCTATTGTATTTGCTAAAAAAAAAATAAAAAAAATGGACGTTGATAACTGAATTCAAGTCGAGGCACTTATTTTTTTTTTAAATTATTTATTAGCACACACGAAAATATTGAAATTTCAAGAAAACTTAAAGTAGTTGAAATATTCTCGGCACGGCCAATTTCCTGAAATCAGTATTCTGGTCAGAATTACTCCTTTTTTGAAACAGATTCGTGACCATAACTTTGCAGCAACTCCCATTGCAATATAATGAATTTGAATTCGTTTGAAAAAAGGTGTATGGCTAATTGAAATATCTACACAGTAACGTCTTCTAAAGAGAAACTATCTGCATTCCTTGAAAATCTGCATTTAAAATTATTTTACCGGCAATCGAACACTGGTTACAAGTACCTATCACTTTTATTTCTTCCACTCTTCCCTGGTCTTTTGAACAGGAGTAGAGGTTTATCCTTTCTTTCCTGTTTAGGATAGGTTTTCCAATTCCTTCTAAAGTCTACTTCAACTCTATACTTCTAACGTCTCTGCCTAAACACCGACATTTTATTTACTATTAATTTATTTATCTTTTTGCTTAGTAGGAGTAGATAGGTTTGCCTATCGTCCGGTTCACACACCTCCCCTGTTTTAGGGATAGTAGAGGTTTATCCCTTGTTTCCTGTTTAAGACTGGGTTTCCAATTCCTTCTAAAGTCTTCTTCAACTATAAATTCCCAACGGCTCCGCCTAAACTCTGACATTTTATTTACTTTTTATTTATTTATTTATTTTTCCTGAATAGGAGTAGATAGGTTCGCTTATTTCCTGCTTTACACTCATCCCCGGTCTTTTGAAAGGAAGTAGAGATTTATCACTTGTTTCCTAAGATTCGGTTTCCGATTCCTTGTAAAGCCTTTTCATTCTCTTTCACTCTCATTAATTCCTTGTTTCGTCTTAGTTGCATTGGCGATTTTCTTTCAACACCAATATCAAGATACACCCACCTCGCCTCAGCCATAACATAATCTACTATTTATTCTGCACATTATGTCCCAATAGTGGATATATTGGTGAATCTGGAAATAATTTTAGATTTCGCTTCAACAACCATAAACTAACCATACGTCAAAACAATCCTTATTCCCCCGTCGCTGAACGTTTTAATCAACCAGGACACTCATTAGAAAACTGTAAATGTCTATTGATAGATTCTGATTTCAGTTCCACATACACACACAGAAAAAAAGAAAAATACTGGATTTTAAAATTAAATACATATAAACTAGGGTTAAATAAAGACTTGGGTATTTTAAATCTTTATAAATATTTCAATAGTTAAACAAAAGATTTTTGTTAGATATAGTCAAATTTTAAACAACATCTAAAATATTACTACAGTTAGATTTACGTTAGAAATATTCAAACACAGTAGCATTCCATATCACGTGACGTCCGCGTCTCGCGACGGACGCTACTTAATCTAAACAAACTTCTGAAAATAGACATTTCTGAAGAAAGATCGGGGCCGATCTGAAAAATCAAATATATATATATAAATAAATACTTTAACAAAAAAAACATTCAATTTTTTTTAATTTGCAACTTTTCAGTTGTTTTTTCTATATTATACACATATTAAGAAAGTATACGTGGCTTCTCATTATGCAATATATATATATATATATATATACATATATATATATAGGCAGACCAAAAAAAACGGGAATTTTTGAAGTGCGTATTGCCAGACATGAGCAAGTGGCAACACTGCGAGACAGTGACTTTGAGCAAGTAGACATTTCACCATTTTAGTAACGAGAATGAAATTCACAGTATCCCAGCTGAGATGTTGCAGCAGTCAATGAGGAATCTCAACAACAGATTTCAAGAATGCATTCGTACAGGAGGACGCCATCTACAGGACGTAATTTAAAAAAAATGAAAATTCCATCATTGTTTCTTAAATGGCATGTTTTAAGGTTTCAATTACTATGAATTAAACATTTTTCTTCCACCACTCTTGGTTTTATTTGATTGTTAAAAAGTTCCCGTTTTTTGGGTCACCATATATATATATATATATATATATATATATATATATATGGGGCATATAAATAGTAGGTCTTTACTAGATTAAATATTTTTAAATATTTTTTATATGTTTATGTTAAGTTTCTAACCTGCATATGATATTACTTGCTTTATCTAATTATTCTTGATTACACATCATTTCTCTTATAAATGCCCTCGTTTTTAGTTTGCCCCCACCTTTCTTACTTTTTCCCCCCTCTCATCTTCTCTTTTCTTGAATACATAAGCTTAGTAATGCAAAGCAGACGGAAAATTTCACATACGGATCGGCAGTATGAATTGGCTGGATTCTAAGTTTAGATCATATCGTTTTTTATTGTGCGTAGTGTCACCACAAATGTATCCACACGTTTCCGGTGTCTGTTTTTTAATTTTAATTTTAGCTCAGCGAATCGGTAGTGATTTATGCATCTGAAAATAATTCATTTTTATCTGTATCTCACTCATTTAAACTGTTATTTAACTCCTCTCTTTAACATTTCACTCTGCAAAATTTTAATCCCCACCTTCACCTTCAGGCCTTCCTGTTCTTCTTTCTTATGTTACACCTCTCTCTAGAGTTTTCATACATTTCCCTCTTACACTTGTTTCCCACTCCCACACATACACACTCACTAAAATTTTGTTTTTATATACCGGGAGTTATATTTTCCGATTACTTTTTTGAATTTGTAGGTCTGATGAATTAGATCGTCATTACGATTCCAATGTAATAAATTATAACCATGGAATATTAGTGTTTGAGCCTTTTATATTATATTCTTACTCTCTCCTTGACATTGAGTTCTACCTGGATTCTATCCTCTTGGGAATTTATATATATATATATATATTGATCACTAATATTATCAATATATATATATATATATATATATATATACATATATATATATATATATATATATATATATATATATATATATATATATATATATGTATATTAAGCAATTCACCCCAAGCAAGGCGGGAGTGCCACTAGTACGCAACGGCCTACAGTGAGTGTAAGTAAGGGAAGAGACTGAATATAGGTGGGATTGAGGAAAAAATAAAAAGAACAGAGGAGGATAAAAAGACGAATGTGGATCAAAGCAACAGAAGATATCGATTGACATTACATTTGAATTTTTGAAGATTATAGTTATCAGGGAAGCAAGTAAAAGGAAGGGAGTTACACTGTCGGGAAGTGTGAGAGAAGAAGCTGTTGGAGTAGAAGTTGCAGTTACATATAACTGTTTCGACAGTAAATAGGTGAGACCGTGATGCCAACCTAGTAGCACGTTTGAATTCATGCAGTCGGGGCACCAGTGAAAATAGCTCGTCAGGGCAGATGTCACGAAAATATTTATAGTAAAGACAGAGGGAAGCCACATTACGTCGGTGAGAAAGTGACTGCATATCCGTCTGTGGATTTTGTCGACAACCTCGAGAAGAATAACGGGGGCACCTGACCATCTATGGCAAGAGTATTTCATGTATGGACGAATAGTAGAATTGTAGATGTAAAGAATGGGCTCAGACGGGAAAAACCTTCTGGCGCGACACGGCGAAAGCCCCTTTTCTTGCGGTAGATGCTGCTGTTGATTCAATGTATTTCTTCCACTTCAGGTTAGTGGAAAATGTGAGACCATGAAGGCGCAGTGAGTCGCTCTCGTGGAGTTGAGACTCAACCAAGCTGATAAGGGACGTTTCTCTATGCATTAAAATTCACAAGCCATTCTCAGCTCCGGTCTACCACAGCTTGGAGGTCGTTTTCGAGACCAAGGGCCAGGTTAACTTTGTCAGCAATGCCGGATTTATGACTGAGACAGGAGTAAACGGTAGCGTCGTCTGCGCAAATACCAACTTGAGAGCTGGTATCTATACCTATATGTATATATCTATATCTACCTGTATCTATATCTATCTGTATGAATATGTCTAGCTCTACCTATAATCTGTATTTAGGCAGAGAATGTTCTTTCAGATAAATACTATTAAAAAACGACAGCCATTTTGTGTCGATTAATTTTAATGATCGACTTTTCCAAATTAAAAGTAATCCTTCTCAAACAATAAGGAAATTCTGTCAGAAATTGTCCGAAGTTCATTTCGGAAGAAAAGTGAATAAAATATGGTTCAACGTTTCGACTTTCTTAAATAATTATCATCATTGACAATTCGTGAGGTGATCTTCTAAGCGTATGTGGCAGAAGGCCGAAATTATGGGACACCCGGTGAGGATCGAACTCACTACTCAGCTGTCTTTTTTCTAGTGGGACAAGACTGCTGACCATTGCACCACGTCGTTGTCCCCCATGGACTATTGGTGAGTTTCATAAAACAAACGTTACAAAACTTACTATTTCTGTTGTCTTTAATAATATGTGCCTTAAATCTAACTATATCTATATGTATCTAGCTATCAATTTATATCTATGTACCTATCTATATCTATATAGATATATAGATATAGATATCTATATATATGAAGAAATATAGTTTTTAGGTGTGCTATATTTATGGGATAAAGTGCTCAATATCAGAGATGGAGCATATGTAAATATAAAAGTGAACATTGAAGTCAACACTCAGAGGCGACAGGCTGTTTCAGGCTGGACGCAATCGTCAGGCCGCCTGAATTGCGTCCAGCATGAAACAGCCCGTCGCCTTTAAGTGTTGACTTCAATGTTAACTTATATATATATATATATATAATATCCACATTTATCTATATGTATCTGTCTATATATGTATCTACCTATATTTATATGTATCTATCTATATCTATAACTACATATATATATATGTATCTATTTATATCTACTTGTATCTATATGTATCGAGTTCTAATTCATGTTAACTTCGCTCTAATGTCTTCGAGAAAGTCAGAAATACATTTATTCTCCGTCTCCACCTACTATGGGCAAGTTAAACCTGACTCTGTAGCCTTTACGAAATGATAACTCTGAATTCGGAAACTGTAGAGAAGTTAACAGAAAACCTGTCTATTAACATTCCCAAGTAGTCAGGTCAATTCACAGAAAATAGAGGAAAGTAATCTGTGGAGAGCCGTGATCGCCTCCCTCCTGAATGGACATGACATTAAAACAAATCAAAAATGAATATACCGAACATATTAATCTCCTTTTTTATCTATTGTCTATTCCCATTTCTTACGAACCTCCTTATCTATAAATTACCCTTCTTCTTGCATTGTCAACAAAAAATAGGAGTCGATAGTAGTCGGAGGCATCGAGGCAATGTGAACGATCCTTTCCTTTACTGCATAGAATGTGCTATTGGAGTTTTGGGTACCTTGGTGTACTAGTGAGCCAATCAAAATGAGCTGACTCATTTTATAGTTCACCAACAGAAGTTTAACCAATCAGAAGGCTCGAAATATTCAATGCGACGTGTATAAATGCGGCCATGTTTTTTTTTCCCGAATATGCATTGCCAGCCTTTGATATCGAAGACTGAAGAATTACGGAACAGCTGCTGGTAGTGGTATTGGCGATATAGTCAGATTCAGTAGAGTGTCTGACTCGTGAGTGTTAATCTTTAACATTGTTTCATTGAACAGATTACGTACTGCGCTGTATTCTATATTCATAGACTATGGTGAACGTGGTCAACAATGTGCTTCGCCAAGGCTATATAGACCGGTTGGCATCCAAGACTAGTAAACCCGGTCTGTCCTGCTATTTACCCTTAACTGAGAGAGGGATTCGTACCTTTCCCAAGGGTATTAGCAACTCTTGGCTTATCGGTCAAATTCTGTGGTCTTCTTCTTCTTTATGTACCGTGTTTCTTCAGGACGTAGTCGATCATGGCTCTCCACAATTTCTTGTCCTACGTAGCTCTTAATAAATCTCCTGCCACCTATTTTCAGAAATGTCATCACGCTTTCTGATTTTAAGAAACAGTATATTTTCATTTTTTAAATATATCCTCCTTAACCTCGTTATGGTGAATGTAGTCGTGTCTTTACTGACGATAGTACAATGACAATCAAGATGTTGTCATTCCACACTACTTCTAACAAAAGGTTAGGAAGGAAACCGCTTCAGCAGTGAAAGGAATGGTAACAGTTACTTGATTTAAGAAAGACTTAGGTGAATAACGAATGTTAAAGGAAACGGCTATTATATCGATTCCATTTGAATTTGTTTTATTTCTGATTGTAGTGGTAAATAGGTTCGCTTATTGTCTGGTTCACAGTCCTCCCCGGTCTTTTGAACAGGAGTAGAGGTTTATCCCCTGGTTCCTGATTAGGATTGGGGTTTTCGGTTCCTTTTAAAAGTCTGCTTCAGCTCTGTACTCCTGAACTCGGAACGTTTATTCACTTCCTATATATTTCATTTCTCTCTGCGTCACCAACAGCAGTAGATAGGTTTGCCTATCGCCCGGTTCACATGCCTCCTCGGTCTTTTGAACAGGAGTAGAGATTTATCCCTTCTGTCTATATCTCCAATCGTAGAATTTCAAACGGAGCCCTTTATTTCATCCACCGGGATAGACTGTTCTAGTTCTACGTGCCAAACCTCTTCCGGATGTCTCAGTTATTTGCCTGTAACTCAACTCTCCAATTTTTAGTTCACCACTGCTGTGGCCTGGCGCTGAACTCACAACTCTTTGGGTGTAGTCACTGGATCTAACCAACGTCTTTCTCCACCGAGCCATGTGTCCTCAACTGGTGAACCAAAAACTTGAAGAGTTCAGTTAAAGGGAAATAACTGAGACATCCGAAAGAGGCATGGCCCGTGGAACTAGAACAATTTACCCAGCTAGACGAAATAAAGAGTTCGGTTCGAAATTCCAATTACCTGAAGAAGGCTGGAGTGTACAACGCCCGAAACGTTGAGAATATGGCAATGAAAATGATGATAACAGTCCGAATAATGTGAATAATGTAAGTGCGTTTATGCCTTGTTTCTTGTTTAGGATTGGATTTCCGATTCCTTCTCTTTCATTTTACTCCCTTGCGTCTCAGTGGCGTTATCGCCTTGCTTGGGGTGAATTGAAATAAGCATTTAAAGAAAATGAAAGGAGTTTATTTGTTGTGTTTATTTTTTATTTTTAAAAAAAATTCATCGCTGACCGCTCGACTTAATCCAAAAAAAAATTGGTTCGACCTCTTGCCGAGGGCAACAGACTCAGCCGGAATCTGAACTCTGAACGCCGATTGCATTTTCGCGGTGATCACACTGGCATTCTCGCATCGGCATCTACATCAGTAAAATCATATTTCACTGGTATATTTATAAGTTAATATATATTCAGATTCTTATATGCCGAAAGGAATAGGGATTCACATATATCTGCGTCTATATCGGTCGCGGTATTTTTATTTTATTCATGTGAAATAAAATGTCTGCCATTGTACATATGAGTGGTGTTTGTTCCCACGCGCCACTCGAGTCACATGACCGGCTTTCTCTATTTTCTTACCTTCTCCTTTCCTATTACTCTTCGCTCGCCTCTCTATCAATTCGGTGTCCTCGCTTTCTCTTCAGCTACTATTAACGGTGGAGTAATGGATAGCGGTGCGGATTGAGAAACGGGAGAGCCGTGTTCGAACTCCTAGTCGAATCCATTACATGCTTATACCTTTGGTAAAGGTATAAATCCTCTTCTCCCCCAGATATGGGTAATTAGCAGGACAGACTGGGTTCTATAGCCTTGGTTGACAACTGGGGGAAAAATCTGCCTCGTCAGTCATGTATCGAAAGATACATGATCGCCTAAGCGTGCATGGCACACAACTGACTGACTATAACTTGATTTTATTATAATAACGATAGTCTAGAAAATTCACGCTAGATTTCTCGTAATAATAGCTGGAGATTGTGTGAGTGTTTTCTTCTATATCTATCTGTATTTATCGCTTCAGGATGTATGCGATCAGGGCTCTCCGAGACTTCCTATCTTTTTCTGTACCAATACTATTATATTCCTATCACTCCAACTACCTATTCTGCCATACACTTACACAAACTCTTTAGAAACTTTGCGCACTTCTTTTCCGATGACCTTCTCACCATCAATATGTCTTAAGAGAATCAAATTTTCCAGACCCCCATTTCTCACTATGCCCTAGAAATTTCATCCGTCTCTTGATTTTATATATTTATTTACTTCCACATTTCCTTACAGCTTCCTCGTTACACACATATTTAGTCCATGGGATTCTCAGCATCCTTCTGTAGAACAACATTTCTGTTTGCCTCAAGTTTTCTTCATCTGTGAGTAGATTGAAATGCCATATAGAAAAATTCATATTACATAAGAATTCAGTACTCTTTGTTTCTAATGAAACTATCCTGTTTCTTTGCTTAGCTTTTGAAAGGCGTCTTTCGTTGTCTCATTACGTCTTCGGATCTCGGTATCACATTTTCGTTCTCTGTTAAATCACTTCCAAGATATTTAAATTTTCTGGTTTGCTTGATTTTGACACCTTCAATTCGTAGTTTGCATCTTGGGATGTTCCTTTAGCTGACAACCATAGATTTTCTTTTCGTTCATTATTCAAACTATGCAGTTGTCTGGACTGTTTTGGCTTTTCCTCGAGTCCCCAGTTCTCACATCCTTGTGTCAGTTTCCACTGACTACTTCCTGGCATGACGCTGTCTAGTTAATGGTTTTCACGGTAGAAAATATATATGTACTTAGCCGTAGTATATCTGTGCGTGCATGTTTCAGTGTGCACGTGGTTTGTTTGAAATTATCTAATCGGTTTGCCAGAAGGAAGAAATATTCCTTCGGCGGTGAAAACTTTCGTGTTGTCATCGTGAAAGATGGTCCATGTTCCTTTTACAATCCTGACTAGAAGGCCACCTAGCGAGCAGGTTAACAGGCTAGGTGTGGTTAATTTCTGCATGTGCTTTTCTAAAATCCTAAAATCTAATCCAGATTTTTTTCAGACCATTTTCCTACGTTTTAACTGATTCTTCTTAGGAGGATAAGCAAGCTTCTTGTCTTCGGTGATGTTTCGCAATTTACTCATCCATCTGGGTAGGTCGACATATTTATCAGTCTTCTTTCTTTCTTTCTTTCTTTCTTTCTTTCTTTCTTCCAGTATGATGGTTTTCGACCGTAACAGCGAAATCTATTTTCTTACTGCGTACATTTAAAGATCTGATTTTCTGTTCTGTTTCGGAAAACCTGTTTGCATCCCAATATCCCAGAAGTTATTTTATTTTTTAACATTAGTGTTCAACTTGTACAATTCCCTAGAGCCACTCGCGGTAGAGTGTGACAGAATAAGGGGCAAAGCTTATACGTACATGTACGGAAGATAACGTTTAACCTTAGACTTGAACAGGTTAAGATTGTAGTGATCAGGGAAGCTGCCTCTTAGGAGTCTGTTCCACAAGGTAGCAGTTCGTGGGAAGAAGTTGCTTCAGTGGAACTTACATCTCGCCATTGTGATATGAAGGAATGGCGTTGGTTTACTAAAATATGCGTAGCATGGCGGGTTCTAGCCGTTAATGTTAGGACCGGTGGAACAAAGGTGTGTAGTTCATCTGAAGATTCACCATGGAAATTGCTCCAAAACAGTTAGAAGTTTGTCTGTAAGAACGGGGTTGTAGAATCGAAAATGATTTATCGCTTACAAGGACGCAAAGATGCTTTTGGTCTCTATCGGGGGTGGGAAGTGAAGACTGGGCGGCCAAAGCCCATATATGACAGCAATAATCCATTTTCGGTCTGATTTACTTCTTGTAGAGGATAACAGGAGGAGTCAGGTACTTGCTGGAATGGTACAGGGAACAGATCATTTTCCAAGCATTTTTTTAGCGATGGATCGTATGTACAAGTTCCACTTGAGGCCCTGGTTCAGGTTAAGTCCAAATAGGCGCTCAAGGCACGGGTCATCCCTGAGAGAACATCCGTTCATTACGAACAGTGAAAGTTTTAGGTCCTAGCTTACTAGCTTGTTCCGCGAAGAATTGACCTAATTTGCTAATTGAGACTCTTTTAGGTGTATATAACATCTGCGTATTTAGATTCAAATTTCTTTCACAGTTCCTGATGGATCACCTTTTTTATACCGTATGTCTGTGTGCGCGTATTTTTTTGTATCTGCGTGCGTGGGTTTGCGTATGTGGGGGAGGGGGTGCGCACGCGCGAGCGCGTGTGTGTGTGTTTAAGCGAATGGTGAGCTAACAAAAATTCATTCAACATCTTCTGTTAAATTCAACCAAAATGGTTTGTCTGTTTGTTTGTTTTTTGGGGAGGGGTGTTGTTTTTTCGTTTTTTGTATATTTTCTAATTTTGAAATAACGAGTTTATTGGTGGAACCAATCGTGTATACACACACACACAAGCACACACACACACACATAGTAATCTGGATAAAATATTTAATTCAGGATTCAAAATAATGAAAAAATAGGTCGGTTATCTGGTTTCTCACTGTTTAACTATATATATATATATATACATATATATATATATATATATATATACATGTATGTATGTATATATATATATGTATATATATATGTTGATTCCATTGATAATTTCTTTTTCTGAATGAAACACGACACTCAGTTTTCCATCTTATCATTCATTTTCCCACATATATATATATATATATATATATATATATATATATATATATATATATATTATTATTATTATTATTATTATTACTATTATCATTATTATTATGTATTATTTTAATACCTATACTCTGACGGCGTGAAAAAAAACGAATAATACAATTTGTAAATAAAAATATATTTGAACAAATCGATATAAGGGGAAAAAATCAGTAAAAAAAAAAAAGACTAAAGACATTTGTGTTGAATGAAAATAATCAATCACCACCAAATAATCAATATATATGTATATATTGGTATTGGTAAACTGTATGAATCTTGATAACCAACATATTCTTTCATTATTTTGAATCCTAAATTAAATATTTTATCCAGATTACTTGGTTCCATATGGTACAAACATCTATGCTTGGTTTCAATCTTTTGCGTATAGTAATATAAAATGGTTCAGTGAAATATTAAACATTCTTATTCATTTTTGTTTGCTGTTTTTTTTTTCATTTATTTTTTACTTCATTCCATACAGGTTAGTGTTGCCTGCTCTCTTTCCACCTTTGGTCAGCCATATTTGATTTTCAAGTCTCCCCATTGATTTCGACTTTCCGATACTCCTCCCTGGGGTTGTATGTTATCTTTTTATCTTTTGGTTTCATTATTTACGAGTTTGCTTTTGGCCATTGCGGTTACAATCTTCGAACTTACCAAAATACAAAGATTTTTTTAAAAACTGTCTGTAGATCTTTAAACAAGAATATTTTCATTGGTTGTAACCGGAAACAGTTACCAAGATCTTTTTTAAAAAAAGCAAAACTGACTATTCTACTAATGAACTACTTTAGCAGCATTGTTCTTTCTTTTCTTTTAGTGTTTATTATAAGTTACACTAAGTAACTGTGTAGGAACTAATTTACAATCAAGAATTTAGAAGTCGAGCGATCTTGCCACAAACTATTTCTTCATTTTCGTAATTTCTTTTTAAAAAAGTTAGTGCATATTTATTTAGAAAATACTATTCAGATATATATATATATAAACAAGTTCAGAAAAGCTGGATATATAAGACATTTTCGTCTTATGTTGACATGTTTCGCTGGTCAAACAGCGTCATCAGGAAAATGGATTTTATTTCAAACAAATCTACATGGACGAGACAGAATGTGATTCATGTCAATCGCTGGGTATTTTTTTCTCCTTCCGACTATCACTTGCTCTTACTTAATTAGGATTGAAACAATGTCTTGCAAGAGAAATCTTTAAAATAAATGCATATTTAAATAAACATTAAGTTGATACTTGTAAGGCACGATGGAACTATGGATAGCGCCTCGGATTGCGGAATCCGAGTTCGAATTGCAGTCGACTCCAGTATATTACGTACTATTAACCTTGGGAAAGGTAATAATCCATCTCTTCCACAGAGCTATGGCTAAATAGCAGAACAAAATGGACCCTTGATAGCCTTGATTGGTAACTAGTCTAGAAGAGAGTAAACTCTGAATTCAGATCAGACTGGAGAAGGTTGGAATCCGGCTATAGCAGTAGATGTTGTGCGCATACAACCGTAAGGGGTTATCAAATTCGTGTTCGTGAACACCTACAGTCTGGTTTATAGTGCAACTTTGTGACTTAGTTACAATAACTTACAGTTCAAATTTTCTTTCTCCTATACTAATGGAGTCTGCACTGCTATTTAACCCATAGTTGTGGGACGAAGAAATGGATTCATACCTTTGCCAATGGTATCGGTGCGAAAGTAAATAGAACAATCTCGATCGTTATTCGAACTCGGCTCGCCGATTTCTCAATTTGAGACTATCACAATTGCATCGACTGCGCATCCAATATGGATTTATCATCTAATTGATTGACTGATTCGTTTTCTACGGCGTATCAACCCATTGCAGGTTATTTAAAGCCAGAAAATATTCTTAGATTGTAAGATTTTCCCCATCATCCGCATATCCAAACTTACAGCACTTGGTATTCTCAAGCGGTCACCCATCTATGTTCTGAACAGTCTCGATATTGCTTAACCTCGGTCATCGTACGGGAACCGGTTTGTCGACGTGCTATGGCCGAAAGCCTTTATCATCTAAATTAGCGTTGAGTTCATTTGCCATTTCAGTTTTTGCGGTCCGATTGTCGGATTTTATAAACTGTGAAGTGTTTATTATTATATGTAAAATTTCGGTTTATCAAAGGGATCCCCTCTTAGCGGCATTTTAGCTTGTCTTAGAATTTTTATAGAGACTGGACATTCCAAAATAATTTACATAAACAATCAATATACTTTCGATATATTTATGACGTCTTGTTAATCTGTCCCCACAAAACAACATTACCCGATCTCGAAAATAAACAAAATAGAATCGAGCATAGATAAAATTTGCTTATGAAACAGAGATATCTATGTTAATCTCTCTATCTTACTTTATTTGCATGGCTGAATATTGAAGAGAAAGCGTTTATTTTCTTATGCTCACAGTTATAGGTGTGCATATACAGAAGTAACCTCTCATTGACGGTGTGTATTTCAAATATATACAAGGAAGGTTTGTGACTGGAACACGTATTCACATCGCTGTGAAGAAGGGGATTGTATCCAGATATTGATTTCATAGACAATGGTATTTAAGGAGTATATCCAGCCATGTGTTCAGGCATGCGCGTTCCACGCATCTGTGACTACGCATGCGCGTAGCTGACCATCCATGCGTATATGCACGATGTATCATCTATCTCTTTTCTAAGCTCACGGTTTTGTGAGCAAGAATAGATTCATCGGCCTAGATTTTGGAATAATAAGGACAAACAAAAAGACAGTTCTGTTCTCTATAAATCGAAAAAGACAAAGAGAGAGCTACCAACGGCTACTTGAGTACTGTAAAATGCTTCGATCTGCTAAGAAAGTCTGCTACCTTCTTTAAAGTTTTCTTGAAACGCTGTTGGTTGATTTCAATATTCTGATTGGTGGCCAAGGTAGTAGCGATTCTTTTTGCTCCAGAATTCAAAGAAATTGGCTCTTTATTTCGTGTATCTATATTTCAGTATATGGCCGAGTGGCTAGAACGTTAGCTTTCCGACCATGAGACACGTTGTCGAATCTCATCGTGATCCTTTGATGTTATCGGACTTGGGAGGCAATCCTGCGAAAAAAAAATACCATGGTTTGCTGGTAATAATTTTTTTCAAAAAAGGATTTCTGGTATTACAACCTGTTTTTACACTTTCATAATGTTTTAACCCCAGTTTAGGAGTTAAATGTTTGCCCAGAGCTGGGACCCTAACAAGTGCTACCACCCCGGGTCAGAGTGGACCTGGGAGCACCAGCAATTAAGATGTGGTTCCACGCTCCTCAAAACCTCCTGATCAGAGGCCTTGCTGTTGGACGTAGTTTATCGTCTGACCCAGAACGCTATATATATATATATATATATATATATATATATATATATGAGAGAGAGAGAGAAAGAGAACGAAAGAGTGGTGGAGTGGGTTCAGTTCGAAATTCTCTGTACGTTAACGGGGTCGACATACACCTGATGAAAGCCGAAGAGCACAGCGGCCGAAATCTTGTTATAACAACAATAAAAATGAGAGCAATCGTTCGTAAATAACTAAGAAGAAAATTGAAATCTATCGAACTGCTTTAATTACGACTTCTTCACAAAGAACATTTTACGACACTAATGCTATTTTACGACATGCGCATGGTTACGACTACATGACGTCGAAACATCGATTCCCGGGTTCCAATTCCATTTTGGGTTTTGTTATATTTACTTAAGCGTATGAATGCACCACTTCCCCTCCCAGCTATGGATTAATAAGTATGACTTGTATCGGCCGTAGTCAATGCGAGCGATTCTTTCTTTTGGCTAGTTAATATGTGCTTTGCCAGGACTACATACAGTTTTGAATTCAGCGTTTTCTTTCTCCTAGACTGGTTGCCACCAAGGATGTAGAAAACAGTTTGTTCAACTATTTACTTATAGCTAGAGGTAATAATTAATATTTTTCCCAAATATATTTGCACATAAGTGAATGTAATGAAACTCTGCTGGAATTCGGAAACGATTATTATCTCAAAATAATTGCTTACAGTCTAAAATTATTTCCTGGCTTTAAATAACCTGTAAATGGTTGGTAAGCAGTAAAAACTGAATGAATCAACTACATGTAGAAATCTCTCAAACAAGGAAAGTGGTACAGCAGAGGAACGAAAAGCGATTTGACCCGCACAAACCAAATAGTATCGCCAGTATAAATATATATATATATATATATATATATATATATATATATATATATATATATATATACTGGCGATAATATTTGGTTTGTGCGGGTCTAATCGCTTTTCGTTCCTCTGCTGTACTATATATATATATATATATATATATATATATATATATATATATATTATTGCATGTTTCATTAGATAATATAGACAAGTTTTGTCTATTTATTTGAAGTAAATTTCCTTTCATATTGTCGAATAAGCTTTTTAGCATTATCACTGAATCACGAAAGAAAATCACCATGTTGATACATTACCTGACAATAAATTCAATAATTATATAACAAAGATGGCAATTTTTTGTTTCAGAATGGTTATGCGGACATTGCAACAATGATAGTTTGTTTTGTTTACATGGAAGATTGCTATGCAACGATAAATTCGTGCATATGAAACGAAGGAAGCAAAATATCGCATTACGGTTCATGACGTCACACATGACCACGTGAGCGTGATTAAAAAGTCATTCGCCATTTTAACATACTTATAATTTATTTATTACAAGAAATGAATATATGAAGGAAGCGTCTAGCATAAAGTTTTATTTAAAATTCGATATGGACACCAGATTTCGCTACCAGCTTC
This sequence comes from Acanthosepion esculentum, assembly GCA_964036315.1. NCBI lineage: Eukaryota > Metazoa > Mollusca > Cephalopoda > Sepiida > Sepiidae > Acanthosepion > Acanthosepion esculentum. The sequence goes on along the minus strand of OZ038476.1, from coordinate 120,884,718 downwards.
TCCAGTCGCACAGGAATTACGTCAACTGATTTCACCAGGAATTCTTGTAGTATGGAAGGCATAACTTCTTGTATTCACCCTTTAAGTTCTTCCAAAATCTTGGTTTGGTATAGTAGATTTGCTTCTTCAAACACCCACAACAAAAAAGTAAAACTTCACCGGATGTTAAGTCAGGACTCCTGGCTGGTCATTCACACATAAAATAGGGAGTTACTTTTCAATCACCCTGTATATCATAAGTGGCTGTGAGTGTGTGCACGTGTGATTGCGATTTGCCATGCCAAGCAGCAAAGAAAAACGCTTGAGCATTCATTCCGTCTGGTTGTATGCGCTAATGTGTAAGAAAAGTGTCCTTAATCTGCTTATAGTGATTATATAATGCTTTTCTCGGAACTACGGGGCGTACAAAGAAGAGAGAAAGACAGAATGAAAGAGAGAAAGACAGAATGAAAGAGAGAAAGACAGAATGAAAGAGAGAAAGACAGAATGAAAGAGAGAAAAGAAAAACTGAATACACGCGAGTGCATTCTTTGAGCGCGATCATTTCTCTGCGCACGCGCGTTCGGACATTTTACTTGAATGCCTATCAGCGTTTGCGAATCTTTTCATTCACTTTCTTTACATTCCGTTGTTAACGCCAAAGAATCTTCATCCTATAAATCCACCAATCGTAAATCCGAATTTTTTTCATCACCATTTTTAATTTTTTTTTTTTTTTTTTCGTGCTTCTTTTTCTTTTTCTGTGATTTCTTCCATTCGACATTTCGTGCCCGCGTAAACTTGTTTTCTACTCTCCTTACTTAAATACAACGCGAAAAAAAAATGTCTCCTTGTTTTTCGTTTTTTTTTTTTTTAATATTTATTCATCACTTTTAAATTGATGTCCTGTCAAAAGCTCGTTAATAACTCAATAGACTCCATTATTTATTTATTGTACTCGTTACACCCGTATGAATATACGTCACAACATCATCATCGGGAGTAGCAGCAGCAGCAGCTGTATTTATTGGATTTCTCTTTCACCAATCTTGACCTCAGTCCGCAGTGACCATGTGGCTTACGCTCTTCACGGACAGATCACGTATTGAATGTCACCCGTGCGCCGGGGGTTACAGGAAGTGAAAGGGAAAGGGAAGACTGAGAATAGGAAGGATTGAGGAAAGGACAAAAAATGAACGGGATTCAAGAAGACAGAAGATAGGGATTGCATGTTGCATTTAAATTTTTGAAGATTGTAGTTATCAGGGAAGCAAGTAAATGGAAGGGTGTTCTCCCTCCCCCCTCTCTCTCACACACACGCACATACACACACACACTATATACATATATATATATATATATATAATCATTTCAGCACAAACAAGGCGGGAATGCCACTAATATGCAGGGAGTAACAGAAAGTGAAAGTGAGAGAGAAGACTGTGTATAGGGAGGATTGAGAAAAGGAGAAAAGATGAACGGCACTCAAGAAGATAGAAGATAGCGATTGATGTTGCATTTAAATTTTTTAAGATGGAAGGGTGTTCTACAAGCTCAAGAAAAGAGACTCTTCCTCTCCCTCCCTCCATCCCTCTATCTCTGTCTCTCACACATACACACACACTATATATATATATATATATATATATATATATATATATATAATCATTTTCCCCCAAACAAGGCGGGAATGCCACTAATACGCAGGGAGTTAGATAGAGTGAAATTGAGAGAAAAGACTGAGTATAAGGAGGACTGAGGAAAGGATAAAAGATGAGCGGGACTCAAGAAGATGGAAGATAGCGATTGATGTTGCATTTAAATTTTTGAAGATTGTAGTTATCAAGGAAGGAAGTAAATGGAAGTGTGTTCTACAAGCGCGAGAAAAGAAACTCTCCATCTATCTATCTATCTATCTATCTATCTATATATATATATATATATATATATATATATGTATTTAAAGACATTTTTATGTTTAACATTCTTTTTATAGATACAAGTATTTAAGTAAATTCTCTGTATATAATAAAAAGTATTAAATAAAATTTACCGGCCTGAATGTCCGAGAAATTTTCATAGAAAATTTTCGTCCTCCGACAGGATTCGAACCTGTATCCTATACGAAACCGTCATATAGCCTGACGTGCCTTAGCCGATTCGGCCACTGAGGATAGTTCGGTTGGTAAGGTCGAATTTACTGCTTATAATCTTCAATCTTCCATGAATCTCTCACGTACATTCATAACTGCTCATGGAGTATCAAATGTAAACAAATGACGTCTCACATTTATACACTAATACGCAGGGAGTTACAGAGAGTGAAAGTGAGAGAAAAGACTGAGTATAGGGAGGACTGAGAAAAGGACAAGAAGACAGAAGGTAGCGATTGATTATGCATTTTAATTTTTAAAGCTTGTAATTATCATGGAAGCAAGTAAACGGTGGCGAGTCCCACAGGTGAGAAGTGCTAGAAATGAAAATGTTTGAGTAAAAGCGGCGGTTGCATTTAATTATTTCAACAATAAAAATGTGGAGGCATAGATGCCAATCTAGTAGCTCGCTGAAACTCCTGTAGACGGGCACCAACGAAAAAGACCTCGTCAGAACTGTTGCCATGAAAATATTTGTAGAAAAGACAGAAGGAAACCACGTCACGTCTGTAGAAGTCACTGAAGTCGCTATGTCAAGCCAGGATCGATTGCATTATGGATCGTTCTTTGGATTTTGCCAAAAACCTCGGGATGAATAGCAGGACCACCAGACCAGATATGGCAACAGTATTCAAAGCACGGACGAGTGGTTGCTTTATAAAGGTGCAAGATGGATTCAGACGAGGAAGATTTTCTGTCACGACACATTGATTCAAATTTCCTTGCAGTAGATGCAACTATTGACTCGATGTAGTCGCTTCACTTCAAGTCAGTGAAAAAACGTGAGGTCAAGAAAGTGCAGTGTGATGCTCTCCTGGAAAATAGTGGCAGGTAAAAAATGTACTCTAGGGTGGTTAGATAAAATTAGTTTTGTTTTGGGGGAGTTAAAATTTACAAGTGATTTGAAAAGGTATCTGATCATCGGTGTTACATATATTTCTATTTTAGACTAAATGCAACTTGCTTTAGAAGATTTATTATTCAAGATCACTCTTGTTATACGATCGAAACACAGGGGCAAATGTTCCTCCATAACACCCGCTGTCATGATCTATCTTTACAAGATTAGAATCAGAGGTAGGATGCATTGCTGCTGCCATATCTGTGCTGGTGCTTACAAATCCTCACTTTTCAGATTCTATCATTTTAAAAAGTACCTGACTCCTTATGCCCTGTCCTATCTTTACAAGAGTCAGGGCAGACCAATGATGGAGGATTGTTGCCAGATCTGGGCTGGTACTTCCAGATCTTCACTGTCCAGCACTCGATAGAGTTCAAATACGCATACACGGCACTGTGGGTGAGTAATTATTCTCCGGCCTGCAACCCTTATCCCACTGAGGAAACGTCGCAATACTATATTGCTATCTCTATGGCAGATGTTCGGACGAGTTAGATACCTTAGTGACACCAGCACACACCTTCACAGAGAGTGAAAGAAACTAAAAAATAAAAGAACAATAAAGAACTTACACAGGCAGATGATGATGATTGATATTGCATTTTAATTTTTGAAGATCGTACTTGACCGGAAGGCAAGAAGCTGGAAGAAAGTTCCACAGGCGAGAAGTGCGCGAGAAAAATGAAAATATTAAAATAGAATTTATGGTTAAATCTAGTTATTTCACCTCTAAAACGTTGCCTTTCTAGAACTGCACTTAAATTCACGCAGTCGTTGTACCAAAGATGACACCTAATCATAACAAAGGCCGTGAAAATATTGATAGACAAGGTACAAGGAAGCTACACGATGACGGTGGGTATATGAATGATGCCGAGATGTCAGGTCAGGACCGATAATATTGCAGATTCTTCTTCGGGTTTTGCTAAGAATCTCTAGATACACGTCAGCAGCACCAAACCAGGTGTGTCAACGATATTCAATGATTTTTTTTTTTGAGGTGCAAGATTTCCGGTGAGAGAAATAGTCTCACACGACACGGTGAAGCATCATTCCTATCAGGAATTGACTCGATATAATCGTTTCGTTTTATATCAGTGGAAAACAATAGACCAAAGGAGGTGCAATTAATTGCTCTCCCGGAGGTTAGCATCGGCCATGCCGATGGAAGACAAAAACGATTCTCTAAAACGATTTAAAAAAAAAAAAAAAGAGCCATTTAGTTTTGGAGGCGTGAAAAACAAGACATGTATGTATAATGACTTTCTAAGTGTAGCCTAGATGTGGCACAAGGCCGAAAGTATGGGGCACCCAGTGAGGATCGAACTAACTAATCAGTCGTAATTGTTCTACCAAGATACGCCTTCTAACCATAAAAAAACACGCCGTGGTGCTCTATGATTGTCTAAGCATAGCTCAGATAGGACACAAGGCCGAAAGTATGGGGCACCCAGTGGGGATCGAACTCACTGCTCAGTCGTAATTTTTCTAGCGAGACAAACTTTTAATTCTATGCTTTTTACTATCTTCCTTAATCTCTGTTCGCGCAAATATTTATTTAAGCTCCCTAGGTAGGATGTGCATTGTTTTCCTCTGTTTCTCTTGCCTTAAATCGGCGCTGTATATATGCCATTTTCCAAACCCACTTTCCTCAATATGTGGCCTAGAAATTTCAACTGTCTATTCCTGATATTACGTATAAGTGTACATTATTGTTTCCATTGTTCCTAAAACTCCGTCGTTGCCTCAGAATTTCGGTCCCAGGTATTCTCAGCATGCAGGCTCTACCAAATCACGGTGGATAGCTACGGATTGCAGGGAAGCGCCTAAGTGCATCCTTTTGGGATTGAGAATTTTGGAACTGATTCCTGAATCTGATTCTAACAGAAGTCCTCTAAACTTGCTAGTTGTATTTGATACTAATAAAAATCTTATTTAAAAAGTAGATGATTTGAAGACTTACTACTGTTGAACAAGTCTGAACTCTATTTACATTATTCAGAAAAAGGTGGGAATTCGTCTCAGGGACTACAAGATAAAAACCCGGGTGACAATGTAGCGAGTTTTTAAAATAAACCTCTTTCTGTCAATGGCAACAAATAACACTTTGGTTAGGTTGATAATCAAGTTGGTCTTATCTGGCTGGTCTTGAGAGAAGGTTTCGCCTTTATAGAAAGAGTTTAGACTTCAGTATCTGTCTATATTTCTGAGATGAGGTATTATGTACATTATTTACATTATTGTCGCCATATTTATTACAACGTTTCGGCCGTTGTACGCTCCGGCCCATTTTGCTCACTGACACATGGCACAGTGGATAAAGGCGTTGGTTAGATCCAGCGACAGGACCCAAAGAGTATCAGTTCAATACCCGGTTAAGGCAGTGGAGAACTTTCAGAGGGGGATTAACAGGAGATAACTGATAACTGACATTCATTAGACATGGCACGTGGAACTAGAACAGTCTACCCTAGTGAGAGAAATAAAGGGTTCAGTTCGACATTGCAACCACCTGAAGAAGTACGGCTGAAACGTTGTAATAAATATGGCGACAAAGATGAGGACAATAGTCCGAATAATGTAAATAGTGTAAAAAGTAAAAATACCAGAATTTCTCATCTTTTTTTACTGGATATTTCATTCTCTGATGAAGTTTTAATAAAAATGTTAAAGGGATGTTTCCTATTTGTTCTTTATCATATCGTCCAAGGCTATGTAAAATAAATGAGCGTGTCGATTAAATGAAAACGCGAGACTTTTACTCTCGGCCAGTCTGTGGTATGGGGCGATTGTTTATATAAGCGTGTGTCTTGCAAAATCTTTCTCACGCTTGCAAACCGGATGCAGGTTGGATGTCACTTGCTTCGGCACTCGATAGCTGGAACTGACCCCAAATCAGCCGCCTTCCTTGATATCTGGTGCGAATTGCATGTCATGTCTATACCGGCATGTCTACAGCTACAAAGTCTAGTCTTATTTTGTCCACCACTGTAGAAGAAAATAACATTACACCTTTCCCAAGTGATATTTGTGCAAAGTAAACCCAGCAGAGACTTGAACTCTTCTCGCCGATTTCTTCCTTTCGTGCCGATAAACGTAACGCTAACGACATGGTTCTTTCTTTTCCTTATCTTTTCTTCAGTGGTTAATTCCAGTAATCTTTTTTAAATCAAGAAAAAAGATTTCTTCGGAATTTATCATTTTCACATTTGGTTTCTTCGAGTTGAAAAAAATCTATGAGCGTCGATACATCGAGTCGTAATCAGTTCTGTATCATTCAAAATACGACAAGATTAGACATAGCATTCGACAGACGAAAGTCAAAGCAGATCACTTCCGTTCTTCTTCGCCCAGCTTATGGATACTGACGTCCGTTTCTCGAGCACCCATCGTGTAATATAACCGTCGTTCGAATGCAATAGAAGACGGCTAAACCTCCTTTGATATTAAACCGACAAGTCATAACGCCTGATATCACTATTTCTTACACGCTCGGCGGAAATAAGCGTCTGTCTCTCCAGTCGCCATTTTATGATACAGTCATCTAATCAATGCGGCAGTGGAGAGCGTGATTTAACATGAAATTCAACCGACAGATCATCACCAACGTAATTATTCTTTATACAATTTGTAAAAGTGGACAGACAGCTACTTCATCGGGCGACCGTGTACGACAAGCACTAGTTCAAAGCATGACATAGTCTGACATGTTCTGGACGAGTTTTAAAAAAAAAAAAGAGAGAAAGCTCATAGCTACTCAATACCATGATTCGATATTGTCTTCTGGAAAATTGCTATCAGTCGGTGTACATGCGATCATGTTAGACTTCCATTAATTCAATACCAAGCAACACGGTCGAGTACAAGTTGATATTCAACCGGCGAACCGTTGGAGAGAAAGAGTAATATTGTGCAGAGTGTTGAGTGAAATTTTTCATCCGGTCCAATAATACACGGTGCAATATAATTTTATGCGTTATTTGCCCGAACAATCAATGGCTGTTTTCTTTATTCTGTAGATAGTTGTTTAGTCTCGGGACCATTGTAATTTAATAAACGGGAAAACAATTATGACTAACAAGCGCGTCAAATGTAACGATTACGCCATATTTTTATAAGCAGCTCTTTTATAAACAGATGTATTCGAATTCGTCTAAATTAAGCAACTCTACAACTGATGTCAATGTGGCTGAAGCAGCTAAAAACTAAGACGTAAAAATAAATAAAAATAATAAAGTAAAACTACTAGAGAGAGAATAACAATGGGGGATCTTGTCTATGTTGGCCTCCTCAGTAGACCTAGCGTAGAAATAAACACCATGTCTGAATTATCAATAAATAAATAAAAGGAAAGTACTTGAAAACTCCAACAGTTGCAGTTAGAAAGGAGAAAAGGCGTCCAAGGCGGTCATGCGTGACAGCAGCAGCAGTAAAATTTAGGTTTAAGGCTAGAAATTCTAGTTAGATTAAAGTGTTGGTGTAGATGAAAGAATTTCGTAGCGTAGGAATTGTGAGTGCAATCTCTGGAGTGAGTAGTACACACTTTCCAGAACAGTGGCAAAAGGACGAGAATGAACTACTAAAAAGGATTGACTGATCTTTTTTACGGCTTATCAACCACTTTTTAATATGTTTAGATTTTAATAATTTTTTCACATATGATAACGATTTACTGGTACAAGTTCTATTATTTAACCCATGGTTGGGGGAGAAGAGGTGAATTCATGCTTTTTGCAAAGGTACATGAATATAATGTACCCAACTGGAATTGGAGCTGCACTCTCCAAATTACCATTTTGAGCTTTTATTCATTACACCACCCGCACATCCAAGCTTACAGCATCTGGTATTCATAAGCGGTTATCCATCTAATTGCTGTTAAAATGCTATTGAGGTATCCATAGAAGACATAACAAGGATAAATCCTCATCACCAAAACTCAGATAGAAATCAAACAAAAAGAGTTATTTTATACGGCATTGAAGAATTCTACCAATTCTAATAGTTTAGTGACATTGAAATGTATTTCCTTTCAATTTTTTTCATAAGGGCAAGTTAAATATTAATTCTTGCATCAAAATTAAGAATCCTGAGTACTGGTCAAAAGTTGGTTATTCAAAAATATAGTATATAGCAGTTAATTTTGAGTAAAAACGAATGCTATATTGAGAAAATAATACATATATCCTTGTATAAATTAATTGAAACCACTGCTTTAGTTTCCTTTCTTTCACAATACGGTCAGTTTTAGACCACTGGAGTGACAGGGTGTTATTTCTATTTTTCCTCAGATTAGGTCTTTTGCAGTGGTGTGCAGTAATATGAAATTTGTTTGGCCTTGAAAAATATTGCTTCATCCGTGATGGCATCAGATTTTTATCACGCCCAGACATTATTGTCTTCACTGTCGATTAGTTGTCCTATGGCCATTGTATGTGATGGACGTTACTCCGAGAAGGCTTATAAAAATTGTAACGCTGTACGAACAGACTGGAAAGCCTTAAAATTGAGCAAATCAAAGTAATACAGATTGGCACGGAATCTCTCCTGAATTAAATCCATTCGAGAAACTGTGGTCAATCTGCAAGGAACAACTTCGTGGAATGGACATACGAAGTACTAACATGTGCACTGGGTCAGGTTTCACTGGAAAAATAAGAAAAAAGTAAATAATAACCGAATTATTCGTTTTCTTTTAATTAATTTGAACAAAGGTATATATATATATATATATATATATATATATATATATATATATATATATATACGGGGTGTAACAGCAAAATTGTCCAAATCGTGTAACACTATAATTATCCATCCCAAACATTTTGTAAAAATCACTAAACTAATTGAGATTCATTTTTCCAGGTTTTCAGATAAGATGTTCAGACATCTTGACACCATTTCTGGTAAGAATCGCAGAAAAAAACCGTTGTGTTATTCAGCAAGAGAGAGAACTTGTTAAATCGTTTTGTAGCAAACCCACTGTCATCCCAACTGAGCAATAGTGAAAGGAATAACATCATTCAGACCTTCAGTAATGGTACTTTCATACTCTGGCTTCCATCTACAAAGTCCATTCAAGAACCATAGAGAAGGGTAAATAAGTTTTTAAAAGAAGGAACAATATAGAAGAAAAGTAGATCAGGAGGTTACAACATCAAAAGGGATCATCATTTCAACTTAGAGCTAAAGAGATCAATTAGAAAAGATCCAACTCAATTCATAAGATATTTGGTACGTTCAGCTATAAGCAGTGAAAAGACTTGAAGATGAAATTGCACATGAAACCTGTGAGGCACCTTGTTACTCTAGGATAGAAAGTTAGAAGGTTAGAGAGGTCAAAGATTATCTTGAATAAATTGGAAAATGATCCTGTAATAATATATGTATATTTGAACTTAAGAAGGTGTTGGAGAAAAAAGATATTTTTTTCACGATTTTTCTATATAGACCCCCTTGACATGAATGCACTCGGTCCAACGATGCTTTTTGAACGAACCTCGTACGAGATGTTCTGTGAAGGATTGGATCAGAGCCATTAGTTTCAAGACCTCAACAAGGCAGAATGTTTGAAGAATTTCTCTGAATTTTTCTTGAATTTTTGAACAGTTTCTCACGTTCTTTAAGAAATCTCTTTGATATAGCTTCAAAGAGCGTTAGTTATATTTTGTGCCCCAAAGTATCGAGGCAATCTTTTGTTATTCTTTGTACACGCGTATGAGTGTATACATTTTTTAAGCAAGAATTTAGATTACATTACGTTGTGACAAAAAAAAATTAAAGAGATTTAAAAATTCTTCTTTTTTTTTTCTAAAACTTGAAATGCAAAATTGATGGGAGTTAAGGTTTAATAAAATAGATGTTTCTTTTTTACTGGATAAACTTAATAATTGCACTCTACACCGTCTTATTTTTAATCGTTTTATGGTTAAGTCTACAGAGGCACAGACGATAGATGGATACGGATTGAAGGAGGCAGATCGGAAATATCTTGTTCGCACAGAAATACATGTCCGGCTACTCGTTTTCCGAGCACTTTCATCAACTAGGGGGGTAAGCTGATCTCTGTTGCAGACGCTTTCCCAGGCATATTTCTGTGCTTCTTCAACACCGACATAGCTGTCCTGTGTGACTAAGCTAAGGGGTCTTAGTTACAATTCCTGGGAGACAGAAAGAGTAAGAGAGAGTAATCTGGTATGATCTACAGTTTGAACCAGGCTAGTATACTCGAAGCTCGGTCACGTTGACTTGTGACATTCGTGCCAGCACGGTTGTTATAACGCTCGTATATTTCGTAGTTCTGATTAATAATATTCCAAGGAAAACATCTGGGACAAAAGATCAGTGAAGAAGCTGTTTAATCACATAGATTAATAATACAACAATAGCAAATACTGTAGTCAGTGCAGCAATACGTAAGACTCACTTTGCGATTCCTGGTTGCAATAGCTGACGTTCCTCTGATAGTGAATGACAGAGGGCCACCTCGACGTGGTGTAATCAAGCTTGTCTCGCTGAGGCAATTACGACTTAGTAGTGAATTCGATCCTCACTGAGTGCCCCGTACTTTCGGTCATGTGGTACATCTAAGCTACGCTTAGAACATCACCCTAGTGAGTGGAAGAGTCTGTATTTACTCCTTCCCCACCCCACAAGGACGAGATGTGACATAAGGTCTTTTTTAGGTGGGGACCCGAGCGCGTACGCCGGGGACAAGAACAAAAAATTGCCCTCAGCCCCCGCAACCATCGGTTGCACTTGCCTCGGTGCAAGCACTGATCCTCTGGTGCAATGGAAGGGCGCGGCCTCTGGCAACTCTTCCCCAGGGCTGGGCACCTCTCAGTATAATTTTCTCAGTTGCCCCTCTGTCCTTTGACAGAGAAGCCCCTGAACGCACTCTGCCCAAAGACAGAGACGCAGCTGAGAGACGATGAGCCATGCGTTAGAAATCCCTCCAAGGAAGTTTTTCCGTTTTTCTACATACCAACGACCATCGACGGTTTCTGAATCGTCCCGCCTACCCGATTTCACTCTAACATCTTTGCCAACAAGATCGAGTTTCCCTAGCAGTTCAAATAGATCTATGTACCATACCTATATGAAATGCTTTTGCGTAATTTATGAAACATGGTTTGAACGACGGGGCTGTATAATTTCCAGGGAATTTCCAAAGCTGCTGTCCACTGGGATCGCCTCTCTAGATAGCTTCAAAAAGCCACCTTCCTGGCAAATGGTGAAATTCGAATTCAGGATGAAATTTGAACCCAGGTGGTCGGAAAACGAACTCTCTGACCACACGGCTAGGCGTCCATATAAAGGGTGTTCCAATAACTTGGACTGATTTTAAATGTGAATTAAGTTTAAGCGTCCAATGAATTTTTTCTGTTCATAAATCCAAACAAACTGGGTCGGTGGCAGATGTGAAAACACCATTGCGTGCTCGTTTACGCCGTTCAGCTAAAAGTATTGCTGCAGTGCACCAGAATGTGGCCGAAAATCCAGACACCTCTATTCGTCATCGCACGCAGGAATTGAACCTCTCCACAACAACGGTACATCCTCTCCAATTGCACTTTCGGTTGGTTGATTATGTTGACCAAAAAAATCGCGAAGTGCGCGAAATGCATTTCTGTTTGAACGTCCATTTTCGCAATAGGCTTCGATAACTTTAACACATTGTTTGAGTGTTAATCTTTCCATGGTTGAAATTGCCAAAGACTTAAGTTGTTAAATCTGAAAGAAAAAGAAAAAAATCATAAGACGCTTAAAATCAATTCACATTTAAAATCGGTCCAAGTTACTGGAACACCGAATATATATATATATATATATATATATATATATATATATATATATATATATATATATATATATATATAAATATCTCATTCGGTCCAAGTTATTGGAACACCCTTTATATAGAAGCTTGGTTAAAAACCAATAAAAGGTGCTTGTTAAGGATATTTTGTTTATTTTTGTTCTTTGTTTCGAAATATTTTGCTGACTTCCATGGAAATTTCAATATAATTTTTCCTATGTTTGAATAATTTTGACATTCATAAGCCATTTTCAGAGTTTTTTTTATATTGTTATGATTATATGTTTATATTTTCTGCGTTATACCATTTTTTATCCGTTTTCAAATATCACCTGTTCGCACGTCAATTTGTTTTTATCTTAATATAGCGTATTCACGCTTGAGATTGTATTATTTTCTTAATTATTTTTAGTAAATTTCTTTCTAAAATTGATACTATTTTATTGAATTTGTGTTCTTTGCTTTTTATAGTTAACGCTTCTATTATTTGTAGTCGTTTTTTAAAGTTTATGTGATATAGGATTTTTGTGTTGTTGATAAGGATTTGTATCGAATTTCTCATACCGAGTATGTTAGATTTAATCGTAAATATTACTAATTCATTATATTTGTATATGTAGAGGGCAAGTCGGACATATCCAATGTTGAACGATTATTTCTAGAATGACGGCAAACGAAGAGTATCCGGCAATGTAATTTAGGATCCATAAACAGTGTCTCTCTTTCTTGTGCGTGTATTCGTTCTTCGTTTCTAACTGGCTACGCTGGATTTCTTTGGTTGTTCCGAGAGCGAAAATCTAACCTAGCCTTTGGGCAAATAAAAGGTTAAACGTTTAAGGAAGCAGGAAAAATAGAACCATGTTGTAACAATCCCACAAGTAAAGAGTCTGCCTAGTTTAAAGATTATCTTTGAAGACCGTAGTGAGAGTTCGATTCTCGTCTGGATATTGCAGTCTATAATTCTGATGAATAGATCGCAAAGCAGAATTAGGCCGAAAATAGGACAACACAGCTTTGTCGAAGATACTGAAGTAAGATGTATTATATGTATACTGAAGTAAGATGTATTATATTTATTATAAGAAGGATATCGATGCGAGTAATGCAAATTCAGAATCGCGTACACATATGTTTTATAGATTACGCAAAATCATTTGATCATATACGGTACAAAGACCTATTTTAACTGGTAGGAAAACTCGATCTATTTGACAAGAATGTTAGAATAATCCAGAATATAAATTCTGGATTATTCTAACATTGTTGTCAATGAATTTGTCAATGAATCCTAAATTACATTGTCGGATACTCTTCGTTTGCCGTCATTCTAGAAATAATCTTTCAACATTGGATATGTCCGTCTTGCCTCTACATATACAAATATAACCAATTAGTAATATTTACGATTAAATCTAACATGCTCGGTATGAGAAATTCGATACAAATCCTTATCAACAACACAAAAATCCTATATCACATAAACTTAAAAAAACGACTACAAATGATAGAAGCGTTAACTATAAAAAGCAAAGAACACAAATTCAATAAAATAGTATCAATTTTAGAAAGAAATTTACTAAAAATATTTAAGAAAATAATACAATCTCATGCGTGAAGACGCTATATTAAGATAAAAACAAATTGACGTGCAACGAGGTGATATTTGAAAACGGATAAAAAACGGTATAAAACGCAGAGAATACACAAATATAATATATGGGGAGCAAACTGCCTTCATACGGACAGAAATAAATTGAGTAGGTACACAAAAATAAAAAAGAAACGTAAAAAAAAAATGTTTCTTCTTACCAGATTCGTTAAACGTCTAAAGTGAGTCTGTCCTAGGCATTTATTATCAGTGGACATAATCTTATTCTTAACAATATAAGATGTGCAGATGACGCCGTGTTAATGACAGAAACAGAGAGAAAACTACAGGACCTTCTAGACAAGGTTGTAAAGAAAGCGGGGACAAAAAAGGATAGCTTCTTTCAACTGTAAGAAGAAAGAAAGAATGGTTGTCAAAAAGAGATCAAAAAAAGTACAGTAGGTACAATATCTGGGAAGGGTGTTTAACGGAGCATGAAAATGTGGCACTGAAATCCGAACAAGCATTGGATTGGCAAAAGGAACATTCTAAAAGCTAAGCAAAGTATTTACAAACAGAACAATTTCAGCAGAAACAAAGAAAAAAGTGCTGAACTCTATTACAGCCACTAATGACTCTCCACGACTTCTGTCCACTACTGTTTTTTGCTGACTACTACTGTCTACTTCTCTGCATATCTGTCTACCTCTATGCCCACTTCTGTGCTAAATTACTGCCTCTGTCTACTACTCTGCCTGGCTGCCCACCTCTCTGTACAATTCTGCGCCTGGCTGCTCAATTTTCTCTACCTTTATGGCTATCTCAGCACCTCTTACGAGGTCTCGCTGTTAGTGTTCAGGTCACGCGAGACATTGACTCGGTGGTTATTCATTTGTTGCCTATCCTTGTAAATATGTTTTTTTTAAATATACTTTGACTCATCCTTTTGCCAGTTTTGAAACTGCTACACCGCAGAAGCACATTTTTCTGGATTGGAAACTATCCATTAAAAAATTGGATTACTTTTAGGAAGAAAGGAAATAGCCAGATTTGAACTCTAAGCCTTTGAAAAAAAAAGTAAATGAATGCAAAAAAAAAATCAGTTTACTTAGAAAACTGATCACAAAAAAAATGAATGCTCATGACATAAATTTACAAGGTTTTTTAAAAAAGGAACATGCCCGGATTTTGATAACTGATGTGTATTTAATAGGATTCCTGAAAAGAAAAGAAAAAAATGTCTTTTACATTATTCAGTCTTATTGATTTCTTATCGATATTTTCAGGTAGTATTTCAGTTAAACGACTCCCACGTATTTTCAAGTCAGTATTCAAGCCCATCAACTATGAGAGTTTTTGTTAAGTTCGCAATTTTTGCACTAAAATGTCGAAATAAAATTAAAGGTTTGTCTCTTGCTGTAAATAATTTATCCTAAGACCAGCGTTTATTTATTACAGTAGTAAAAAACTGAGATAAGAATTAACTATCCGACCACCTAACCAAAATGGCCGTTTCCATAGTAATTAATGCTGAAAGGGACCATACTTATAAACACGCGCAAACCACAAGATAACTTATTCCTAAATTTTCGCTTGAGGATGAAGCGGGACTCGATACCTTAATTCAACTTAATTTTAATAATTATATTGAGGGTTATGGAGCACTGTCTTTTTAAAAAAATAAAAACAAAAATACTAAAGAACTCTGGATTATTTACCTAACGTGTTCTTTCCTGTTTTTCTGCATACTTGCACACAGACACAGACACACACATACATACATACATATATATATATATATATATATATATATATATATATACAGGTTGTCCATAAAGTCTCTTTGCAATTTAAAAAAATATTACAAAAGCAAATGAACAGAAAAATAATGAAATTGTTACCAAATGACGATAGATACTGACGATTTTTTTAACTAATTTGATACACCTCTATATAGGCACCATTAGTTGCACGAAGCACACCAAGATGGTACTCGATTTCTTCCCATGTTCGTTGTAGCAT
>OZ038476.1:120854254-120861754 GCA_964036315.1 Acanthosepion esculentum | reverse complement strand
TTGTTTTTTTTAATTATTTTTGTACATAATGTAACCGATTTCATTTAGATTCTTTTTCTTTCCATCGCTTTTGTTATTAGATATCGCACACTGTAATAATAGAAGACCTGCCAGGAATAGCGAAATTTTGTGAGAGTCAAGGCGCAACTCTACTGTAAATGACCTTGCGATCAAGGCACTCCCTGAATCCTTTCCTATTTGTAAATTGTTTCCTATCTTTATCAGAGTATCAAATTTAGTCCGAAACGCGCCATACGAAAACGTTTTTTCCACTTTGTCATATATTTTGGCCCAATATTGTTCTTGATATATAAAAATGTATATATCGTTATATCATATATATATATATATATATATATATATATATATATATATATATATATATATATATATATATATATATATATTAATACAAGTAAAATGTTTGACATTTAGCTGATTGATGTTACCTTCAGCATCTCGACTTCAGAGTTTCGTAGACGGATCTTTCTGTATGTATTGTAAGGTCCCATAAAATCTCTCTAACCGGGACTGGGTGATGTTCGTACCAGTTTCTTGCAGTTTTCTTCCCGAAACAGATGCATATTTTTCAGTGGCCCACTTTACCATACCGGGTTTTATATTCAGTGGGTACTAACATTGCGCAACCTGATGCAAGATGGTCAGTTGTTTCTGGATATTTATCACAGAATCTGCATTTTTGCTCAACACAATATTTCAGTATGTCTGCTTGGTAATTTCTTGTTAGCAAGTCTTGTGCAGCAAGAATAAAACTTTCGGTTTCAGCTTTTAACCCTGCACCACATAACCAATGATGGTTACGGAGTTTGTCTACACCAGCTTGTTTGGTACGGGCAGACTATTGACCATGAATAGGCTTATTTTGCCTTCGTTTCTGCATTCGGTATATTGCATGTCTTTTTTAGGTACTTTGCGTATTATTTCACACACTTGGCATTCCATTTTGAATTTTAAATGATTATTATTATTATTGCGTCAGAATAGTACAACAGGAAAAAAAATCATTCAGATCTTCAGTAATTGTAGCAACATTCAAACGCTAACTTACATCTTCAACGTACATCAAGAGAACGGTTAATATGTTTTTAAAAATGAGGGAACAGTAGAGCGGAAAACTGGATCAGGAGGTCACAACAGGAAGTGGGGGGTAATTAAATCAATTTAGCGCTGAAGAAATCAATTAGAAATGATCCAACTCAATCCAAATAGATGTTTGGCACGTGAGAGAGAGAGAGGAGTTTCAGCTATGACAGTCCAAAGAGCAGTGCAAAAAAGACTTGAAAATAAAATCGGACGTAAAATGAAAGGTGAGAGGCAATTTGTCACACCAGGACAGAAAATTACAAGGTTAAGAAGAGTGACGATCAACTTGAATAAGTTAGAAAATGATCCTGGAATAATATATATATATATATATTTGAAACTTTATATCAATAATTCATTAGCTTCCGATCCTTAGCTATGATAAATTAATGATGTACATATCATTTTCGCTTATGATCGCGTTCGTTATTATTCTTCTGTTAAGCATAGCGTGTCATTATGCATTCTTATTGCTCAGAGTAGAGCCCAATAGTGTTATTAAAACCACGGAGAATTCCAGTATCTTTGATCAGTACTATGATTCACGTGTTCAGAGCTTAATCTAACAATTGGACAATTTTGCTGTTACACGATTTGGACAATTTTGCTGTTACATCCGATATATATATATATATATATATATATATATATATATATATATATATATATATATATATATATATAAGACATTTTTATGCTTAACATTCTTTTTATAGATGCAAGTATTTAAGTAAATGTTCTGTTTTATAATAAACAGTATTAAATAACATTTACCGGCCTGAATGTCCGAAAAAGTTTCATAGAAAATATCCGTCCTCCGACAGGATTCGAACCTGTGTCCTATACGGAACAGTCATATAGCCTGACATGCCTTAACCGATTCAGCCACTGAGGATCGTTCGGTTGGCAAGGTCGAATTTACTGCTTATAAACTTCAATCTTCCATGAATCTCTCACGTACATTCATATCTGCTCAAAGCGTATCCAAATGTAAACAAATGACGTCACACATTATGAAATGGACAAAGTATCTCAAGACATTATAAAATAAAACGAGGCTGAAGTTTGGTTATTTGGTTAAATTTTAGGAAATCAGTTAGCTCAAAAACTCTACTACAGATCTCAACTGGAACTCTCATACATAAAATCCATCGCTAATGGGACTTGAAAAATAGTCGGTTCCCTGTAACAATCAAGTAATTACCTGACTTATTCTGCTATGTTCTTTACAAGAGCCTTATTGGGCCATAAATTGAGTACTGCTGCGATAATATTTGGAGCTGACCTATCTTCATTTTCCAGTCTTGAAAGTCTCCAAAATTATTCAAGTGATCTTGTGGGTAAGGAATTATTTTTCACCTTACAACCCCTTTACTACAAACAAAAACATCGCAGTACTCTATCGCTATTTCCATGGCAAATGTTCAGACGAGTTACATTCCTTAGTTTCACCAGTTCAGACATTTACAGCAAAGAACCACCTTGCCACTTTGAATAGGACGAATCATTCACATTGTTTTTGTACGTAAGAAAGGAAGTTCCTTTTGGATACCTTCTTCCCGAGAGCTACAATTTTGTGGAACACACTCCTAAGTGAATGTGTCCCGATTACCACAATCATGACCATTTCTAAGGTCAGCCGTTTCTCAGCCTCATAATTTGCAATTTCTGCCTCTTTCTTTTATTTTCTTTAGAGGCATATCAACTTCTATGACTTGTTTAATGCAGAAATCTACATATTCTGAACACTTTATGGCCTCAACTACAGATAAAATGTTTTTTTTTTTTTTTTTTTTGCTATAAAATGTGTTGTTGGTCATTTTGCTATAATATATATATGTTGGCATTTCTGCTATAAAATATATTGGTCATTTTGGTATAAAATATATTGTTGGTCATTTTGCTATAAAATGTATTATCGGTCATTTTACTATATGTATTGTTGGTCATTTTGCTATAAAATTTATTGTCGGTCATTTTGCTATAAAATATATTGTTCGTCATTTTGCTATAAAATACATTGGTCATTTTCCTATAAAATTTATTGTTGGTCATTCTGATATAAATTATATTGGTCATTTTGATATAAAATATATTGTTGGTCATTTTGCTATGAAATATATTGTTCGTCATTTTGCTATAAAATACATTGGTCATTTTCCTATAAAATTTATTGTTAGTCATTCTGCTATAAAATATATTGGTTATTTTGCTATACAATATATTGTTGGTCATTTTCCTATAAAATGTATTATCGGTCATTTTACATTAATATGTATTGTTGGTCATTTTGCTATAAAATGTATTGTCGGTCATTTTGCTATAAAATAGTATTGTTGGTCATTTTGCTATAAAATGTATTGTTGGTCATTTTACTATAAAATGTATTGCTGGTCATTCTGCTATAAAATATATTGGTCATTTTACTAAAAATATATTCTTGGTCATTTTGCTATAAAATGTATTGTCGGTCATATTACTATAATATATATTGTTGGTCAATTTGCGATAAAATGTATTGTTGGTCATTCTGCTTTAAAATATATAGGTCATTTTGCTATAAAATATATTGTTGGTCATTTTGCTATAAAATATATTGTTGGTCATTTTGCTATAAAATGTATTGTTGGTCATTTTGCTATAAAATGTATTGTCGGTCATTCTGCTATAAAATATATTGGTCATTTTGCTATAAAATGTATTGTTGGCCATTCTGCTCTAAACTGTATTGGTCATTTTGCTATAAAATATATTGTTGCTCATTTTACTATAAAATGTATTGTTGGTCATTCTGCTATAAAATATATTGTAGGTCAATCCTACTGTAAAATATATTGTTGGTCATTTTGCTATAAAATATATGGTAGGTCATTCTGCTGTAAAATGTGTTGTTGGTCATTCTGCTATAAAATTTATTGTAGGTCATTCTGCTATAAAATATATTATAGGTCATTCTGCTATAAAATATATTATAGGTCATTTTGTTATAAAATATATTTTTGGTCATTTTTCTATAAAATATATTGTAGGTCATTCTGCTATAAAATATATTGTAGGTTATTTTGCTATTAAATGCATTTTTTGTCATTTTGCTATAAATATGTATTGATGGTCATTTTCTCACATAAAAATGTATTGCTCGTATTTTCATATTATAATAGGGTTTTGTTTTTGCTTGAGTGTTCATTATTTGCCCATAGATGGGATCCTAACAGGTGCTGTCACCCGGATCAGGGTAGATCTGGGACTACAGCAATTAAGATGTAGTTCCATGCTCGTCAGAACTTCCAATCTCTTAGAGACCTTCCTAACGGGATGTAGTTTATCTCCATACCCATGACTACAACGCCTCTTCCTCCTACGTCCATACATCAACCTTATTCTGTAAATCTCTATTATCAGTGCCTCCTGGGTTTTATATTGTACATGTATCTACAACGAATTCGCACCAGCCACTAGAACCACCGTTGGTGAGTCTTCCCCGTTTCTCTGTTTATTTCTCACACAGCTGATGAAGGACACAGGAGTGCTCGAAAATTCCGGACTAATAACATTGATTAATAGTGCTTCATTTCTGTCTAGTGGTTAACAATTAATATATAATAAATGGTTTTCGTACTGATCACATTGGTACTTTTTCGTTTTCCCTCGTTTTATTAACCTACCAATAATACATAGATACATACATATATATATACATATACATACATTCAGCCGGGTTGTGATCCTAGCTAGAGGCAACCGGACGTCTAGTCACATTGATGAGCTGTGATACAGCGAAACAGTCTGTCTGTGGATGACAATATATATATATATATATATATATATATATATATATGGTTAAGTAACGAAAATCTTGGTAATCCGTATGGATAATTCCAAAGAGGATGAAATCCTGAGAGCTCAATGTTAATTCAGAGCGAATAATTTAATTAAAAGAAAAACAAACCACTTCAAGGCTCCATTGTAATAATTTATTTCACCAGAGAATTTTATCCTTCTCTGGATCCTCAGACTTCACTTTCAAAAGGTGAAACGAAAAATGAAATTAAAATTTACACTTTTGACGGGCAGTATTAAACTTATATAAGTTGACATAGGGGGTGGTGAGGGATGGTGTGAGAGACATGGTCGAGTTTAGAGAGGGAAGGGAGAGTTTCAAAATTTATTTTTATATTTATTTTTATAATACTTAATATTGAGGAAGGAGGAGGTAAGGATAAGACATAGACCTTTTTAATCAGTAAACTCAACGGAAATGATATGGGAAAGGAAAAGGAGAAAAAAGTGGGGAGGAGGAAGTAACGAGATAAGAAATGTACGTAGGGTTTTTGGAGGAAGAAGAGGGGTGGTATAGCTTTAGCAATTTAGAGAAAAACAGATTTTAACGTTTGATAGTAATTTAAATGTTTAAAAACTCGACAAAGAAAATAAATTTGATGCTTGTAAGCAATTTAAATATTCAACTTCTCTATAGTTAAATTAGGGATTTAATATAAGTTGAATACTATATTAATAAACAATAATGAAAAAAATAAACGTTTACTAATAGTAATATTTTAATATTGTAAATGACTGTTAAGGTAAAATCTTTATCAGTTAGAGTCTAATTCAAGAATTTAATTTGTAGCTATTTTTAGATGGGTAATATTTCTTAATTAAAGTTTAGGTTGCAAATCAAGATGGAGTAAGATTTGAAGGTAATAGTAAAAAATTACTGTTTTTTCATACATACACCACATACATATTTACGTAAACAACATACACATACATTCATGTACATGTGCAATTGCACATATAACCACCTATACATGTATTGATATACATCGGTATATATGCATATACATATACAAATACTTACGGATAGATTTACATATCTTCACACACATCCATATTTAAATTTTTACTTAAATTTTTCAGTTAACGTCAGGTGGTGAATTAAGTGTTTAAATTTCAAAAGATATATTTAATTTTAATATTTTAAACATCATGACTAATAGTTAAGGAGTAATATATTTTAATTTAAACCTAACTGATGAATTTAAATTGAGATTATCTCCAGATGAGTAAAAGTTTCAATCTTAACAAGTCTAATTAGAAATTATTTAAAGAGATGTATGTATGCATTCGAGAGTTGCTTCTGTATAAATTAGGTTTTGTTCTCGTTTCGTCGGGGTTGTATTTATGAAAAAGGCAGTAAAATAGATCGACAAAAGAAAAACTGTTCAGTTGTCCGGACAACTGTTGATTTGTTTATCAAGTTAAAAAAATATTGTCTTCATTTCTACCAAAATAATAGAGTTAGGGATGCAATGTCATCCTTCACTCGTTCCTTCTTAAAATAGGAAAGAAAACGTGTACTGGAACTGTTGTAACCAGGAACTAAGGAAACAGAAGCATCGGAAGCTGTTATTCAGACACAGAAGTACAGTGTCGGCCATATTGGTTTCTGTGCGAATAAAATAGCTGGAGACCGTTTCGGCGGACAGATAGATTAAGTCGTAACTGCGTTGGCGCTACAGACCCCCACTTAACAAGTTGTGACAAGAACTAAATCCCTCCCTCAAAAAATAGTGTCGTCAACTATTTTCTACTCGAGTAAATATTAATACAGTGTAACCCGGATATAAGAGACCCGGATATAAGACAGATTTTCTCTGGTCCCAAATTAGAGCCTGTGTTAATGTATATATAATAGACCAAACCCGGCTATAAGAGAAACCCGGATATATCCCGACAACTCTCTTATATTCGGGTTACACTGTACTAAAAGTACCAGGGCACTTTTGTACGAAGTCGAAACTGCGTTGTCGATGTTTCTACAGAGACCCCTTAAAAAGTTGTGACAGGAATTAAATCCACATCACCACCAAAAAAATAGCGTCCTCCATAATTTTCTAATCGGGTAAATATTAATTCAAAAATAGGCCAAGGGCAATTTTGTAAAAAGGTTGTAAATCCTACTCGAAAACGCATAAAATACAGAATTAGAAATGACCACTGCCAAATATCGGCTGAACAGACCTTCCGATGGATCGCCTCCGTTCTCTCTTTGGATATATCATTGAATATCAATAAAACAGTGTCATAATATTGATTAAGAAGCAGTTCTATTTTTATTTTGTTGTTTGTGTTAGTCTCCTTAAAAACAAGAATCTTCAAAGGTGGGTTTTTTTGTAATCGGAAATCAATTGAAGTGTTAATGTAAAAAATATTTTAAAAGACCGACATCATCAAAAAAAAAGGAAAAAAAAAAGATATTTTTCAGTTTTCAATCTGTTGCAATGCGCCTGCGTAAAAAAGTAATGTTTAAGTTGTTAAAACTTTTTAAATCAAATGAAGTAAATACAGCTCTTACGTCAACGACAGGAAGGTAGTCATGAAGATTTGAGAGAC
>OZ038476.1:120794254-120844254 GCA_964036315.1 Acanthosepion esculentum | reverse complement strand
GTCTGAGCCAGCCGAGATGAGAAAAAGAGGACAAAAAACAAATTGGGGAGGTTGGAAATCTCGACATAGATCATAACAAACGAGAATGCCAGGAACAGACGAGGAACAACACTTATATAGGGCGGGGATCACAGGAAACCGTCCAGTTTTGACCAAGTGGACTTAAAAGGGAACTCAAGATTAGCCCATTTCACACGAACCAAGCTCGCTACTTTTATATACTTTTTGCTGAAATCTGTTGATACCAAGCGTTTTCAATTAGTTCTGATCTTCACCTTAAAACTGATACTGAAAGAATCCTATCAAAGCCAGTTGCGAATAGCGTTCGTATCGCATGATTCTCTTCATTCGCAACGTCCAGATCACCATTCTTGCCACGTCTAGCATTGTCAGAAACACCATTCGTTTCTCCCCACAATATGATCGAGACACATTATCGCATACATATGCGAGATCGATGAGTACGAGCCGATCGAAAGCGATATGAGCCGTCAACTCGCCGACATAAACCCACAAAGGGCGCACCTGAGGACAATTGCAGAAGGCGTGCGAAGCCGTTTCTTCTGATCCAAGATGACACCGACGAGAGTGGCAAATCTGCCAAGCTCCATCTGATGATCTTATCATTGAGAGATACCACGTTCCGAAACAATCGTTAGGTAAGCGAAAACTCAGAGTTACTGAGGTAATTCGCCGCTGGCGCACAAGATCAGAAAGAACGCAACTTGCCACCGACAAGCCTAACCGCCCACAGAGTGGATCCTTCGCAATCCCCTCGAATAATACTAGACTCTCCGAGACCGTTACTGATCAGTGGACCGACCCCCAACGCCGCTCAACACTCGTTGAGGAAAGTCTACAGTTCCACGGATCTACGACGGCGCTTAGCCCAAAATATCGGAGGGTGATGGTAAGGCTAGGGAAGGCGTCCCTAACACTCCCCGCCAAAATCGAATCCTCAGACAAAACGATGACACGGACGTTTCTGCTTGCGACCACCCCACAAGTGGGTGGACAACATGCGCTCGATCGTCTTCCTACGGTCCTTGCAAAGAGGAAGTACAGCCAAGCGGTAAATGATGAGAGGAAAGATGTAAGTGGCACACGCTTCATCCCTTCTCCTTCAGAGCCAATTCCCGACCTTTGCTTGTGTGTCTGAATAATGTTTCTCCAACTGAAGGTTGGGTTCAAAACACACTCCAAGTATGTGGACAGGACCGTCCGTGAAACCAAAGTAAAAGCAACTCCCTTCCAGGCACCTAACCGCAAAATGGAAGACTTGTTGCGGTTAATCTTAGCCCCCGTGACGTTTTCGTACCGTTCAAGTGCCTTCTGTACCACCTCAATGTCTCTGCGGCACGACACGAAAATGGATACGACATCGGCGTACGCGCAAACCCTGGTTCGAGGGCCACA
The DNA here is from genome assembly GCA_964036315.1 of Acanthosepion esculentum. Lineage (NCBI taxonomy): Eukaryota > Metazoa > Mollusca > Cephalopoda > Sepiida > Sepiidae > Acanthosepion > Acanthosepion esculentum. The sequence goes on along the minus strand of OZ038476.1, from coordinate 120,842,838 downwards.
CCAGGGACAGCGAGTCCACGTAGGGCTGGACTGCTCACCCCATCCCTCAGTCGGCGAAAATTAGGCTCCAACGCCAAAACGTAAAGCAGAAGTGACAATGGGCAACCCTGACGTACCGACTGAGACAGCGCAAAAGCGCGCGACCGCTTTCCGTGCAACTGTACCACAGAAACCATTTTTGTAATATATTGTAAACATTTGCGTGGCACTGTATATTTACACATTAAAATTTATATTATAAACTGTAATATTTTCACTCTTCCTCCTTCCCCACATTTAAAAAAAAAATTTTGTTGTTACGTAGGTGTCCAAGAACAGTCTCGTTTAATCCATTGCCATTTGGCTGTCCTTTCTGCTGTATCAGTTATGGTTCGAATCGCCTTTCTTTTGTTAGCACCTACCAAGCCAATATCCGCTAGGGCTTTGCATAAGGGCCTTACAGCAAAACCGTTTGCGCTCAATTCGATTGGCAGACATCTTGCTTTCCATCCATTATTTTTGCAACTCGTTAGTAACTCATATTTCACTTTCTTCCGTTCATGAGCTTCTTATGCATGTTCTTCCCAAGGCAATATTAATTCCCACATTATTACTTTCTTTATATTGTATAAGAAGAATAATATATCTGGGCATAATAATGCTTGAACAGTATGGTCAAGGAATTTTATTTCTTGTTCCTAAGTCGGCTCTTAATTCCAAGTCCGTTGTCAATGCCAAAGTATTTGCTGTGGACTTTTTTTCTTTTTGTCAGGTTTCTCGCCAGCTTTCAGAAACGCTATCGATCTTTTATCAGGATTTAAATAAACAGTTTTAAGGATGTTAAAAAGTGATCAATTTTCAATCAGTAATACGGTCAGTTCTATCAGAGGACCGAACAGGAAATAATCTGTTGGGTCTTAATTGAGAGGAAAAACTAATTTGGATCCTATATCTCACATAATTGAGAAATGGGACGCTCACAAAATAAACGGTGTATTTTTTAACTTTGACATTTTGACCAATTCCAGGTTTTAATAAAAAAAATAAAGGTACGCAATACATACCTAATCTGTTATATTTTTTGCAATATACTCTAAATATGAACTTTATCACCAAGTTTCAAATATGTACATGCAATATTCTTAGAGTTTTGAATATCAGAATTTTACTGAAAGCCTTATTTTCAAAACACAATAAATACAGTCACAGTTCAAGATGCTCTTATTTTAAATCTATGCAAATCTAATATTTGATATTTATTAATAAATTTGATCAAGGAACACGTGTGTATTTTCTCAGATTTTTCTGAGAGGGTAACCTTAGACCGTTGGTTGATTTGAGAATAACCCATATGTATTACGCGTAATATATATATATATATATATTTGTTTTTCCCCCCACTATATATATATATATATATATATATATAGTGGGGGAAAACAAATATTCGTATACATACAAATTTTAATTTACGATAGCTAAATATGCATAGGAAATAGAAAAAATTGATTTAATACAAATAAATCCATTTTAATGGGTGAAAAAAGCATTTGTACAGTACTATTAAATCAAATTTTTTCCTGTTTTCTATACATATTTAGTTTTTATGCGTCTGTTTACAGTTAATTATATGAAAAGTGTGTTTATTCCTTAGTTGGAAATACAATAAATTAAAAAATTGTATGTGCACGAATATTTGTTCCTTCCTCAATATATATCAACGGCTTAGTGGTAGAAGTTCCGACTGACGCCAATTCAGTCGGGTTTCGATCCAACCGGACGTCTTGTCACACTGATGAGCTGCGAAACAGTCTGTCTGTGAATGACAAAAATATATATATATATTTAATGTGTTATCCTAAAAAATTTAGTCCGAGGAAGTCCTAAAGTATGAAACGCTACATAAGAAAAACTTTTCAATTTTGTCATATATTTTTTCTCTGATATATATATAGTACAGTTTACCCTGTACAAGGCCAGGGGACCGCACGGGGTAGAGGGTTAAATTATGAGGCAATCCATACAAGGGAAACATACGTTTAACTCTAGACTTGAACAGATTAAGTTTGTAGTGATTAGGGGGAATATCCTCTTGAGAGTCTGTTCTACAGAGCAGTGGTTCCCGGGAAGCAGCTGTTCGAAGGGAACTTACTTCTCACCGATGGAATATGGAGACAATGTTAGTGGTTTACTACAATGTAAGTGGCATGACGGGTCCTAGCCGTGAAGGCTAGAACTGGCGGAACCAAGGAATATAGTTCGACCGAGCACTTTCCATGGAAGTAGCGATAAAGCAGTGAGAGTCTCGTCACATCCCGCCTGTGAAAGAGAGAGGTTGAAGTATGGAAAACGATCCGTCACCCACAAGGACTCGTATACGCTTTTGAATTTTATCGAGACTGGAAAGGGAGGACTGGGCAGCGCCCACCTAAATATGACACAGGTACTTCATTTTCGGCCTGATCTCTCTCTTCTAAAGTTAGAGGATAACATTAGGAGTTAGGTACATACTGGAATGTTACAAGGAGCCGACCATCTTACCTGAATCTTTAACGATGGGGCGTATGTACGTCTTCCACTTGAGGTCAAGTGTGAGTATAAATCCCAATAATCTCTCAAAGCACAGTGGCTTCTCGCAGGTGTTGACCATGTTCACCATAGTCTATGAATATAGAATCCAGCGCAGTACGTAATCTGTTCAATGAAACAACGTTAAAGATTAACACTCAGGAGTCAGAAAATACGACCAGCAGCTGTTCCGTAAATCTTCAGTATTCGATATCAAAGTCCGGCTGTAATATTTAGCCACCCCCCATGAGGGTTACATGTGGCACAAGGCCTGGTTTAACGTGGGTTTTCCGAGCCCGTAGGCTCGGCCAAAAATATTCACTATTGGAACCCATAAAAACGAGTTCAGGGACAGTCTACCACCCCGAACGAGACTCTGCCCCTCGGCGGAACCTCGTCCGGGTTCCTCTCTACCCAAAGGCAGAGAGTTCGACTGCTCAGCCATCAAATGCTTGCTGTGCATATTCGGGAAAAACATGGCCGTTTTATACACGTCTTATTGAATATTTTGAGCCTTCTGATTGGTTTATTCTTCTATTGGTGAACTATAAAATGAGTCAGCTCATTTTGACTGGCTCACTACTACACCAGGGTACCCAAAAACTCCAACAGCTCGGACATCCGTTCAACGTAACTGGCGGTTGATCAGTTGATGGAATGTAATTATTCTGCTATTTCATGCAATCTCCAGATTGTCAAAAGAGTTCATGATAATTCTTTGACCGGCTATGGTTCTGAGCAACTGATCAGTTCCTTGCATATATCTGGGTTGAAACACGGAGAAATATTTATCCATGCGTAGCGAATCTTTGTCAAATAGATCTGGCGGGACCTATTATTAAACAACAACTGATGTCTTCCAAATTGAAGGCGCGATTTGGTCCCTGGACACGAAGCCGTTGATTCCCTTGGGGAAATGAACCCTTCACCCTGGCCGTAACCTTCAGTCTATGAAGTCCTCCGCCCATTGATGGCGTATCACGGGCTACATCCATATCTATGGAACCCTTTCAACCCCATTGTGCTAGATGGTCGTTGACCCTACAAAAAAGTTCAGCCACCTCGGCACTCAGCATAATCCACTTCAGGTCGAGGGTCAACCGTTACCTATAGCACATATCCTCATAATATCTACAACTCGCACAAGCTCATTTTGTAACCCTCTATCTTGACTGCCTCTTGAGTCTTCTGCTGAGTAAACAATAATAAAACTTCCTGTTTGTGATTATTATTATCAATACGTACCGTGCCCGATTGAATCACTCACGTACTTATTTGTTATATTCTTTTTTTAAAAATGATGTTCTCGCTTTACAAGGCCAAAGAGCCACTCGAGGTAGAGTGTTACAAACCTAAGAGGCACAGTTTATGGGGATATATGGGAAATATGACGGTTAATCATAGACTAGTTAAGAAGTTCAAATAAGTACGTGAGGAGACGGTTCCACAAACTAGCGGTTCATAGGAGCCAGCTGCTCGAGTGAAAATTACATTTCATCAGTGAAATACGAAAGGAATGAGGTTGATTCGTTAAAATATTCGTGGCATTGGTGGGTCTTAGCAATGAAGGTTAGAACCGATGGAACTAAAGAATATAGTTCGTCTGAAATAGTGATAAAGCAGCGTGGGGCTTGCGACGTTTTGTCTATAGAAAAGGGATTATAGTGTGTAAAATTAATCACCCACAAGAACGCGGAGACATTTTTTTAAGTCTGTCGAGACTGGAAAGTGAATACTGGGCATCTCCTGTCCATATATGACAGCAGTACTGATCTAGTGGTAGAGCATAGCAGGAGGAGTCAGGTACTTACTGGAGCGGTGCAGGGAACTGACAATGTTTACAGCAAACTGCTTGCATATGTACAGAAAACAAATTCAGTAAATTCACAAGATAGAAAGGGGCGTAAGACAAGGATACGTCCTCTCTCCAGACGTAGTCATTCTTAACAATTAGGTGTTCCTGGCAGCATTAGGAGTCTTACTATGATTCATTATTAGTAGGCACAATCTTAACAATATGAGATATGCAAATGATACAGTGTTGATAGCGTACCCAGAAAGGAAATTAAGGGAACTCCTATAGAAGGTTAAAGGAAAGCAGGAAGAAAAGACATCAATTGTAAGAAGACTGTCTGATTGAGGGCTACGAATTAAAGAAGCCAAAAATCAAGCAAGTTTTCTACTGTCAAAATGAACGGTTATAATCGCAATCAGCCCCCATGCCTGGAACGAGTATGAGGACAGCGGGGATTTCCTATATACGATTAATCGCAAAATATGTTGGAAAAAATGGTCGATTTCGTGATATCATGTAACATTATTTATTAAACATGGGAATCCAATTCTGTTCACTTGCCATAAAGATTGCAGAAATAGTGGCGCAGCATAAAATGGTAGTTAGGGAAACTGGAACAAATACTGAGGTTTTATTTTGGCACCAAATAAGCAGACAACGTTTCGACTTTGCTTTCTCAGTTCACTGTCATTACGCCTCAAACATGTTTCCCTCATTTAGAGACACTTATTTTAGGATTCGAGTGTTAATTATTTCTGGTGTTCGTGGAAAAAAATAATATCAGAATTTTAAAATTTCAATCTTCTGACCTCAAGAGGGACTACTATGTTCGTACCATCGTAAAAGGTGACGAAAAAAATACAGCCGGTTTCTTGTACCGGTCCAGAAAATGTCTGACTCCTTCTTACATGCTCTATATTTATAAGAGTCAGTTCTGGCGCAATATGTTCTATTGATGCTATATTTGGGTTGGAGCTGCCAGTGTTGACTGTATTAAAAAGCTATTATACAGCCTCTTGGGGGATGAATTATTTTCCATCCTGCAACAACTTTCTCACAGACGAAACATTGCTAACGTCTCGCTACTCTATCGCTATTCTCATGCCAGCGCGTTAGACAAGCCACATTGATTAATTCCACCACTTCAGACATTCACATCTAAAACCCACCATGTCACGGACACAGAGTCGACCCATCCACATTCCATTCGTATTCCATTTGTAAAGAGGAAGTTCCACTTAGACAATTTATTCCCAAAATCTGTGATTTTCTGGAACAGATACCCAAAAGGATACTTCCTTGGTCACTACGATCTTAACCTCTTCAAGTCTAGGGTCAATCGTTATCCATAGGGATAAAAATCCAAATCACTGTAGCTCCTCTGTTAAAACAAATATTTCTAGCCAGACTTTGTTGATCCTGATCAGTTGAATATTTTGGTCAGCTCCTGCACTGTCCATGGTAGGCGGTAATACCTTCGATCAGGCAATCACCGTATACACGTGATACCGTAAAACGAAGGATGTCAACTCACCACAATTTCAAAAATGGAATCTTCCGTCCATCTGGCACTCACTATCCTGCTCCGTTCGAATCCACATCTAGACGTTGTTTATATAGGTTTGACCGTATTTATGACGGCAAGGTAGTTGGCGCCACCTACCATTACCTTTGTATACTGCTAAGCAATCGCTTTTGGCACGTCATCTCGGAACCATTTCAAATAAATTGAGCATCGGGTAACCTTGCTTGCATGCGTAAAGCAAGATATGTTTAAATGCTGATCAATGCATTTCTAATTTCATAAGATCACTTGCTAGTTCCACTAATCTTTTGTTGTTATCCAAGAAAAGCGGGAAACAGTTCGCTACAAGGAAACTTTCAAAGAAGCAAACAATAAAATAATCATAAAAACCAAAATGAATAAAACAATGGCGAACAATCAGATTCCGACAGGAAGTACTTCAACCGCCATTTTCTTGGTTTACAGCCAAATACTCAGAAAAAAATGAAGGAAAAATGTCAGGAGGGAAAAGATTATATAAATATCATTCAAAATACGTTTTCTTTCTCTTTTTTTTTTCTAACCTGTTTCCTAGATTGCCAACGGCTACGATGAAGATCTCATCTCGTGTCGCTAGCAATTCAAGGGTTTCTAACTCCAAGGCGAGAAACGAACCACTGTGAGCTATGCGAGAGAGTTTCGAAAAGATATATAAAAAAAATCAAGACCCTCTACAGCGAACTGTATAAACTTGTTATCGTTATGATACTTCTTACGACTGATTCAATTCTGTCATCGCCTTCTCTGATTTGTAGCTGCAAAGGATCAAACTGATTCAATATCAGATATTCGATAAGGTTTATTGATAAATATTGCACTGCTTAGAACTTTGCGAAGAATTATTAGCATTCCAAGCTTTGGACAGACAATTAAACACCGTTTGCGTTGTTAATATTTATACCGGGTCGATTCGACAGCCATTTTTAGGGGCATAATCCTTTAAAAAAACAAAAAACTATTTCTTTTTCCGAAAAAAATAGCAGCGTCAAATGGCCGTTAATATAACAAACCTATCGATTGTATCTTTCTTTATTGGATATGAATCGACTCGAATTGTATTACTGTGTAGATAGCTGACGAAGACAGTACAGTAGATAAACGAAACGTTGTGTCCTTCGTCTCCTGTGTACCCTATCTTTTTCAGGACGTGGGCAATCATGGCTCAAAACAAATTCCTACCATCGGAAGGTCTTAGTAATGATTGCCTTTTCAACATCACTATTCTGCCATCCATTTACACAAGTACGTTAGATAATTTACTCACAGTTTCACTCGGTCCCTCTTGGCTGCAGTATATCTTGTGAGTGTTAAATTCTCAAAGCCTTCTTTCCTCATTATGTGTTCTAGGAATTTCAATTGTTTCTTTTCGATTATAAGTATAAGCGTCATTTTTTGTTTCTTTTTTTCCTGAAAACTTCTTTACTCAGATGTTCCCGTACGATCACCGAAGTTAAGCGACGTCGGGCCTGATCAGTACGTAGATGGGTGACCGCTTGGGAATAGCAGGTGCTGTGAGCTTGGATCTGCGGGTGGTGTGATGGATAAAAACTCGGAATTGTTAGTCGGTCAACCGAGTTCCAATTCCAGTTGGGTTCGTTATATTCATTCACGCGCAAATACCATTGGAAGAGGTATGAATCCATATCCGTCCAGCTATGGGTTAATTAGGAAAGGTGCAAAACCCTAGCAATTATTATACAAAATAAACAGCCAACATTAAATTTTATATATATATATATATATATATATATATATATATATATATATATATATATATATACAGGGTATCCATAAAGTTCGTGTGCACTTTAAAAAAATTATAACTTTCTTTGTATTTGCGATAAAAATAATTTGTAAAAAGGATTAGAAAGAAGTAAATCTATATCTTTAAGGTTTTATTGAAATTTTATTTAAGTTTCCACATGTCCTCCATCATTAGCAATACAAAAAGTAATACGATTTTGCAGTTCACGGAAAACATATGCTAACTTATTTACAGTAATGCCTGAAATCACATTAGTTATTTTAGCTATACTTAAATCTAGGTACATAAAACTTTATAACATTTTTTACAGATTATTTCTATCGCAAATACAAATAAAGTTGTTTTTTTTTTAAAGTGCACACGAACTTTATGGATACCCTGTATATATATATATATATATATATATATATATATATATATATATATATATTAGCGAAAGTAATGAACTTTATTAACACGATATATCTTTATTACGAGTTTGAGTTGTTCTGTTTATTAAAAGAGCTTATTGTATGGGTGTAGGATCTGAAAGGACGAAGTGTTTGTGTGCGGCATCCTTCCGTCTCGAGAAACCATGGAGCTGCGCCCAAAGCGTTATGCCTGATGGCGCTTCAGATCTGCTATGGCTGTACAGGCCCACACGGAAGTGACAGTCTCGATTGCAACGAATGCATGTGACGACGTACTCCGCAGATGTAACCTTGTTGTTTTTCTTTCCGTCGAGTACGCTTCTTCCCGCCGACAAGCATTTGTTTCCTCGCTTCAACCTTCCGTGTAAATCGCGTCTCCAGCGTGATCGATCCTTGCCTACGCCTCCCACTCATCGATGTCCATTATAATCTGCACTTATTTCCAAAGGCGGGAGCAAACGTAGATTATAATAATGTAACGATTCGCCCGAGAGAGAAAGACTCTAAGATTGTAGTGTTCAAAGAAAATTTCTCTTGGGAGTCTGCTCGATAAAACAATGCCTCTTTGGAAGCAGCTGTCAGAATAGAACATCTATCTTATATAAGAAAGGTTTACGCCTGTGTACATGGCATAGCGGGATTTAGCTGTAAAGGTATGAAATAGGGAATGTAGTTCGTCAGAAGAGTTACCGTGGAAATCACGATAGTGTAGCAATAAGCTTGCGATACTGCATCTGTGAGAGAAGAGCTGTAGAGTGGAAAGTGACTCTAAGCTGGGCAACTTCAGCCATACACTATTTATATAATTGATCTGGCTCTAGTCAAGATTATTAGCGCGAAGCGTACGAAACAATCGACCGCAAATTGAATTCGCCATGGCGATTTCACGTTCTGCGCCGATAACCGCAACCCGACCTGCATATCTTTCAGATCCATCTATTCAATATATATCTCTCTTCTTTTTTCGGTCGTGCGCCGGCATTTATCACCCTGGCTAGAAATCAAGCTAAAATAAATCTTCCTTTATCATCAGCTGTGATCTATCGGTCTCTACATCCACCAGTCGATTCATTTGAACCCGTTCCTCGATCAATGCCTCCGCCAATCGATCTGTTCTCAAACTTTTCTTCGTTTCTATTTACGAACACGTCATAAAGATTATCCTTATCTTTTCGTTTTTATTATCGTCTGTCTTATCGCCATTATCGATCGTGGTCTCGTATAGTTCACGAAGGGGCAAAAGAAACACCCACTCTAGCCTCTTTCATCGCTTCAAGTTCTGCGTACCACCGACCATTTCCTTTTCATCTCCTGCGTTCCTCTACTTACTTCAGCGTATAATATGTGGTCATCTCAATTCTTTGTTCATCTACTCAGTAACATACCAGCCAACGCGTAAATATAAGCGCTCAGTCTCTCCCATCAAATTTGCCTTCTCAATTTTCCATTTATAAATAAATCTACTTATGTATAGTGATAAATTACCTGAGCTGATATTACAGTTGGATGCTTAATAAATCACGTATGCGACCTTTGACATTGTTTCCACTGAAATTAGTCTTTCTGGACAAGTTACATTATTTTAGCGTCTAAGATCCCGCATGCTGTTGCCTAAAAATCGATCTTGTGCATTAGTCTGTCTAAGTGCGAAATTAGTGCATAGTATCTTGCCGTATCAGTAGAACCTCACTTAACAGTGCTAAATTTCTTATCTTGGATCTGTGAGAAAGAAAAGAAAACATGTAAGAACACTTCTCTTCTGGACATAGACGATCATACATCTCTATAGCTCTCTTTATAATATTTACATTATTCGCACTATTGTCCTCATCTTTGTCAACATATTTATTACAACGTTTCGGCTGTTGTACACTCCGGCCTTCTTTAGGTGGTTGGAATGTCGAACTGAACCCTTTATTTCGCTCACTGGGGTAGACTCCATGTTTAATGGATATCAGTTATCTACTGTTAATTCACATGGCACAGTGGATAAAGGCGTTAGTTAGATCCAGTGACAGGACTCAAAGAGCTGTGAGTTCAATACCTGGTTAAGAGGGAGAATTAACAGGAGATAACTGACAACTGACATTCATTAAAACATGGCACGTGGAACTAGAACAGTCTACCCCAGTGAGCGAAATAAATGGCGACAAAGATGAGGACAATAGTCCGAATAATGTAAATAGTGTACATAATACCTCACATCAGACATATAGACAGCTTTCTTAATTCTTAACCCTTTGAATCCTGCGTTCCTGAACAATATTAACCCTTCTGCCTGAGATCCAGAATCAAAATTCGCAAATAATTGGTATGTAATATTTCATGGTAGATATAAAAATAGTTACATTAATTACCCACCGTTCAACCGGTGGTTGGACATTGCATCATTTTTCTCTACCACTGTTCAAGCGGTGGCTGGGCATTACGTCATTTTTCTCTACCACTGTTCAACCGGTGGCTGGGTATTAAGTCATTTTTCTCTACAACTGTTCAAGCGGTGGCTGCACAATACGTCATTTTTCTCTACCACTGGTCAACCGGTGGCTGGGCATTACGTCATTTTTCTCTCCCACTGCTCAACCGGTGGCTGGGCATTACGTCATTTTTCTCTACAACTGTTCAAGCGGTGGCTGCACAATACGTTATTTTTCTCTACCACTGTTCAACCGGTGGCTGCGCATTCGTCATTTTTCTCTACAACTGTTCAAGCGGTGGCTGGGTATTAAGTCATTTTTCTCTACCACTGTTCAACCAATGGCTGGGCATTACGTCATTTTTCTCTACCACTGTTCAAGCGGTGGCTGCACAATACGTCATTTTTCTCTACCACTGGTCAACCGGTGGCTGGGCATTATGTCATTTTTCTCTACCACTGCTCAACCGGTGGCTGCGCATTCGTCATTTTTCTCTACCACTGTTCAAGCGGTGGCTGCACAATACGTCATTTTTCTCTACCACTGGTCAACCGGTGGCTGGGCATTACGTTATTTTTCTCTACCACTGTTCAGCCGGTGGCTGCGCATTCGTCATTTTTCTCTACAACTGTTCAACCGGTGGCTGCGCATTCGTCATTTTTCTCTATAACTGTTCAACCGGTGGCTGCGCATTCGTCATTTTTCTCTATAACTGTTCAACCGGTGGCTGCGCATTCGTCATTTTTCTCTACAACTGTTCAAGCGGTGGCTGGGTATTAAGTCATTTTTCTCTGCCACTGTTCAACCAGTTGCTGTCATTTTACTCTATCATTGTTAAAGCGGTTGTCAAGGCTCAAAGGGTTAAAATCTATAAATTGTTGTTATGACGACACCTGGGAAAATATAATGTGTACGCCTTGTCTTTTTCCGCTGATTTTTTAATTTTCTCTTTCTCCTAGGTTGGTTACCTTACTAATGCCAGAGTCCATAATTAATTCCGGTCCTTTACTGATCGCTCTGTATGAGAAACGACGGCCAAGGGCATAAGTGCGAAATAAATGCAACAATCTAGACTGGGATTTGAAACCGAATTTTCTGCACCGATAGTATTTGTGTCACCCGTAGATCTGTCTATCGCTTATCAGGCCCAAATTCACGTTTGATAAACTTAATGGACGTACAAGTAGCATAAAGGTTTTCGATGAGGAAATATGGAACCGGCTATATGAGTTCAAATTCTAGCCTAATCGGAAGCGTTCACTTTGCCCCAATTGCCTCAGCAAAAACATGAATCAATCACTTCTTCTTCTTCTTCTTCTTCTTCTTCTTCTTCTTCTTCTTCTTCTTCTTCTTCTTCTTCTTCTTCATCCAGCTATGGGTTAAATAGTAATTATAATATTAGCCGTTTCCTTATGAGGAAACATTCGACATTCATTGGCCGGACTGCTAGAGAGGCTTTCGGTTGAAATTTATAAAATCGTTCTCTTAAAACAATTTTTCAGTAAAATAGATTTCTCAAGCCGAGTAACTGTTATAGCTCTTTCTAGTATTAATTAATAGTGTTTTCCTTCCTAACTTTATGCTTGAAGTACTGTGGAACATCAGCATCTTGATTTTTGTCATTATTTACTATTCGAAATACATGTGCTAGCCATTTTAGTTGTTGCTGGTGGTGCTAGCCTTCAAGTGATGTGGTTATTTCGTACAGTTTTTTGCTTACGATTCTGTAGCGCCAGTGCACGAGGTGCAAAGAAGGATGGCCCTAATTAAATCACACGGAAGTCATCAATTTTAATCACTGATCCGAGAAAACGTTTGTATACAGCTGATTAGATATCACTGAATGGGTTTGACATTATGCATAACAGCCTCGATCTGATGTGGCTCTTTTATGAGACGTGACGTGATGTTTTGGCTCTTTCGCAATAGTTTAGATCCCGACACCGGATGCAGTTTCTCATTTAGGTTCATGACATTGTTAATTGGACCGTGAAGGACTTCTAAAGTGTAACGTGGTTCGATGAGTCACGGTTGCAGATGTTGACGGCAGGTCGGATCAGATGCAAGACACCGTGCTGGTGTTGGTTCAGTAATGGTGTAGGTGTTTTCACGTTGCAGGGATTGAGTCGGCCTGACCGCCTAAAAACGTCAATGATCCCTGATCTCTGCATAGCACCGTTACATGACTATTTGCCACTCGCACCCACCATTTATGGACTCCATGTATCTCAAAGACGATAGCTTATTCCAGCTGGATAATAATGCACCCAGTGATCGGGCCTGAATTGTATAACACGAAGAGCATTCAGGAGATTCTCGATGAATGGTCTGACCACGACGTTCGCCTGAACTGGACATTTACGGGGTGTGATAAAGATATCTACTGCAACCACAAGCATCAGCAATCTTCTGGCAGCTATCAAGCTTTAACTTCGCACTATTGTTGATGTCTTCCAACCAGTTGTTGAGTCGATGCCATATCGAGTGGCTGTAATTTCCCGTGCTCGAGAAGTATCATTTTTTTTATAAAGTTCACACAGCACAAGTTCCATTAGCCGCTCAAAGTAAATGTTTACTGAATAACGTGTAAAAGAAGGAAGAAGGAAGTGGAAATTATGAGTGTTGTGAGAGAGAATATTTCTTGACAAATATGGACTCGGCAGTCGGACGAAAGACAAAAATGCTCTTACATGAAGGACAGTAGCAGCAGGAGCAGTAGCTTTTGCTGAAAACATTTAGTCATTCACGCTTAAACATTCTCTTTTCTGGTTTCTATTCTACATTATGGTCCCCTGTATCAAAAGCTAATAAACTTGCACAGTATTTACATTAGTCGGACTATTGTCCTCATCTTTGTCGCCATATTTGTCAAAAAACAACTAATTCGGAAATTAGAAAAAAATTAATAAAAATGTCGCTAGACAGCGCTTATCTATGTTATTCATCCAAACATGCTTGAAAAATACTATTTACATTATTCAGAATATTGTCCTCATCTTTGTCGCCCTATTTATTACAACGTTTCGGCCGTTGTACGCTCCGGCCTTCTTCAGGTGGTTGGAATTTCGAACCGAACCCTTTATTTCGATCACTGGGGTAGACTGTTCTAGTTCCACGAGCCATGTTTGATGGATGTCAGTTATCAGTTATCTCCTGGTAATTTTCCCTCTGAAAGTTCTCCACTGCCTGAACCGGGTATTGAACTCACACTCCATGGGTCTGTCACTGGATCTAACCAACGCCTTTATCCACTGTACCATGTGTCCTTGAGGATAACTAACATCCATCAAACATGGCTCGTGGAACTAGAACAGTCTACCCCAGTGATCGAAATAAAGGGTTCGGTTCGAAATTCCAACCACCTGAAGAAGGCCGGAGCGTACAACGGCCGAAACGTTGTAACAAATATGGCGACAAAGATGAGGACAATAGTCCGACTAATGTAAATACTGTACATAATACCTCATCTCAGAAATATAGACACACTCTAATAAACTTGGTGTTAAACCCAATTCCGGTTTTCTCCTGATGTATTTGATAACGAAGTTACAATAGTTTCTAAACTTATAAATTCATTTCTTTTATTTTCGAAGAAAAACGGCGTTTGAATCCAGAATGAAAATTTTACATTTTCATTGGGCATATAAACTAACAACATTCTGCTATTTATATCTAAAATATTGCCAGGCTTTAAATAACTTGCAATGGGTTAATAAGCCGACAGAAAATGTGCATTTAACGTCTACAGGAGTTTATGTGAGGTTGCTAGTGTTGTGATGGAGAATGTTTCCTTACAAGTTTGGACTCGGCAGTCGGATGAAAGATATAAAAATACTCCTACATCAAAGAGGAGACTCAGGAGGAGCAGTTCTGCAATAGGAGATGAAGTAAACTTAATAAATATAAATTCGAAACACCGATTATCCTTTGTCCAAATGTGTAGATATTCGGCGTCGCATCACCCTACCCGCAGAGAATGGGTGAGATAGGACACCCGTCCATCCGCGCCACACCTACTCTTCTCCCTCCTACTAAACTGACCGAAAAGCATTGTCTCCCAGCTCGTTCTGTTTTATTCACTTTTTATTTCCTGTATATGAGAGACATCTTTATGCTTCAAATTTTCCATCATTTGTATTTGGGTTAACAGCCACGTATTTCCGTTTAGCTGAATCGTATTTCTTTGACCTTCGCCTTCCTTCCCACCACATAGATTCTGAGGCTGACAGGTCATTGGTACTTGTAACTTTTATTTAAGTCGGCTACAAGTCCAAGTGCGAATATGGCATTCAAAAATGACAATTTACTCGAGTAACTGCAGTAAATTGTAATTTTGCGTCTAGAGTTAAGTTCGATAGAGGACGTCAGAAAAAAATGATTACCGATGTTTATATCAAAACACGCTCGCATTTACATCAACTGTTATACGTAAAGCAATCATCTTTTACTTTTTCTTTTTAAATCAGCTATATTCTTGTTGTAAATGACGACATTTTCAGAGAACTGGAACACGAATTGTTTCCACATGTGATAAAAAATATCAAGTCATTTCTCGCTCCAGGATGACAAAAATAGCGTATCACTGTCCTTCGGATCCGAAGAAGGGTTTCGTTATAGGGTCATCTGTGAATCCTCATTTTTCCCCCGTTGGCCTACTCCGGCGGCTCAGAGTCTAAGACAATGCATAAAGTTGGCTGTTGTGTTCTTCCCGGGTCTTCATGAAGTGATGGACCACTGACGCTAAGCCTCCTCAGATATTAGGCATGGTAGGCTATGGCTGCTCAACACCAACACTTTCTTGTCTACTCCTACTAACCTGATTTACGTTTACATGACTGAATGTATTTTTGCGGGGCGAACTCTGTCTTTTGACATATGCCAATTCTACGTACAGTTCAGCTCCGTGAATGCGTTGTCGATCTATTCCACTGGTTCCCAAAAAGTCAAAGATTTAGAAACAGTTTCAAAAAATCCATATGCCTTAAATAAATGTGATTTCAAAATTTAAAATCTTATTATGGATTACTTGTAAATGCATGTGTGTGTCCCAGTATATATAATTATAAATAGTCATTGACCGATTTTTTCATTGTAATATTTTTGCATTAAACTACATAATAATAATAATAATAATAATAATAATAATAATAATAATAATAGAGGATGCCAGTCTACTAGGGCGGCTAGCTAGTCCCCTTTTCAGGCGCCTGCTCAGGCAAATTTTTGTGTTTGTTCAACACCCTCAGAATCGACCAGTGGTTTATACTGCAACTATAGTGAGCGGACCGTAGTTACATTTTCTGGGAAAGAGAACGTTATCTAGCGTCAACTGCAGTCTGAACAAGGCTAGCACGCTCAATCCCTCGGTCACAATGACTTGTGACTTCGTGCTAGGACAACCACCGACCGCTTCCAAGCGTTCCGTCTACCAAATTTCCCTTACAAGGCTTGTGTCAATCCAGGCATCTTCCAAAAGTGCTGCACACTGGGATCACTTCCTCCACACCGATAACATCAAGAAGTCACCTTCCTGACAAATCGATCATGGTGAGATTCGATAACAGGTCTATATTTCTGAGATAAGGTATTGTAATCATTTACATGATTTACAATGTTCTGAAGAAGGCCGGAGCGTACAACGGACGAAACATTGTGAACATGGCAACAGTCCGAATAAGGATAAATAATGTAAATAACAGGTCTCCTGGTCAAAAAACGAAGGTTCTAACCACTCGGCCACGCACAACTATATATAAATATTGCGAGAAAGAGAAAAGCTGGAAACATATCTGAAACGAGATAAATAAAATAATGCCACATACGTAAAACCTCTTGCCATCGCATATGGCTTGTTAAGAGCAATCCCCAAACCTTGCCTAAAGAACAGGAAGTCCAAAGAACAATTGAAACCATCCAGCCGACAGTCTTCCTAAATTCAGCGAGGGTGCTGCGTAAAGTCCTGAAGAATTGAAAAGACTTGCAGCCACTTGATTTCTAGGGAAATTTGCCAGATTAAACAATAGAAAAGGCGCGATGTAAACTAAATAATCTGTGAGAAAGTAATTAGTAATACTAGTTTTAATATAAATAATATAAAGACGAAAATTCAACAGGGTTAACTATAACTGGATTTTCACAGAGTTACATAAAATTATGTAGATATACTTGTGAAAAGTACACTTAAAAAGGGAAACGCAATCCCTATTAATGCCAGTGAAGTATAAGAATTTTTAAAATCTGCATAATAAACAGATACAAGAAAACAGAAAATATTGAGATATAAAGCTATCGACCATATAAATAAATGCAACGAGCTAACTCATAATTGAAAATAGATTTGGTTGGGTAAGAACGGTGATCCCCTTGGAAGTGTGCAACTTGTACGTAATTATGCTGACAGATGAGATAAAGAAAAACAATTATAAAGCATATCCTATAGAGCTTTGAGATTCCAATGAATTACTATATACTATCCAGATTAGAAAATTAGATCTTGTCATCCTGAAGAATATGAAAATATGTCAATGGATTTACAACTCCCACGCACCAAGTGAATGCGACTGAAGAGAAATGACAGCCGGGGTCATTAACTTGGCTTTGCTGGATAACTAAAAAGAAAATGGCTAAAAATGACGATCATTACAAAACCTCTCGGAACTGGCCCAAAAGACGTTGCCAAAAAAAAAACCCGGGATAATTGGAGAGCTGATAAAGAACCGGTGCCATTTGGACACCTCTACAAGAAGAATGTTGAACAGTTCTCAGACCGACCAAGATGGGGTTTTCTTTTAAAATAGTGATGTTTTTTTTTTCAGATATTGGATGTTCTGGTAGTGTAACGGAAATCAGCGAACTGAGTTCAAAATCAATAGTAATAGATACGTTCGCCTATGGTCAGGTTCACGCCCCTTTCCCGTCTTTTGAACAGGAGTAGAATTGTGTCCCTTGTTTCCCGTTTAGGATTGGGTTTCCGGTTCCTTCTAAAGTCTACTTCACATCTGTATTCCTAATGTCTGCGCCAGATCTCTGAAATTTTATTCACGAATTATTTATTTTATTTATTTTTTATTATTTATTTTATTTTATTTATTTCTCTCGTCCAAGAATAGGAGTAGATAAGTTTGCTACCAACCCGGGTCAGGATTGGTTCCTGGGAACAACAGCTATCAAGAGATTATTCTACACTCTTCAAAACCTTCAATCTCCCGATCAGAAGGCCTTGCTGTCGGATGAGGTTTATCGTTATATCTAGCTTGAGCAGCATGCACAGTGGATGAAAGAAAAAATGTTGTTCTCCTCCATCACAACGCAAATCCTCATTCAGTAACGAAAAAAATGTTACTTGACTGGTCTGTTCTACCCAAACCGCCGTAAAATTAGGTGGGATTAGAGTTCTGACGATGACGACAAATTACATCCGGCAGCAAGATTTCTGATCGGGAGATTGGAGTTTTTGAGGAGCGTGAAGCCACCTCTTAATTGCTGTTGTTCCCAGATGCACGCTGACCCGGGGTGGTCCCACCTGTTAGGCTACCAGCTATGGGCAAATAGTTAACCCCAGAATTGTGGTGAAAACATTATAAAAGTATAAAAATATTTTTTTTATAGTAAAAATACCAGTAATAGATTTTTGGAAAAAAAAATTTTACCAGCAGTACATTTCTGAAAAAATATTACCACCAATGCATTTGACACCGGCAAAAAAAAAACTCTTTACAAAAATACGAAACCTGATCTATAAACTGATTTCTTGCAAAGAATACATATTCTATTCATACGAACCTATCCTAACAATCTTGTCAGCTTTAGATAACTCATTGAGGTCGATATACCGTAAAACAAAATAAACCAAACGAAAGCAAAATGAATAATCTGGAGCGTTATGAATATTATAGATACGAGAGCAGACACAAAACAACTGCGGAACAATTTGTTGTGGTACTTCTATTTTCTGTTCATTTGTAAAATGAAGTGAACAAAAAAATACAAGCTGAATAAAATAATCCATTAAGGTCGATATGCCATAAAACAAAATAAACCAAAACAAACCTGATAAGTGTTAACACGTCATTGCAAATAACGGTAAATATATAAGAGAAAAAAGTAACTAATAATAACAAAACAAAAGTCATTGAAACAAAGCAAGTTCAGTCGACCAATGATGACAATTCCAGAACAACGTAACTATAAACAATTTTTTCTATCCTCTGCCAGCCGCTATGATGGAGAAAGCATTACCTCGAACCATCGCCAGTGAGACACGCTGCAAGAGCCACTCCGTTTCGCGAGGCTCGTTCCTTAATCGAGACGCAATCGCGCCAATCCTCCGAAGGAACACCATCGAACGAGGGCCAATAACCCCTGAAGTCTCCACTGCCACAGCAGTAAAAAAAAATCTATCAGCAAGAGAAGAATATTTAGCTATTTTTTTTATCTCTGCGTCTCGGGCGACGAACCCCGGCTCAACCGCGAACCTGATCAAATTACCGACCGAAAATGTATCTGCACAGGTCGCATCCCAAATCAACGACTTACCCATTTTAAAAGGGAAGATGGAAATGCCATCCGGCCGCTTTCCATCACCACGGTCGAGTGCTACGGGTTCGATTTGGGAAGGGAACCCAGCTGAAATAAGAGAATAAAATGGAACTGTACATTTTTAAAAACAATAAAACTCATAAGCAAAAATGTGAATTGTTTATCCAACAACCTAATAGTTTGTATTTCCTTTTGTAATGAATTTCTTTACAAAATGTTTGAAGAGTCCTGTTTATTTGATCGCAATTTCTCTTCGTATATTAACGTATTTTTCTTTTTCATTTCAGTTGTTTCTCCAACTATTTTTACAATTGGTCCATGCGATATGTGATGCTTCTGAATACATTTCTATAAGGTAAGCAATAAACATCTACGATGCTTAAGATGATTCATATAAGACTATAACTAACATATAGCATCCAATTAAGCAGTCAACCGAGATGAAAGCCTGCTCTTAAAGAATTGCATGGTATCCTAGATATAGAGACGGCGGTCTTGTTACAGGCATGCCACGATGTTTGACAGAGAAAGGAGTATGACAATGAAAGTTCTGCAAACTATATGTCAATATCTATTTTACGTACCTTAACAAAATGTCAATGTTGAGTTTTTATACATTTATAATATATATTCCGTATGACAATATATAAATAAATAATAATATACGTACATATATACATACACTCCCACACACACACACATATATATATATATATATATATATATTTGACTAAATATAAATAAATACACTCACTACACACATACATACACTCAAACACACACACACACACATACATACATACATATATATATATATATATATATATATATATATATGACTAAATATAAATAAATATGTGTGTGTGAGTGTATGTATATATATATGTATATTATTATTTATTTATATATAGTCATACGGAATATATATATATATATATATATATATATATATATATATATATATATATATATATATATATATATATATATATATAGACAATATTAGTGGTGAATATACACATACATATGCAATTATATATGCACATACACATATGTGTATAAAAATAATTCCAAGAGGATATGATCCAGGTAGAACTCGATGTCCAGGACAGAGTAAGGATATAATAAAAAGACTTAAACACTAATATTCCATGGTCATAATTTATTCCATTGGAATCGTAAAAACGACCCAATTCATCAGACCTACATATATATGTATGTATATCACACTTTTACTCCGTTTAATGTTATTATATGGACTGTTTATATGTCAGAAATTAGTGGTTTTGTTTACAATTTTTCTGGTATAAAACTTACTGCTAATTATTTTTTAAAATCCCATAGGTTTTAAATTAGCCCAAACTCTGTTATAGTTTTTCAAACTTGAAGATGATATAATATTGTTTATAATATAATTAACTAAAAGTGTATGTTGCAATATGCTGTAATAGTAAATAAATGTAAATTTTTGCTGGGTGCTCTGTAACTTTTGGCCAAAACAATGAACAGAAAATATCTTAAAATATTTGTCGGATTTAATCCCTATCATCTAATATGTTGCCATGTTTTACGTTAGGTTACGTTTTCGAGCAGGACTGATATATCGAGAAAGATTGTCGAAGATGTGTGTTTATAAGCAGTAATTTGGACTTTAATAACCGGGAAGTTCTCCGTGGCTGAATGGTTAACAGCACGTCAGACTAAATAACCGTTTCCTTATGGGATACAGGTTCAATTCCTGTTGAGGAAGGCATATTTTCTACGAAATTTCTCGGACATTCAGGCCGGTAAATGCAATTAATACTGTTTAATTAAAACAGAGTATTTGCTCAAATATGTTGTATCCATAAAAATAACGTATATTAAAATTTTGTCGGATTTAATACATTTCATCTTTTTTTTTTATATATATAGCCTGCTTTGTGTATGGACGTTGTGAAGCGAGTTATTTTGTTTTGTCTGGATAGTCTATGCGCTGAGCAGTTTAATTTACTGCGTAGATAGGTGTTTGCCTTTTGGTCTTCTTTTTCCTTTGCATGTCAAAGGTTATGAGGTGAATTGACATGTTCAAATATATTGAAGAAATTATCAATGTCTTCGCCCATTTTGTGACGTAATAAAGCTCGTTTCCTTTAGTGGAACAGTTCAGTGCAGGGAAGTGTGATGGCACGAAGACTGAAACAAGTTCCTTTTATTCAATTAGTAGCCGTTTGAGATGGGGGTTTGATTGGTGACGATCTAGTGCCTGCAAGCCTTTTTTTCCGTGAATTACTACGTATGTCCGACGTGAAACATTAATCCTGGTAACAGTAGCAAAATAAACATTCCTACACCTGTTGACCTAGAACGGACGATCGCCAAGTACAACGCATTATAACAGAAACAGTTTCAGACTGGACGGCGTCCACAACACAGATTAGATCAAGTATGGCCCTGGGAGTGTCAACATGGATATTTTACTTGTAGCAAGAATATGGACATGCGTGTCTCCAGACAGACTTCTATATATATGTTTTCTTTACACACATATATATATATACATATATATGTGTGTGTGTGTGTGAAGAAATATAGTTTTAAGGTGTGCTATATTTATGGGATAAAGTGCTCAATATCAGAGATAGGGCGTATGTAAATATAAATATAAAAGTGAACATTGAAGTCCACACTCAGAGGCCTCTGAGTGTGGACTTCAATGTTCACTTTTATATTTATACACACACACACACACACACACACACACACACACATATATATATATATATATATACATATATATATATATATATATATATATATATATATATATATAATGTTATTATACTCTGATTATCTAAAATGTGAAGCAGGAATTATTTTATACAAGTCACGATAGCTACTCAAACTAGAGTTACTGTTAAAATGATAATGGTGAATGAGATGTGGCATGTGATTGAAAGCGATGGTATGCAATGAATATTATGAGGATAGGTAGGATAGATAACGATCGACTTTTGACTTTAAGGCTCTTTCCTAAATTAGAAACTCTGGGGCGGGGCGGGGTAGCTGTACGGGTGAAAACATTCTTCTCGCAGTTGGAATATGGAGGAAATTCGGATGATTTGATTTCATCGAAGTGGTTGTTTCCTAACAACTACGCTTGTCAGAGTTATATAAGTTAGCCTAATTTAAAGGGTGTTTCATTAAGACGGATGTTTTCATTAAGTCAGTAGTAATTAAATTAGTGTTATTGGTGAAAATTTATCTATTTCTCTATTGAATCATGTTATTTAAGTCATGGCAATTATGTGTAAAAAATAATATCGCTCAAATGTCCGACAAACCTTCGGCGCACACCTCTACTCGATGGTCAACATTTTTGATGACGTCTCTGCATAGTTGCTCCTCGATTTCACCAATATGCCTTATTATCACATCCTTCAGCTGTTGAATTGTTGTTGGCTTATTGGCATAGACCTTACTTTTGAGATGACCTAAAAGGAATTAATCTAAAGGCGTCAAGTCGCGCGATCGTTGTGGCCAATTGACTTCGCTGTTTCAAGAGAAGATGCGACCTGAGAACTTCTCGTAGCTTTTATGTTTAAACGTCCATTTTCGAATAGGCTGCGAAAACTTTCACACGTTGTTTGATTGTTAATATTTTAAATTGCCAAAGACTTATGTTGTTAAATCTGAAAGAAAACGAAAATTATCATTAGACGCTTAAAATTAATTCAAATTTAAAATCGGTCCAAGTTATTGGAAAACCACATATATATATATATATATATATATATGAAGAAATATAGTCTTAAAATGTGCTATATTTATGGGATAAAGTGGTCAATATCAGAGATAGAGCGTGTGTAAATATAAAAGTGAACATAGAAGTCAACACTTAGAGGCGACAGTCTGTTTCATGTTAGATGCAATCGTCAGGCCACGAGTGCTGTTATTTTTCTCGGCTATTTATATATACGGGTCAGTGGTGCATTGTGGGTTATCTATTTTATTTTTATCGTTTTCAATTGCACTCTGGGTTGTTCGAGTATGTTGGTCCCAAAACTTGCGAATTGAGCGAAATGCATTTTTTGTTTGAACGTCCATTTTCGTAATAGGTTTTGATAAGTTTAACACATTGTTTGATTGTTAATCTTTACATGGTTGAAATTGCCAAAGACTTGAGTTGTTAAATCTGAAAGAAAAGGAAAAAAATCATTAGACGCTTAAACTTAATTCACATTTAAAATAAGTCAAAGTTATTGGAACACCATATATATATATATACATATATATATATATATATATATATATATATATATATATATATATATATATGAAGAAATATAGTCTTAAAATGTGCTATATTTATGGGATAAAGTGGTCAATATCAGAGATAGAACGTGTATAAATATAAAAGTGAACATAGAAGTCAACACTTAGAGGCGACAATCTGTTTCATGTTAGATGCAATCGTCAGGCCACGAGTGCTGTTATTTTTTTCGGCTATTTATATATACGGGTCAGTGGTGCATTGTGGGTTATCTATTTTGGCGGTTATTTTACCGGGAGTCGTTTAATTGGTTAATTATTTATTTGGGTTAAATTATTTTGATTGTTTTTATTTATTTTATTTTTTTAATTTTATTTGACGTGTTGAGTGTTGTGGTTATGGGTAAATACTTAATTTCACAAGAAGACTAGATCAGAGCATTTGAAACATAACAGCTTTTTTCGTGATCACGTTTATTTGCGATGTGTCCGTATCGGATGTGTCCTATTCGATGCATCCATATAGGTTTATGGCAGAGGTTTACTGAATAAGGTGTGCGTGAGATAAAAATGCAAGAGTAGTAAGAAAGAAGTGAAGAATATAAGGATAAGGAGGATAGATAACGATTGACGCCTGTCTAGATGTTGTAGGCTCCGTGTTCTGCTAAGCAGTGTTTCGAATATTTGCCACGAAAATAACAATAGATTACCGATAGGGTGGCGACATTGCGACTGTGGGGAAAGAGGTTGCAGAATAGGAAATCCCATCTGCCACAAGATAACATAAACAATTAAAGCTGGAAAGTGAGAATTGAGTAGCTCCAGTCTGTATATGACAGTAATATAATATATTTAGTCGAACGTATTCTTAAAGTAGAGTTTATTATTAATGAAAAAGAAGAATTTTACTAGAATCTAAAGTTTATAAGTACGTTTAAACAATGCTTTATTTGCACACATAACTAAATCTGATCATAATTTCGACTTTGATTCTGTGAAGATTTAAAAATATATTCTTAATGAAAATCTTAGACGGATTTATGAGGCAGGTATAATATCTATCTCGCGCACGGTGAATACTAGACCTGGCTTCTTTAATATTTCCCCTTTTCTGGCAAGATTAATGCTGGACAAACTTACTTATAAACTTTAGATTTTAGTAAAATTCTTCTTTTTCATTAATAATAAACTCTATTTTAGGAATACGTTTTCACAACATCGCCCACATGACACCGACGTGATCGCATTTCAAAACGGAACATTGATCTTAAAATTCAGTCAATTTCTTTTGATTATTTTTATGTCTATCGTCTTTTCATATTGACTTGAATATCGTCTAATTTAATTATGTTTTAATAACTATGTCCTGAAGAAGGTCTACTAGACCGAAACGTCTGACGTCGACATTGAAACATTAAAAACAGTAAACTTGCATATTCGGATGTCGAACGTCTCACATGTTGAACAAATCGTTTTTCGAACAAAAATTCGAGATGAAAATGCCTTGGTTATAGAACAAAATTTTGGGACCAAAAAATCCTTGTCATATTATGGTCAGTTTTATCAAGCTAACCACCCCATATGTACCGATGAATCATATTTAGCTGAGGAGGAATTAATAGCACTTAACCTTCCAGCCTCGTAAACTATTCACATTATTCAGACTATTGTCCTCATCTTTGTCGCCCTATTTATTACAACGTTTCGGCCGTTATACGCTCCGGCCTTTGCCGAACATTGCCGAACTAAGTTAACCCGAACGAAAGAATTTTTGAGTCGACCGCCATGTTCTATCCATTCGTGTGTTGTAGCGTGCTTTTCTTTTCCAATTTTATTGTACTGTGATTTTTTTTCTCTATATTGATTCTTATTAGAAAAATAGTTTCGCTTTACGAACATTTCGGGTTACGAACGGTCTTAGGAAGGAATTAAATTCGTGAACCGGGGTTCCACTGTATAAGAAGTGTGGATACAGATTACAATACCGAATGGTGACAGTCTGTTATGTTAGTCATTAGAGTATTATGCATAGCAAGGTCAATTATTTCCGGGAGTGGTTATTTAAGTTCTTTTAAAACATTCCAATGGTATTGAATAGAACTAATTATAAGTTGTAAGATTGTGATTAAGCATGAAAGAAACTATCGCCATTCGCTGTTAAGCTGTCCACGCTGCTTATATCAACATACATTAGCTCTTTTACCCTACAAACGTAGCGTAAGTTAAAACTATATATATATATATATATATTATTAATAAAAACAAAAAATAACAACACTTAATAATATTAACTTTGAACATGGACACAATATCTTGACCGTGTTTTGAAAAATGAAAACATTTTATAAAACATACAAAAAACTATTCTTATTTAACGGTTAAAATATTTAATCCTTGAAAATGGCTAAATGTATAGCCGAAAGCGCTCAGATAAAAAGAACATTCGGACAGTTTTTATATAATTTATCATCTGAAAAGAAAAAAATTATTAGATCACATGAGAAATTGTATAAAAAACTAAATCAAAGCACCTTGTCTGTCGTATTCAATGAAATGTGCATGAAAGGATTGCTGCCTAAATGCACACACACACATATATATATATATATATATATATATATATATATATATATATATATATATATATACTAGCAGTATGGCCCGGCGATGCCCGTGCTTGATTCAAAAATCGTACGACTCATACAGCAATCGCTATCACTTGACTTAAAATATTTTTGCCCTTCCTTGCCTTTAAAGGAGTGCCCTTTGCCATGCTGATGTTGCTACATGCCTTACTTCTTGCCTCTCTCACACTGCGAATTTTTCCTAAGCTCTATACTAAACATTAAATCTGTTACGAAAAAAGAACTAAACAAAATGAACACAAAACGATCAGCTTTAAAAAAGGACTCGTAACTGGAAAAAAACGAATGAAAAAAGAATGTTAACAACAAATACTTTTTCATACCCAACCCTGTTCTGCGGAATCAGAATCAACGTTGAGTTTAAGCAAGCCAATGAGACAATTGGAGTAAAGTGCCATGCAGATTTAAATCTTTCCCACTTGTGACGAATGAAGCTATCGATTTTTTTTGCATGCTAGCATCCTAGTTAACATTCGTGTCAGTCAGCTGTTGGCAATCACGCTGGCCAATAGAATCTTCCTGCCTATTCGTGGCAGCCAGCTATAGGCTCTCACTCGGGCCAGTAGAAAATGGCCGCAAACTACATGAAAACTGCCGTAGAAGCATGAAAAAATCGATTATTTCCACTATCAATGGTAGTTGGGAAATGCAAATTCGGTCTTGGCCTTACCGCTAACTTGGAGCTTGTGCATGTAAATTTTGGTTTAAATCTGTCGAAAATTGCGGCCGTGCATTCGTTACACACAAACACATCCTGCCTTTTATAGATGGAGATGTGTGTGTGTGTGTGTGTGTGTTTACATATATATATATATATATATATATATATATATATATATATATATATAATGCCTGTATGATGTAAATGTACCCCTACTGATTTGAAATATCTGCTCTGACCGTAAATTGAATTGTGGTTGTTAATAATTCCTAATAGTACTGGACTTAATTCGATCTTTGCTTTTCATCTCAGGTCAGTTGAAATTTCTGTTGCTCAAATCAATAACTGTAATTATTCATTAATTCGGACACCGACTATATGAAAACAAAAAGCCGGGTTAGAACAGAGATAGATAGATAGATAGTTAGATAGATAGATAGATAGATAGATAGATAGATAGATAGATAGATAGATAGATAGATAGATAGATAGATAATGTTTTTAGAGAGTTTCTGTTCTGAGATTATCTTCTTGTATAGTTTCTGTTCTTAGATTATGTTCTTAGATATATAAATTTTGTTCTTAAATAAATTTGATTTTGAGATAGATAGATAGATAGATAGATAGATTATGTTCTTAGATAGATTGATTAATTCTGTTCTTAGAGAGATAGATGAATAGATTCTGTTCTTAGACAGATAGATTCTGTTCTTAGATAGATAGATAGATAGATAGATAGATTATGTTCTTAGATAGATTGATTAATTCTGTTCTTAGAGAGATAGATGAATAGATTCTGTTCTTAGACAGATAGATTCTGTTCTTAGTTAGATAGATAGATAGATAGATAGATAGATAGATAGATTATGTTCTTAGATAGATTGATTAATTCTGTTCTTAGAGAGATAGATGAATAGATTCTGTTCTTAGACAGATAGATTCTGTTCTTAGTTAGATAGATAGATAGATAGATAGATAGATTATGTTCTTAGATAGATTGATTAATTCTGTTCTTAGAGAGATAGATGAATAGATTCTGTTCTTAGACAGATAGATTCTGTTCTTAGATAGATAGATAGATAGATAGATAGATAGATAGATTATGTTCTTAGATAGATTGATTAATTCTGTTCTTAGAGAGATAGATGAATAGATTCTGTTCTTAGAGAGATAGATAGATAATGTTTTTAGAGAGTTTCTGATCATAAATTCTTACAGAGTTTCTGTTCTTAGATTATGCCCTCAGATAAATTTTGTTCTTAGATAAATTTGGTTCTGAGATAGATAGATAGATAGATAGATAGATAGATAGATAGATAGATAGATTGTTCTTAGAGTGATTAATTCTGTTCTTAGAGAGATAGATAAATAGATTCTGTTCTTAGATTCTGTTCTTAGATTCTGTTCTTAGACAAATAGATTCTGTTCTTAGATAGATAGATAGATAGATAGATAGATAGATAGATAGATAGATCTAGACTTAGATTAGTTACATCAAAACTTATATACTACATTATATTTTGTGCTATGATTGCAAGACAATTCCTAGGAAAATCTGTCGAACCAAATCCTCTGTCAATCGGCCCCTTTAAGAATCAACTCAAGGCAGTCGTTCTATTTGAATTCTCAGAGAAACATAAGTCCCAAAAAGCAACGCTTCTCATGCTTAAATTACACAGACAATCGCGCGACGTAGCTGTTTTAGCTCTTACAGTGATGACAAGCAGTGACTATAAAGAATTATTTCTGAAAGGATATACCTACGCAACTTGAAATTTTTATGGTTACGCTTGTCCACACTTTCGTCTCCCTCCACAAATTCCGGCCTTGTATTTGTCAAGGTTGAGCATTAGTTGTCAAATCTGTCATGGGTGTCTGTTTTAAAATTTACTGCATTTTTTTAACGTTAGTAGTCGGACATATGACAGCTTCAATAGTAACCACAGAAACTCGCTTGCCAAAACGTCAGATTACAATGTAAATTCCAGCACGAGTTCGTTTTTTTTTTGTTTTTTTTTTCATATCTTAGCTAGAATCTTCTCTATAGAGAATACCACTTTGATGTCACTTGGATGTTCGGGTGATGTAATGGATAAGAGCTTGGGATTGTTAATTGGAGAGCCGACTTCCAAATCACGCTGGCTTCGTTATATTCCCTTATACGCAAATAACTATACGACAGGTATGAATTTACCTCTCCCTCCAGCTATGGGTTAATTAGTAAGACCTGTATCCCTAAACCATTTTTATCCTCAAAAAAAGTTCTTATAATCTAAAAAGATTAAAAAGCCGAATCAATCAATCATATTATATCTAACGTGTGTATTTGCGATATATATATATATGATCGACTCTCCCGTCGAATTCGATGTATGAGGGTCAGGCAGATCAGTTCCCAGAAACTGAAAGCCCGACACCCACACATAAGATTTGATTATAGTGGTGAAGGCTTTGTGCAGGGCCATCCACACTTTTTGGAGGGACGAATACAGGGACCTGGTGCAGCGAATGCCACAAGGTCCCCAAACGACCCTCCGCACGTTTTGAATTCAGAGTTGTCCTTCTCCTAGACCAGTTGCCATCCAAGGCTATAGAACCCAGTCTGTCCTACTATTTACCCATAGCTGGAGGGAGAAGAAGAGGATTCACACCTTTCCCAAGGGTATTAGCACGTAAGTGAATGTAATGGATTCGATTGGAATTCGAACTCGACTCTCCGATTCCTCAATCCAAGACGTTACCCATTACTCCACCGTGCATTATATATATATATATATAATGTGTGTGTGTGTATATATATGTATATATATATATGTTTATATATATGTGTGTGCGTATATATATATATGTATATATATATATGTGTGTATCTACATTATTTCAATGGAAAATGTACAGACGAACTACATTCTTTAATTCCACCAAATCTAACCTTCACAGTAAGACCAACCATAGCCACGCCCATTTTAGCGAACCACCCTCATTCCCTTCGTATTCCAGTGTTCTACTCGAGCAGGTTCTTTCCACGAAATGCTGCTTTGGGGAAGAGGTTGCTCCCTCGGTCACTACAATCTTAACCTCTTCAATTCTAAGCTCAACCGTTATCGTCCCCGCATATCCCTATAAAATCTACCGCTTATTCTGTAACCTTCTAATTTGAGTGGTCCTTGTAGGGGTTGAAAATCATTGTTAAGAAAACTTAAACTTATTCGATAATCCGGACACTATGAGACAGAGGATGAAAAAATATGTCCAAATAATCAAAAATTTCGGATAATTAAATACCGAAAAAGAATGTAGAAAAGAAAGATATTTATATACATGATGTCCATAAAGTTCCTGTGCACTTAAAAATTTATAACTTTATTTGTATTTGCGATAAAAAATAATTTGTAAAAAAGGATTAGAAAGAAGTAAATCTATATTTTTTAAAGTTTTATTGAAATTTTATTTAAGTTTCCACATTTGCAGTTCACGGAAAACATTTGCTAACTGATTTACAGTAATGCCTGAAATCACGTTAGTTATTTTAGCTATACTTAAAACTAGGTACATTAAACTTTATAACATTTTCCACAGATTATTTCTATCGCAAATACAAATAAAGTTATAATTTTTTTAAAGTGAACACGAACTTTATGGACACCCTGTATATCAAACAATATTTTCATAGGCTTTGATCAAGTTTTTGTCTAGTTTATTTTTAGGGGAAATATTTGTGTCTTGTTTCGGGTTGTCCTCGTATTTTTCCGACCCTAGCTTCAGAAGCTTTCGTTCCGGTTAGCTGATCATGAACAGAAGACGATGTCCTCCCGGCAAACATTTTGTAATAAAGTGCCGGTTCGTCACAGTTAATTATCTGGTCATGGGGATAACCAGCAGTGATTTCCTTGTTTGGAGAAAGTTCCCAGACAAAAAGTAGCCAGCATTCAATTTTCCACCGGAATCTGCCAGGCACTTTATTCCGTATTTTTTTCAAAACGATCACTGAAAGGCGTAACTAATCACAAATGGTTTGGGACTCACTGAGTAAAGATGTTTGTAAATTCAGACGCCTTTTTAAAGAGAATTGGGTCAGTGACCGAAAATCCTTTCTCTCGTTGCTAATGAAAGCATAAATATAACTTTGTCGAACACCGCACTTTTCATGGATTTAAAAAATTTGACCGGTTTCGACATTTCTACGTGACACTTTAAAATTCTTCAAACTTTCCACGTTGTTAAAAATATCGCTCACTTAAAATTCTTCAAACTTTCCACGTTGTTAAAAATATCGCTCACTTAAAATTCTTCAACCTTTCCTCGTTTTTCAAAATATCGCTCACTTAAAATTCTTCAACCTTTCCTCGTTTGTCAAAATATCGCTCACTTAAAATTCTTCAACCATTCCTCGTTTTTCAAAATATCGCTCACTTAAAATTCTTCAAACTTACCTCGTTTTTCAAAATATCGCTCACTTAAAATTCTTCAACCTTTCCACGTTGTTAAAAATATCGCTCACTTAAAATTCTTCAAACTTTCCACGTTGTTAAAAATATCGCTCACTTAAAATTCTTCAAACTTACCTCGTTTTTCAAAATATCGCTCACTTAAAATTCTTCAACCTTTCCTCGTTTTTCAAATTATCGCTCACTTAAAATTCTTCAACCTTTCCTCGTTTTTCAAAATATCGCTCACTTAAAATTCTTCAACCTTTCCTCGTTTGTCAAAATATCGCTCACTTAAAATTCTTCAACCTTTCCTCGTTTTTCAAATTATCGCTCACTTAAAATTCTTCAAACTTTCCTCGTTTTTCAAAATATCGCTCACTTAAAATTCCTCAACCTTTCCTCGTTTTTCAAAATATCGCTCACTTAAAATTCTTCAACCTTTCCTCGTTTGTCAAAATATCGCTCACTTAAAATTCTTTAAACTTTCCACGTTTTTCAAAATATCGCTCACTTAAAATTCTTCAAACTTTCCTCGTTTTTCAAAATATCGCTTATCCATTGTGCCATGTCTCCTCAAGGACACATGGCACAGTGGATAAAGGTGTTAGTTAGATCCAGTGATAGGACACAAAGAGTGTGAGTTCAATACTTGGTTAAGGCGGTGGAGAAATTGGAGAGGGGAATAAACAGGAGATAACTGACAACTGACATCCATTAAAACATGGCACGTAGAACTAGAATAGTCTACCACAGTGAACGAAATAAAGGGTTCAATTCGACATTCCAACCACCTGACGAAGGCCGGAGCGTACAACGGCCAAAACGTTGTAATAAATAGGGCGACAAAGATGAAGACAATAGTCCGAATAATGTGAATAGTGTACGAGGCTGGAAGGTTAAGTGCTATTGATTCCTCCTCAGCTAAATATGATTCATCGGCACATATGGGGGTGGTTAGCTTGATAAAACTGACCATAGTATGAAAAGGATTTTTTTGGTCCAAATTAAAATCCGTTCCTTATAAATGTGTTGGTTAGTTCATCTTATTGTTGCTTTTGATCGCAACATTCCAGACCGAATGTCTTCGGGCGTTTAAATTTGTATAAGTCAGAATAAAATAGTAACCAAAGAGACTCGAACTCGTATCGTATATCCTTGAAGCTTATCTTAAAGGAATGACTCTTGAATCAATTCCGTGATGGGTTTTCTGCGGTTAGATTGACACCAAAATTTCAAATAATATTACTGTCTTTAAATTTATTTGCACTACGACCACAATTTGATCATAAAACATATATAAATAACAGGAGTCATATAGCTATGGATTTCATTCCTGCGCTTAGGTATTAGTATACGTAGCCAAATCGGTTAAGATGCTGTCTTTGTTTAGAACAACTCCAGGCATAAATAATGTATCTTATAAGATACTAATTTTGTTCGGATTTATACTGTTTAACAGGCGAAGAATGTTCGACCGAGAAATTAGTGATTAAATTCTGCAATGAAAAACAAATAAAACCGGCGGACTATTAATAAAAACCGTATAACGTAAAACTATTATCGATCATGGTCGCTTTCAGTGCTAATATATTTTAATCTCGTGACTGTTGCTCATTTCTTTATGTTTACTACGTCGAAGCCATTATAATATGCAGCCTAGAATACATAGGTGAAGAAGAAAAATACACTGAAAAAACATTTAGACTTCTTTACCCACATCATTTTATCCTCAACGTTAGAAAACGGGCATACAAAATACAAAAATACAAAAAATAGCCACTGTTGATACCACTTCTAACGTCAACAACACAAAATGTATATAAGCACCATATAACACTCTATGTACACAAATTTAAAACTAAATTAGTTACTCATGATACTAGGGTCTTTACCGCCACCTCTAAAACAATCGGAGATATACTCTGGAAGAAAAATATATCCGACACCACTTCAGAAGCCAGGGTTTATCAGATAAAGTGCTTGCAATGTAAATACACTTATATTGGAGAGACGTCACGAAGCCTAAAAGCCCGCATCTGTTAACATAAGAGAGACCTACATTGGGACAACCATTTAAACTCACTTGTAATGCACAGGAACAAAGACTGGCCATAACTTTGATTTTACAAATGCCACCCTGATTAAAAAAAGAACATAATTCTTTACGTTCTAAGTGCTTCGAGAGAATCCTGATAAAAAAATTTACCGACTATAAACACACGTCAAAAATACTATATTACATCACCAACCTTTATTAAATATATTCTTACAGAATCTAACGTATACTTAACTACAACGAATGGTACAGTGATACAAATAATTTCGGGGTTTAGATAGAAACGGGATAAATTTGATGTAGAAAAAACGGGACTGGTCGATTGACATGGAAACAAATAAGGAGCGATAGTGATACAATGGGATAAAGAAAGAAGTTAAGAATTATATTTTATAACTAGATCATCGATGTTATTTGCACTATTTACATCATTCGGACTGTTATCCACATCTTTATTTATCATATTCACGATGTTTCGGTCATTATATGCACTGACCTTCTTCAGGTGATATAAGTTGTAATTTCGAATCGAAGCCTTTATCTAGATAGGTTGTTCTCATCACTATAATTTTTTTTCCTTTTATATATATATATATATATATATATATATATATATATATATATATATATTTTAAGACATTTATATATATAATATATATATATATTTTAAGACATTTTTATGTTTAACATGCTTTTTATAGATACAAATATTTAAGTAAATACTATGTTTATAATAAACAGTATTAAACAACATTTACCGGCCTGAATGTCCGAGAAATTTTCATAGAAAATATTTGTCCTCAGACAGGATTCGAACGTGTATCCTGTACGGAACCGTCATATAGCCTGACGTGCCTTTTAACCGATTCGGCCACAGAGGATCGTTCGGTCGAATTTACTGCTTATAAACTTCAATCTTCCATGAATCTTTCACGTACATTCATGTCTGCTCATGGCGTATCAAATGTAAACAAATGACGTCCCACATTATGAAATGGACAAAGTCCGACAATTATTTTAAGACATTTTTATGTTTAACATTCTTTTTTTATAGATACAAATATTTAAGTAAATGCTCTGTTTATAATATATATATATATATATATATATATATATATATATATATATATATATATATATATATATAAGTGAACATTGAGGCGACAGGATGTTTCATGCTAGACGCAATCGTCAGGCCACCTGACGATTGGTAGCCTGACGATTGCGTCTATCAGCCTGTCGCCTCTAAGTGTTGACTTCAATGTTCACTTTTATATTTACACACGCTCTATCCCTGAGTACACCTTAAGAGTATATTTCTTTATATATATATATATATATATATATATATATATATATATATATATATATATATATATTGATTTCAGTTCATTCCTTTTAGTAACTCAACTCTCCAGGTTTTTGTTCCCCGTACTGTGGGTAGGTATTGAACTCATAACTCTTTGGTGTTAACCATGTTCCCCGTAGTCTGGGAAAGTAGAATCCAGCGCAGTAAGTAATTTGTTCAATGAAACAACGCCATTACCACTAGCAGCAGCTGTTCAGTCTTCGATATCAGTGGTTGGCAGTGAATATTTTGAAAAAGAAAAAAAACATGCCTGCTTTTATACACGTCGAATTGAATATTTTAAGCTTTCTGATTGGTTAACTCTGCTCTTGGTCAACTATAAAATGAGTCAGCTCATTTTGGTTGGCTCACTAGTACATAGGGGTACCCAAAAACTCTAACATCTGGGTAAAGTCACTTTTTTGATTACTTCAATCAAAGCTTTCCTTCGTCATTATGAATGCAATAAATTTTAGCTGTCTCTTTCTTATTCTGAGTATATGTGTCCATTTTGTTTACATTTTTTCCTAAGCCTTCTCTCGTTGCATACTCGCTTCGTCCATGTTATTATCTGCTGCCACATACATAGCGTATATGTGAGGCGTACAAGGCGACCTTAAAAATTCACCCCCAAAGTACGGGGACGTCTTATACTCCAGGTACAAAATGTGTAACTTAAATCCTGTTGTTCGGGACCCACAACGTTGTAAATATAGCAATAATGATGAGGTGGGGCACAGCGATCCGAACGATGTAAATAATGTAAATAGTTACAGTACCTCATTTAGAAAATATAGACACAACATTTATGTTGTTTTCAAAACGATTGTCTGGTATCCGAAGAGTCCCTTATTCTTTATTTCCCTTATTCTTTATTTCAATTCTCAAACGAACGCTGAAACAAGAAAAGAAAAAAAAATCATTTTATATAATATCAACAAACGATTTGGTGCTTAAAGAGATGTTAAATGTACTCGGCTTTCATTTTATACCGAAAATAATTTCTTCTAACTTTTATTTGTCTTCTCTACATAAACTCGTCTTCCATTGTGCAACAACCTTGAATAGATTTTCATTGCGTTTTTTTTTTCTGAATCATAACAAGCGAGAATTATTTGAATCGAAAGATCTTTTAATGGGCCTTTGACGCTAGTAAATGTCTTTTCGAACAACAACGCTGAACAGCTTTTAATATAGAAAAAGGAAATACTGTAAAGAAATTAAAACTGGAAATCGCTTGGGATTTTGTCCGTAAAAAATACCTTAATGATCTCAAGTAGACGTTATCTTTTCTCAAAGACCAACCCATGCAGTTTTCTTGCCGATACAGCTAAATGGTTAGCGATTAGGATCCATAACGGGAAGTTTGAAAATTTGTAATTTCGATGCAGTATTGTAGAGGACCGTGTTGTTTACTTGTTAAATTAGGAACACGTGCTGTTTATTTCCTGCTAGAAGAAGGTCCAACTACAAGAAAATGGCGGACTCAAGTTGAGTCCAACCGAAGATGTAAAGAAAACAAACAAGACCGATATATATATGTATTAAACAACAAATTTACAAGTGACAAAGACATCAACATTTATGTTTGTGTGTGAACGTAAAGAGTTTGTATTTTGGTGAAAGTTCCTACGTACGTGTATGTGTATTTCATGGGGTCTTCCCACAAGTGGGCGAAAACGCAGATAAATTATAATTGAGACCAAAAATGTTTTTAAATCATTTCTGCCCGAGTAAGGCAATAATACCACTAAGACACAAAAGCTTACTGAGTGCGAGAATAATAAAAGAACGTGAATTAAAAAAATAAATAAAAACAGAAAGATTAAACTTGACTGGGAAGCAAGCAGCCGAAAAAGAGTTCTACAAGTGCGAGAGAAGAAACTGTCAGCATAAAACTTACGGTTATATCTGGCCGTTTACCGTACAATGATGAGACCTAACTGCCAATCTAGTGCTGCGCTTAAAGTCCTAACGTCAAGTTACCATAAACGAAAGCTCATCAGAATAATTACTAAGAAAATTTTTATAGAAAAAGCACTGGGAAACTACGTTACGACAGTGGTAAAGTGGCTGACGCCGAGATTCCAAGTCAGGACTTAAAACGTTGTAGATTCTTCTTTGTATTTAACGAGAATCTCTAAATACATAGCAGAACCCCCGGGCCAGATGTATCAGCAATATTCAACGCATGAACGAATAGTAGACTATATATAAGTCTACGATTCTGGTCAGAAAAATTGTCTCACAAGGCCCAGAAAACTAACGTTCATCGCGGTAGACCTTGTAATTGATTCAATATAATTCTTCCACTTCATGTCAGCAGTAAACCTTAACCAGGGAAGCCGCTTTGATACATTCTCCTGGAGGTTAGCATTAGCCATGCTGATAGAAAGCAACGAAGGTTCTTGGTTTGTTTTGTTTTACGGCATATCAACCTCAGTGAGTTATTTAATGCCGACAAGATTTTTATTGCTGGTAATATTTTTTATCTATCTATCTATCTATCTATCTATCTATCTATCTATCTATCTATCTATCTATCTATCTATCTATCACAGTATATATTGGTTTCGTTTGGTTTGTTTTACGGCATATCAAACTCAATAGGTTATTTAATGCCGACAAAATTTTTATTTCTGGTAATATTTTTATCTATCTATCTATCTATCTATCTATCTATCTATCTATCTATCTATCTGATCATATATTGGTTGGGTTTGATTTACGGCATATCAACCTCAATGGGTTATTTAATGCCGACAACATTTTTAGGATAAATTCGTATGAATAGAATATGCATTCTTTGTTTTAGATTGGTTTGGTTTATTTTGTTTCCCGGCATATCTAACTATCTATCTATCTATCTATCTATCTATCTATCTATCTCAGTATATATTGGATTGGTTTGGTTTGTTATAGAGCATATCAACCTAAACAGGTTATTTAATGCCGACAACATTTTTATTGCTGGTCATATTTTTTTGTTTTTCAAAAATGTATTGCTGGTAATTTTTTTTTTTTTTCAAAAATATATTCCTGTTAATAATTTTTTACAAAGTATTTCTGGTATTAAAACCTATTTTTACACTTTCATAGTGCTTTGACCCCAGATTGGGAGTCAACTATTTTCCCATAGCTAGGGCCCTAACAGGTGCTACCACCCCGGGTCATGGTGGACCTGGAACACCAGCAATTAAGAGGTGGTTCCACGTTCCTCAAAGCCTCCTGATCAGAGAGGCCCTGCTGTTGGACGTAGTTTATCGTCTTTACCCAGGACGCTAACTGATAACTGACATCCATTAAACATGGCACGTGGAACTAGAACAGTCTACCCCAGTGAGCGAAATAAATGGTTCAGTTCGACATTCCCACAACCTGAAGAATGCCGGAGCGTACAACGGCCGAAACGTTGTAATAAATATGGCGACAAAGATGAGGACAATAGTCCGAATAATGTAAATAATGTACATAATACCTCATCTCAGAAATATAGACATCGTATACGGTATATAACATGTAGTGAAAGTATAGTTATATATGAGCTGATGTAAAATATTTATTCATTCTGAAAAAAATGATTTATGTTAGTTTATTTTTGAGCGTAAGTATTTAACCGTCTTTGACAGAATATCGGCGTCGGTAAGGTGTTTACGTGTATTCATTTAAGGTAAACGGATAAGGAAACTTCTTCGTCAATACCTTGAATCCTTTTTTTCTCTTTTCTAGTGGACTCGACAATCAACTTAACGAACGCCTTTCTAAATTGAACTGATGTAACTATATTTAAATTTTGCCCGAGGTTGTTACTACCCCCTTTTTAATTTGGCATTTCGCAAGAGAAATGTCGAAATTGGCCAACGTTGTGTCTGACAAAGGAACAGCGGCGACCTCCGGGACAACATTTCAATAGAGAAAAACAATTATATATTTCATACACTTATAATATATATATATATATATATATATATATATATATATATATATATATATATATATATAGGGTGACCCCAAAAAACGGGAACTTTTTAACAATTCAATAACACTAAGAGTGATGGAAGAAAAATATTTAATTCATAGTAATTGAAACCTTAAAACATGCCATTTAAGAAACAATGATGGCATTTCTATTTTTTAAAATTTACGTCCTGTAGATGGCGTCCTCCTGTACGAATGCATTCTTGAAATCTGCTGTTGAGATTCCTCATTGACTGCTGCAGCATCTCAGCTGGGATACTGTGAATTTCATTCTCGTTACTAAAATGGCGAATTGTTTACTTGCTCAAGGTCACTGTCTCGCAGTGTTGCAACTTGCTCATGTATGGCAATACGCACTTCAAAAATTCCCGGTTTTTGGGGTCACCCTGTATATATATATTTGTATTTAGGCAGTAATCCTTCTTTCATGCACATTTCATTAAAAACGACTGACAAGGTGCTCTTATTTAGTTTTTTATACAATTTCTCATGCGATCTAATAATGTTTTTCTTTTCGGATGATAAATTATATAAAAACTGTCCGAACGTTCTTTTTATCCGAGCGCTTTCGGCTATACATTTAGCCATTTTCAAGGATTATATTTTAACTGTTAGAATTAGAAATAGTTTGTTACATGTATGTTTTATAAAATGTTTCATTTTTTTTGTTTCAAAACACGGTCAAAATGACTAAATGTATATATATATTTATTGGAGGTTTCGCGGTAGTCTCACCGATTGAGAGCCGTAACTTCTTCTCTCCTTCCCTGTCGTTCGTTCTTCTTAAGCCTTTTGAAAGGTCCATTCGCCATATTATATTTGCATATTATCATTTGACTTGTTGTTTTAGGATATATTTTTTCTAGCCTTCGCCACTTCAGTTCACGAATAAATTAAAGAAGAAGGGAGCCACAAGCGTACTCCCAGACAGTTGTTTTCATTATCTACTGGCTGGTGTTATTGCTATTTGACTTGCGTTTTGATAAAATAGATGCTTTCGAGAATATGTCCCGGGTGGATTTCCCTACGAAAAAGAAAAGATAGTCTCCAGGTCCATCTGTTTGAAACTTCAATTTGGTTTCTGGACGAAGAAACTATTTGCAGAGCCCAGACTATAGTAGAAACAACAGATTAATATTTTTACGACTCCCAAGAAACCGTAACCTCTTTTTTGTCTCTGTAGTCACTAGCTCGCCGTAACGATTGAAATATCGTATTTATCTTGTTTTTTTGTGTATTATTATTCAGTTCGTTTCAGCCACTTCATTTTACAAATCACTAGTGAATAGAAGTACCTCGACAAATTGTTCCGCAGTTCTTTTGTGTCTGCTCTCGAGTCTACAATATTCCTAACGCTTCAGATTATTAAATTTTGGTTTCGTTTCGTCTATTTTGTTTTACGGTATGTCAAACTTCGTGAGTTATCTAATGCTAACAACATTTTTAGGATAGGTTCGTATGAATAGAATATCTGTTCTTTGTAAGAAATCAGTTTATAGATCAGATTTAATTGAAGTATTTTTGTAAAAAGTATTTTTATAAAAAGTATTTTTATGGAGCCATTTTTATCATTTTAT
Organism: Acanthosepion esculentum; assembly: GCA_964036315.1. Classification (NCBI taxonomy): domain Eukaryota; kingdom Metazoa; phylum Mollusca; class Cephalopoda; order Sepiida; family Sepiidae; genus Acanthosepion; species Acanthosepion esculentum. The sequence goes on along the minus strand of OZ038476.1, from coordinate 120,802,856 downwards.
AATTTTTTATTGCTAGTAATTTTTTTTTTCAAAAATGTATTGCTGGTATTTTTACCATAAAAATTTATTTTTATGCTTCCATATTGTTTTAAGCCTAGTTTGGGGGTTTAGTATTTGCCCATAGCTGGTACGCTAACAGTTGCTACCACCCCGGGTCAGGGTGGACCGGGAAACAACTGCAATTAAGGCCTTGCTGCCGGATGTAGTTTATCGTCATACCCAAGACGCATTAATTTTCCAAATAAAATCAAAACTCTCCTCTTATTCCACCCTTCTGCTTGGTTTAAGGTAAACTATCTAGAAAAGAAATAATTCCATGTAAATGATCGTCGAAAATAGCAACTTGAATTTGGATCATAACAAATTAAAATATTTTAGTTAAGGTACTGTTTATTCTCTCTCCTTTTTTTTTTTAAATAATTTTAAATAATTTAAACAATATGTCTGAGAAAAGGGCTTTTGGATGAGGTGGCCAGTTTAAAATTTCGACGTTATTGGGGCCTTTCACAAATCATGTCTATATACGACAGCGCACGAAAATCTGTGAAAAAAGAAAGTCACAAATGAACGACATTGGTAACATATTTTGCAGTTTTAGATATATTTGTGGTAACAATTTGGATATAAAAGAAAGTGTACCCTCTATCAAATGATTTCCTGGGGTTTTACATACGATTTCTTCGTTCAAATAAATTCAATTCAAAAGTAAACTAACCGAATCCTCTGTTTTTCAAAGCCCCCAACCCTCCATGCTTGTATTTCGAAAAAAATTCAAACCTTCCTTCCGCTTTTATTCGAGAACCGGGAGAACAAGCAGGTCTTATTTATGTGGTAGTTGTCTATTTTAACACCGGCATCACCGGTTGGTACTTGAAATTCGGTAAAATTTCTAATAGTGATTTGCCTTCTCTACGAAGTGTAAGCAAAATATATGGAAGGAGAATAAAGAGGAATGTAACTATATTTTTTAGGCGCCTAATCTCCTAACTCTTCTTTTATATCCCTTGTCTTTTTAGAAAGTATACATATACGATCATGGCTCTCTACATCTTCCGATATTTTGTAGCTATGAGTAAAGTTTGTCGCCTTACTATCCCCCCCCCCAGTACATACACACAAACTGTCATCCATACAAACAAAACTCATTAGGTAATTGTAATATTAGCCGTTTCGTTATAAAGAGGCATTGACCAATAACTTTCTATCGCCTGTGTCTCTTAGCAGTTTTTCTCCCATTGCTAAGACTCCTGCCTCTCGTTTCGACATCCATTTACACAAGCACGGCAGTGGCTCACTGCCTTCTATCTCTCCTGTGCTCACTATGCCCCGTGAGTGTTAAGTTTTCCAAGACCTCTTTCCTCATTATGTGTCCAAGGGGTTTCAGCTGTTTTTGTTTTTTTTTGTTTTGTTTTTTCTTATCTTAAGTATAAGTGTTCTTTCCGGTACTAACTAATCGGACTACTGAACCTATCTATTCATTAATATGAATAGATAGGTTCAATCGTCCGGTTCACATTCCTCTCCGATCTTTTGAGCAGGAGTAGAGGATTATCCCTTGTTTTCTGTTTAGAATTGGGTTTCTGGTTCCTGCTGCTAATCTTTTCATTTTCTTTCACTCCCAGTAACCCATTGCGTCTTAGTGACATTATCGCCTTGCTTGGAGGTGAAATGATTATTTTAAAATCTTTTTTTAAGAATTTCTTGTTGCTTACACGCTCCGTCCATGGAATTTTCAGTATCCTTCCGTACAACTACATTTCTGCCGCCTTTAATCTTTTCCTCATCCTTAGGGGAATTATCCAACATTAACTGTCATATAAGACGATTAATATCACATAACAATACATCACTATTTTCTTCGTTTCTGGCGATTTTTTTTTTCATTTTTTTCGGCACTTTGCTTAGATTTTAGGACTGTCTGTTTCGCTAGTCCAATGCTTACTTCGGATCTCGATGTCACATATTCCAGCCGCTGTTAAAACGATTCCCAGAGATTTGAACTTTCTGAACCTATCACAATTATCTTAAAGAGAACCACGCGACTTATTCGCACTTTCCATTACCTTTGCCACGAGATAAAAGTGGCAGCTATTTAGCAAGTTGCGCTAAAGCCGTAAAAAATATTTTAGGAGGCTTTTATATGCGGTGATAATATCAGTCGAGATATTATGACTTTACTCTATTCTAATTTTTTTTTTTTTACAATGCCTTCCTGATACTTGAAAAAAGAACACAAAGTCTCCATACCGCTACAGGAAGATAGATTGAGAGTTATAGCTTTGTACGCATACGACTTTAAATTCATTTACGAACCACTGACCTTTATGGCCACGGACATACAATTTCGAAATCTGAATCTGATTCGGTAAAACAGCAACTAATTTTCAGTTCGGAGATTTTCAAATGGAACAGCATCGAACAATACAGAAAGATCGGCATTTTTCAATGCAAACGCATAAAAGAATAACATAAAAAGAACTAATTAACTGATCAGAACGACATACAATGTCTATAATTACTTTATGTTGTTTTCTAACGGGACACCTTTCTCAAGAGAGAGGCAAGCTTCGTAGCGAACCATCTCAAGTGGTAAAAAATCGAACAGAAATCTATAAAATATTGATCAGAAGTTTGTTACATCACGGGTGTGCAGTTGGCGTAAATGGATATCGTCTCGTTATGAAAATTCACAGATCCGATTTCTAGTTCCAGCCGAGTATCGTTAAATCTTTTTTTTTTCTTCTTTTTTTTTTAATGCTTTTTCCCCCTTGCGGCAGAATGCGCAACTAACATGACTATAGAATTTCAGTCACTATGTGTTTTCATGGTTCGATGCATCCCCATCGGTGGCCCGGGTTTGCTGGGAGACGGGTGATTTTTATCGAGTCACCATGTCTAGAATGTGGATGTGCACGTGGTGTAACTTATAGCAGTTCGAAATGAGAAAATTTGTGAATCAAGTTCGAATTCCAGTCGGGTTAGTTATATTCACTTGCACACAAATACTCTTGTGAAAGGTATGAATCCATCTATCCTCCCCTCCCGGCTATAAGTTGAATAGCAGGATAGATTCGGTCCTATAGCCTTGATTGGCAACCAGTCTACCGCAGAAAGGATGGGTATTCTACTGTGGCCAATCTTCTGCCTCGTCAATCATGAATCGTGTTATACACAGTACCTATGAACACTAATGGGTATGTCCCAATCTTCATAAATACGTTGGACTGTTGTGGTAAACCCTCCTACAGTAGAATGAACTCTTCCTCCTCTCATAAATACTAACTGCGAGACTTCCTAGGGGAAAGTCGTAAGAGAGTCGTAGGGCAGCCGAGATGCAGTGTAACCTGATCGTTCGGACGGACACTTCTAACTGCTTATCACTAACACTCTTGCTTTGTATATATCTGTTATTTCAATACACTTGATCAACCTACCTTCGTCTTCCGTGTCTTTCTTTCTGGCCCCTATACAGGCCACAACATGGACACTATTGTAAGTGGGGGCAATATGCTGTCTAAGCTGTCAGCGTGGGAAGCTCTTGTCGTGTCGACCTCTCTGTCTTCGGGCAGAGAGGAACATGGACGAGACTATGCCGAAGGGCAGAGTCTCGTCCGGAGAGATAGACAGATACCCGATCCAGTGTATGCGGGGTCTACGAGTAATTTTTGCCCGAGCCCACGGGCTCGGATCCCCCCACATTAAATTTGGCCTTGTGCCGCATCCTACCTCGTTGTGAGGCAGGTATATATCGTAATATGCTGTCTAAGTAGTCCAACACTAGCAGTGGTTTACCTACTCCACGCCACCGGCGATTATTGTATTTTGTTGATGTTATAAAGATTACCATTCCATTTCCAACCTCCATTTTGGTTATTCCTCATTCAGTAACCCTTTCTAGGTTACAACAAATCGATTGAGACGTGATTACCCAATTGTGTGTCACGTATGGCACTTAACTGATAGATCTCTACAATGGTTGCCAACCAAGTCTGTTCTGCTATCTAACCCATAGCTGGGAGAAGAAAAAATGTGTTCATACCTTTGCCAAGGTTTGTCTTTCACGTGAATGTAACAAACTGGGCTACAATTCGAACCCGTTTCTCCGGTTTCTCATTTAGAACCGTAATTCATTACACCACGTGCACATTCAAGTTCGTTATATTCACTTACTCGCAGAAACCCTTGGAAAAGTCATGGGTCCACCTCTTCGCCCCCTCAAACAATAGTAGAACCGACTGAGTTCTTCAGCTTTGGTTGGTAACCATTCTAATAGAAGGACAACTCTGAATGTAAACGGAGGGAAACATACGATGCAGCTAAGGCAAAAATGGTGGAGTTCACAGTGATTCTATAAATGTTTCTTTTGTGTGACTGTGGTCCCTCAGGACATACGTGATCATAGCTCTCATCCTTTTATAGCGCTAAGCAACGTTCGACTCTTTATCATCCCACTCATTCACTTGCTTTCACCATGAACTGTGAGGGTTAAATTCTCCAAACCGTCTTTCTTAATGTGTCTTCATCCTTTTTGTGATCATTTTCTTTAAAGCTACCTTGTGGCTCATATGTTGTTCATAGCATTCTCGGTGTCCATCTGGAGAGCCACATCTCATTTAGCTGGGTGTCTCTTCTTCCGCTGTGAGGAAATTGTCCAGCATCCACTGCTATATAGGAGATTAGAAAAACCACAGCAGTTGATGATATTTTTTGTTCCTAACGAAGATTTCCTATCTCTTAATACTTTGTTTAGTTTCTGCACTGCATCTTTCGTTATTTCGATATGCCTGCGGATGTCTGTGCTATGTTTACCGTCATTCGTCGCGATATTACCCAGCTAGTGAAATTTCTGTACCTGCCTGATTCCAACATCATCAATTCAGATTTCACACGTTTGTTTCTCTTCCTTAATAAACGTGCATTCTGTCTTCTAGTAGTTAGTTCCTTCTTCTAGCTTTCCTTTGATACCTTCTATCAGACTTTGTTGCAGTTTTCTTTGTGAATCTGATATCAGCGCAGTTCCATCTGCATATATTATTAAGATTATGCCCGACTATAATAAATCCGAGTAGGCTTTCTTGTCTCCTTTGTCTTGTTGTATAGTTTTGGAGCTTTTTTAATCGGCTTAACCTCAGGCAAGGCAGTAAAGCCACTAAGACACAAGTAGGTTACTGTGAAAGAATTAGGAACAGAAACTTTATTGATGAGCGGGAAGAGAAAAGAGTAATCAAGAGGACAGTAACTAACGATTGACTTTGTTTTAAAATTTTTGGAGATTAAAGTTGGCTGGAAAGCATGGCGCTGAAAGGAATTTCCACAAGCGAGAAAAGAAACTGTTAGCATAGAATTTACATCTACATCTCAGCAGCTCAGCTGTAAATTGGTGAGATCTCGATGCCAGTCTAGTACTGCGCTTAACTCCCAAAAGACTAGGTATCATATTGAAGAGCGATATTTATTTGCATGATAATAATGCGGCACGAGGCCAATATGGGGAATGGAGAAAAGGACAGTCTTCTTCTCTCAACATTAAACTTACCTAGCCACAAACACTGACCCGAACATACAACAATATTCCTTACACCAAAACAACGCATTCTTACTTACCTTTCTTACTACATCCACCATAATACCTCATTGTCTCTATGAAAATTCTAACTAGTCCCCCTATGTACAATTCATCGTCTGTGGAGGAAAGGGAATAACACAACAATTTAAAAACTAGCCCCAATGAATATTTACAATATGAAAACAATATTATTTACAAGAAACCAAATAAAATAATGTTAATAATAAAAAAAAACACAAACGATATCGAAGAGCTCATCTGAACAATTACCATTAACAGTATTTATAGAAAAGACACAGGAGGCAACATTACGACGGTGAGAAAGTGATTGATGCCGACCCGCCCGTTTAAATAAATACGGTGAGAAAACCCCTTAGAGTCATTACACTTTGTTATGCCTTTGTGTATTTGCTCAACCCTATTCTATCCGTTTGCGGACTCTCCGAATATATTATTCTATATGAATAAAGCTTCCCTCACAGTTCAAATAGTTCAGTGCCTCATGCATTATCAAATGATAGTCTTTTTATCTGAACTCGAGTACCAGATTGATTTGAGCCAAAAATCATCTGACTTCAATTTTAACTCTCTAACAAGACGTTTAAATAACGTGTGTGTGTTTTAAAAGACGTGACAACGAAATCTGATGGCGTATTGGAAAAGCAAAAGATGCTTTTAAAAAATTTTAAAAACGCAATATTTCGTTAGAAACAAAGGAAAGAGTGCTGAACTGCTCTGTAATATCAGTTCTCCAATATATCACTGACTATTGGATAACTTCCTCAGAGATGAAGAAGAGTCAACAGATATGTGGTTCTGCAGAAGGATGTTGAGAATACCATGGAAGGAGTATGTGAATAACAAGGAAGTTTTAAGGACAATGAAAGCAAAAGAAATACTCTAAGATGATTCTGCATTTGCTCAGGTTGTTTATTCACTCGAAATGTTTATGGACTTTTCGAATATATTATTCTATATGAATAAAGCTTCCCTTGCAGTTCAAATAGTTCATGTGTAAAATACCCGGACTCGAGTGAGAAGAGCGAAAGTACTTCATTTACAAGGTAAGCTTAGACGTTCGTATTTAGCTCATCTTTGTCTGACATTGTGTTTCAATCCGGAAGTTCCCTATGAGTATTTAAACAAGGTACAAAAGACAAATTTAATTAGCTAGATAAATATTGGTTTGCGTCAGGTGCCTCGTTATATCTCCAAAAACAGATCTGTTTTTTTAAATTATTTTCTTCCTACTAAATCTTATACTATACGCCGTGTTCCTTCAGGACGTGAGCGGTCATGGCACTCCGCAACTTCCTATATATAGCTCTAAGTGATATTTGTTTCTTTATAGGTCTGAGTAGCAGTTGTTCCTTTACTATAACTCACAGTTAATGTTCTGCTATCCAGTTCTATAAACTCGTTAGTTAGTTTCTCACAGTCACTCATACCTTTAAATTATGACATGTGAGTGTCAAATTTTCCAAGCCCACTTTCCTTATGTGTCCCAGAAACTTCATCTGTCGTATTATTCTTCCGGGTACAAACGTTTTCTTCTTTTTCTTTAAGACCTTTCGTTGCTCACATGTACAGTGCATCAGCCAATTGTATTCTCAGCAACCTTCCATAGAACAAACTGCCTTAAAGTTTTTATTCATCTTTGAGGAAATTGTCCAGTATATCTTGCCATATAAGAGGATTGATATTACATAGCATTTCAACACACTTACTTTCTTGTTGTTTCTTAATTTTCGTGTTTCTTAATATATTGTTTAACGTTTTGAAGGCGATTTTTGTTATTCCAATGCTACTTCGGATTTCGGTGTCATAATTTCTATTACTAAATATTGGTTAGATTAATACAATAATTAACTCATGACTTGATTTGAACCATAAATCACCTGATTTGAATTTAAACTCTCTAACCAGAGGTTTAAATAAGGATTATGAAACAGACACTCGCCTCTAAATTTTGACTTCAATGTCAACTTTATATATATATATATATATATATATATATATATATATATATATATATATATATATATAAGTGAACATGGAAATCAACACTTAGAGCCGACAGTCTGTTTCATGATAGGCGCAATCGCCAGGCTACGATTGCGTCTAGCATGAAACAGACTGTCGCCTCTAAGTGTTGACTTCTATGTTCACTTTTATATTTACACACGCTCAATCTCTGATATTGAGCACTTTATCCCATAAATATAGCACACCTTAAGACTATATTTCTTCATTTTTCATATATATCATAAACAAATAATTATACAATGAATTCATTAGCATTATGATGTGACACCAAATCCATAGGCGTATTGGAATCACAAAAGATGATTTTCAAACCTAAACAAACCGGAATATCTCGTGCTGAACTGCTCTGTAATATCATTCCTCCAATATGGCATTGGATATTGGATAATTTCCTCACAGAAGGGTCGACAGAGATGTGGTTCTACAGAAGGATGTTGGAAATACAGTAGACAGTGCATGTGAATAACAAGCAAGTTTCAAGAAAAATGGAAGCAAAAAAAGGGGCTTAGAATCAGGAAAAGTTGAATTTTCTAGAACGCATAATGAAAACAGAGGGCTTGGAGAACTTGATACTCACAGGACATATTCAAGGCAGGTGAGACAGGGTTAAAAAGCGAGTAACCTAACAAGCTTGTGTAAACGGACTACAGAACGCAGAGCGGGAGAGGTGGTGCAAAGACAAAGCTTATTTAGAGCAACAAGGGACAGGAAGTTTTGGAGAGTCATGAAAGGACACGGCAAGAAGAAGAAGAAGAAGAAGAAGAAGAAGAAGAAGAAGAAGAAGAAGAAGAAGAAGAAGAAGAAGAAGAAGAAGAAATAATAATAATAATAATAATAATGAGCTATTCAAAGGAAAATTTTATTTTATTTATTTTCTGTTCATATCGAAAGTTTAAGCCATGCTGAAAACATTTGTTTATGTGTTAATAATCCTGCAGCTTTCAGAATAATTCCGTAGCGAAACCAACGACCCCCCCCCCACCGCAATCG
>OZ038476.1:120786754-120791754 GCA_964036315.1 Acanthosepion esculentum | reverse complement strand
TAATAATAATTAGTAGCTCAACCCATAAAAATTCTAGACTTGACATGGTGTCTTTTTTATGGGGAATATATTAAGAGCATCCATTACATACTCTTACAGTCATAATACTACATATCGCGTTATAATCATTTTTCATGGAGGTTTTAACACATCTTTTTCCTTTAATCATGTAGAGCGTAACCCATGAATATTCCACTTTTTGACTATTTTTTACCTATTGAAACTAATCATTTCTGGCGGGTATAATTCATATTAAAATACTAAATTCACTGAAGCAGGCGATAAAGGCATAACAACGTTATCGCTTCCTCTAGTCATGTCAGCGCAGCATAGCAAGTTCATTGTTTTGTTTTTTTTAATAATTTTTATTACTGACACTAAACACTTCAGTTTAGCTAATCATTTATTTTATCCGCTGCTGCTATACCAAGAATTTGTAGGCAGGCCACAGGCAAGCTGTTTCAAGGCGTAACGTACGTGCTAAGGAAGGAATAAAGAAAGAAGAATTATAATACGACGATTTTTTTATTTTTTTTTTAAGATCTGCGTGGGATGTAACCGTGTTGTCATCATAAAACATTTTGAAAATCCATTTATAAAATATCTGAAAAATAATACGCATTCTTAAGTGCAGAATAAACACGGTGAGACGTTTGTTTTATTGTTTGCTTAAATTTTTTTTGACGCGCAGCAAAGGCCACCTCGTTTATTAAATTTAATTGATTTTTCGATCACTAGCTTTTATTAAGAACACCATATTGCATATAGATTAAAATTCGACCCTTGCCGATCATTATGACACCTCACTTGTAACAGACATCTAAAATTACTGTATAAACTCGTGTATAAGTCTATTTTATGTACAGTGCGACCTAGGAATTTTTTGTTTTCATATAGCTTTTGTTTAATGCGACCTCAGTTTCTGAGCAAAACTAACAAGACTATCGTAGTCAAATTTTACATTACTGGATATCATCTTGGGCATTTCTTATAGTAAATAAATGGTCTTCCTTCTTTTTTTTGTACAAAGCAACGCCGAAATGCTGAGAAAAACCACTTACCGTAAGATATCTAATACGAAAATTTAGACACCGTACTTTTGTTTTCCTTCCTGCCGAGGCTGTGGTGTTTTATTTATTGTTCATTACGTTTCTTCCCTTTTGTTACTACAGTGTAACCCGGATATAAGAGAGTTGTCGGGACCGGAGAAGAAAGTATCTTATATCCGGGTTTCTCTTATATCCAGGTCTCGTTTATCCGGGTTACACTGTACATGAAGAGCAAAACCTCGTCCACTATGAATGCCACTTAAAATCAAGAAATACTTTATATAAATGAGGAATTATTTTTTCCTTTCTCAAATTTGCATTCGTTTTTGTTCCGCAAATGTTTACATCTCTGAGGTATTGCCTTTCCAATGGCAACCTTTTTGTCAGGATTTCCTGTGCATAATTCAGGGTGTCCCACGAGTTGAGGTACATACTTCGGGTTATGATAATTCAGGTCATTCTAAAAGTACTCTATACACAATTTTTTTTTGTTTATTTTTCTAATTTTTGGGGTTTTTTTTTTGTTTTGTTTTTTGTTTTTTTGCTTTATTTTACTTACAAACTGAGGTTGTTTAAATGTGTACTGTGGAGTGTTTCCGGGTGACTTTCTGTTGCTACTGGTCAGCGAGTTTTTGGTTTGGTTTGGTTTAATTTTGTTTTACGGTATATTAACCTCAATGGGTCTACGATTCCTTAATCCTCTACGATTCCTTAATCCAAGCCGCTATCCACAACTGCACCATACCTCTTTTATATATATATATATATATATATATATATATATATATATATATGTATATATATATATATATATATATATATATATTATGTATTATATATATGTTATATATTATATATATATATATATATATATATATATATATATATATATATATATATATATATATATATATATATATATATATCATACATATTTTATACATGCCGAAAACGTTTTTAGGATAGATTCGTACGAATAGAATATGTATTCTTTGGTTTAGATTGGTTTGGTTTATTTTGTTTTACGGCATATCAACCTCAACGAGTTATTTAATGCCGACAACATTTTTAGGATAGATTCGTATGAATAGAATATGTATGTATTCTTTGGTTTAATTAAATTGTCACACCTAATATATATATATATATATATATATATATATATATATATATATATATATATATATATATATATATATATATATATATATACTAGGTGTGACAATTTAATTCTTGTGTAAGTAAAATTTGCTTATCTGGCCGCAATTAACTGTGTCACCTACACAATACTTCCGTTGTGAAGCTATACACTTAGCAAGATGACGGTGCCATTCCAGGAAACATTCTTTGAACTCTTTCCCCGGAATACATTTCAGTAATATAGTCATGTGTTGCTGAATGTGAAGGATGTTAGGAAATCTTTTTTATTTTTTTGTTCAGAAAATTATCTTAATTTTGGAAAAAGGATTTTTGCAAAAGATTTCTTAGCCAGGAACTCTCAAACCCCTCATTCTTCACATTGAAAAATTCTCTTTTACAACAAAATTTTGGGCCATTTTGGTATTTTTAAAATTCTGGTGATGTAACCCTCCACCCACCCTGTAATATTTAATTTTTTAGATATTCAAAATTTTACTGAAATTCACGTGAAGGAAGCAAACTGAATACTCACACGCACTGTTTAGCCGATAAAACATGGGTTCTTTCTCCAGCGACATGCATCACGAACTCTACTTTGTTGACCGAGACATGCGAATGTGGGAAGACGGGAAATAACCTATATGCAAATTACACATTTACATGCATACACACAAAATATTTTACGTATACATACTGTATATGCATCGTATGTATAAGCATGCATTAACATTAACACTCTCACTCAGACTCACTAGAAAACAATTCACTGTTAATAACTCATTCTCGAATTGGCCCCTTATTGGTATAGTAAGCCGAAGGGTGCACACCCTACGCATGCTCCACCAAAATATTACCATGCCCCAACAGTGGGGCATGCGCCCCACGTTGGTAATCATTGCACTATTAGAATCTGCCGCACTTTTCTCTTATTCATATTGAAATCTTCTGCAATGAGTTGCATATAAATCTTCGATCTGAGCGTCGCCCATCACATCCTTTAGCTATTCTTTGATCAATTATAACAACTAAAAACATTCTGTTTCTTCATAGCATATTCACTATATGCTATTTTAATAGGGCTGATGCTTCCCTATTTTACCAATGTTCACAGTGAAGTTAATGATAGTTTGTTGCGCCAGATTCCTTTCACTCCTTCTTCACCAACTGTATGACATGAACACGTACAACTTCCTCTACTGATCGGCAGTCAATGATTCTTCTGCTCTGAATTTCAATAATGGGATTACGAATACCTGCTTGATACATTACCCCGGCGATACTCTACTGTAATTAAATCATCACGCCTCACATAAATCGACAGATATATGGTTCTTCAAAATTTGATATATTTATGAGGCAAGATATGTCAATATAGTTGAAAGTGCGGATGTAGATGTAAACACTGTAGGCATAGAAATCAATGAGGAATACTGATCTTTCTGTCGACACTGTTTATATGACAAGGAGAAATAAAAGTAAGAATTCATTACTTCAGTTAGAGAGGTTGGAGGGTGAAAAATAAATCTTCTCCAACAAGGGCTCGGGAAAGCTTTTGAACGCTATCAAGACTGGAAAGTGAGATCTGGGCAGCTCCTGTCCAAATATGGCAACAGTACTCCATTTTCGGCCTGACCTGGCTCTTATGAAGGTAGAGGATTACATGAGGAGTCAGGTACTTACTGGAGCGGCACAGGGAGCCGATCATTTAACCAGCATCTTTAGGTAAAATTACTCTTTAGGTAAAATTTAACCAGCATCTTTAGGTAAAATGTAACCAGCATCTTTAGGTAAAATTTAACCAGCATCTTTAGGTAAAATTTAACCAGCATCTTTAGGTAAAATTACTCTTTAGGTAAAATTTAACCAGCATCTTTAGGTAAAATTTAGGTAAAATTACTCTTTAGGTAAAATTGCATATGTTGTTTTTCGTTAAGATTTTTTTTTTTTTGGTCCTTTTTTTGGGGGGGGTCCTTTTTTTGCTTTATCTTACTAGAAACTGAAGTTGTTTAAATGTATGCTGCGGAGTGTTACCGGGCGTTAAGAAAAAAGGCGATTACGTTGAAAACTAAATGCTTTCTATATTCATTGCATTACGAACTTACAACATATCGGTCTGGAAGGGGAGAATCCCAGCGTGCGGCACTTTTTCAAAATGCCTGAAAACAAATACCACGAACCTTGTGAGGGAAATTGGGTAGAGGGAACACTTGGGAGCCGTCGATAGCTGTGCTAGCACGAAGTCACAAGTCATCGTGACCGAGGGTCTGAGTGTGCTGGCCTTGTTTAAATTGTTAATCACGCTAGATAACACGCTCTCACCCAAAAACTGTAACTAAGGTCTGCTCAGCATAGTTGCGGAATAAACCACAGGTGGGCTCTGTGGGTGTTGAGCAAATACAAATGTGCCTGAGCGAGCGTCTGCAATAGGGATTGGCCAAACGTCCTAGTAGACTGGTATCCTCGAATATCCTCGATTAGCCAACTATTATATATATATATATATATATATATATATATATATATGTGACGTCATGAGCTGCGGTGCGGTTTCGCTTCCAGCGTCTTATATGCACGTGATTATCGTTGCTTGGAAATCCTCCATGTAAACAAAAACAGACTGTCACCAATTTCTCGTCCGTGTATTGCTTAATATATTGTAATGTAATTGTCATCTTTGATTATGGCTTATGCAAGCCGAAAGCTTAGATTGGATTTAAAAAATATGTATCAATATTGTGATTTTCTTTCTTCGTTTAATGATAATGTTATTAAGCTTATCAGACGATATGAAAAGAATTTGCATTAAATAAA
>OZ038476.1:120766754-120781754 GCA_964036315.1 Acanthosepion esculentum | reverse complement strand
TAGATAGATAGATAGATAGATAGATAGATAGATAGGAAAAAATGAGATAGATAGATAGATAGATAGATAGATAGATAGATAGATAGATAGGAAAAAATGAGATAGATAGATAGATAGATAGATAGATAGATAGGAAAAAATGAGATAGATAGATAGATAGATAGATAGGAAAAAATGAGATAGATAGATAGATAGATAGGAAAAAATGAGATAGATAGATAGATAGATAGATAGATAGATAGATAGGAAAAATGAGATAGATAGATAGATAGATAGATAGATAGATAGATAGATAGATAGATAGATAGATAGATAGATAGATAGGAAAAATGAGATAGATAGATAGGAAAAATAAGATAGATAGATAGATAGATAGATAGATAGATAGGGAAAAAACTGAGATAGATAGATAGAGAGAGAGAGATGCGAAAAAACTGAGATAGATAGATAGATAGATAGATAGATAGATAGATAGATAGATAGATAGATACATAGATAGATGGGAAAAACTGAGATAGATAGATAGATAGATAGATAGATAGATAGATAGATAGATAGATAGATAGATAGATGGGGAAAACTGAGATAGATAGATAGATAGATAGATAGATAGATAGATAGATAGATAGAAAAAGACTGAGAAGAGAAATAAAATTGAAGAGAATAAAAGAAATAGAGATGTATTTATAGTTAGAGAAACACTGAGAAAGAGCGGAAGAAAACATAAAAGGATTGTTACCTACGTAGACAGAAAAAGGAAATATGGGGAAACCAAAGATTGACAAGAAGAAAAAGAAAAGAAAGCCGGTTACAAAAGAAGATACTAGAGAAGAAAACGGTAGATTTACAGGAAGAAATATTGATAGATATAAAGAGAGAGATATAGAAAACGATGTACCCTCCGGAAGGATTTGAACCTGACCAAATCCAGTTCCTATCCCCTCCAAACCACTGCTGGAGAAAAACGAATCTGTCGGGGTGGGGTGGGGTTTTCATCTTTTCTTTAATAAGATTTCTCTAGCCGGTAGATGAACATAAATATACCGATTAAAATAAACGGTGCATCTGATCAAATATGGATATCACCTAAATATGCGTTTAAAGTGACAAAGATTCTGTTGGATTAATAGATGAAAAAATCCATTACTTCTTTTAAAATTGATTTGATTACGTTTTGAATACGAAACTGAATTGGTATGATTTCCGGCATTCTGGGACGACATTCATTGTGCTTTGCTCAAAGCAGTTTTCGGCCTTGCTTAATCGGCGACGCCCTTCGTGACCGAGTCGATTAAAAAGACGTCAGATCTAACGACAGTTTATAAAGCTGGTAGGCGAATATATATATATATATATATATATATATATATATATATATATATATATATATATATATATATATATATATATATATATATATATATATATATATATATATATATACTTTTTAAAATAAACGGAGCGTCTACATAAATATGGGTATTCATTAAAAATAGGGTTTAAAGTTATATATATATATATATATATATATATATATATACACATATATATGTATATATATATATAGCAGTAGGTTGCTATTTCTTTCTACGGTAGCCATCCAAGGCTATAGAACCCGGTCTAGCATAGCCGAGGGAGAAAAATAGGATTCAAACCTTTCCAAAGAATATTAGTACGTAATGGATTCAACTGGGATTCGAACTCCGATTCCTCAATCCGAGCCGCTATCGATTACTCCACCGTGCCTTCCCATTGGAGAGATAAATAATTAATAATTTCAAATATTTGTAAAAAGATTTTAAAACAGAAACTTTATTTCTCGGAACATCCTTAGGCCAGGACACTTGTCAGGATCGGAAAAATATTGATTTTCTATCGATTTAAAAGTGGGTGCTTTTTATAATATAGATAAAGTGTGAAATAGATCTCTGGTTTAGTTGTTTAGCGTACGAAAATATACTTTAAATAAAGAATAAACGGATATTTACATTTTTTGAAGTAAAGAACAAGAATTTACAGAAATTAATGAAAGCCTGTATCTGTATTATTCTTCATTGGAGAGACAAATAATAATTAATAATAAAAAAAAAATTAAAAAAGAAAATACTAAAAAATTCAGAAAATTAAAAAATATGCAGATACAAATGATGTTACCACTCTTTCAAACTTGATATATATATATATATATATATATATATATATATATATATATATATATGAGGTGCCCTTTTCTCTTTGCTTCCCCCTTCTTTCTTTTTCTTTTTTTCTCTCTTCTCCTCCTTCCCTTTCAATATATCACTTCCGTTAAGTTAACCGATTAAATAGCTCAATGTCTGGTCCCTCTTCCCCTAATACTAAGTATGATAGATAAATATTAAAATAAGTCCCTCTCTAAACTCGGTAATGTCTCTCACACTACCCCTCATTACCCTCTCTGTTAAATTACATAAACTTAATACTACCCGTCAAAAGTGTAAATGTTCATTTCATTTTTCATTTTTCGTTTCACCTTTTGGAAGTGCAGTCTGATGATCCTACGTCCTTTAAAAGGGCTATGGTGAAATAAATTATTACATCTAGCCTTAAAGTGGTCTGTTTTTCTTTATATATATATATATATATATATATATATATATATATATATATATATATATATATATATATATTATAAACAGGTCCCTATTCTAAGATAATTTTAAAAAATCAATATTTCCCGATTTTGACAGATGAAAAGCCTAAAGTATGCTAATCAACAAAAATTATTCCCCACACACAAAAAAATTACCCTATTTTTTTTTATGGGTGGACCACTGTATTTAAGTAGTACTTCAAAGAGTAAGCAGAACGCGAGATTGGAATATTAAAAATTTGCACTTGAAAATTCAGGAGCAACGGGCGGAAAGAGAAATATGTGAATAGTTCATTAATAACAGCTAATTTAGAATAACTCTTTTAAAAGTCAGGGATCTATTTTGCACTATTCACGATTCTGACAAATGTCGCTGGCTATGGAGAGCCTAAAACGGTCAATCAGCACAAATTATAACCCACACCCCGCCACAAAAAAAAAGTTCCCCCTATTTTTTATGGGTGGACCAGTGTATTTAAATAGTGCCTAAAAGAGTAAATAAAACTCGAGATTCGAATATTTAAGACTTGAAAATCGTAAAACGACGGACGGAAAAAGAAGTAAGTCAATAGCAATAAATAAAGTTTCAACGAAAAAAATATGCAAAAAAAAAAAGAAAAAAAAAGTAAGCTGGGATACAAAACGTAGAAATCGCATCCAAAAATACTTAAACCGTCCATAGTCCAGCAATATTGATCGGTAGATCACGTGACTAGCGACATAGTGAGAAAGTGAGAAGGAACGTGGTGAGGTCGGGGATGGGGATGGGGGGGAGCGGTCTGTAGTCGGGGGGTGGGTGGGGCTGGGGATTGGATGCTAAGGCGGAGAACGAAACGTAAAAAGAAGGCCGGTGACGATGACAGTGGTGAAACGACGTTGTCGGTGACGTCAGCAGAAAAAGAAAGAAACAAAGACGACGGTCTCTGTGGACGATGATGGCGGCGAGCAACCATCACAAAGACTCTATAAATCTTCTGACTAAATTCAAATCGTCGCATGCATTTGATTTATTTATTTATTATTTCTTTTTTTTTTCTACCAGGAATCTAATCTCACTGATTGTGAGAGAAGTTCTTTCGTGTGCTAAAGAGAATTAGATACTGGCCACTGTTCTGAGATAGCGGACATTTTCTTTTTTAATTTAGCATTATCATCTTTTCTTTTCTTTTCTTTTCTTTTCTTTTCTTTTTAACGCCATTTCTCACTTCTTCCCCCCTCTCTCTCTCTCTCTCTCTCTCTCTCTCTCTTAAATTTCTTTTATTCCTTTCTTCTCAAACGGTTCCGTAGTTCTGGCTTTGGTTTCGTAGTTTGTCTTTAGTACAGAATCTTTGAGGAGCTTTTTGTAGCTTTTTGACCGACGAAATAGTAAGAAAAGAACGATGCAAGATATGCAAGCAAAATAAAAAGAAAGAAAGAAAGAAAGAATGCGACAAACATATGAATGAAAGAAAGAATAAATGATAGGAAAAGAAAGATAGCGAAAACGCGAGAAAGAAAGAAAGAAAGAACAAAGGCAAGAAAAAATAAAGAACAAATAATAGAAAGAATAAATGAATGAAAGAAAGTGCAAACGCGAAAATGAAAGAAATAATAAATGATAAAAAAAGAATGAAAGAAAAAACTTAAGAAGAAATAAAGAACAAATAACAGAATGAATGAATGGATGAATGAAAGAAAGAAAGAATAAATGACATAAAAAAGAAGGAAAGCGCAAACGTAAGAAAGAAAGAAAGAAAGAACAAACGCAAGAAAAAATTTAAAAAAAATAATAGAAAGAAAGAATTAATGAATGAAAGAAAGAGAAAACGCGAGAAGGAAAGAAAGTATATATGAAAAAAGAAAGAATGAAAGAACAAACGCAAGAAAAAATAAAGAATGAATGAATGAATGAATGAAAATAAAAAAGCCAGAATGTACGAAAGAAAGAAAGAAAGAAAGAAAGGAGAGGACAAACGTGAGAAAGAAAGAACAAATGCGAGACAGAAGAACAAACGCCAAAATAAAAGAAAGAATAGACAAGAGAATGAACAGACGAGAACACGAACCAATAAATAATGGAACAATCAATAGATGAGGAAGAATAGAAAGTGGAATTGAAGAGGCGATATCATGAAGAAAGAAAGAATTAATGAATGAAAGAAAGAAAAAACGCGAGAATGAAAGAAAGAATATATGAAAAAAGAAAGAATGAAAGATCAAACGCAAGAAAAAAAAAAGAATGATAGAAAGGATGAATGAATAAATAAGAAGACAAAAACCAGAATGTAAAAAAGAAAGAAAGAAAGAACAAATGTGAGACAGAAGCACAAAGTCCCAAAAAAGAAAGAACAGACGAGAGAAAAAACAAATAATGGAAAAATCAATAGATGAGGAAGAATAGTAAGTGAAATTGAAGAGGCGATATCATGAAGAACAAATAGATAAACAAACGAAAGAATAAGCTGTTAAGGTGGGGTCAAAAAGGGAGACGATTATTAAATAAAGGAAAAGATATCTGAAAGACAAGGAGAAAAAGGATGAAATAAATGAAGATATAAAGTAAAAAGAATAACGACAATGAAAGAACGAAAAACGAATGAATGAACGAAAGAAGAAATAGCTGAATGAAAATGAGAGAGAGAAAAGAAAATCTGGCAATGAATATAGTGAAAAGGATTATAAGCTTTCGGAGAGAAATAAGCGCCTGTATAAAAGAGTAGCCATGAATTGGATAAGAAAAAAACTGAAAAGCAAAGACTCAACTACAAGAAAGACACAGAGAAATCGAACAAAAATATTATTATTGAAATATGGATCTTTTCAGATTGGCAAGGATAAGATAAAATTAAGATGGAAGGTTATAAGGAAAGTGGGTAGAAATGAAGGAAAGTGGAAGAAGCAAGAAAAGAACGAAAAGAAACAGGAAAGAAGATATTTAGAAAAGAAAGAAGTAAGCGAGAAAGAGTAGGAAAGAAGAAAGACGAGAAGTAAAAGTGAATAAAGGAAAAAGATGGAGGAAAAGTGTAAGAAGTAAAAGGTAAAAAAAATGAAGGGGAAAAGGAAAGAAGATGGGAAGAAATGAAGACGAATATTGTAAAGGAAGGAAGGAAAAATGAATAAATGAAATGAGTAAGGGAGAAGGAGAAAGAAAAAAAGTATTAAGAAAAGATAAGAGGAAGAAAAGAAGGTAACAAAGAAAAGGAAATGAGAAGGAAAGGGAGGAGGGTGAAGTAAGGAAAGAAAATGAATAAACGAATGAGAGTAAGGAAAAAAGAAAGAAAGGAATGAAAGAAGTGGGGGAAAGAAAAAGAAACGAAGGGAAGGGTTAAAGAAGGAAAGAAGTGGAAATGAATGAAGTGAATAAAAAAGGTATAAAAGGGGAGAACAAAGATTGTGGAAAGGAAGGAAGAGTAAATGAATAAATGAAAGAAATAAGGAAGGTAGAGACGAGGGAAGGAAGGAAGAAAGAAAGAAAGAAAGAAAGAAGGAAGGAAAGAAAAAAGAAAGAAAGAAAAAACGGAAATAAAGAAAAAAACGGAAAGAAATAACGGAAGAAAAATTAAAAGTGAAAGATGGAAAAAAGGGTGAAGAAAATAAAGACGGGAAAAGGAAAAAGTAAATAAGGCAAGAAGAGAAGGGAACGAGTGTGAAGAAAGGGAGAAAAATAATGGAAGGAGAGGAAAAAGACAGAAAAGATAAAGAAAAAAGAAATGAAAGAAATAAAGAATAGAGAAGGGAAGAGAGAGAAAGATTGTGTGTGTGCGTGTGCGTGTGTGCGTGTGCGTGTGTGTGCGTGTGTGTGTGTGTGTGTGTGTGTGTGTGTGTGAAAAGATGGAAGGCTAGTTCACAAAGGCCGAAGGACAACAACGAGAAATAAATTAATCCAAACATTCCAGAAAAAAAAAGGCAAAACAGAAAACAAGACGAAAGAAATCTAGCGTTAAGAAAAGAAAGAAGAGAAGAAAGAAATCTGGCAAACGGACGAACTGCTTCGAGCAATAGCAACAGAAAAATCAATGTGGCAGCCATTTTGGGAGTTACTTAACTTTTTGCCTTTGAAAGGAAGTTAAAGCGCAGATTCAAGTCATCAAAATTCAGCAAAAAGTTTTTAACTCCATTTTCTGTCGCAAATGTGCTTCCGTACTTTTTTAAAAACTATTTTTGATCTTGACTTTATCGCTTCTCTTTAATTTTCTTTATAGTTTGTTTTTAATCGAAGTTGAGTTGGTGATTCAATGTAGACATTTTTCTAATAGCTTTTCATTTCTGAAATCTTAACTTTAAATGAAATCTTTTAAAACATTCGTTCGAAATATTGTGATAAAGACAAAACAAAAAGCAAAAAGAAAGAAAAAATCTCTAAAATGACAAAAAAAAAATCTGAGAACGGAACTTCAACGAAATTGATGAGCTGCAAAGGGACCTTGTATGGAAGCCTGTAAGTAAATATAATCTGTCAAAAAAAAAAAAAAGAGAGAGAGAAAAATATCAGTGCTGATCAAATTGCATCTGTAGGTTCAGCTTCATAGTAAAAGCAAAGGCTCCAAAACTAAAAGAAACGACCTAAACGACGGTTAAAATAAATGATGATCCAATAAGGTTTATTTTTATTTATGTTTTATGTATTAGCAAGACATAGGTGATCATGGCTCTTCACAACTTCCTGCTTTTTGTTGTTGTAAGTAACTTTTGACACATTCTTCTTTGTCTTTGTTCTGCGATCCGTTCACAAAAGGTTACTCGTCAAATAGGTTACTCAATGCTTCTATTGACTTCAGTATGCCGCCCCCCGTGTGTTAGATTTTCCAGGACCTCTTTCCTCATTATCCACCTTAGAAATGACAAATGTCTCTTTTTTACTATAAATATAAATTTCCTTCTAGTTCCTAGTTTCCTTGCCCGGTTCACACTCCTTTCCTCTCTATTGAACATGAGTAGTTGTTTTCTGTTTAAGATTAGGTTACCGATCCCTTCTGAAGTTTTCTCATTCTCTTTCACCCCCATAAAAACCATGCGTCTTAGTGGAAGTATTTCCTTGCTCGGGGTGATATGAGTTTTTAAAAAGACTTCGTTGTTGTTCACATGGTATTCTAAAGACATGGGTAATTATGGCTCTCCATAGCTTCCTGTTATTTTTGTTTTTTGCAATAATTAACTTAGTCCTTGTTCTGCCACCCATTTATAAGAACTAGTGAAGCAGATGTGCTTATATCTTTATATTTTTAGTCTTATCAGGGACCCATGGGCTACAACCCATACCAGCCCATATGTAAATCCGGCACTGAACCTACTCCAGTGGATCGATCAAATGATAGTTACATTAGACGATGCCTTGAAAGAACTGTACAATACATTTTGGCTGGAAAGAATGGGGCCGGAATGGAGTTCCACAAGCGGGAAGTGTGAGAAAATTAACTGTTAGCTTAAAATTTACGGTTACATCTAGACTGTTGGTCCAGAAAGAAAAGTGAAACGGCGACAAATGCAGGCAAGCGTGACAGCAACAGTGAGACCAGCACCAGCAGCGAAATCAACAGAAGGCAGGAAAAAAAGGATATTAGCATTAAAGATCTAGGTCAGGTATTCTCAACCAACATAGCGAATTTGGGGGATCTTTTACTTTTTCTTGTTTTATACTTACAGAATTTCGTTTATTGATTACCAATACCTTGGTATTCTATTGAACATTTTGTTTATTGAAGTATTCATCAGATTATTTATTTAATAATTAGTTATGAATTAAAATAGATTACCATACAGGTATTCAAGATTTAAAATTCATCACCATTTTCTATTGCCATTAAATTTGTAAAGCTCCCCTATAAAATAATCCATGTAAAGGTATATGTACTAATATGGAAACGAATGCCGATTTTCAATAATATATGCATATTATTTCAAACGCAACATTTAAATTTTTATAATCTTGGAAAGATTTATGGTGAAATGGGTGCATTAGTTAAAAAAGGTCGAGAACCCCTGCTCGGGGTTCTATGTTCAGGATTGTCACGAAAAAGTTGATTAAAGCGTTGGTTCTTGAATTTAGTCTTACCTAGTGTTTGCACTATACAAGGCCCAAGAGCTACTCGATGTAGATGGTTATTGAAAGAGTTTGTTGTGTGAGAGATAAAAATACGAGATAAAAGGCGTAATTTATGAAGATAAACAGGAAAGATAACTGTTACTTCTAGACCTGAACAGATTGAATTGTAGTGGTTGGAAAAGCATCCTCTTGGGAGTCGGTTCTACAAAGTTTCCTGAAACGTGTATACATTTTTTGGCGAACTCTTTATATATATATATATATATATATGTGTGTGTGTGTGTGTGTGTGTGTGTGTGTGTGTGTGTGTGTGTGTGTGTGTGTGTGTATGTATGTATGTATGTATATATATATGTATGTATATATATAAAGAAAAAACAAATAAAGATAATCAATCCAAATAAATACATGAAGTAATAAACAAATTAAAAACTGTTCCCGCCAAAATAATAGTTAGAACAGAACAAACTACAACAATCAACCCCAAAATTGAATAAATAGCTTTAATTATCTTCCCAAACAAAACAAAACTATTAAATAAGCTATATAAAAAATATTTTACTACGTTAATAAAAACACCGATCAAAATATAAATAAATATATAAGATAAGAAATAAAAATAGGAAAAAAAAGTAAATAAATAAATAAATAAAACAAACAAAATAATTTAACCCAAATAAATATATAAAGAAATAAACGACTTCCGGTAAAATAACGGCCAAAATACACTACCCACAATGCACCACTGACCCGTATATATAAATAGCCGGGAAAAATAACAGCACTCGTGACCTGACGATTGCATCTAGCATGAATCAGACTGTCGCCTATAAGTGTTGACTTCTATGTTCACTTTTATATGTACACACGCGCTATTTATGATATTGAGCACTTTATCCCATAAATATAGCACACTTTAAGACTATATTTCTTCATATATATATATATATATATATATATATATATATATATATATATATATATATATATATATATATATATTAATACAAATAAACTTAACTGATTTATATTCAGCACCGGGATTCTAGAGTTTTGTAGAAGAACTTTTTGTAATTCATGATGTTTCAGCAATAAGTTTACATATATAAACGTGGTGGAGTAATGGATAGCGGCTTGTGTTGAGGAATCGGTGAGTCAAGTTCGAATTCCAATCAAGTTCATTAGATTCACTTGGTAAAGGTATGAATCTGTCTCTACCCCTTCCCCGCCAGTTATGGTTAAAACAGTAGGACAGATTGATCCCTATAGCATTAGTTGACAACCAGTCGATGAGAAGGAAAATTCTGAATTCACACCACTGTTCGTCAGGCTATCTTAACCATGAAACACCACTGTTGCTATCTCGGTATTCCTACGGGATTCGTGTAAAGCAAACAATGCATGCAGCTACTATGGCTGAAGATATAGTTGATCCATTGAGATGATCATGATCCAATGAGGAGATGGTCACGATTATCCAATGAGATGATCATGATGATCCAATGAGGAGATGATCATGATGATCCAATGAGGAGAAGATCATGATGATCCAATAAGATGATCACGATGATTCAATGAGGAGATGATCACGATGATCCAATGAGGAGATGATCACGATGATCCAATGAGGAGATGATCACGATGATCCAATGAGATGATCACGATGATCCAATGAGGAGATGGTCATGATGATCCAATGAGATGATCACGATGATCCGAGATGATGATCATGATGATCCAATGAGGAGATGATCACGATGATTCAATGAGGAGATGATCATGATGATCCAATGAGGAGATGATCACGATGATCCAAAGAGGAGATGATCATGATGATCCAATAAGATGATCACGATGATTCAATGAGGAGATGATCACGATGATCCAATGAGGAGATTCTGGCTTGTAATGAAATGAAGAGATACTGACTTGAAGTGTAATATCCTGGCGCTTGGTTGGTTTCATTTATGAAGTGTCTTGCCCGAAGAGGAGGCGATTGGTCTGTGCCAAAAAGACCAGAGAGAAAAGATCATCAAATATTTGCGCTTTTTAGATTTAGTCTCCATCCTGGAGAATATTGCGCCAGAGAAGAACGGAGTGGTCTAACGAGTGATAAATTAAAAATCAGAATCGTTGCATTTATCCAATCGATTGCCGATGGCGAGATTTACTTCCTGTGGCAAGTTCGTTTTGGCGGTAACGGAGACGTTGTTCAATCACAACTCTTTATTGAACAAATACCATGCATATCTTTCCTAATTATATTCTTATTCTTATTCTTCAGACTTGGGCTTAGTTGTAATCCCGTGTCATTCCTTTATTCGTTGCCGACATTTATTTCCATAAGCTGAAACCTTTTGCTTTCTCTGTCCTCTTGGATAGAACTGGCTGATTATTTTGAGGACCACGCCATCGCTTGCAGTTCTTGGTGGTCAAGCTGTTTAACTTTGAGGTGCCTCAGTTTTATGCCATCCTTGCCACGTAAACTGCTGACATCCATTTGAATGTGTGAATTTAATTGAACACTATTACAGACGCCTGACCGCTCCTGTATCCATTTCTTCTCGTATCGTCAAATGACTTTTTTTGTAAGCTCATTGTGTTGTTTTTTTTTAATTTAAAGTTACCATCACATTAAGCCTGTTGGTCTCCTTTGCAGTTGGTCGGAAGCCAAGTCTCTAAATGATACTTTTTTTTTGTTTTTTGCAATCAATTAACGCAATAATTAAAGCCACAACACTAAGTCCACTAAGACACAAGAGGTTACTGAGTGTGAAAGAATAAAAAAAGAGAAACATTATTAAGGAGCGAGAACACTAAAAGAAGAATCAAGAAGACAGTAAATGACGATTGACATGGCATTTAACATTTTTGAAGATCAAAGTTGGCTGGAAAGCAAGAAGCCGGAAAAGAGTTCCACAGGTGAGAAGTGGGTTGGAGGTGGTTGTTCTTGCACTTTCCATGTTTAGGGATATCACGTATTGTTCATTTTAGTACTCCTTTGTTATTGCTTGCCATGTCTGCACAAAGCCTAAGACTATACTGCCTGTCTCAGGGATTATACTCATAATTATGTTAATCCCAGATTAATGATCCAACGCTTTAGCCCAATTTCCCCGGGATTGGTGAGATCCACCCCTCTGTCAGTAGTTCAGTCAGACCCAGTAAATACAAGGTGAACTGGGCATTACTGAGAAAATATAAGACGATAAACAGCTAGACATGCGCAGTGGAACAAGAATAATTTAACGCCGTAGATTAACTAAATGTTCTTTTGGAAATTACCTGAAGGTTTCCCCACTCGACAGATCTTGAATGAACAATTATGATTATTTCCATTATTTACAACACAAACATCTTCACAACGTTTTGGCCATCACAGGTTCTTCAGAGAACTTCGAACTGAACCCTTTACTTTATTTTATTTTTTTATTATTTCACCCTAAGTAAGTCAGTAAAGCGACTAAGAGAGAAGAGGTTACTGAGTGTGAAAGAATAAGAAAAAGAGAAACATTATTAAGGAGCGAGAACACTAAAAGAGGAACCAAGAAGACAGTAGATAACGATTGACATGGCATTTAACATTTTTTAAAATCAAAGTTGGCTGGTCGTCCTGGGTCAGACGTGAAACTACATCTGCGTCCTGGGTAAAACGATAAACTATGTCCAGCAGCAAGGCCTGTGATCAGGAGGTTTTGAGAAGCGTGAAACCATCTCTTAATTGCTGGTGTTCCCAGGTCCAACCTGACCCGGGGTGGCAGCACCTGTTAGGGTCCCAGCTGTGGGCAAATAGTTAACTATTGCCAGCAATACGTTTTTTTTTTTAAATCATTACCAGCGATATAATTTGGAAGGAATAATATTACTAGAAACAGATTTTTGACAAAAGAAAATATTACCAGCAATAAAAAACAAATTGTCGGTATTAAATAATACATTGAGGTTGATAAGCCTTAAAACAAAATAAACCAAACCAAACCAACCTTTCAGCGAATGGTTTCCCTTAGTCTGTCGAGTATATTTTGTCGGCATTAAATAACCCATTGAGGTGTTGATATGCCGTAAAATAAAATAAACCAAACCAAAACCAAACCAAAGTTGGCTGGAAAGCAAGACGCCGGAAAAGAGTTCCACAGGTGAGAAGTGGATAAGACGATAAACTACTAGACATGCACAGTGAAACAGGAATAATCTCCCGCCGTAGATTAACTAACGATTATTTGGAAACGATTATTTTCAACGTTATCATTACTATATATGATTTTGTGACAAGAGGCTGTTTCGTTTGCTTTGCTCCATGGTCATAATAATTTTAGAAATCCTTCTCTTCTCTCCACAGATCTAGTTAAATAGTAAGGCAGACTGAGCTCTCTAGTTTTGGGAGGGTAAAAAGCCCTTGAAATGGACAGATCTGGACTAAAAAAACTATGTAGATGCTTATCTATTGTTTCTTGTTTAAATTTGTTTTGTAATCGAATTCACCCCATACAAGGCAGTAAAGCCTCTAAGATACAAGGGATTACTAGGTATGAAAGAATAAATAAAATAAGAACCATTTTTAAGGAGCGAGAACAGTAGAAGAGTAATCAAAACGATAGTAGATAACGATTGACATTGCATTTAAATTTTTGAATATCAAAGTTGGCTGGAAAGAAAAAAAACGGAAGAGAGTTCCACAGGTGAGATTAAACTCATAATTAGAATACTGCCGTATTATGATTATTTTCATTATTTACACCTGGACTAATCTTCACGTTTTGGCCATCAGACGTCCTTCTGAGAATTTAGAACTGAAGCCTTTAATTAATCTTTTCTTTAATCATTTCACCCCAAGCAAGGCAGTAAAGCCACTAAGACACAAGAGTGTGAAAGAATAAACAGAAAGATTATTAGGGAGCGAGAACAATAAAAGAAGAGAAATCAAGAAGACAGGAGATAACGATTGACATTGCATTTAAATTTCTGAATATCAAAGTTGGCTGGAAAGCACGGAACCGGAAGAGAGTTCTACAAGCGAGCTAAGAAACTGTTAGCATAGAACTGACGGTTGCACCTAGCCATTTCAACTCTAAATAAATGAGACCTATCCGCCAATCTAGTACTGCGCTTAAATTCATAAGGAGTAGGTATAATAGCGAATAGTTTATCAGAACAACTACTATGAAAGTATTTATTTAAAAAAAGGTGAGCTTCATTTCGGTGGTGGAAAATGAATGAAGCCATTATATGCCATGTCAGGACCAAAACATTGCGGATTCTTCTTTAGATTTTATCAAGAATCTCGAGATATATAGCAAGAGCACCACGCCTATGTAGCAGCATTATTCAAGGGATAGGCGAATGGTAGACTTTCAAAAATATAAGTTAGATTCTGGAGAGAAAAAATATTTTCTAGCACGACACACTAAACCAACTTTCCTAGCAGCAGACCTTGCAATTGATTCAAAATAATCTTCCCGCATCATATCAGCAGAAAATGTTAGCTCGAGAAGACGCAAGGGGTCGCTAACTGGCGGTTAGCATCAGCCATGCTGGTGGAAGATAGAAAGGGATCTCTCAGATGGGGAGGTTTCGTTTTGGAGGCGTTAGAATTAACAAGCCCTTCCTTGCCCCAGTTAACAACAGATTGTAAGTCATTTTTGGAGATCAGTTGCCAGTTTGACCTTATCGAACTGATCAGACTTAGTATTAAGACAGGAGTAAATAGTTGTGTCATCATCATAGATACCGAATTGCACGATTGCTGGTGGTATGACTTCTTTTCATGACAAGGAACAGTAACGGGAAACTAGCTTGGCTGAAAGCCTGTCACTCTAGTCTACGTTTGATGTTTTCTTCTTTGCATGATGTTACTTAAACTTGTTTGCATATATACATATGTGTGTGTGTGTGTGTGTGTGTGTGTGTGTGTGTGTGTGTGTGTGTGTGTGTTGTGGTTGGACTACTGGATGGTCTCCTTAACTTTGCTCTCGATATATTCATCTCGGTTTTAGTTAACGAATGTAAAGAAAACTTTCATTCTAGATAGAATTGTTTGCATATATATATATATATATATATATATATATATATATATATGAGTGTGTGTCGTGGTTGGACTACTGGATGGTCTCCTTAACTTTGCTCTCGATATCTTCATCTCGGTTTTAGTTTACGAATGTAAAGAAAACTTTCATTCTCGATAGACTTTAACAAGTGAATGCTTTTTTTTCTGGTGCCTTCTGCGACAATCTATCTTCACGTCTTTAATAATCTCCATGAATGGAGATGTATATATATCTCCCTTGTTATGTTATTATGTTCGTATTATTCTTCAAACTTGGGCCTAGTGGTGTTCCCTTGTTCCCTT
>OZ038476.1:120711754-120764254 GCA_964036315.1 Acanthosepion esculentum | reverse complement strand
CAGATATGAAGAGGAGGCATTAAATAACAGAAATGTGGTTCTACAGAAGGATGCTGAGGATAGCGTAGACCGAACATGTTAATAACTTCGAAATTTTGGAGAAAATGGAAACCAAAAGGAAACTAATAGTTAACATTGTGTTGTGGCCTGTTATGGGGCCAGCAAGAAAGACATGTAAGACGAAGGTAGGTTGAACAGGTATATTGAAATAACAGATATATACAGTGTAACCCGGATATAAGAGACCCGGATATAAGAGAGATTTTCTCTGGTCCCAAATTAGAGCCTGTGTTAATGTATGTATAATAGACCAAACCGGGATATAAGAGAAACCCGGATATAAGAGACTTATCCGGTCCCGCCAACTCTCTTATATCCGGGTTACACTGTACAAAGTAAGAGTGTTAGTAATAAGCAGATAGAAGTGTCCGTCCGAACGGTCAGGTTACACTGCGTCTCGACTGCCCCCAGGAAGTCACGCATTTTTTAGAAGTATTTATGTATATAATGAGGAATGAGGGCTTGGAAAATCTGATACTCACGGGACAAATAGATGGCAATAGGACAAAGGAAAACAACGTATAACAGTAAGCTTGAGTAAATGGATAGCGGTGCAGGAATTGGGAGAAATAAACAGAAAAAGTTTATTAAGAGCTGCAAGGGACTGCAAGTTGTGGAGAGCCATGAACGCCTACGTCCTGAGAGGAGACGGCCCATAAGGTAGAAAACAGTGACAACCAGGAATTAACACACGCCGCCTCGCTCACTCTAGCGCCGTATGACGATGTATTCTTCCGCAGCGCAATGTAATCTTCTGTCGCGGCGTTTGCGTCGTGTGTAAAACTGCTTTGAGATAAGTCCCCGTGGTCATTTTGCCTAGAAGTGCATTGATTGTTCTGTTTCACAATTGTTGAAACAAAGCAGCGACCTATAAGATGGGGAGATCTCGAGAAGCGTGAGGAGCTTGATGGGGAGGAACAGTGGTTCCAGCAGGATGGTGCTCCTCGTCACACTGCTAATGTAACCATGGCATGGTTTCGTGAAAAGTTGCAATTACTTATGTATGTATCTGTGTGTGTATGTATATATATATATATGTGTGTGTGTGTGTGTGTGTGTGTGTGTGTGTGTGTGACACAGTGGTGTAATGGATAACGCCTCGGAATGAAAATTGTACAATAGTTGGAGTCGCTTTTCAGGACAATGGAATGTGTCCGTTCTGTGGAAACTACGTCTGGAGTCGTTGAGGTGAGGCCTGTTACCTCTGGCAAACCGATAAACAAGACACAGGCGACTAAAATCCGAAAAGAGTGGAAAGGGAGAAGGGTGAGCGCTACTCGTTTTTTATTCGCTACCGCGAGCGATTCCCATTGGTCAAAAGAAATCTAAAGAAGCCTCTATTTTTAACCAATGAGATATTTTCTTTAGTTATTTATTTATTCTTCTAGTAACTGTATAATCCATGATTAAATCGGACAGCAGACCTCAGGTGCACCAACACACACAGAGAAACATAAATAAAACAAAAAATAACACAATAAAAATGAGACAAAATGCACGCACAATATCTAATGTGTGTATATATATGTGTGTGTGTGTGTGTTTGTATATATATATATATGTGTGTGTGTGTGTATATATATATATATGGATGTTTGTCTGTGTGTATATATACTGGGTATCCATAAAGTCCGTGTGCACTTTAAAAAATTATAACTCTCTCTCTCCACATATATATATATATATATATATATATATATATATATATATAAGTATAGGACTGGTATATACGGAATAAATTCCAATAGCCAACAATTATTATTCTTAAAAGTATGCTCAGTACAGAGTAGAGCAGATATAATTATTTATTTAAATATTATAACATAAATATATAATTATAAATGTATAATTATAGTGATTTTATAACATATTTATGTTATAATATTTAAATAAATAATTATATATATATATATATATATATAAATATATATATATATATATATATATATATATATATATATATATATATATATATATATATATATATATACGTATATAGGTATGTTAAAAACTGCAAAGATGAAGAGGAATGGGCAACTCACCCACCTCACCTGAACCCCCCACACATACACACACACATACTCACATTTCTTCCTCTGGGGGTTCCTCAAGGTGAACATCTACCAGGGTAAGCCAAGCGCCATTGATGAAATGAAGGCAGCCATCATTGAGAAGATTCAAGCGATCATCCAGGAGGACTTTTGCATGCGTTATCAATAATTTTACATTCAACAGTGCCTTCAACGAATTGGCGGATATCTGGAGAATGTAATCTAGAGCTGCTCTTGATAATTTTGGTTCATCTGTGAGAGTAAATGGTTGCAAATCTTCAAAGCTTATCCTTTTATCTTTCAACAAATGTCATTTCCGTTACGCTGTCATTTTTGGTCCCTGATTTGTGTCCGTTCATTTTGTTTAAAAAAAAACAGTGAAACATCCTGTATATGGTCTGTAAGCAATACTTCTTCAAATAGGCTAAGACAGATTCTACTTTCATCTTCTTGAAGACGTTCACTGCACTAGTCATGTCATAAAATTGTGGCGTGCTAATTAGATTTGGTTTAGAATTGTTAAGAAGGCTTTGGTGAAGGTTGCTTTTTTGGTTAGCACATCACATTTAAATTTGCAAAAGACACAAGGAAGAAATTACAAGAGATTATGTAGTAATCAACAATAAAATGTATTGAAAATAGACGAGTACAACAATCGTGCTTGATGAAATAAATTTAAGAAAAAGGAAGTAGTTTCTCTTGTACTGATGCAAGATTGAAAATATGTATTAAAGAACTTTCTTGTTTAAATGTTCAGAGTTCAGTGATAAATGATAACTGAGTTCAAGTATGAAAAAGCTTGTACAAAAGGATAATAGAATTTTGAGTTTGTTACTTGGCTTTTGGTCAGACAGTTCACAGCGTAGTGCAATTGTAGTTTTGTATCTGAGTGTGTGTGAGTAGAATAATGTAGGTACACGCACATAGTTGAGCTCTGTTGATTTATTTGTTCTACTACTGTTCTATTGTTTTATTTTCGTGGTATTTATACTTTTTGAGTAGGATCCAGAGAGGAGCAGGAAAAATATCGAAAGGAATGTTTAAATTATACGATTGGTCAAAAATCAACCAATCACTGATTTAGCAAAGTCAATGGCAGAAAATTTGGTGTGGCTACTGCGATGGATAAATTGTCCTGTAGTAAATAGTACTTATTTTCTAGCCAATAATTATTAAGTATTTTGTGGGTGTTGTGTGTCGGAGTAGTCACTACAAAATCGCCGAGGACAAGGTGACTACAATCGGTTAGAATATGTTTTACAGTATGTACATGCTATGCATTCAGAAGAATGTTCATTTTTTCAAAGAAATGAGTGATATACAAGGTGTTTCCTGTTCTAATTCTTGATAGGATGACTTCTGAGACCATGATGCCATTCTTCTAGAATGGGTTTAAATTTGTAAAGTTGTTTAGGTGATAGTTCCATAACTCTTGCCACTTGTTTAGAATGTATGAGGTTCTAGTTGCTTTGAAATTTGTATAGAGGATTTTCAAATTTGAAACATTGATTTTTAGGGATTTCCTTGCTGCTATGTCAGCATTTATGAAGATGCTGATATGGCTAGGTACTCAACAGAAAACAAGTTTTTTTTTCTTGCAGATGAGATCTTTTTTTAGTAATTTACCTACCTGAGAGTAACGAATTATGTTACCGGACTTCCCTCATCCTAAATTTGTAGTAGGAACATTTGGAAAATGGGTAAGAGGTAGAAGAAAATGAGGCAAGTCATCTGGAACAAGATAATGACGAATAAATAAAACCAAAGCATCTTTTGGTGTATTAAACAGAAAATATTTTTATGAACAAAGAAAAATGTGAAAGAAAAGCGAATTTGTGGTTTGTATCTGAAATATCCGTACCTGAAAAGTGTACAATAGTTGGAGTCGCTTTTCAGGACAATGGAATGTGTCCCTTCTGTGGAAATTGCGTCTGGAGTCGTTGAGGTGAGGCTTGTTACCTCTGGCAAACCGATAAACAAGACACATGCGACTAAAATCCGAAAAGAGTGGAAAGGGAGAAGGGTGACCGCTACTCGTTTTTTATTCGCTACCGCGAGCGATTCCCATTGGTCAAAAGAAATCTAAAGACGCGTCTATTTTTAACCAATGAGATATTTTTTTAGTTATTTATTTATTCTTCTAGTAACTATATAATCTATAATTAAATCGGACAACGGACCTCAGGTGCACTAACACACACATACAAACATAAATAAAACAAAAAAAAATAAACACAATAAAAATGAAACAAAATGCACGCACAATATCGAATGTGTGTGTATATATGTGTGTGTGTGTGTGTATATATGTGTGTGTATATATATATGTATGTTTGTGTATGTGTATATATACAGGGTGTCCATAAAGTCCGTGTGCACTTTTAAAAAATTATAACTTTATTTGTATTTGCGATAGAAATAATTTGTAAAAAGAATTAGAAAGAAGTAAATCTATATTTTTTTTAAGGTTCTATTGAAATTTTATTTAAGTCTCCACATGTCCTCCATCATTAGCAATACAAAGGGTAATACGATTTTGCCAACTGATTTACAGTAATGCCTGAAATCACATTAGTTATTTTAGCTATACTTAAAACTAGGTACATTAAACTTTATAATATTTTTTACAGATTATTCCTATCGAAAATACAAATAAAGTTATAAATTTCTTAAAGTGCACACGAACTTTATGGACACCCTGTATATATATATATATATATATATATATATATATATATATATATATATATATATACATACATATATATATGTGTGTGTGTGTGTGTGTGTGTGTGTGTGTAAGGCAAGAAAGAGAAAACATTCTGGTATTGTTAATTTTTATGTTTATTATTCATTGGTTGAGCAGACTTCATGTGCAATCGTCTTGTCAAGCAGCGTTCGTGTGTATAATTCATGTGTGTTAGTGTATCGTAATTCTAGTTTATCTATGCGAGATTCGGATGATAATGTATATTATTTTTTCTTTCTTTCTTTTTCTCTTCCATATTTCATTCTCTGATGAAGCTTTAATAAAATCGAAACACGTCAGACTTATAAACGTTTCCTATTTGTCCCTTTCCTAACATTCTGTCGGATTCTGATCTGTATCTGATTTATAATTGATCCCAATAAACAGTATCGAATAAAGAAAAGTAATAACGTTTAAAATCCGTTGAAAATTTCCAGGGTGCCGCAGCGTTCATTTTACGCAGGGCCCAAGGATAAAAGCTGTCCCTCAAGCGATTTGTCCTGGAATTAATAAATATAAAATTAAAACTCGGATGCGTGCTGACTTTTCTTTTTTTTCTTTCTATTTTTTGCATACACTTTGTTGGTTTGTTTTTGTTTTTTTTAACTTCGGCTTGACTTCACACACTTTAAAGATTTCCCTAAGATTGTGTACAAGATAGCTAATACGAGAAAAGATGACTAACATGGAAAGGTCGCTTTCTATGATAATCTATTGATGAGAGAAAAAAGAAAAAGAGAGAAACGGTAAAAAAGAAAAGAAAAGAAAAGGAGAAAGACAGTTAATAAAAAAGAGAGGCGCAGCTTGTAAGAGAGATCGAAGTGTGTAAGAAAAATAATGGAGAACCAAAAAGTTTTCGGAAAAACCGTTCGGCTTGATTAGGGAAAGAGAAGTGATGTCCGGTTGACAGGAGTTAGCTTGCAATGAACAAATAAAGGGTATTTGCCGGAAGGGGCTCGCTTGGCTGAAAATCAAAGAATACCTTAATGAGGTCGAAAAGGGAATACAAGACCCAAAGGGGAAACTTTCTACTGTCTTATGCAATGATTACAAAGGACAAGAAAAACATTATTTCTTTACTATATATATATATATATATATATATATATATATATATATATATATATATATATATATATATATCTGTGTGTGTGGACATGTACATATATATTCATATGTACGTGTACTTATATATATATATATATATATATATATATATATATATATATATGTGTGTGTGTGTGTGTGTGTGTGTGTGTAAATGTACATATACAGGGTTGCCACATAAAGACTTATATAAAACAAAAACTAACTTACAAACACGTGAGTATTTAAGTAAGTAGTAAAGTTTAAACCATTTGAATCTTGTACAGAAAAAAATTTGTAATCCAGTTTCAGAATCATCTGAAGCGAATGTCTGGAGATGGCTAGTAGTGGAGCAGAGCGATGGATCCTCAAGAACACAGTGCCGTACAGCTCCCAGCGCTGCTCTCGGTGCGCACAGAGCGCTTAGGACCTTTTCCCGGAAGATCGCCGACTGATCCAGTTCTTTGAAACCGGGCGATTATGTTCCGAATCATGTTATCGCTAGGAGATAGTCTGACAGGAAAATGTTGCCGAGTTAGAACAATTCATCTTTCACTCGAGTAGAAAAACTCAATGAGTTTTACTCGTTGCTGGACATCATACGTAACCGTTTTAATCTCCATGGTATGTAAAAAAGAAAATAAAAAGATTAAAAACGAACAAGTTATGACTTTTTCAAACCCTTCAGTGGCCACCATATATATATATATATATATATATATATATATGGGGGTTGTATAGATATGTGTGGGTGGGTGGGTGTGTAGATATGTGTGTGGGTTGTATATGTGTGGGAGTGTATATGTGTGCGGGTGGGTGTATATGTGTGTGTGTGGGTGTGTATATACATGCGTGTATATGTATGTGTGTATATATGTATATATGTATGTATATATGTGTGTGTATATGTATGTGTATATATATGTATATGTGTGTGTATATGTATATATATGTGTGTGTGTGTGTATGTATGTATCTGTGTGAATGTAACCCCCCCCCCCATATATATATGGGGGTGTATATGTGTATGTAAACCTCCATATATATATATATATATGGGGGGTATATATGTGTGGGGGGTGTTTATGTGTGTGTGAGGGTGTATGTGTGTGGGGGTGTATTTATATCTGTGAGGTGGGTATATGTGTGTCTGTGTTTGTGAGGTTGTGTATATACATGCGTGTATTGGTATGATTGTATATATGTGTGTGTATATGTATGTATCTGTGCGTGTATGTATATATATGTGTGTGTCTGTGTGTGTGTGTGTGTGTGTTTGTGTGTGTGTGTGTGTGTGTGTGTGTGACACAGGGGTGTAATTGATAACGCCGCGGATTGAGAGCCGAGTTCGAATTCGAGTTGATTGCATTCACTTACGTGCTAATACCGTTGTGAAAGTATGTATCGAGGTTAGGTCTAGGAGAAGGAGAACACTGAATTCAAACCAGCCTCCATCAGGATATCTTCAACTGCGGCTGCAGAACGTGTGGTGCCACTACGACCCTAATGGGTTACTGATCATGATATATATGTATATTTAGATATGTATATAGATGTATATGTAAGCGTGTGTAAACTTTTAGATATAATTAAATAATATGTGTAAAGGACAATATGAATAAAGACAAAAGGTGAACATGGCCGATGTGTTTCGACCTCTATCTATCTATATATATATATATATATATATATATATATATATATATATATATATATATATATATATATATATATATAAGACAGGGTGTGTGTGTGTGTGTGTGTGTGTGTGTAACGAATGCACGGCCGCAATTTTCGACAGATTTAAACCAAAATTTACATGCACAAGTTAGCAGAAAGCCAAGACTGGCGTTGCATTTCCCAACGCCCATCGCTAGTGGAAATAATCGATTTTTCATGCTTCTACGGCAGTTTTCATGTAGTTTGCGACCATTTTCTACTGGCCAGAGTGAGAGCCTATAGCTGGCTGGCACGAATAGGCAGGAACATTCTATTGGCCAGCGTGAGAGCCAACAGCTGACTGACACGAATGTTAACTAGCATGCTAGCATGCAAACAAAATCAATAGTTGCATTCGTCCCAAGTGGGAAAAATTTAAATCTGCATGGCACTTTACTCCAATTGGCTTGCTTAAACTCAACGTTGATTCTGATTCCGCAGAACTGGGTTGGTGTGAAAAAGAATTTGTTGTTAACATTCTTTTTTCATTCGGTTTTTCCAGTTACGAGTCCTTTTTTAAAGCTGATCGTTTTGTGTTCATTTTGTTTAGTTCTTTTTTCGTAACAGATTTAATGTTTAGTATAGAGCTTAGAAAAAATTCGCAGTGCGAGATAGGCAATAAGTAAGGCATGTAGCAACATCAGCACGGCAAAGGGCACTCCTTTAAAGGCAAGGAAGGGCAAAAATATTTTAAGTCAAGTGATAGTGATTGCTGTATGAGTCGTACGATTTTTTAATCAAGCACGGGCAACGCCAGGCCATGCTGCTAGTATATACATATATATATATATATATATATATATATATATATATATATATATATATATATATATATATATATGTTAAAAAACATGCATATACGAACATATACGTGCACTTACATATATTTTTTTCTCAGGTGTTATAAAAACAGTGCTCAGTTACATAACAGACCTATTAATTATATATTAAAGAAAATACATAATATGCCTGTCGATATCACAACTGGGAGTTTCATGCGGATAAGCAATCTTCAGGTCTGAAGATTCATATTCATTAATATATATATATATATATATATATATATATATATATATATATATATATATATATATATATATATATATATATCTGTGATACTGAGCACTTTATCCCATAAATATAGTACACCTCAATATGAGAGATAGAGCGTATGTAAATATAAATATAAAAGTGAACATTGAAGTTAACACTCAGAGGCGACAGGCTGTTTCTTGCATGAAACAGTCTCTCGCCTCTGAGTGTTAACTTCAATGTTCACTTTTATATATATATATATATATATATATATATATATATATATATATATATATATATATATATATATATATACATGAAGAAATATAGTTTTAAGGTGTGCTATATTCATAGAATGTCCTGACGATTGTGTCCAGCATGAAACAGCCTGTCGCCTCTGAGTGTTGACTTCAATGTTCACTTTTATATTTATATATATATATATATATATATATATATATATATATATATATATATATATAGGTGTGCTATATTTAAGGTGTGCTATATTTATGGGATAAAGTACTCAATATCAATGATAGATCGTGTGCAAATATAAAAGTGAACATATATATATATATATATTCACTTATATATATATATATATATATTCACTTATATATATATATATATAGATAGATAGATAGATAGATAGATAGATAGATAGATAGATAGATAGATGGATGGAAATGGATGGACAGGCATATCAACAAACTATCCTTCATAGATAGCTAATGACTCAGATCAATATATATGAACAAACTTAGATAGATAGATAGATAGATAGATAGATAGATAGATAGATAGATAGATAGATAGATAGATAAATAGATAGATGAATGTCACAGCCTGACACGTAGTTAGAAGTTTCATCTTGAATGTACACTAGTATCTCGACCTAAGTTACTTTCTTACCGACTTTACGTCTGTCTTTTCTACTAATATTTTCATGACGATTTCTTTGGTGAGCTTTCCTCTTCGTTATCTCCACGGCAGGAATTTAAGCCTGCTACTAGTTTAGCAACTAGTTCTTACTTTTTACCGTTGAACTACCTACATACAACCGTATGTTCTATTCTTTTAGCTTCTTTTCGTGCACATTCTGTCTGTGGAACACCCTTCCGATATATTTCTTCCCTGCCAAATACAATCTCAAAAACTTAAACGCAACCTCAATCGTTATCTACTGTCGGCTTGATTCCTCTTCTTTTATTCTCGCTCCTTAATAATGTTTTTTCTTTTTCTTATTTATTTAACACACAAGCACTTGCTTAAGGGTGATATATATATATATATATATATATATATATATATATATATATATATATATATATATATATATATATACAGTACAAGGTAAAAAGATGTACGCACCCATAGAAAGTCAATTTTTGAATTTTTATAATTGAGTTATAGAATTTGTTTATTAATACAGGGTATTAATCCAGATGTGCATATATACATTATACAAAGCAAAAATGATTTGAAAAGGATAACGATCCTAAGTATATTGCTTTAAATAATAAATGTTCTCTAGAGAGGAAGCGCGACGTGGGTAAATTGCAGCTCATCCAGTGGCCTAGTCAGAGTCCTGACCTTAACCCAATTGAAAACCTTTAGGCGATAATGGACAAGAATGTCCGTAATAGGAAAACTTAACACAGAAGATTAGCTTTTTCGCGAATTACATGAATGCTGGGAAAATCTGGCGAAGAACGTTGACTTTCTAAATAATTTCGTCTATAGCATGCCGCGAAGATTTAAAGCCCTAATTAAAGCAAAAGGTTACCCCCCAAAATACTGAATCATTTTTTTATTACTTGTATAATGTACATACGTACACCTGTATCAATGCTTTGTATCAATAAACGAATTCTGTTAATCACTTGTCTTCGTAAATATACAAAAATTGACTTTCTATGAGAGCGTCTATTTTTTACCTCGTACTGTATTTATCTCTATTTTTTTAATACACGCTTCAATATACGACCTTGTATAGAGAAAGATACCCTATTCTATGTTGTCTGCTTCCCTTGCATTACAACGGATACCAGAATTATGTGTCTTTCTTTTTATTGAGTTAGAGAAATTTACGTAAAATGTATGGCCTGATATTAGGAGGCGGGAACTTAGGATGCTTATATAAGTTTTCTCTTATTATTTCTATGGTTGCACGAGTCGTGTAGAAATTAGATAGAGTAGGACCCAGACGCCACAGAATATATGTATGTATGTATGTTGCGGCATTCACCCTGGATCGATTAAGCCGGCTCCTTCCAAGGAATCTACCGCGTCCGGAACGAAGGCCGACCAAGCACGGCGATCCGTCGCCAATGCTGAAACGAGTGACAGCCATTCCCGATTCCAACGGCGGCGAATTCTCGAAACGGAGTGACAAGGGAGTTTGAACTTTACACGCGGTCCACACACCTCGCGTGCTATCTCAGTGGAGGGATGAATATGCTCTTACTTGCCGCAGAATTTCCACAGACGCAGAGGCAGGAGTAACCAAGAGGCCGCCGGATGCCGGTGCAGACGCCGAATGGTTTTGAATTCAGAGTTGACCTTCTCCTAGACCAGTTGCCATTCAAGGCTATAGAACCCAGTCTGTCCTGCACAGAATATAACACAGGAAAGACTAAAAAATTATCTAAGCTGTTGTAATACGAAGAAATCAACTAACTTTATATAGAGTATCTTTCTTTATAATCACACTAAGCTCCCACCGGCTCATATTAGGTCAAATATAACGTAAACTCATTCTAATCAATCCAAAGAAAAAAATACAGACACGCGGATTTACCTGCTTCTCTCAGTTTCATAACTTTTGATTACTCTCTGCTTTAAGCATAGACACGGATGCTCGCGCAAGCACGACAGGGAAAAGGAGTACTTATTTCCTCAAAGCATAAATCTCTTTCAAGCAATATTCTGTCCAGACTCATAACCACACACACACACTTGAGTCTTTTTGTACGATCCACTGTCTGGCTATTCCTTGTTATAGAATTATTCAATAGAAAAGCGAAGAGTTCAGATAGACGTTATCGACTGAAAATATCTATCTATCTATCTATCTGTCTGTCTATCTATCTGTCTGTCTATCTATCTATCAAATTCTGTTTCTATCTATCTATCTATCTATCAAATTCTGTTTCTATCTATCTATCAAATTCTGTTTCTATCTATCTATCTATCTATCAAATTCTGTTTCTATCTATCTATCAAATTCTGTTTCTATCTATCTATCTATCTATCTATCTGTCTGTCTATCTATCTATCAAATTCTGTTTCTATCTATCTATCTGTCCGTCTATCTATCAAATTCTGTTTCTATCTATCTATCGATCGATCTATCTATCTATCTGTCTGTCTGTCTATCTATCTGTCTGTCTATCTATCTATCAAATTCTGTTTCTATCTATCTATCTGTCTGTCTATCTATCAAATTCTGTTTCTATCTATCTATCTATCTATCTATCTATCTGTCTGTCTGTCTACCTATCTATCTGTCTGTCTATCTATCTGTCTGTCTATCTATCTATCAAATTCTGTTTCTATCTATCTATCTATCAAATTCTGTTTCTATCTATCTATCTATCTATCTATCTATCAAATTCTGTTTCTATCTATCTATCTATCTATCTATCTGTCTATCTATCTATCTGTCTGTCTATCTATCTATCAAATTCTGTTTCTATCTATCTATTTGTCTGTCTATCTATCAAATTCTGTTTCTATCTATCTATCTATCTATCTATCTGTCTGTCTGTCTGTCTATCTATCTGTCTGTCTATCTATCTATCAACTTCTGTTTCTATCTATCTATCTATCTATCAAATTCTGTTTCTATCTATCTATCTATCTATCTATCTATCTATCTATCAAATTCTGTTTCTATCTATCTATCTGTCTGTCTATCTATCTATCTGTCTGTCTATCTATCTATCAAATTCTGTTTCTATCTATCTATCTGTCTGTCTATCTATCAAATTCTGTTTCTATCTATCTATCTATCTATCTATCTAATTCTGTTTCTATCTACCTATCTAATTCTGTTTCTGTCTATCTATCTAATTCTGTTTCTTTCTTTCTATCTATCTATCAATATATCTATCTATCTATCTATCTAATTCTGTTTCTATCTACCTATCTAATTCTGTTTCTGTCTATCTAATTCTGTTTCTTTTTTTCTATCTATCTATCTATCTATCTAATTCTGTTTCTGTCTATCTATCTAATTCTGTTTCTGTCTATCAATTCTGTTTCTATCTATCTATCTATCTATCTAATTCTGTTTCTGTCTATCTATCTAATTCTGTTTCTTTCTCTCTATCTATCTATCAATATATCTATCTATCTATCTATCTATCTATCTAATTCTGTTTCTATCTACCTATCTAATTCTGTTTCTGTCTATCTAATTCTGTTTCTTTCGTTCTATCTATCTATCTATCTATCTATCTATCTAATTCTGTTTCTGTCTATCAATTCTGTTTCTATCTATCTATCTATCTAATTCTGTTTCTTTCTATCTATCTACCTATCTCTATCTATCTATTTTTGTACGATCCACTGTCCGCGTATGGCTGGCTATTCCTTGTTATAGAAATATTCAATAGAAAAGCGAAGAGTTCAGATAGACGTTATCGACTGAAAATATCTATCTATCTATCTATCTATCTATCTATCTATCTCCTACTCTCCGTCTCTTCTGAATATCCAATCAACGTCTGAATAGTTTGTCCCTTAGAAAGCCATTGGTGGAAGCAATTGCCTTGCCAGAGTTGGCAATCGTTTGGCTGAGCGTAGGTAGACACGTTTCACTGTTGGACCGCAGAGAAATGAGGAACTCCAAGAGAATAAAGATGGCCGTTGATGTTAATTTCGTAGTTGTAGCGTAGGCGGGTCGGTTGTTGGGTGGGGGTGTCGATAATCATTTGCCGAAGCTTCATCGGGAAAACATCGTTTGTTATGAAGTGCGTTGGTCAGTGAAGCGATTTAGTTAGTTGTCCATGAAAGCAAGAGAAAGATGACTTCGACATACGAGGGCTGAGGTGTTCAGTTGAAGTGAAGCATTGTCAAAGAAAATGTGACGCTATTCAAATGGTAAAAAGAGGTCGAAAATTGAATTTCATGTTTATTAAAGGCCCTTTTCTTTTTGGCGTTCGCTTCTTGTGGCTTTGAAAAGTATTGGTTCCTAATTTTATTCTTATGTCAGTCTAAGTATATCTATCTATCTATCTATCTATCTATCTATCTATCTATCTATCTATCTATCAATTTCAGCCTCTTTCTTTCTTTCATTCTTTATTTTTATCTCAATCTGTTTCTATCTCTTTATCTCAATATGGTTTTATCTATCTGTCTGTACCAGTCTATTCAATCTATCTATCCTATTCTGTACAATCTATCTATCTATCTATCTATCTATCTATCTATCCCCGTCTTTTCACATCTATCTATCTATCTATCTATCTATCTATCTCAGCTTGTTGCTTCTTTTCATTCCTTATTTCTTTCTATCTCAATTTGTTTTTACTATCTATCTATCAATCTATCTCAGTCTTTTTTTATATATCTATCTATTTCTCTTTCTTTCTCTCTCTCTCTCTCTCTCTCTCTATATATATATATATATATATATATATATATATATATATATATATATCCCAATCTGTAAAATCTGTCTATCCCAGTCTGTACAATCTATCTATCTATCCCAGATTGTACAATCTATCAGGTCATCCCATAAGTTCTGTCCGAATTTTGAATAAAGAAAACAAGTGACCAAATGTTACATTTAATTACAGATTCAATCAACAATGGATTTTCCCTGATTATCTATGAATTCCTTTCATCTATTATCAAGCTTACTAATTCCATTACTGTAAAATTCTTTTGGCTTTGATTCGAAGAACTCACAAATGTCAGTTTTCAACCTCTTCTGTGTTACAAAAGCTGTTTCTTCCAAATGATTCTGTAAGCTACGAAACAAATGGTAGTCTGAAGGAGCAAGGTCGGGAGAATAAGGTGGATGAGGAATTTTCTCCCAACCAAGTTCTTCGACCTTTTGTGACGTGATTCTTGCTGTGTGTGGTCCTGATGAAACATCACCCGTTTTCGATTCACTAGAGCAGGTCTTTTTTCCCTCAAAGCTTAGTTCAAACGCTCTAATTGCTGACAGTATATTTGAGCATTAATTGTTGCATTAGGTGGTAAGAATTCAAAGTGGATTATTCCTTGGCAATCCCCCCAGATTTAAAGAAGAACCTTTTGCCCATGAAGTTCCCTTCTCGGCT
Source organism: Acanthosepion esculentum (assembly GCA_964036315.1). Lineage (NCBI taxonomy): Eukaryota > Metazoa > Mollusca > Cephalopoda > Sepiida > Sepiidae > Acanthosepion > Acanthosepion esculentum. The sequence goes on along the minus strand of OZ038476.1, from coordinate 120,749,252 downwards.
GTGGCTGGGATCCTTCCCCTTTACCAAGCCACTGTCTACGACGCTTAACATTTCGATAAAAGATCCATTTTTCGTCGCCAGTCACAAGTCTATCCAAAAAAGGTGAAACAAGTTGGCGAGAATGGAGAGAAGAGCAGATGTCAACTCGGGATTTGAGGTTGTTTTCAAACAATTCATGAGGCACCCATTTTCTAAGTTTATGAACTTTTCCAAGTTGTTGAAGATGACGATGAACAGTTGTATGGTTTGAACTGAGAACCACTGCCAATTCCTCAACTGATAAAGCAGGATTTTCTTCAAGGACTGCTTCAAGAAGCTTTTCATCAAACTCAACTGGACGTCCGGTTCGATCTTTATCTTCAAGGGTGAAATCTCCACCTCTGAATTTTGCAAACCATCTTCTGCAAGTTCTTTCATTCACACATTCCTCTCCATAAACTGAGTGAATGTTACTAGCCGCTTCGGCTGCTGAGTTTCCTTTCTTGAACTCATAAAGCATTATGTGCCTCAAATGATTCTTGGGTACTTCGATGTTAGCAGGGTTTTAATGAAACAAAATTTAATTTTATTGTTCTCTGAAATAAAATTTGATCAGTTTAAATGCATCTAAATATAAAAATAATGTTCAGCTCCATTAGACATTATAAAATACTCTGTAAATTTCGTTCATTTTAACAAAAAGTTAAAATTCGGACAGAACTTATTAGATGCCCTAATATATATCCCTATTTGTACAATCTATCTATCTATCTATCTATCTATCTATCTATCTATCTATCTATCTATCTATCAGTTTGTTCATATCTATCTATCACCCTCTCCCTATATATATATATATATATATATATATATATATATATATATATATATATATATATATATATATATATATATATATATATATATATATATGTATATCTTTTTGATATAATCCAAAGAAGAATCTGTAATGTAATTGATATTGAGCAGGCATCTCGACTTCAGTCACTTTCTCACCGACGTGACGCGGCTTCCCTCTGTCTTTTCTACAAATATTTTCATGGCAACTACTCTGATGAGCTTTTTTTTTTGCTGGTGCCCCGACTACATGAATTTAAGCGTGCAACTAGCTTGGCATCTAGGCCTCACCCTTTTGCTGTTGAAATAGCGAAATCGAACAGCCACGTCTACGCCAACAGTTTATTTTCTCTCACTTCCCGCCTGTGGAACTCCCTCCCGCTTACTTGCTTCCCTGTAACTACAATCTCCAAAAGTTTAAATGCAATCCCGTCGTCTTTTGTCCATCCTCACTATTCTCAGTCGTCTCTTTCACTTTCGTTCCTAGTAACCCTTTTTCTAATAGTGACATTCCCGCCTTTTTTGTAGAGAAACAATTAATACAGACACACAGACAGACACACACACAAACACACACACACACACACACACACACATATATATATATATATATATATATATATATATATATATATATATATATATATATATATATATATATATATATATAAGGCTCAAACACTAATATTCCATGGTTATAGTTTATTACATTGGAATTGTAATCACGATCCAATTCATCAGACCTACAAATTTGTAGTTCTGATGAATTGGATCGTGATTACGATTCCAATGTATTAAATTATAACCATGGAATATTAGTGTTTGAGCCTTTTATATTATATTCTTACTCTGTCCTGGACATTGAGCTCTACCTGGATTCTATCCTCTTGGAAGTATACATGTTATACACACCAACTCTAATCAAATTCATGTGATGTCTTCTTACCCAATGAAAATCAAATAACAGAAAAAAATACAATTTTTTTTAAAACCTTATTTTCTGATGAAGCTTAAATAAAATAAATTTGTTCTTTATTCTATATATATGTATATATATATATATATATATATATATATATATATATATATATGTGCAAAATATATATATATATATAATATGTATATATATATATATATATATATATATATATATATATTCTATTTATAGCGTATTTTATAAATGTGATTTATCTAGATAAATAGAGATAAGCTAGATTCATGAATAACCACCATTTTTCTACAGATCCATTATTCATGAATCTAACTTATCTCTTCCGAGTACATAAAAATCAATATATATATATATATATATATATTGACCACTAATATTATCAATATATACATATATATATATATATATATATATATATATATATATATATATATATATATATATATATGACAATTTAATATATAACTAAGATATATGTGAAAGCACAATATGAATAAAGACAAATGAAAACTTATCTTAGCTGACGCGTTTCGTCTTCTGATTGACTTTATCAAGGTAAATCTAAGGTTATTATTTCCAAACAAGTATTTACAAACAAATGCTAAAATGTCGTTAGTCTTTCAAAATATTTAAATGCTCACAATTATGCATCAGGTTAATCGAAATATTTAACTAAATGTTTGCATTTGTTTAAAATTATTTCTGTAGAAGTGACTTCGTAGTGGTATTGGCGTTGTCTCAAAATCCTCAAATCACAAAACTTTGAGACGCCGATTATCACTTTTTATATCAACAACATATCATTTATAATCCTACCGTCTAACACTGTATCTGCAAAATTTGAAAATAAATTAGTTATCACCAGTATTAAGTTCTTTACCAACACCCTCAAGACAATCAGACACCAAGTTAGATGCAGGGATTTATCAAATAAAATGCTTACAATGTAAATACACTTACAGTGGTAGGCGTTTCAATGACTAAAATCCTGCCGCTGAGACCACAAACATACGCTGGAACAACCATGTAAACCCACCTGTAATACACGGGAACAAAACTGGCGATGACTTTGAATATAAAAACACCACTCTAATTTTAAATAAAGTACATAATGCTTTACGTCGAAATTACTTCGTGAGAGTTCTGATCAAAATTTTGCCAACTATAAACACCCGTCAAAAACACTATTTTATAGCACCAACATCTATTAAAGCCATTCTTAAAGAATCTAACGTATACTTACTTAACACGAGAGGTGTTGACATGGAAACGTCCCCAAATCAACATGCAGAAAACCTACATAGATAATGCCTACGACACACACACACACACACACATACACACACACATGTTAGAGTTTGTGGGTACCTTTATGTACTAGTGAGCCAACCAAAATGAGGTGACTCATTTTATAGTTGACCGATAGAAGTGTTAACCAATCAGAAAGCTCAAAATATTCAATTCGGCGTGTATAAAGGCAGCCATGTTTTTGTTCCGAATATTCACTGCCAACTCCCGAGACCTTCGGAGACTGAAGAATTACGGAACAGCTGCTGGTGGTATTGGCAATATAGTCAGATCCAGTAGAGTGTCTGACTCGGGAGTGCTAATCTTTAACGTTGTTTCATTGAACAGATTATGTACTGCGCTGGATTCTATATTCATAGACTACGACGAACATGGTCAACAACACATACATACAAATATATATTATCATCATAATCCCACATATACAAACTAGAATTATTATACACTTACATACATAAGTTATACACATCAACACTGGTTAACTAATCAAATTAATGTCATATCTTCTTACCCTATGAAAATCGAATAACACAAAAATACAATTTTTTTCATATCCTATTCCCTGATAAAGGTTAAATAAAATAAATTTGTTCTTTATCGTATATATATATATATATATATATATATATATATATATATATATATATATATATATATATATTATGTTTATAGCGTATTTTTATAGATATGATTTATCTTGATGAATAGAGATAAGTTAGATTCATGAATAATCACCGTTTTTCTATAGATCCATTATTCATCAATCTAACTTATCTCTTCCGAATACATAAAAAATCAATAGATATACTCTAATGAAAAATTGTTCAAAATATCCTGCAGCGTCTCACTAATCTTTACATATTTTAACATCCAAAATGTTTTCTTACACTTATTTGAATATTATCTGTTACTTCCTTACACGTGACACGTATCTAAGCAATGAAATAGCCTAAAACAGCACACACACACACACACACACACATACATACATACATATATATATATATATATATTATAAATTAACTGATTTAAAATATGGTTTCTTCGCTACACAGAAATTACCATGTTTCAAAAACCGAAGCTAAAAATTTCAAATTTAATTATATAAGTAAAGTAAAAGCATTAGTTCTGTTTCATCTTCAAATGCTCTGTAAATTTACATTGAGCACTGTTTTGTAAAAATAAAAATATCAGTTAGAACACCGGATTATATATCTTACTGTTCATTCTTTTTATTATAATATATATATATATATATATATATATATATATATATATATATATATATATATATATATATATATATATATATATATGTCATAAAGAAACAATTTATACAAAGAATTATATAACAATGTTAATGTGATTAATAGCGAAATCATTTCGCTAACAAGACTTAATGAGACATTAACTTACTATCAGTTTCTTGAATAATAAGATCCTTATATTCGAGTTCTTGTCAGATGGAAGACACTTCGAAGTACTTTCGACAATTTATAATTGTCATCGTCAGGGCGCAATTGTTTTCCATTCATAGGCAAAAACTAAGAGGAAATCTGAGTAGACCGAAAGATGCTTTTTTTTTAATTATGTTATTTATTGACGGTTGAATATATGTTTCAAAGCGTGCGTTGCCGCGACGCTAGAGATCTTGTTCAAATCGATCAAGTAATAATTTTGTTTGAAATTTGAAAAGATATAAACCCACGAAATTTCCTAGTTATATGTATTTATCATTTAAAGTGACATGAGCTTAAGTATAATCTAATTAATAGAGTAAAATGTCTTAGTAGTTTTCCACTGATTTTAAGATTCAAATTATTACTGTGCTGTGGATCTGATGTCATAAATATATTATATGAAGTGATTTCGCCATTAATCACATTAAAATTGTTGTTTAATTCTTTGTATAAATTGTTTCTTTGTGACATAAAATATAAGCTGCACACTCTAATTTATGTGTGTGTGTGTGTGTGTGTGTGTGTGTGTGTGTGTGTGTGTGTGTGTGTGTGTGTGTGTGCCAGAGTAACACAAATAGTAAAATATTTGTTAAAAGTGAACGTATTAAATATGCTCAATACAAAGTATGAAAGCTGACCAGAGCTCACTACCACGGTTTCGACCTCTATGGTCCCCTCAGGTGGTTTGTTCAGCAAATCAACTACACGGAGCTCAACAACTTAAGCACTTTCGAAACCGGAAGTAGTGGGGTAAAAATTTCTAACTTTAACCGGGTTCAAATAACCCCAAGATAAGCTTCTTGATATGTCTGCATTTGGTCATGACCTCTGAACCCCCGTTCAGCAAATCATTGCTGTTATTATATGTTGCTATCGCCAGTTTCTCTTCCTGGCATAACCTACACGTATTCTCGACTATTATGTTAGTCTTTAAACTTCTTAAAATGCTCCATTTAAAGCATGGTATTTTTGCTATGTTTCTCTCTAAACTTCCAATAGTAGCTTGCTAGCTTCGTGCTGTACATATGCTCTGGAACTCTAAAGGATGAGGGGTAATTGTACCAACTCCTCTTGAACGGGCCCTCAGATGAGAAACCGCATTAGTGTGCTCTTGTCAGCTTTCATCCTTTTTAAATATATATATATATATATATATATATATATATATATATATATATATATATATATATATATAATTTTCCCCAAGGAGAATATTGAACAGAAAAAGATATATATAGGAATATCGGCGGGAAATTGGAAGCAATGGTTTTATAACCATCGCCAGTCCTTCTCAAATAAATCTAAAAAAAACACCAAACAGCACTGTCAAAACATTATTGGGATTTGTTAGAGAGCGGCTTAACCCCACAAGTAAAATGGAAAATCATCTGGAGAGCCAGAACTCCAATAAATTTCAGAGATAAATGCGATTGTGTATAAAAGAGAAGATCCTAATGATAAAACAGAAAGATCCGGATATATTATTGAACCAACATAACGAGTTAATTTTTAAATGTAGACGTAAAAACCACCTCAATCTAACTAAATATATTTAGAAATAACTATATAGAAAGGAAAATGTGATGTTATTTTTGGTTTTGGAAATGATTGTATTCACACATGGATGCGGAAACATAATTGTATGTATACAAATATGTAGTTGAACTTGAACATTGATATGTGGTTTTATGTGTAGATGTATATGCATTTGTATAGAGATGTATGTATGCATATATATGTATATATGTATTGTAGGCGCATATATAAAATATATATATGTGTGTGTAGGTGTATTCGTAAGTTTAGGTAGGTATGTTTGTATATGTAAGTATATATATATATATATATATATATATATATATATATATATATATATATATATATATATATATATCGTGTCATGTATATAGGATTGCATGTGGTCTGTGTATGTATATATGTGTATATATAAATGTAAGTATTTATGAGTTCGTATATGTAATAAGTGTGAATATATGTAAAATATAGCAAATACGTATGCAGGTATAGGTATTTATTGGTATAGATCTGTTTTATATATATATATATATATATATATATATATATATGTGTGTGTGTGTGTGTGTGTATGTATGTATAGAAAGTATTCTAAGGGAAGGACTTAAAGTTCTTTTATGAACGTTTTATCTTATTTTCTCTTTTAATATTCTCTAATTAGAATTGTGAGATTGAAATTTTTTTTATCACCTGGAAGTAATTTCATTTTAAATTGATAATTTAATTTAAATTTAAATATGTTACTCTTTAACTATCAATATTGATAGTAAAATATTCAAATTAGAAAAATTTGTTTTGATATTTAAACACTTAAGACATCACCTAACGTTAAACATTGACTGTGAAATTTAAGGAAAAATTTAAATAGATATAAATATAAATATGTGTAAAGACTTGAAAATATATGTGTAAGTATTGATATATGAATATACATAGGGACCTGTGTATATCGATGCATGTGTATGTGCCTATGTGTGTAATTGCACATGTAAATGAACCTATGTATATGTGAGATTTACATAAGTGTATGTGTGGTATATATATATATATATATATATATATATATATATATATATATATATATATATATATATGAAAAAACAAAATCATTAATATTGCCTTCAAATATTACTCCATCTTAATTTAAAAACTAAACTTTAAGTAAAAAAGATTACCCATCTAAAAATAGTCACAAATTACATTCATGAATTAGATTCAAACTAATAGAGATGGTACCTTCATCATTTACAATATTAAAAGATTACTATCAGTTGAGTAAACTGTTATATTTTAAATACATTTTTAATGTACTTTCTATGAATGTGTTTTTAACTATACTATTTAACTCATATTAAATCCCTAAATTATTTGTAAAAGAGTTAAATATTTAAATTGCTAGCATACATCAAATTAATTTCTTCGTGGATTTTTTAAACATTTAAATTACTATTAAACATTGAAATTTGTTTTTTTACATAAATTGCTAAAAATTACCACCCACTTCATAAAACCTAACTACAGCTTCTTTCTCTTTACTTCCCGCTTCTTTCTTTCTTTTTTCTTTTAATTTTTTTCTCTCTTCTCCCCCTTCCCTTTCAATATATTACTTCCGTCAAGTTAACCGATTAAATAGGTCAATGTCTGGTCCCTCCTCCCCTAATACTAAGTATGATAGATAGAAATATTAAAATAACTCGATCATGTCTGTCACACCACTCCTCACTACCCTCTCTGTTAAATTACATAAATTTAATAATACCCGACAAAAGTGTAAATTTTAATTTCATTTTTTGTTTCACCTTTTGGAAGTGGAGTCTGATGATCCAGCGTTCTTTAAAAGGGGTATGGTGAAATAAATTATTACATGGAGCCTTAAAGTGGTCTGTTTTTCTTTAAATTATATATATATATATATATATATATATATATATATATATATATGTGTGTGTGTGTGTGTGTGTGTGTGTGTGTGTGTGTGTGTGTGTGTGTGTGTATGTATATATGTATGTGTATATATATATATATATACGTATGTATGTGTATATATATGTATGTATATATATGTATGTATATATATATATGTATGTATATATATATGTATATATATATATGCATGTATATATATATATGTATGTATATATATAGCTATATGTATATATATATGTATGTATATATATATGTATATATATATATGTATGTATATATTGATGTATGTATATATACATATATATGTATGTATACATATATATGTATATATATTTATGTATATATATATATATATATATATATATATATATATATATATATATATATAAAGTAGAAAGAAAGAAACAAATCAGATTTTCATATATTTAAATAAAGTATGAAAGGAAACAAATAAAGAATGAAATCGAGAAGTAGGTATCTACTTAAATTTGATGGGGTGCTAAACGATTCCTCCCCTGACCCACTTTCCAATATCATAATTCTTTTGTTTGGTCACGAAAGTACAGATTTTAGAATGTTGCTCGAGCCTAGAATATTTCATTGGCCCAGTAACTCCATATACAAATATATATTTATATGCCTATGTACATATCCGAGCACAAATATAGACCTCAATATAACCCATTCAGCCAATCATTATCCAATAACTGCTTGAATTGGTCATTAATAATGTCATTAGGCTATCAGTCACAGAACCTTTCTGGCTTTTTAATAGCCAAGAGAAGCCATTCAAGCGACGAGATATAGCGAACATAGCAACGCAACGTCACTTATATCAATGGACGCCTCAACTGTGCACCATAGAATGTGAGGAATTAATTATTTTATTATGTTGGTGTTAGTATCATAGTGGATTAAATTGATGCAACCTCGTCTTTTATTTTTTAAATTATCAAATGTATACATACATACCCGGTGCAAGGGTCTCGCACCCCGAATCTATGATACGCCCAGATCCTATGATACAGGTCCTCCCACTCTACTACATCTCAATTTTCATAAGGTAGTATTCTTATAAAATACAAATTTTATTATAACCTAATTATGTACAATAATTGATCATATGCACTATAGGTGAAGAATTCAACTAGAGAAATTGAAAATAAATACAATGTATCTAAATACAAATTAGAGACATGTCATAATAGATCATTCCATCTTAAATAATTAGAGACATGTCATAATAGATCATTCCATCTTAAATAATTAGAGACATGTCATAATAGATCATTCCATCTTAAATAATTAGAGACATGTCATAATAGATCATTCCATCTTAAATAATTAGAGACATGTCATAATAGATCATTTCATCTTAAATAATTAGAGACATGTCATAATAGATCATTCCATCTTAAATAATTAGAGACATGTCATAATAGATCATTCCATTTTAAATAAATCAACAATGTTTTGCGGCAATTTTTAATATTAACTCGTGAAAAAATTGAATAATTTTAGCGCATACAATATTATGGACAGAAATAGTGAATAGTGTTTTTCGAGATTTAACAGGAGTAAAACAAATTCACGGATTTTCTGTTTATACGTTACTCTTCTAGATACAATTCATTCAAGTAAATACTCTATATATAATCAAACAGTATTAATTACATTTACCAGCCTGAATGTTCGAGAAATTTCATAGAAAATATCTGTTCTTCGACAGGAATCGAACCTGTATTTAGTGTCAATAATGTCGTCATCTTGCTACTGTCTTACCATTATGTGAGAGGTTTTCTCTGGGAGGTATATATATATAAATATAAAAGTTAACATAGAAGTCAACACTTAGAGGCGACAGTCTGTTTCCTGCTAGACGCAATCGTCAGGCCTGTCGTTTGCGTCTAGCATGAAACAGACTGTCGCCTCTAAATATTGAATTCTATGTTCACTTTTATATTTCCACATGCTCTATCTCTGATATTGAGCACTTTATCCCATAAATATAGTACACCTTAAGACTATATTTTTTCATATATATATATATATATATATATATATATACATACATATATATATATATATATATATATATATATATATATATATATATATATATGAATAAATATATTTTGAAGGTGTGTGTCCTATATTTATGGGATGGCCTGACGATTGTGTCCAGCATGAAACAGCCTGTCACCTCTGAGTGATGACTTCAATGTTCACTTGTGTATACACACACACACACACACACACACACACACACACACACACACACACATATATATATATATATATATATATATATATATATATATATATATATATATGTTAATCGTTTCACCCCCAACAAGGCGGCAATGCCACTAGTGCGCACGGGTGGTGGGTAACAGTAAGTGAAAGTGAAGGAGAATTAGATTGAGACAATTGAATATTTGGAGGATTGAGGAAAGGACAAAAGATGAACGGGTTTCAGGATGACATAAGATGGTGATTGACGTTGCATTTAAATTTTTGAAGATTGTAATTATCAGGGAGGCAAGAAATCGGAAGGGAGTTCCACAGGCGGGAATTGAAAAGAAAACTCTTAGAGTAGAAATGGCGTTAGCTAGTTAGATCAACAATAAAACGGTGACACCTAGTTGACCATCGAGAAGCACACTTAAATTCCTGACGTGTGGATACCAGGAAAAAGTTTCATAGGAGCAGCCATGAAAATATTTGTACAACAGACAGACGTAAAATGACTGGAGACGAGATACCTAGAAGAAGAATTTTTTTTTTTTTTTGCAACTGTCTAAGATGTCACCGTTCTCTGTATGTATATAAGTGTTGAAATTGTATTTAGTATTACTGAAGTTATCGCTGACAGCCTTGCTGCGACTTGTTCCAGCAAGACGGTCGATCTCTCTGCCTCTGAGCAGAGAGGAACCCGGACGATGCTCCGCCGTAGGGCAGAGTCTCGTTCGGGGAGGTTGACCAACCCGATTCTGTTTTTACAGTTTCTACGGGCATTTTTGGCCGAGCCTACGGGCTCGGGAATACCCACGTTAAACTCGGCCTTGTGCCACATCTTTCCCTCGTGGGCGGGGACAGTAAATATTGCTGAAGTTATCGCTAACATTTTTTGTCGAGATTTACAAACTCTACATTTCGTTCAATTTCACAAACCAATCGATGAAATTTGAATAAACTGATTTGTTTGGAAAAAATACTTTGACAAAAACCCGACTTCACAGTATAATAATTTTCCTTAATTTAATTTAATTTTATAGAACTCCATACTAAATAATATTTTTTTCAGAAAATTAATTTTTTCCCTTATCATTTTTAACAGCGAAGAATAAATTCTTATGAATTCTTACTCTTGAGCATGCAACATACAACTGCCCATGCGTCATTTTTTTTTCAAGAAAATGAATTAAAATTCATTGTACAAAGCTACACACCCAAGTTAAACCAACTGTACTTTGTACCCACTTACCTGCTACTTCCCGCCAAAATTTGGTTTCGATCGGTCAATCTATGGTTATTTTAGGTGTGACGGACAAACAGACTGACGGAAGTCACACTATTTTATATATAGATTCTTGAAAACATTAATATAATTGTTTTTATCATCATAATGTTTAGTTTTTGGAAAGTTATAAATTTAAATAATGTTTTAACATACGGATGGCTTCATTTGCAGACAGCTTACAACTAATGATAATGAAAATAATGTCATCGACGGACAAATAAAAAGTTTAAAAAATGAACACATGACAATGTATTAATTATTTATTAGAGTTATTAATTAATTTTATTGTAATTAAATTTATAAATGTGTGTGTATGTGTCGTGTGTGTTTGTCTATTATATACAAGGATGCGTCAATATTTCCGTGGTCTGATATCAGGATTGGCTGTATTTTGAACTGAGATTTTCAAAGATTTACAATCTATGGCATTAACTGGGTAGGTTAGACAAGAAAGAATATCATGTTTAAAAATTAATATATATAGTTTAAAATAAATGAATACTTTTTTGTTTCATCTTAAAGATTCTGATTTATAAATGCACACGAGTACACACACACACATATATATATATATATATATATATATATATATATATATATATATAGAGAGAGAGAGAGAGAGAGAGAGAGAGAGATAGATAGATAGATAGATACAGAGAGAAAGAGAGAAAGAAACCGGCGTACAGAAAGAAAGACAGGCAGACACGAAGAGACAGCGAGAGAATATAAATATATATTTATTTATTTTAAGATATTGCAACAACATGCAAAATCGCTACACAATTGCAGCCGTGTTTCAGCGCATACCAATGTGTCTCCTCGGGCGATTATAAATTACTGGCGAGTGAACAATTAATTTAGTTTCAAAAGCAAAATCTCTCTTCTTTTTTCGAAAAAAAAAGCTGGAATAAGACTTGAGAGCATTACCCTGATCAACCAGTTGAATATGACCTATGTTTGATTAAAACTAAGCGAAAAAGATAAAATTTAAAGTTTCCTAGAAATACGACATGACCTGGAGTTGACCGTCTGACATGTATACACTTTACGCAACCATCTGTATCAATCTTTAATTTAATTCCTGGGTGGTGTTGGCAGATAACCAATATTCGATTGGTTGATCAGGGTAAAGACCTCAAGCTTTATACCTTTTTTTTTACGGAAAAAAGAGGATGTATTTTGCTTTTGAAAACAAATTAATCGTTCACTCGCCAGTAATTTATGATCGCCTGAGGAGACGCATTGGTATGCATTGAAACACAACCGCAATTGTGTAGCGATTTTTACATGTTGTTTTAATATCCTAAAATAAATAATATTGCTCTAGTCTGTATTGAGCCCATTTTTAAATATAATGTATGAACGTTGGATTTGTACTCTATTCGCTCTCATCTTACCTATATATATATATATATATATATATATATATATATATATATATATATATATATAAAGTTTTTAGTCAGAGTTGAATTAGACCAGGAAACAGTGGTATTAAAAAAGTGCTCAATGCATGTATAAAGAAAGGAAAAGAAAAATTTGACATGCAGAGCATTTAGATGTAAAAAAATACATTAGACGATGATGGTACCTTGGTTTCAACCTTTCAGTTTCTTCAGGCGACCCGAGCTAAATAATTTCTTAACGCTTTGTTATCTAAAAGTAAATTATAAACGCACAAAGCGAAGCGTAATAGAAAGGGAGGAGAAAATCAAGATTATTGAAATTGTATCGGTCGGAGGGGTAGTATATAAAATTTCAATACCCTTGCATTTCTTCCCCTCTTCTACTACGCTTCGGATTGTGAGTTTATATATTTCTTTTTATATAATAAAGCGTTAGGAAATTAGTTACCCCAGGTCGCTTGAAGATACCAAAAAGTTGAAACCAAGTCAGCGTGATCGGCTGATCTCCTAATTTTTTAAAAATTATATATATATATATATATATATATATATATATATATATATATATATAGAGAGAGAGAGAGAGAGAGAGAGAGAGATATATATATATATAGAGAGAGAGAAATAAAATAGAATGAGATAGATAGATAGATAAATAGATAGATAGATAGATAGATAGATAGATAGATAGATAGATAGAAAGAAAGAAACAGAATGAGATAGATAGATAGATAGATAGATAGAAACGGAATTAGATAGATAGATAGATAGATAGATAGAAACAGAATTAGATAGATAGATAGATAGATAGATAGATAGATAGAAACAGAATTAGATAGATAGACAGAAACAGAATTAGATAGATAGATAGATAGATAGATAGATAGATAGATAGATAGATAGATAGATAGATAGATAAAAACAGAAGGGACATAGAAAACAGCACTTCATTTTTATTAGCTGTACAATACCCGCAGCGATCCACACTGTCTATATCGATAAACGCTCTCTCATTGATATTACGCACCCTTCACAAATAAATATAGCGAATTTTATACATTTTATACACTTTATAGATAGATAGGCAGGCAGTAGCAGTGTTGACAGCGGAATCAACACTGCGGCTTGACCGTTTGGACGTATGGCGTCAAAATTGAACATCGAATTGAGACACTAACATGCAACTAGTGTTCCGTTCTGTTTCTACTTTCTGTAGCCATACACGCTAAATTTCCGCCGATATTGAGTGCATTTCCCCTATAAATGGAGTAAACTATAAACACACACATATATATATCTGTGTGTGTGTGTGTGTGTGTGTGTGTGTGTGTGTGTGTGTATTTGGATTTGAAGGCTGTCCTATATTAAATAAATGCCGCACAAATCGAATTCAACAAGTATGTATTTTCTCCCCGCCTGATTAAGAGAAAATGCACACAAGCAAGACAAAAAAGCAGCATTCTTACCGTTCAGTAATCAGGCTTCAACAAATAGCTTTGTTATATTTTTAAGTCAACTTTATTCTCTTTTGTTCGATGCTCCAAATCATTGATCATGCTAAAGGTGAATAATAAAATAAATAAAAACCGAATCTAGGAAAATGATAATAATAGAAAAATATGCAATACGGTCAAAAGTGGTTACCAGTAAAACTATTCCAGACAGAGAGCTAAGTAGCGTTGCTAAAAGTCAGAAGTCCAAAGTTTTAAAAAAGTATAATATCTTTCAAGATGTTATAATTTTACTGGTTACTGTTTCTGGTTTAACCAGGAGATTTAGGTTCTTTTGCAGCCAACAGCTTTTCACCAACGGGAAACATAACCTCCACGGTGCAGCTATATTCTACTTCGCATCGTTGTAACAGGTTTTCCTCAACCGAAAACATAACATCCAAGTTGAAACTCCATTCTAGTTCGCGTCGTTGTAACAGCTTTTCCGCAACCAAAAACATTACCTCCACGTAGCATCTCCATTCTAGTTCGCGTCGTTGTAACAGCTTTTCCCCAACGGAAAACATAACCACCACGTTGCATCTCTATTCTAGTTCGCGTCGTTGTAACAGCTTTTCCCCAAGCGAAAACATAACATCCACGTTGAAACTCTTCTAGTTCGCGTCGTTGTAACAGCTTTTCCCCAACGGAAAACAAAATATCTACGTTGAATCTCCATTCTAGTTTGCGTCGTTGTAACAGCTTTTCCCAAGCGAAAACATAACATCCACGTTGAAACTCTTCTAGTTCGCGTCGTTGTAACAGCTTTTCCCCAACGGAAAACAAAATATCTACGTTGCATCTCCATTCTAGTTCGCGTCGTTGTAACAGCTTTCCCCAAGCGAAAACATAACATCCACGTTGAAACTCTTCTAGTTCGCGTCGTTGTAACAGCTTTTCCCCAACCGAAAACATAATCTCTACGTTGCATCTCCATTCTAGTTCGCGTCTTTGTAACAGCTTTTCCCCAAGCGAAAACATAACATCCACGTTGAAACTCTATTCTAGTTCGCTTCGTTGTAACAGCTTTTCCCCAACCGAAAACATAATATCTACGTTGCATCTCCATTCTAGTTCGCGTCGTTGTAACAGCTTTCCCCAAGCGAAAACATAACATCCACGTTGAAACTTTTCTAGTTCGCGTCGTTGTAACAGCTTTTCCCCAACCGAAAACATAATCTCTACGTTGCATCTCCATTCTAGTTCGCGTCTTTGTAACAGCTTTTCCCCAACGAAAACATAACATCCACGTTGAAACTCTTCTAGTTCGCGTCGTTGTAACAGCTTTTCCCCAAGCGAAAACATAATATCTACGTTGCATCTCCATTCTAGTTTGCGTCGTTGTAACAGCTTTCCCCAAGCGAAAACATAACATCCACGTTGAAACTCTTCTAGTTCGCGTCGTTGTAACAGCTTTTCCCCAACCGAAAACATAATCTCTACGTTGCATCTCCATTCTAGTTCGCGTCTTTGTAACAGCTTTTCCCTAACCGAAAACATAATCCTTACGTTGCATCTCCATTCTAGTTCGCGTCGTTGTAACAGCTTTTCCCCAACCGAAAACATAATATCTACGTTGCATCTCCATTCTAGTTTGCGTCGTTGTAACAGCTTTCCCCAAGCGAAAACATAACATCCACGTTGAAACTCTTCTAGTTCGCATCGTTGTAACAGCTTTCCCCAAGCGAAAACATAACATACACGTTGAAACTCTATTCTAGTTCGCGTCGTTGTAACAGCTTTTCCCCAACCGAAAACATAATCTCTACGTTGCATCTACATTCTAGTTCGCGTCGTTGTAACAGCTTTCCCCAAGCGAAAACATAACATCCACGTTGAAACTCTTCTAGTTCGCATCGTTGTAACAGCTTTCCCCAAGCGAAAACATAACATACACGTTGAAACTCTATTCTAGTTCGCGTCGTTGTAACAGCTTTTCCCCAACCGAAAGGATAATCTCTACGTTGCATCTCCATTCTAGTTCGCGTCTTTGTAACAGCTTTTCCCCAACGAAAACATAACATCCACGTTGAAACTCTTCTAGTTCGCGTCGTTGTAACAGCTTTTCCCCAAGCGAAAACATAATATCTACGTTGCATCTCCATTCTAGTTTGCGTCGTTGTAACAGCTTTCCCCAAGCGAAAACAAGAACATCTACGTTGAAACTCTTCTAGTTCGCGTCGTTGTAACAGCTTTTCCCTAACCGAAAACATAATCTCTACGTTGCATCTCCATTCTAGTTCGCGTCGTTGTAACAGCTTTTCCCCAAGCGAAAACATAACATCCACGTTGAAACTTTTCTAGTTCGCGTCGTTGTAACAGCTTTTCCCCAACCGAAAACATAATCTCTACGTTGCATCTCCATTCTAGTTCGCGTCTTTGTAACAGCGTTTCCCCAAGCGAAAACATAACATCGACGTTGAAACTCTTCTAGTTCGCGTCGTTGTAACAGCTTTTCCTCAACCGAAAACATAATCTCTACGTTGCATCTCCATTCTAGTTCGCGTCGTTGTAACAGCTTTTCCCCAAGCGAAAACATAACATCCACGTTGAAACTTTTCTAGTTCGCGTCGTTGTAACAGCTTTTCCCCAACCGAAAACATAATCTCTACGTTGCATCTCCATTCTAGTTCGCGTCGTTCTAACAGCTTTTCCCCAAGCGAAAACATAACATCCACGTTGAAACTTTTCTAGTTCGCGTCGTTGTAACAGCTTTTCCCCAACCGAAAACATAATCTCTACGTTGCATCTCCATTCTAGTTCGCGTCTTTGTAACAGCGTTTCCCCAAGCGAAAACATAACATCGACGTTGAAACTCTTCTAGTTCGCGTCGTTGTAACAGCTTTTCCTCAACCGAAAACATAATCTCTACGTTGCATCTCCATTCTAGTTCGCGTCGTTGTAACAGCTTTTCCCCAAGCGAAAACATAACATCCACGTTGAAACGTTTCTAGTTCGCGTCGTTGTAACAGCTTTTCCCCAACCGAAAACATAATATCTACGTTGCATCTCCATTCTATTTTGCGTCGTTGTAACAGCTTTCCCCAAGCGAAAACATAACATCCACGTTGAAACTCTATTCTAGTTCGCGTCCTTGTAACAGCTTTTCCCCAACCGAAAACATAATCTCTACGTTGCATCTCCATTCTAGTTTGCTTCGTTGTAACAGCTTTCCCCAAGCGAAAACATAACATCCACGTTGAAACTCTTCTAGTTCGCGTCGTTGTAAAAGCTTTTCCCCAACCGAAAACATAACATCCACGTTGAAACTCTTCTATTTCGCGTCGTTGTAACAGCTTTTCCCCAACCGAAAACATAACATACACGTTGAAACTCTTCTAGTTCGCGTCGTTGTAACAGCTTTCCCCAAGCGAAAACATAACATCCACGTTGAAACTCTTCTAGTTCGCGTCGTTGTAACAACTTTTCCCCAAGCGAAAACATAACATCCACGTTGAAACTCTTCTATTTCGCGTCGTTGTAACAGCTTTTCCCCAACCGAAAACATAATATCTACGTTGCATCTCCATTCTAGTTCGCGTCGTTGTAACAGCTTTCCCCAAGCGAAAACATAACATCCACGTTGAAACTCTTCTATTTCGCGTCGTTGTAACAGCTTTTCCCCAAGCGAAAACATAATCTCTACGTTCCATCTCCATTCTAGTTCGCGTCGTTGTAACAGCTTTCCCCAAGCGAAAACAACATCCACGTTGAAACTCTATTCCAGTTCGCGTCGTTGTAACAGCTTTTCCTCAACCGAAAACATAACATCCACGTTGAAACTCTTCTAGTTCGCGTCGTTGTAACAGCTTTTCCCCAACCGAAAGCATAATCTCTACGTTGCATCTCCATTCTAGTTTGCGTCGTTGTAACAGCTTTCCCCAAGCGAAAACATAACATCCACGTTGAAACTGTATTCTAGTTCGCATCGTTGTAACAGCTTTTCCTCAACCGAAAACATAACATCCAAGTTGAAACTCTATTCTAGTTCGCGTCGTTGTAACAGCTTTTCCTCAACCGAAAACATAACATCCAAGTTGAAACTCTATTCTAGTTCGCGTCGTTGTAACAGCTTTTCCCCAACACAAAACATAATCTCTACGTTGCATCTACATTCTAGTTCGCGTCGTTGTAACAGCTTTTCCCCAAGCGAAAACATAACATCCACGTTGAAACTCTTCTAGTTCGCGTCGTTGTAACAGCTTTTCCCCAACCGAAAACAAAATATCTACGTTGCATCTCCATTCTATTTTGCGTCGTTGTAACAGCTTTCCCCAAGCGAAAACAAAACATCCACGTTGAAACTCTATTCCAGTTCGCGTCGTTGTAACAGCTTTTCCTCAACCGAAAACATAACATCCAAGTTGAAACTGTATTCTAGTTCGCTTCGTTGTAACAGCTTTTCCCCAACCAAAAACATAACATCTACGTTGCATCTCCATTCTAGTTTGCGTCGTTGTAACAGCTTTCCCCAAGCGAAAACATAACATCCACGTTGAAACTCTATTCTAGTTCGCGTCGTTGTAACAGCTTTTCCCCAACCGAAAACATAATCTCTACGTTGCATCTCCATTCTAGTTTGCGTCGTTGTAACAGCTTTCCCCAAGCGAAAACATAACATCCACGTTGAAACTGTATTCTAGTTCGCGTCGTTGTAACAGCATTTCCTCAACCGAAAACATAACATCCAAGTTGAGACTGTATTCTAGTTCGCGTCGTTGTAACAGCTTTTCCCCAACCGAAAACATAATCTCTACGTTGCATCTACATTCTAGTTCGCGTCGTTGTAACCGCTTTCCCCAAGCGAAAACATAACATCCATGTTGAAACTCTATTCTAGTTCGCGTCGTTGTAACAGCTTTTCCCCAAGCGAAAACATAACATCCAAGTTGAAACTCTATTCTAGTTCGCGTCGTTGTAACAGCTTTTCCCCAACCGAAAACATAATCTCTACGTTGCATCTCCATTCTAGTTTGCGTCGTTGTAACAGCTTTCCCCGAGCGAAAACATAACATCCATGTTGAAACTCTATTCTAGTTCGCGTCGTTGTAACAGCTTTTCCTCAACCGAAAACATAATCTCTACGTTGCATCTCCATTCTAGTTCGCGTCGTTGTAACAGCTTTCCCCAAGCGAAAACATAACATCCACGTTGAAACTCTATTCTGGTTCGCGTCGTTGTAACAGCTTTTCCTCAAGCGAAAACATAACCTTTACGTTGCATCACTATTCTAGTTCGCGTCATTGTAACAGCTTTTCCTCAACCGAAAACATAACATCCACGTTGAAACTCTTCTAGTTCGCGTCGTTGTAACAGCTTTTCCCCAACCGAAAACATAATCTCTACGTTGCATCTCCATTCTAGTTCGCGTCGTTGTAACAGCTTTCCCCAAGCGAAAACATAACATCCATGTTGAAACTCTATTCTAGTTCGCGTCGTTGTAACAGCTTTTCCTCAACCGAAAACATAACATCCAATTTGAAACTCTATTCTAGTTCGCGTCGTTGTAACAGCTTTTCCCCAACCGAAAACATAATCTCTACGTTGCATCTCCATTCTAGTTCGCGTCGTTGTAACAGCTTTCCCCAAGCGAAATCATAACATCCACGTTGAAACTCTATTCTAGTTCGCGTCGTTGTAACAGCTTTTACTCAACCGAAAGCATAATCTCTACGTTGCATCTCCATTCTAGTTCGCGTCGTTGTAACAGCTTTCCCCAAGCGAAAGCATAACATCCAAGTTGAAACTCTTCTAGTTCGCGTCGTTGTAACAGCTTTTCCCCAACCGAAAACATAATCTCTACGTTGCATCTACATTCTAGTTCGCGTCGTTGTAACAGCTTTCCCCAAGCGAAAACATAACATCCACGTTGAAACTGTCTTCTAGTTCGCGTCGTTGTCACAGCTTTTCCTCAAGCGAAAACATAACCTTTACGTTGCATCACTATTCTAGTTCGCGTCATTGTAACAGCTTTTCCTCAACCGAAAACATAACATCCACGTTGAAACTCTTCTAGTTCGCGTCGTTGTAACAGCTTTTCCCCAACCGAAAACATAATCTCTACGTTGCATCTCCATTCTAGTTCGCGTCGTTGTAACAGCTTTCCCCAAGCGAAAACATAACATCCATGTTGAAACTCTATTCTAGTTCGCGTCGTTGTAACAGCTTTTCCTCAACCGAAAACATAACATCCAATTTGAAACTCTATTCTAGTTCGCGTCGTTGTAACAGCTTTTCCCCAACCGAAAACATAATCTCTACGTTGCATCTCCATTCTAGTTCGCGTCGTTGTAACAGCTTTCCCCAAGCGAAATCATAACATCCACGTTGAAACTCTATTCTAGTTCGCGTCGTTGTAACAGCTTTTACTCAACCGAAAGCATAATCTCTACGTTGCATCTCCATTCTAGTTCGCGTCGTTGTAACAGCTTTCCCCAAGCGAAAGCATAACATCCAAGTTGAAACTCTTCTAGTTCGCGTCGTTGTAACAGCTTTTACTCAACCGAAAACATAATCTCTACGTTGCATCTCCATTCTAGTTTGCGTCGTTGTAACAGCTTTCCCCAAGCGAAAGCATAACATCCATTTGAAACTCTATTCTAGTTCGCATCGTTGTAACAGCTTTTACTCAACCGAAAACATAACCTCTTCGTTGCATCTCTATTCCAGTTCGCGTCGTTTCTATCTCCTTCTGATGTTAAAACAAATATCGTTTTTGTTTCCATTTTCATTAAAACTTCATCATTGCTCGCATGTTCAGTTCATGGTATTCTCAGCATCCTTCTGTAGAACCACATCTCATTTGGTTAAAATTTCTTCTTCATCCTTGTCGTATCCACTGTCATATAGGGGAACTGAAATTACCTGACATTTCAGTACTCTTTTCTTTTGTCTCTAACGAAATTTTACTATTTCTTACTACTTTGCTTAGCTTTTGGAAGACATCTTCCCTAACCTAATGTACCTTCGGATTTCAGTGTCGCACCTCTGTTAAAACACTTCCCAGATATTTGAAGTTTTGTATTTGCTTGATTTTAGTATCTCTAATTTGTAGTTTGCATGTTGGGCTGTTACTTTTACTGAGAACCGTAGATTCTGTTTTCTGTAGGAGTTTCCTGCATTTTCATTTTCCTGTTTTTCTTCAATAATCGGCACATCTAATGTTGTTAAGATTGTGGCCGCCAATAGTGAGTCCTGGTAGGAGGTACGATGGTGTAATTAATAGTGGGTCGGATTGAGGAATCGGAGTGCCAAGTTCGAATTTCAGTCGGATCCATTACATTCAGTTACGTGCTAATACCATTGACAAAGTTATGAATCCTCTTCATCTCCTCCCCCAGCTATAGGTATATAGGATAGAATGGGTTCTATAGCCTTGGATGGAAACCGGACAAGGAGAAAATAATTCTGAATACAAAACTGTATATAGCCCTGGCGTAGCACATACTATACAGTTAAAGAAAGGATTGTTCGCATTGGTTCAATGATCCCGACTGCAGTGGAAATAATGATGATGATGAAGAATTCTAATTCTCTCAAGATTACTTCATTGTAAAGATTGAATGAATCCAGTGTGAATACACAACAGCTTTATTCAACTGAGAATACAAGGTTCGCGTAGAGTGTCCTTTTATAGTCCCAGTAAACAGAAATAGCTCTCTCAAATAGGAGAGTAACAAAACAAGATAAGACCACTCTTGATTATTCATAACAATAGGACCGTTCGCTTTGACAGGGAGTCAAAGTAAGAGTAAGTACGCAGGGGTAACAGAGAGTGAAAGTAAGACAAAAGACTGAGTATAGGGAGAACTGAGGAAAGGAAATTGTATGACGTTGTATTTAAATTTGGAGGTACGTTGGAGTAATGGATAGCGGCTCGGATTGAGAAAATCGGAAAGAGTTCGAATTCCAATCAGATCCGTTACATTCACTTATGTGCTAATACCCTTGGGAAAGGTATGAATCCTCTTCTTCTCCCCACAGCTATGGGTAAATATCAGGACAGACTGGGTTTTATATCCTTTGGTGGCAACCGGTCTAGGAGAATGTAACTCTGAATACAAACTGTATGTAGCCCTGGCGTAGAACATACTACACAGCTAAAGAAAAGATCGTTCACATTGGTTTGATGATCCCGACTGTAGTGGAAATAATGATGATGATGAAGACTTCTAATTCTCTCAAGATTGCTTCATTGTAAAGATTGAATAAATCCAGTGAGAATACACATCCTTGTCTTAAACCCGTTTTATTTTATTTTTATTTCTATTTCTATTTTGGGGGGGGGATATTTTTATCCCTATACGGTTAGGATCCTTCCCAAATAAATCAAACTTACCGAGCACTTCCAACATTTTCCTGTGGTGTACTCTATCAAAGATTTTACATATATTTCGATGTCGCATTTTCGTCCTCTGTTAAAATAGTTCCTAGATTCTTAAATATTTGTATTGGCTTGATTTTGGCATCTCTTTGTAATGACAAAAGTACGCTGGTGTAGG
This sequence comes from Acanthosepion esculentum, assembly GCA_964036315.1. Classification (NCBI taxonomy): domain Eukaryota; kingdom Metazoa; phylum Mollusca; class Cephalopoda; order Sepiida; family Sepiidae; genus Acanthosepion; species Acanthosepion esculentum. The sequence continues at coordinate 120,726,313 of OZ038476.1, read as the reverse complement.
CTTTAAGAAAGCGTTATTCAACTGAGAATACAAGGTTTGCGTATAGCGTCCTTTTATAGTCCCAGTAAACAGAAATATCTCTCTCAAAGAGGAGAGTAACAAAACAAGGGGAGACCACTATTGATTATTCATAACACTTATATTTGTAATTCCTAAGTTAGGCTGTTTCTTGTGCTGACAACTATGTATTCCGTCTTCTTGCAGTTGATGTTTAACCCTTTCTTCTCGCTTTCCTTCAGTGTTTTTTGTAGGAGTTATCATTTCTTTTCTGTGTCTGCTATCAACACTGTGTCATCTGCATATCGTACGTTGTTTTTTTTTGTTTGTTCTTTTTTTATTACAAGCCATTTTGCATCGTGGATTACATATATAATCAGAACAGATATTTATTGAAGGGTATCGACACGTTGGGTTTCGATTTCAATTCGTCCTTTTTTCTCAGCACGAATGTTGGAATGATTCATACAAGTTGCAACGTTAGTTCAGCTTTATTTTGCAGTGCTATATTTACAGCTAATTGAGCTAGATGTAATACGTAAGGTCAGTGGTTCAGAGATTTTTATATGAAAACAAAAAAGACAGATGTTTTTTTTGTTTTTGTTTTTTTTTGTTAAAGTCAGGTAATTAGATATCACACAATCAGTCAGTAACAGAAAAGGAATAAAAACAAACCAGCAAAAGTAACAATTCCAAAAACTACAAGCGATCACCAAAACTAGTAATTTCAAAAATGTAATTTTTAAAAGAAAAATACGTATTTCAGAACTTGAGAAAATCATGTTTGCTCGCTAGCTGATTGGTTGGTTGGTTTTATATTTTAAAGAAGAAAGCAAGTGTTTAGCTGAGCCTTGTTTTTCCTACCTATCATATCTTTCATGCGCTACTCGCCATATTAGGCTTACGTTGCATTACTACGAATTGAATGATGTCATATCCGCTCAACGTTCTCTCTCTCTCTCTCTCTCTCACTCTCTTTCTCTCTCGATTGCTCTTTGTGTCATTCAGTAACCATAGCAGTAGTTCTACGTACGTAAACAGACTTATCGCGAGCTACCTAACGCGAATGCACTTTCTCTCTTTAACTCTTTTTTATTGTCTATTGACTTTTCTCTAAGGTCATCTGCCCACCCTCTCTCTCTATCTCTCTCCCACTTTTTATCTATCTATCTATCTATCTATCTATCTATCTATCTATCTATCTATCTATCTATCTATCTATCTATCATGAACACTTTCCCACACAAATATTTTCCTTTCTATTTATCTGTTACAGCATTTTCTCTTCGAAAAATTTTTTTTTTTTTATTAAGCTATGAAGATCTCCCGCGTGTATGTGTATATATATATATATATATATATATATATATATATATATATATATATATATATAATATATATATATATATATATATATACATATATACATATATATATATATATATATATATATATATATATATATATATATATGCATATAAAATGTCTAACTCAGCCGACTCTTCTATCTCTGTCTGTTTCGATTTTTTTTTCTTTGCATATATGTTAGTGCATTTCTTCCTATCTATCTCTCTATCTATCTATCGCAGTCTGTTCCCTATCTATCTATCTATCTACTTTATATCTATATATATCTATATATATATATATATATATATATATATATATATATATATATATATATATATATATCGCAGTCGGTTCCCTTTCTATCTATCCATCTATCTATCGCAGTCTTTTCCCTATCTATCTATCTACTTTATATCTATCTATCTATCGCAGTCTTTTTCCCTATCTATTTATCTACTTTATATCTATCTATCTATCTATCTATCTATCTATCTATCTATCGTTCTATCTATCCCAGTTTGTTCATTATCAATCTATCTATCTACATAAATTCGTACCTTAACAAAGAAATAAAAGAATATCTTTCATGCAACAAATATTTATTTTATTATACAATCTCAGCTCCTTTCGTTTCGATGCACTTAACCGAACGCATTAAAACAATAAAAGACACGCTAGATATACGAAATTGCTCAATTTAAAAGCTCCCCACCAAAAAAAAAAAAAAAAACCCTTCCCTTAATTTTATCAACCCTTCCCTGCAGGTTCTTCGATAATTCAAATGTCAGCAAGTTTCAAGCCCAACGCTTTCTGGATATCATCATTTATATCTGAGCAGTCGCATAGCGGTTACTGGCGTGGAGAGTTCGATCGGTGTATCCAATTCAAACCTCAACGCTGCCCACTGCGTTCCTTTATCAACAGCTTGATAGTAAATAATAAAACAGACTTCTCTAACCTTGGTTTTTAGTAGTCTGGAAAAAAGACAGTTCCGAATTTGAAACCAGTTGGGCGTGAGACTAAGTCATACGAAACCATAGCAGCATTATCTAGTGTGATGAGGCTGTTGTTCTATAATTCTCCACGTAGTATCCATGTTAAAATGTGGTGCAATGGTTAACAACCTTATCTCACAAACCGTTGCTACTGTAGCTCGTTAACCATAACCCAGTCGTAAAACCCACAAATATATATACGAAGCAGAAACGTGCTACAAGTTGGTATGGACGACGTCGTGGTTGAGAATCCTCAAAGAAATTGAATTCAATATTTTCAAAAATAATAAATTTCAGCACGATGGAGGAAAATTATATATATATATATATTTGTGAATTGGACATAGTCCGACAATTTATTTAAAGACATTTATATATATTATGTTCTTTTTATAGATACAAGTATTTAAGCAAATGCTCTGTTTTATAATAAACAGTATTAAATAATATTTACCGGCCTGAATGTCCGAGAAATTTTCATAGAAAATTTTCGCTCTCCGACAGGAATCGAACCAGTATCCTATACGGAACCATCACTTCACGTGATGTGCCTTAACCGTTCGGCCACAGAGAAGCGTCTGGTTAGCAAGGTCGATTTTACTATCTTTAAACTTAAATCTTCCATGAATCTTCCATGAATCTTCCTTGATGGTTCCGTATAGGATACTGGTTCGATTCCTGTCGGAGAGCGAAAATTTTCTATGAAAATTTCTCGGACATTCAGGCCGGTAAATGTTATTTAATACTGTTTATTATAAAACAGAGCATTTGCTTAAATACTTGTATCTATAAAAAGAACGTTAAACATATTATAAATGTCTTTAAATAAATTGTCGGACTATGTTCAATTCAAAAATATATGACGTCATTTGTTTACATTTGATACGCTGGAGCAGATATGAATAGAAGAGATTCATGGAAGATTTAAGTTTAAAGATAGTAAAATCGACCTTGCTAACCAGACGCTCCTCTATATATATATATATAATTTTCCTCCATCGTGCTGAAATTTATTATTTTTGAAAATGTTGAATTCAATTTCTTTCAGGATTCTCAACCACTACGTCGTCCATATATATATATATATATATATATATATATATATATATATATATATATATATATATATATATATATATATATATATATATATACTTTCACAAAAAAACATTCAATTTTTTTTAATTTGCAACTTTTCAGTTGTTTTTCTATATTATATATATATATATATATATATATATATATATATATATATATATATATATACAGTATTTGCGAAATATTTGAGACCACCCTCTGCAAATTAATAATTAGTAAGTTTTTTGCCTTCTTTCGTTTAATTAACCATTATTAATCTCGGATGCTGAAACTATTTAATCCATAGTACACGTCATCTAATTTTCTTTTTTAGAGGGTTAGCTAAATTGTAAAATCTTCCAGCCCTAAGATTTCCATTAGCCAGTAAATTACATGAGACAAAAGCCAAAGTGAGGTTGTAAATTAGTTTTGAATGACGCAGACAAACTTCAATATTCATGAAATTTTTCGCAATCCTTTTGGCCTATCGTGAACTCTTTTTATATAAACAACATATTTCAAGAAGGATGAAAATATACTTACGTTTTTTTTTAAATGTGTGTGTGTGTGTGTGTGTGCGTGTGTGTGTGCGTGTGTGTGTGTGTGTGTGTGTGTGTGTGTGTGTGTGTGTGTGTGTGTGTGTGAAAAAGAGAGAGAGAGGCACCTAATGTCAGTGTTTGGAGTTCAGCAGTCTCTTACTCCCACCCCGAGTAAAACATTTCCTTTTAGGTAAAGCGACGTGTCCTGTATCTACTGTTTTCTATAGCGAAAATCGAAAGAAGGCAGGACTATGTACCGTCTTCTAGGTAAACTAGGTGATGATAATCCCCACAACATTCATAACAGCATCCTTATCTTGCTTGTTATACCCAAGCATTGAATAAAGAGTTCCATTCAAAAATTCCGGGGAGGTTGTTGAGTACAGGAAACACATGAAGAAGGCCAAAGGAGATAACGGCCGAACTGTTGCGATTATCAAGCCTTAGTGAATTTTGCGTTTCTCGCCCGAAGACGAGACGAGATAAGACCATCAGCAAACCCCCTGAGTGAGAAATGTCCATGATTGATATTATTATTGAGTTTTGTGACATCCGCTGCTAATGCTTGCGTTCTCTGTTGTTCAACTAATGGCTGACTTCTCTGTTGTTCAACTAATGGTTGAGTTCTCTGTAGTTCAACTAATGGCTGACTTCTCTGTTGTTCAACTAATGGTTGAGTTCTCTGTTGTTCAACTAATGGCTGACTTCTCTGTTGTTCAACTAATGCTTGCGTTCTCTGTTGTTCAACTAATGGCTGACTTCTCTGTTGTTCAACTAATGCTTGCATTCTCTGTTGTTCAACTAATGGCTGACTTCTCTGTTGTTCAACTAATGGTTGAGTTCTCTGTTGTTCAACTAATGGCTGACTTCTCTGTTGTTCAACTAATGGCTGACTTCTCTGTTGTTCAACTAATGCTTGCATTCTCTGTTGTTCAACTAATGGCTGACTTCTCTGTTGTTCAACTAATCCTTGCGTTCTCTGTTGTTCAACTAATGGCTGACTTCTCTGTTCAACTAATGCTTGAGTTCTCTGTTGTTCAACTAATGGCTGACTTCTCTGTTGTTCAACTAATGCTTGCGTTCTCTGTTGTTCAACTAATGGCTGACTTCTCTGTTGTTCAACTAATGCTTGCATTCTCTGTTGTTCAACTAATGGCTGACTTCTCTGTTGTTCAACTAATGCTTGCGTTCTCTGTTGTTCAACTAATGGCTGACTTCTCTGTTGTTCAACTAATGCTTGCATTCTCTGTTGTTCAACTAATGGCTGACTTCTCTGTTGTTCAACTAATGCTTGCGTTCTCTGTTGTTCAACTAATGGCTGACTTCTCTGTTGTTCAACTAATGCTTGAGTTCTCTGTTGTTCAACTAATGGTTGAATTCTGCGTTGTTCAACTAATGGTTGCGTTCTCTGTTGTTGAACTAATGGCTAAGTTCTCTGTTGTTCAACTAATGGCTGACTTCTCTGATATTCAACTAATGGTTTAATTCTCTATTATTCAAATATTGGCTGAGTTCATTGTTGTTCAATTAATGGTTGAGTTCTCCGTTATTGAACTAATGGTTGAGTTCTCTGTTGTTCGACTAATGGCTGAGTTCTCTGTAGTTCACCTACTGGCCGAGTTCCCTGTTGTTCAACTAATGGTTGAGTTCTCTGTTGTTCTACGAATGGTTGCGTTTTGTGTTGTTCAAATATTCGCTGAGTTCTCTGCTGTTCAACTAATGGTTGCGTTCTCTGTTGTTCAACTAATTTTTGAGTTCTCTGTTGTTCAACTAATGGTTAAATTATCTGTTGTTCAAATAATGGTTGAGTTCTCTGTTGTTCAACTAATGGTTGAGTTCTCTGTTGCTCAACTATTGGCTGAGTTCTCTGTTGTTGAACTAATGGCTGACTTCTCTATTGTTCAAGTAATGGTTGAGTTCTCTTTTGTTAAACAAATGGTTGAGTTCTCAGTCTTCCAGTTAATAGTTTAGCCCTGTGTCGGCCAGTGCTAATAGTTGAGTTCCGTATCATCTAGTGATGATCGAACCCAGAACAATAACGAGTTGGTCAGCGGTACGAATTAGCTAACCATCGCGCCATTGTTTGAGATCGTTTTTGGAACACCCTATATATCAGTCAATAAACGATCAATCATATTTAGTAGTCGAATTTCATTGTATAAATACGAAATAGTATAAATAACTCGAGACGATATTGTTTGCCGCGCTTTTTTGTAACTGTTGTTATTATTTGCGTTTGTTCGCCTAATGGCCGACTCTTGAGCAATAATTATCCAAGTATGAGCAAGACCAAAATGGCTGACGTTAGTCTCAGACAAATTTTCTTTCTCTTTTTTTTTTTTTCGAGTCTTGAAATAGATTCACTATTCGTTTGTTTTTGTGTTTCTTTCACGCTGCCATTACACGTTCTTTTGTTGTCTCTGATTTCACCGCTTGTGCATTTATTTATGCAAATATCTCTTCATTTCTATGACAAATACGATCCGTGTTTCCATTTTTATAATCATCAAAATTATTAATTTTGTTCTTGTCATTCGCATTCATATTTTGTCTGTTGCTATAACATTTTATATCTTTTTATAATCGCAATTATCATTATTAGTCTTGTTATTAGTACTGTATTCCTTTAACATATTTATTATATATAAAGTTAGCCTTCCCATACGTTTCTGCTTGACCAGAACTGTACCGGTTTAAGGCGTCTCTACCAGCGATATAATTTATCAGTATATATTTCTGTGTGTCGTTTACATACAAAAACTGTCTTACGGCCATACCACGTTGAAACACCGGTTCCTACTCGATCATCCAAGTTAAGCAACGTTGATAATGTAATGGATAACGTCTAATTCGGGGAGTCGCATTCGAGCTCCATTTGGGTTCGTTACATTCAGTTACGTGCAAATGCCCTTGGAAAAGGTATGAATACACCTCTTCTCCTCCCAGCTATGGGTAAAAGTGTAAGACTCGCATCAGAAAATGATTATTATCTCCAAAAAATTCTTACAATCCAAAAATATATTTCGGATCAACACATGATAAATGTTAAGACAGTCTCTTGAGGCTTGCGGTAAGCCTATATAAAAGTTGTATGAAATAATGATTTTAATAACTGAAATAATAATATTAATAATAATGGTAATAATAATAATGCGGCACATGTGGTCATCAAAAACTCAATTTGTAGTTGGAGCCCTCGGATTGATTGCAAAACAATCCAATAGATTAATTGAAGGGATTCCTGGTAGCCCATGCCTTTACAAATAAGAAACAAATTGTAGCCACAAGTACAGCGAACACATCACGAAAGGCTTTATCTATGTAAAATATGTATGAACTTAGGTATATTTTGTTTTTTCCTCAAAAAATGCTCAGTGGAAAATATCATGATGCCATTTCTGACCTTAGATCTCTAGTTGGGACCCGGAAAGTAATGAGTATATACCAGAAATCAAAAGAAATAATAATAATAATAATAATAATAATAATAATAATAATAATAATAATAATAATAATAATAACTTCGAGATCGAGATTAACAGGATGTGGAGAATGAAGACTGAAACTGTACGAATAGTAGTTGGACAATTTTACTAACAGTGTCCCAGGTAACATCAACATACAAGTTACCCAGAAGATTCCCCTACTAGGACTATCCCAAATACTAATGAAAGTGCTATTAAATGACAATTCTCCTACAGGGCTTAAGGATCATAGTTTGGACCCAGTTCTACAGGATACCAATAATATTAATAATAATACAAGAATTATAAGAGCACAATTTATGAAAAGACAGTGTGTAACAATATTTAACAGTATTTCGACATTATAACTGTCTCCTTCAAGTAATGCTTAAAATTGTATACAGGTATAAAAATATATAAAAATACAAATCTTTTTTTATTATTGTATGTATTTTTTAAACATAACTTAAAGAAGACTGGCATACTGTCGAAATATTGTCTTTTCTTTTTCTTTTCTTAAGTCGCCCTATTTTTTAAGTAGTCACAAAATATAGGAGAAGCTACGTCATTCATTTTGCTTGATTAATAATAATAATAAATGCCCTGGCGGTACATTCGATATGACTTTCGTCGCTGTTGTTTACATGTACATGATTTTCTTTGTGGATTTAGACACGCTACAATAAATATTCCGTTCAGTATGATTTTCTCGCCAATTTGGCTGATCATAACTAGTTGGGCTGCCACATTGTGTATGTCATGAGCTGGAAAATGCACCATGACTGAATGTTGAGAGGATTGATTGTCTTTTCTTCTTTTTTTTTCTTTTTTTTTAGTTTTATGGATGACATAGCCAAGGTGGGGGTCACATCTAGATATTCAGGAACACCCTCATTCGGAAACCGTCTGAGCAGAGTGGGTTAAATGATATGAAAGTATTTCTATCTGGGCCCCATCTGTATTTCTTTAGAATTACAGAAAAGCATCAAATGACAAACATCGCTGGACACCAAGAAATGAACTGTAATTACAAAATTGAACTCATTTGGCTATTAATCATGGAATATAACTATCCATCAAGAAATCAGTCATTTTCTAGACAGGGTGTGGTCGCCACAGGGAGAGTATCGCGGAGACGTTTTCGTAATGATAATAATCATTAAACAGTCTGGAGGTTTGAAATCTTGACAGAACGTCCAACCATGTCAAGAAGACCGGGTCTAGTTGCTGCGCACAAAAAAAGGGATTCTGAAGAAGAAAGAAGAAGAAGAAGAAGAAGAAGAAGAAGAAGAAGAAGAAGAAGAAGAAGGAAGAAGAAGAAGAAGAAGAAGAAGAAGAAGAAGAAGAAGAAGAAGAAGAAGAAGAAGAAGAAGAAGAAGAAGAAGAAGAAGAAGAAGAAGAAGAAGAAGAAGAAGAAGAAGAAGAAGAGAGAAGAAGAAGAAGAAGAAGAAGAAGAAGAAGAAGAAGAAGAAGAAGAAGAAGAAGAAGAAAAGAAGAAGAAGAAGAAGAAGAAGAAGAAGAAAAGAAGAAGAAGAAGAAGAAGAGAAGAAGAAGAAGAAGAAGAAGAAGAAGAGAAGAAGAAGAAAAGAAGAAGAAGAAGAAGAAGAAGAAGAAGAAGAAGAAGAAGAAAGAAGAAGAAGAAGAAGAAAGAAGAAGAAGAAGAAGAAGAAGAAGAAGAAGAAGAAGAAGAAGAAGAAGAAGAAGAAGAAAAGAAGAAGAAGAAGAAGAAGAAGAAGAAGAAGAAGAAGAAGAAGAAGAAGAAGAAGAAGAAGAAGAAGAAGAAGAAGAAGAGAAGAAGAAGAAGAAGAAGAAGAAGAAAAGAAGAAGAAGAAGAAGAAGAAGAAGAAGAAGAAGAAGAAGAAGAAGAAGGAAGAAGAAGAAGAAGAAGAGAAGAAGAAGAAGAAGAAAGAAGAAGAAGAAAGAAGAAGAAGAAGAAGAAGAAGAAGAAGAAGAAAGAAGAAGAAGAAGAAGAAGAAGAAGAAGAAGAAGAAGAAGAAGAAGAAGAAGAAGAAGAAGAAGAAGAAGAAGAAGAAGAAGAAGAAGAAGAAGAAGAAGAAGAAGAAGAAAGAAGAAGAAGAAGAAGAAGAAGAAGAAGAAGAAGAAGAAGAAGAAGAAAGAAGAAGAAGAAGAAGAAGAAGAAGAAGAAGAAGAAGAAAGAAGAAGAAGAAGAAGAAGAAGAAGAAGAAGAAGAAGAAGAAGAAGAAGAAGAAGAAGAAGAAGAAGAAGAAGAAGAAGAAGAAGAAGAAGAAGAAGAAGAAGAAGAAGAAGAAGAAGAAGAAGAAGAAGAAGAAGAAGAAGAAGAAGAAGAAGAAGAAGAAGAAGAAGAAGAAGAAGAAGAAGAAGAAGAAGAAGAAGAAGAAGAAGAAGAGGAAGAATAATAATAATAAGGATAAGATTAAGAATATAATAATAAGAATATAAAAATAAGAATATAAGAATAATAATAATAAGGATAAGATTAAGAATATAAGAATAAGAATAATAGGATAAGAATAATAAGAATAAGAATAATATGAATAAGAATTATTCATGGAAGTGTAGTTCAATTTTTTACGACGACACATCAACTCCTTATGGGTCATTTAATGCCGAAATTTAATTTTCTTGGGAGCATTGGAAATTTCTTTTAAAAAATGTATTGGCATTTTTTTTTTTTCAAAATTTTATTATTCGTAATTTTTAAAAATCTTTCATTGCTGATAATTTTTTTACTGTGAAAATATATTGCTAGTAATTTTTACGATAAAAATGTATTTTTTATACTTTCATAGATTTTTAACGCCACTTTGGGGGTGTTAACCCATAGCGGCCACCCAGGGTCAGGATGGACCTGCGAACAATAGCAATAAGGAAGTAGTTCCACGCTCCTCAAAGCCTCCTAATCAGAGGCCTTGCTGCCGGATGTAATTTATCGTCATACCCAGGACGTGAGAGTGGAAGTCCTCCTCATTGTTGTTGGTGATCTGGGCACCATAAGTAGCGAACTTCTGAAGTGGCTGGAGATAGTTAGGGTCAATGTCAAGATTGGACACTAGCAGAAGACTTCACTCCTTGGAACTGCTCGCATGCACTGAAGAATTTTTGAATATTCATGATGTCAGACCATTCGTTGCGAACATCTGGTACTTTGGTTTCAATTGCCAGCAATAACTGATGTGTTTGGAGATCAAATAATAATAATAATAATAATAATAATAATAATAATTGCCTGAGAATTGAAATGAAACATTACCAAGCATTGGTAACCATTCCAAAACAGTAAATACGTCTTTGGAAGATCTTACATATATCTTGCTTCTAGAAAGTCACGGCGGAGTAATGAATAGCGGCTCCGATTGACGAATTGGAGAACAGAGTTCGAATTCCAGTCGAATCCATTACATAATGGGAAAAGGTATGAATCCTCTTCTTCTCTCCCATCCTATATATGGGAATGATCGTGTTCTATAGCCTTAGAAGGCAACTGGTCAACTACAGAAAGAAATGGCAACCTAAAGTGCAGAAAAAAAATCTGCCTCGTCAGTCATGTATCGAAAGATACATGATCGCCTAAGCGTGTATCACGCATAGGCACATAACTGATGGACTTACTTCAGCTTGTTGGAAATCCTCGTCTGAGAGGAACGGTTTTAATAACTCGAGTGAACCTTCTTGACCCCTGAATTATCGTCCTATTACTTTACTTTATATATATATATATATATATATATATATATATATATATATATATATATATATATATATATATATATATAAAAGTGAACATAGAAGTCAACACTTAGAGGCGACAGTCTGTTTCAGATGGCCTGACGATTGCATCTAGCATGAAACAGACTGTCGCCTCTAAGTGTTGACTTCTATGTTCACTTTTATATTTACACACGCTCTATCTCTGATATTGAGCACTTTATCCCATAAATATAGCACACTTTAAGACTATATTTCTTCATATAGATATATATATATATATATATATATATATATATATATATGGCAAAGTACTAAAGTCTCTATTCAACTTCGAATTGGTTAAGTATCTCACTTTCGAATAAAAAACATGGCCTTCATTTCTCTGGGTCTACTGAATGGTTATTTTTTAATTTGTTTATCAGGCTTTAGATAACAACGCGATGCTCGGGCTGTGGCTTTAGACATCTCGAAGACGTTCGACAGGGTTTGGCATGCTTACCTTCTCCACAAGCGCAAGGCCTATGACATCTCCGAACCAATATTTGACAATTCAATCCTTCTTAACAATAAAGATCATGTTGAACGCTCCAGCTTCCATGTCATTCACAATAAGATGGGTGTTTGTCAGGGTTCTTTATTATTTCAGTATCCTTTCTTATTATTTCTGTATAATTCTTCTTCATCTTTATTTCTATATCCTTCGCCTTTGTTAGTTCTCTATGGTTCTTCATTATTATTATTTCAATATCCATCTTTATTTTTCTCTATCCTTTTTTTTTCTTATTTCTCTACTCTTCTATATCGTTATTATTTCAATATTCTACTTTTTAATATTTTGTTGGTTCTTCTACTTCTATAAAATATCTATATCCGTTTTCACCTTTACAGTTCCCATATCTTTCCCCTTTAGTATTTATCTATTTTTCTTCTTTTTTAATTAATATTTCTCTTTCCTTATTTTTCTTCATTGTTTCTATCTTCTTCCTTCCTATGATTCTTTCTTTGTTCATATTTCTATAACCTTCTTCTTCATTATCTTTGCGTTTTATATATATATAAAAGTTTATTTTCACTCTTTTCCGTCTCTGCCCTTTTTTCTTTGCATTTCTTGTTTTAGCTTTCATTTCATTTCGTTTTATTTTTCTCGATTTCCTTTGTTGTCATCCATATTTCATTTTGGTTTCATTCCCAACACGCTTTCAATTCCTGATCTTTTCCGCCATTTTTTTTTATATTTACTGGTGTCGTCTGCTTTAGTATTCTGTTCTCTTCGCGGCCTCCCTGCATGACTGAGACATATTGTAGGGAATAAAAACTCACAGCCATTACACGAGTGCCAAAAGTCTGCTTCCATATAAGATGGAATATAGGTTATCAGAAATAATAAAAGAACACTCTGTTTCACTCTGAATAGCCACTGTCGATCCCACGCGAAGACGACAATGAAAATAATCATGACAATTTATGAAAAATTAATAGTAATATTTTTCATTCGACATCAGTCGGGATTACCGAATCACAAGTCTACGTCGCCTTTAACTTTGAATTTCATAATTTCTTTTGATAACTATATAGTATGCGCTTCGTCACGGTTTTGAATTCTGAGTTGTTCTTCTCCTAAACTGTTTGGCAACCACGGCTAGAGAGATCGATCTTTCCTTCCATTTAATCCATAGGTGCGGGGAGAGAATAAAGGGATCCATACCTTTCCCAAGTCTGTTCGTACGAAAATAAGTGTGAAATCGAGCTCTTCCCACCGACTTCTTTTTCCGAACCTTTCACGATTACACCACCCGCACATCCAAATAATAATGCCACAGCCAACAACAACAATAACATCAGCTCAAATGTGTATAATGTTCATTTCCTACAGAACAGAATTCAAACATTCTTGGATCGATTTCGGTTCGACAACATTGCTCTTTTAGAAGTTTCCCAAGGACAAATTTCTAAAAATTAGGAAAACATAACAAAAAAACCATAAATAAATAAATAAAAATAAAACACAACGAATAAGTATTTTTAAAAGTTGATCGATCACTCACTCAATCAATCAATCAATCGATTGCTAGATCGATCGATAAATCTGTCGGTCCATAATCAGAGTGGAAAGTAGACAAATAAAATCAATAATACATTACTGACTTGTTTTATGCGCTGTACAAGTCAGCCCGCCATCAAATGATGAAGTTCTTTTACGAATGACGAGAAGAAGACTCGAAATTTGACACTGATTGAAAAGACTTTCGACATTCTTTAACCTAAAAATACCAATTTATAACTAATATCGATCCATCATTCTGATCATCGGACTTACTATCCTTCTTCTTTGTTTGTCTAACTCTCTCTCTCTTTCTCTCTCTCTCTCTCTCTCTCTCTCTCTATATATATATATATATATATATATATATACACGAAGAGGTACTGAAAATCTTTCAGTCCGACCCACTTACCAAATCCGAGCCTAAGATGATATTTTCTGTAATAAATTCATGGATGAGTCGGAATTTTTTACGGCTTATCAACCCTTTATGGTTTATTTAAAACTGAACTTAACATTTTTTGCGAGTGAATATTGCATTAACAATTTTTTGTGGAGATAACAATAATTTTTACAGATACAAGTCCTAGTATTTAATCCATAGCTGGGGGAGAAAATACGAATTCATGCCATTCCCAAGAATATTTGCGCGTAAGTGAATGCAACAGAGCCAAGTGGAATTCGAACTCGGATGTCCAGTTGCTTATTCCGAAACGGTGTCCATTACATCACCTGCAGATCTGGGTGAATCGGGAAATTTCCAGAAAAACATAGATAGATAGATAGATAGATAGATAGATAGATAGATAGATAGATAGATAGATAAGGTAATTGGGTAACAAAATGAAAAAATTTCTATGTTACATGTTACTGAAAGGACATCTTCAGACTAATAAGACTTTTATAGATAGTCGTCTATATTTGTATAGAGGGCGATACAACACCAGCTACAATTTTTACTAAACGAGTAACATAGAAGATGTCAGTTGAATTTAAGGAACACACACATACATATACAAGGTGTGTCAAAAATAATTTCACAAACTTTTGGGGGAAGTCTTCCTCTCACTAAACAAGGAGAAAAGTCCATATACACATATGTCGGCAAATCCTTCGTAATGGACGCCTGGCTGCACAGCCGTGTCAGATTGCGTTTCCAGACCAAAGGCAGCCGAGTCATTCAACCTCTTCTGCTGTTTATCGTCGCGTTGCTGAGACAGGATCTGTGCCACCACAAACTAGCCATCGAGTATCACCGAGATCCGATCGTACGCCTGACCACGAAGAACAGATTCTACAGGCTGTCTAAGACTATCCAGGTACAGACACACAGTGACCTAGCATGCAGTCTCGCATCCCTTCCCGTTCGCGCGAAAAACAAAAAATCATATCTGTCTACTCACAAT
>OZ038476.1:120659254-120706754 GCA_964036315.1 Acanthosepion esculentum | reverse complement strand
GGATCGGTTAAGCCGGCTCCTTCCAAGGAATTCACCGCGTCCGGAACGAAGGCCGACCAAGCACGGCGATCCGTCGCCAATGCTGAAACGAGCGACAGCCACTCCCGATTCCAACGGCGGCGAATTCTTGAAACGGAGTAACAAGGGAGTTTGAACTTTACACGCGGTCCCCACACCTCGCGTGCTATCCCAGTGGAGGGAGGAATATGCTCCTACTTGCCGCAGAATTTCCACAGACGCAGAGGCAGGAGTAACCAAGAGTATAGTAGTATGTAAGGATTGACTTCGTTCGTGGGCAGATAAATATTTGTTGTTTATATGTGAGTCTATAAGCATTTACTTGATTCAGTAATAGGTGAATATTTGTCGTTTATATATGTGCATGTAAGAATATATCTGGTTCCTAGATAGGTAAATATTTTAGTCCAAAAGCATTCATGTATAAGTACGTATTGACCGCCTATATTTGCATTTAATGGGTAGCTCATTTGGGTCGTCTTACCGTCTGCAGTGGATACTGTCGTTGTGTTTTAATCCCAGACTATGCATGGGTGTGTTGGAATAGTGTCACTGAGAACTGTTCAGACGGCTTGGGTTCGACCAGCTGGAGCTATTGCATCAGCGCCGACGAGGAAGGGTTCTGTAAAAAAAAAAATGGGGGACCAGGAAGCGTACTATACATAAACAATAACAGACGAATCGGAACGAGAAAACCAGATTTATACGCCGAGGACAAATATATATTTAACATGCCATATCATGTACGTGATTATACAGGCGAACCGCGAACTGAAGACTAAATAAAACGATGTATAGTATTAATTTACATACACATATATAAACGACAAATCACCCATCACTGAACCAAGTCAATGCTTATAGACTCACATATAAACAACCAATATTTATCTACCCAAGAACCAGGACCCTGCTCGGGAGGTAAGAAAATAGGAAAACATAAAGATTAGGGAGGGGCCTATAATAATTGTCTGACTTGGAACCAAGCAAAACAATGAAAACTCAACAATAGACAATGGATGTATTGACTCACTTAAATGCTGCGACTCCAGATTTTATCGTTTTCTATACTCTATATCCTTATGAACCTTACAGTCTACTCTTACATTGATTCCACACATCTGATTCAGTAACCATCTACCTTGAGTGGCTCTTGAGCTTTGTACTGGTAATGGTAACATTAGCCGTTTACATAGTAGGAAACATTCAGCATTCATTGACCGAGTAGAGAGGACTACACGAGTTATGTTTTTATTCATTCGTAAGCCATCGGATTAGGATCAAAGTGTAGTATTTGTTTTCCGCATGTATAATGGTAATGGCAACATTAGCCGTTTACAGATAATATTCATTTGCCGAGCATTTAAACTTAGTGTCGGTTTAGATTTATAAAATCTTTCTGTTAAAACAATTTTCTCAAGTCAGTCGTTGTTAATGTTCTTTCTAGTATTGGTGAGCATTTCATCCCTTGACTTTTGTTTGGGTTACAGTCGAACATCAGCCTCATAATTATGCGCTTATTCTCCTTTCGAGTGACATGTGCCGCCGATTTTAGTTATTGCAGCTGTTGAAGGCCCTCAAGTGATGTGGTTTCTGTTATCAGGTACAGTTCTTTGTGATTCTGTAACGCGAAGTTCGATGAAGGTTAGTCCTCGTTGAGTTCTACGCGTTTCACTCGATCGAAGCCATTTTTAACCATCGATCTGAGAAACCCATTGTATATACAGGGTGCGATGGATAAATTGTCGTCTGAATGAGTTCAAAGTGAGAATAACACTGAGGTTCTCGTTTTAAGAGATATACAGCGTGCGATGGATAAATTGTCGTCTGAATGACGCCAAAACGAAAATGACACTGACATCTCATTTTATTAGATATACAGGGTGCGATGGATAAAATGTCGTCTGAATGACGGCGAAATGGAAAATAATACTGACATCTCATTTTAACAGATGTACAGGGCGCAATGGATAAATTGTCGTCTGAATGATGCCAAAGTGAAAATAACGCTGACATCACATTTTTATTAGATATGCAGGGTGCGATGGATAAAATGTCGTCGCATTACCGCCGAAATTTAAATAATACTGACATATATCATTTTGTCAGATTATACAGAGTGCGATGGATAAATTGTCGTCTGAAGGTTGCCGAAGTGAAAATAACACTGATATCACATTTTAACAGGTATACAGGGTGCGATGGATATATTGTCGTCTGAATGACGCCAAAATGAAAATAATACTGACATCTCATTTTAACAGATATATTTACCAAAATTACAGAAAAATATCTTGAAATGCTAAAGAGTAAATTTATTAAATAAAATCGGTATTGGCTTCAACCATGGCCTCCAGAAGACTTCGGAATCCTTAGCAACACTTCTGAACGGTCTCTTTGTTTATGTTGATGAATGCTGCCATAATCCCTGCCCTCAGTTCCCCTTTGGTGTTACAAGGAGTTTTGTTGGTCTCTCGCTCCACTACGCCCCACACGTAATTATCAAGGGAGTTGCAGTTTGGGGAGTTAGGTGGCCAGATGTAAGGGGTGATGAGGTTGCAGAAATTGTCTGACAGCCATGACTGGGTTCTCCTGCTTGTGGGGCATGGTGCAGAGTCCTGTTGCCAGACATAGTGTCTTTCAGCAGCTACCCTCTTGACCCAGGCAGCATTACCTCCTCAAAACATCAGAACGATCAGAGTGAGTTTTCCGAGTTGCCATACCTTCGTAATCACCATTAGACTTTATATAGGACGCGATGAATAAATTGTCGTCTAAATTACGCAAAAGTTAAAATAACATTGACATCTCATTTTAACAGATATATTTACCAAAATGATGCGAAAATATCTTGAAATACTAAAGAGTAAATTTATTCAATAAAATCGCCAATGGCTTCAACCATGGCCTTCAGACAACCTCGGAATCTGCTGCATCTCTTCTTGTTTAAGTTGGTGAATGCTGCCATAATCCTTGTCTTCAGTTCCCCTTTTTTGTTGGTCTCTCGCTCAACTGCGCCCCACGCATAATAATCAAAGAGGTTGCAGTCTGGGGAGACAGGTAGCAAGATGAAAGGAGTGATGTGGCCGCAGAAAGTGTGTGACAACAATGACTGGGTTCTCTTGCTCGTGTGGCATGATGCAGCGTCCTGTTGGGGTTTTCCAGCAACCATTCTCTTCACCCAGGGCAGTACTACCTCTTCAAGGCACTTGATGTAGGTGTCTGTTGAGTCTGAGGCCCTGTCGGAAGATGAATGGAGGCATAATGTCGCCATCACTGGTGATCACTCCAAACACCTTCGTAATCACCATTAGACTCATCCAGTTTTTTTTCAGAATCCTCTGCACTGACCTCAGATTGAGACTCAAGTAAAGTTCGTGTTGGGGCTTCCGGCTCGAATGCCAATCAGTACAGTATGCCTTTTCTAAATTTTTGGCGTGGTGGATTGCGTCATGGTGACCGTTTTCTCACAGACGGAGCCCAACTGACCCTACTATACTATGCAATCGACTAAATAAAAAATAAAAACAAAGCGCATGCGCGAAATTAAAAATATAAAATGGCGACAATTTACCCATCACACCCTGTATAGCTCACAGTAGATATGTCTGGACGAGTTTAGCGCCAGGCAGAGTATCCATATGAAAGTTTAGAACCTGACAAGGCTATTTAATGATATGGCTTGATTTTTTTTTAGGTTAAAGTTTTTGTTTTATAGCAACTTGCTGCGTTGAACGAAGCTACATCTAGCACAACCTATTCTATGTTCAGCTTCTTCATCTTTTATACTGGATTTGTTGTAACTGATCCATACGCTGAGGTATTTGAAGTGTAAAAAAAAACACTGGTTTGTTGCGTTACTAGAGTTTGCAAGAATAGTGAGAAGGGTACTGAAGATTTGAGGAGACCTGTCATCAGTCAGTCTCCAGAGATAACCAACATCTGCTGTGAATACAGAATATAGGAATTAATAACAAAAGTAAAAATAATAATAATAATAATAATAATAATAATAATAATAATAATCTCCTCACCGTGTTGGCCATTGTCATCAACGGATGCAATATTCTGGCGAATGCATCTTTCGAAGACTATATGCATTGAATCAATGAAAATGCATTAATCTAAACAAAGTGGGAGATGATTCAACTGATTATGCATTAGTTCGATCGCCTCCAACGAAGTAAATCGAATCCATCTTTCTTTAAGAAATCTCCTGATCCGGGTTAAGGATAGATTATCGATTTCTTTCTGTAATATACTCTCTCCAATTATAATGCAAGAAAAGTCTTTCAAAAGACTGTCGTTCGTGTCTTCCTGTCTTACAGTGTGTGCGCATGCGTGTGTGTGATTGAGAAAGTTTCGCTTGAAAAGTAAGGCGAGCGAGCGAGCGAACGAGCGAACGAACGAACGAACGAGCGAGTAAGACAGGCAGATAGAAACAGCCACCAACAAACCTAGATAGATGAATAGACTAAGAAAGAAAGAAAGAAAGAAAGAAAGAAAGAAGGTGGGAGATAGATAGGAACACATTGATAGGTACATAAAACTGAATAGACTAAGATAGATATATAGCTAGATAGATTTGTTTTGCTCAATAATCATACAATACAAGGTCCAAGGTAGAAAGAAAGAAATGAACAGTGAGATAGATAGATAGATAATAAAAAGACTACGATAGATAGATAGATAGATAGATAGATAGATAGATAGATAGATAGATAGATAGATAGATAGATAATAGAAAGACTGAGATAGATAGATAGATAGATAGATAGATAATAAAAAGACTAAGATAGATAGATAGATAATAGAAAGACTGAGATAGATAGATAGATAGATAGATAGATAGATAGATAGATAGATAGATAATGGAAAAAAACTTAGATAGTAGAAAGACCTAGATAATAGAAAGACTGAGATAATAGGAAGATAGATAGATAGATAAATAGATAAATAGATAGATAGATAGATAGATAGATAGATAGATAGATAGATAGATAGATAGATAGATAGATAGATAATAGAAAGACTGAGATAGATAGATAGACTGAGATAGATAATAGAAAGACTGAGATAGATAGATAGATAGATAGATAGATAGATAGATAGATAGATAGATAGATAGATAGATAGATAGATAGATCGGAACACATTGATAGGTAGGTAGAATTGAATAGACAAAGATACATAGACAGATCCGAACAGTTCGAGTCCGACCACGTCGAGTTGATTTCCTTGCCACTGATGTGGTCTCTGATGTCCCATTCATCCAGTGAATGACCTATATTTTAAGGCACAGTTTTTGCAAAGAATCTTATTCCCTGCTGAATTGATATTATGCTGCTGTGACTTGTAATGCTGGGTAAGTACACTAGCTGACCTGCACACTTTGTTGCATGAGATTCCAAGGAAAATCAACGTGGACAACATAGTGATAGATAGTGATGTTATAACGACGTGCGTGAATCACGAAGTCGGCCTTTGAAAAGCATATGCACCTTCATATCTGCATATGTGAGAGTTTTTTAATACTTTTTCCTAGAAGGAGGTTCACATACTCCATGTAGCAAGCAGTCCGTTTTTGCTCTGCCCATTCAATCCTGCTTTTCTCAAATAACCAAACCTCAGCAGTGTCTTCCAAGCAGACCTTCCAGACGTAAGATCCTTCCAGACGTAAGATCCTTCCAGACGTAAGATCCTTCCAAACACTGCTGCTTATTTTAAGCTTCTGAAGTGCGTCCATTTTTTAGGCGCTTGCGCAGATTGCACTATCAGTTCAGCATACAGCGTTCGTTTTGGGCGCCGGCGGTGGAGTAATGTATAGCGGCTCGGGCTGCGTGAGCAGAGTTCGAATTCCAGTCAAATTCGTTACATTCACTTACGTGCAATATTCGGATACCCGTTGATCTGACCTCGTATGTCTGTGTACATGTATGTAAGTTATGTTTAAGTTCAAGTATTCATCTAGCCCAGTTTTATTAAATACAACGGACATGGTCTGACTGTTTAATCGTTTTGTTTTGTTTTTTTTTAAATTATCGAATAAAATGTTTTCTATCAGGATCCACATTGTGTATAAACTGTCCAAAGTACGTGTTTGTTCTGTTGTTTTGAGTTTCTTTCTCAAGCACTTTCGGTCGTTTCAGTCATTAGCAAGAACCGTGTGCTGTCAGTGTGATCGAAAAGACTTCGTTGACTACATCCCGTTTTTTTTTATACGCAGTTTAAAGTTTGAAAAGTGACATGTGCAACGTTTTAAAGTCTAGAGATGGCACTGAAAAAGACCATATCAAATAATATAAATTATTTTCTCATTTTTTTTTTTTTTTACGTATGGTGAATATTTTATACGCCCATAAAGATACCGTTACCTGTGATGAAAGATATCTTTATTAAATATATTTTGTTTATTCTGCCTAATAACAGCTTCTGGAAGTTCGAATCCATCTTTGCATTGCGTGCGCCATAATATTTTTGTACTATGCACTAATATTTGTCTCATGTTGATAGTTGCATTTCTAATGTTCGTGGTGTGACTACCGATATGTGCACGAACTGCACTAAATTTCGACAAGTGACAAGACAACTTAGGTTAAACGATTTTAACTTGTCATGATAAATTATAAATCTCAGGTACTTGCTGGGATCGTGAAGTGATATCTACTGACGAAATATAATTTTAAGTTTTTTTTTCTCATCCTTTTTCTAATTAGAGTGCATCTGGTTACGACAGAATAAACCAAGGAAGTGTTTTTTTGTTTATATCAGGGTGGTTGCTTTTGTTTTCTAAATTTCGTTATGGCTAACGGTTATTTCTTCGTGGACGACATATTTGCAGAAAATATTTTTGATATGAGTTTGTTTCATGTTGCTTAATTATTTTAGAAAATAACATTTCGGAAGGCTTTGGTAAGCACTCTACCAAAAAGCCTGCCTGAAATTCCTCCTTATCAGCAAACCATTGAAAAACCAGCACATTTGCCTTCAAAAACTGTTTTTCAAATTAATCTATATCTATAATTCTCAAAATGTGTGTGTGTGTGTGTGTGTGTGTGTGTGTGTGTGTGTGTGTGTGTGTGTGTGTGTGTGTGTGTGTGTGTGTGTGTGTGTGATCGGATGTTGTTTATGCGTTTCCACAGTTTTCATCCGATTTCGATGAAATTTATTTTGTTTGATAGATAATTCTCCAGTACCGGTTTTGAGTCCAAATTGTTGGCGACAATGGCTCTCCACTACTTCCTGTCCATTATAACTCTCAGCAACGTTTTACTGTTTACGATCTGTTCTTGGATATATATCTTTCATGAAAACTTTAATAAAAATAAATACTTTAAATTATTACAATAATATTATCTATATCTAAAATTCTCAAAATGTGTGTATGTGTATGTATGTGTGTGTGTGTATGTATGTATGTGTGTGTGTGTGTGTGTGTGGTCGGATGTTCTTCATGCGTTTCCACAGTTTTCATCCGAACGCTTCTGCGCGCAGGACTGAAAATGACTGAGGAGAAACTCCTCTTCAACTACCGCTTCGCGTGAGGATAAAACAAGATTGTGAACGCACAAACGGCCCTTTTCAGCCCCCCCCCATTCAAATTGACCCCCCCTATTTGGGGGGTGCCTCAGTTGCACCCAATTGTTGTTACTAATATTGATTTTTGGGTGGGCTGGCTTTAAATTTATACTGCTCCAGTTGAACGGCAACAATTCCCAGTAATGAAACACCCGGTCGAAGACGGGTTATACTGCTAGTACTATATATATATTTATATTAAATTAATCGGTATCACCTCATGAAAGGAATTAAAGCCACTAAGACACAGGGGGTATCAGGGTGTGGAAGAATTAGGAACAGAAACATTAATAATGAATGGTAAGAGAAAAGAGTAACCAGGAGGAGAGTAGATAGCGATTGACATTGCATTTAAATCTTTGCAGATTAAAGTTGGATGGAAAGCATGAAGAAGGGAGTTCTACAAGCGAGAAATGCATGAAAAAAAAAACTATTAGCATAGAACTCGTGGTTGCATCTTGCCAGCTCATCTGTAATTTGATGAGATCTCGACGCGCTAAAATTAAAAAAAAAAAGTCTACGTGTCATAGCGAAGAGCCCATCCATGAAAGCATTTATAGAAAAGACGTGACGCTGGGAAAGTGACTGAAGCCGAGCCGCCAGATCAGGACCAATAATATTGCTGATTCTTCTTTGTGTTTTATCAAGGAGCTCGGCGTAAATAACTGGCGCACCGGACCATATGTGGCAGCAATATTCTAAGCATGGACAAATATATAAGATAGATTCTGAAGAGAAAAATTGTCTCGCACATCACAGTGAACATTCTTAGCAGCTGACCTAGCAATGGATTCTAATGACCTAGAAATATATATGTATGAGAGACAACGACATATATTTTTATATATCAAGAACAGTATTGAGGAAATTGTAAGACACAAAGAGAAAAGGTTATTTGTGACGCGTTTCACCAGTTAGAATTTCATCGGACGTTTCTCTGACTACACAGGTGCATGAATGAAAATAATATTTAAGTTGGCCACCTTACAACTACGTTGTCTCGGAGGTTGCGTTTTCATTTGAATGATGCATCTAGCATTTCTAAGTATGTACAAAAGCATGCCTGTCAATATTCGTAATTAAGAAAAATTCTTGTTGAAAATATATCTATAGTTTTCATGAAAATAATAAACATAAATTAAAAATCCTTGAAGCTTATCTATATTTAAAAAATTGAAAACAACCCTTAATAAAATTAATTATGAATACGGCACAAATGTTTTAAAATGTTTACGATAGTTTTAAAATATATTAGAATATTAAAAGTACTCGGAATAAATGAATATGCATCAATATGGTAATTTTCTTTCTTCCTTTAATAAGGATACTAAGAAACTTGTCCGTAATTACAAAAGGATCATATTAAAAATAAGTAGACAAAACTTGTCTAAATTATTTAATGAGACGTATCTTAATGAAAAACTGCTGCCAAAGAAATAGGCAATATATATATATATGTGTGTGTGTGTGTGTGTGTGTGTTCAATTTATGACCCTCCCCTCGGTTAGCCCAAGGTGCTATAATGAGGGTAGGTAGTCAATACATGCAATATACTTACCAGCTACCAACCGATCAGGGAACGCCCATGCGGTTCAGAATGGAATGGAATATTTATGGTATAAATATATATATATATGAAACCGAGGGTTCCAACTGGAATTATTGATGTCCTCATGGGCCACAATTTTGAGATTCCAACTTCAAAATACTTGTATTTTGATAGTTGTTTGAAAATCTCCAAAGATATATTACAGTCTGAAGGAACTACCATTTCAATAATAAAACAGATTCTGTTATTTTTTTAATAAAATCTGTTACTAAATATTTTTTACGCGAAACTTGAGGTAAAGAAAGTTTGTTTTTTCTTAGTAAGATATTAAGCATAGTACACTTGAGTTTTATTCTGAGTAAGTGGTACTAAGAGGTACTCTTTTGTATCTCAGATAGTCATGAGTCTCCAGAGATTTTCTTAATGTGTGTTTGGGAATTCTTTTTAATAGTTCTTGCTGCTCTTATGATTACTGGAATAGTGGTTGTGTTTAAATGCGGCATTCTTGAAATTCAAATTTTCCAAGTCATTATATTTTGAAAGTTTGTCAAATTCTTTTTTCTGAAAGGAGTAAGGATAGCTTGTAAAATTCAACGCATTCAAAACTAAACTGTCATTCTTTAACCATCACAGAGAACTAATTTTGGCCCTCCATCAGCATGGCTGGTGTTAACCTCCAGGAGAGTAACTCATTGCTACTGCTTGGTCTTACGTTTTTTACTAATATGAAATGAGGCGATTATATTGAAAAAGCTGTTAGGTATGTTGCTAAGAAGTGTGGCGCACAGTGCCGTGCCAAAAGTTTTTCTATTCAAAAACCATCTTGCACATTTATAAATTTTACCATTCATCTGTACATTGAATATTGTTGCCATATCTGATATTGTGTTCCGGATATATGTCTCTAGATTCTCAATAAAATCCAAATTTGAAATGTTATCAATCCTGACAGGTATCTTGACTTGAGTCACATTTTTACCGTGGTGACGTGACTTCCCCTTTGTGTTTTCTATAAATTTTTTTATGGCTGTTGTTCCAGTGAGCTCTCTTCCTTGGCACCTCGATCGCCCGAATTTATGCGTACTAATAGATTGGTTACTAGGTGTCATCGTTTTATTTTTTAAATAGCTAGATGCGACGCTGAGTTCTATTCTAATCATTTCGTTTCTTGCACTTCTCACTTCTGGCGATATATTCCGATTTTTTTCCTTTCCTGCCACCTATAATCTTCAAAAATGTTAATTCGACGTCACTCGCCATCATCTGTCTTGTCTTCCTGAATCTTGTTCTTTTTTTTTTTCTCTTTTCTCTCACTAAAGTCTTCTCATTTTCTTCCACTTTCTTGCGTCTTTGCGGCATTATCGCTTTGTTTGGGGTGAAATGATGAAAAAAAAAAGGGATAGCTAAGTCAATGAGATAGCATTCAATGTTATTTTTATCTAAGACTTGTTTAATTGTTATATCTCGTTTGTTGGCTAGTAAAGTGACGTCTGTATGTATGGGGAACTCCCAGAAGACTGTAACCTTTTCATCTTCTCTCGCTGGTGGTGGTTCGTGTTTATACGATTTTTCTGCACGGGGAATGTTATAATATTGGCACATCTTCTAATGTAGTTATTTCTCTGCCCTAAAATGTCTATATTTAAATTCATTTTGGACTAGACTAGCGCATCCAGATATTTTATGGTCAATAGTTTCCGCAAAATTAGTACAAAAGAGGCATTTCAGATGTGTCCGATTCATTAAAATATATGCCTCGTAGGATCTTGTTGGCAGAATCTCAATCCTTATTTCCGCCATGATAAGATCTGAAACATGTGCAAATGAATAATAATAACAATAATAATAATAATGATAATAATAAATAATGATAATGATAATAATAAAAATTACAATACACACAGACAGAACCATCAAAGCTAATCGCCTCTTTATTGACATGACAGTCCCTGTAGACTGCAATGTATCTTTGAAGATCTTCAAGAAACTATCAAAATGCAAGGACCTTGAAATTGAAATCTAAAAAATGTGGCACCTGAAGACATTAGCAATTCCAGTTGTAGTTGGAGCCCTCGGATTGGTAAAGATTCCAATAGACACATTGAAGGAATCCCTGGTAGCGCATGGCTTGAAGAAATACAAAAAATTGTACTCACAAGTACATCCCACACCATACGAAGGCTTTATCTATGTAAAATATGTGCGATTTTTTTTCAAAACTGCTCAGTGGAAAATGTCTTGATGCCATTTCTGACCTTAGGTCACTGGTCGGGAACCGGAAAGAAATGAGTATACACCAGAAACCAAAGGAAATAAAACAATAATAATAATAATAATAATAATAATAAATGCCCTGATGTTACACATGACATGGCTCTCAATTGATTGGAGCTGTTAACAATTGCATGTCTTATCTTGTTGATTGGTACAAATAATTTGGTACGAGCATCGACTTTGGAAATAGTGATAGTCTGTTTTTTGTTACATTAAAAATTTCAAAGCAACGGCTAACTCGTGTATTCAACTGTATTATGTATATAGCTTCATTTTTAAGAATTTAAAACAACATGTCTTGCCGCATACACAATTCCGGAAAATCCTTGTTGAAAATACAACTATACTTAAACATGAAAACAATAAACACAAACTAAAAATCCTTGAAGCTATATACATAAAACAGTTGAAACTAAACCTGAATAAAATAAACTACGAAATCTCCTCAAATATTCTTAAATGCCTATAATTGATAACAGAAGTCATTGGTTTATACCAACGGCTTCCCATACTTAATACTTCTTGTTTTCACTCTCGCGTGGTCATGTGTGACGTCACGAGCTGCGACGCGATTTTCGATTCCGCGTCTCGTATACACGAGTTAGTTGTTGCTTTGAAATTTTTCATGCAACAAAAACAGACTATCATTATAGTTTCGTCCGTGTATTGGTCGATATATTGAAATGTAATTGTCATCTTTGATAATGGCTTATGTAAGCCGAAAGCTTAGATTGGATTTAAACATGTATCAATATGGTGATTTCTTTTCGTCTTTCAATGATAATGTTATTAAGCTTATCAGACAATATGAAAGGAACTTACTTACAATAAATAGATAAAACTTGTCTATATTATTTCATGAAACATGCATCAATATCTCTCTCTCTCTCTCTCTCTCTCTCTCTCTCTCTTTCTATATATATATATATATATATATATATATATATATATATGGGGCGATGATTAAGCATAGATGGGTAGATATAAACAGATGTAAATAGATAAATATAATGAAATTTAGATAGGTGGATAGGAACAGACTGATAGTTGCATGTACATATATATATATGTGTGTGTGTGTGTGTGTGTGTGTGTGTGTGTGTGTGTGTGTGTGTGTGTGTGTGTGTGTGTGTGTGTTTGCGTTTGTGTGTAGGGAGAGAGAGAGCGATGATTAGACAGATTGATAAATTTAAACAGTTTTAAAGAGATAAATATAAAGAATAGATAGATAGATAGATAGATAGATAGATAGATAGATAGATAGATAGATAGATAGATAGATAGATAGATATGAGCATATAGATTGATAAATAGATTGATTTCCAAAATTTAGTAACGTGGTTCGAAACAGTCCTGGCGAGCCTTGCAAAGAAAACGGTTTAAAAAAAATGGAAATCGTAAGAACAGGTCCCATCTCAATAAAATCAGTAAGACTAATGAGGCAAGTCCTGGACTATTGATGAGATTTGCTATCAGATTATCCACAATGATAAGCACCAGATCCGACAGTTGTGACATCTCAAACAAATGTAGCAGACTTCAGAGTTAAGACGAAAGAAAAGAAAACAAATATATAGTGAAGTACAGGAACTCATCCCGGAAGCGAGAAAATTTTGGAAAATTAATAATAGCTAGCACAATTGTAAGTACGTCATAAAGACTAGGGACGAGGCTTGAGTAGGTGGAGATTCAAGGAAAAATTGAAACTCCCAAGACAATAATGGCATGAATACCAAGGAAGGTGCTGAGGAGATGAAGAACTTGATCTGACGCAATCCTCCGACAACGCCCCTAGTGTGAAGTTTTAAGCATGAAAAAAATAAAATTTAATGATTAATAATCGGAAAAAAAAGTAAGACAAAAATCTGATTAACATTAGAGATCGAGAAAGAAAAACGTGGAAGATAATTAAAGCAATTATTTAGGTCATCCTACTAATTAAAACATTATTCTAATTCGTCCAGCAATTTTTTTTTAAAAAAAATGTATTCATTGTTTTTCACGACTTCATTCAATAATCACATTGTCTGGCATATCCTGATTTTTTTCTTTCGTTTCTTTTACTTCTATAAATGAAAAAAATGGATTGAAATGCCTTTTGAGACGAGCGGACAGAAGTATGTTTACTTTATTTTATTTCTTTTTTTAACAATATGGTTTCCTTGGAAATGGGTTGATGGAATGACGGAATTGCGGTTTTAGTATAAATGTTGAATTGAAAATGAGAATTGCGAGAATGAAGTGAACAAGAATAAAACGAACAAGAAGAAAAGAAAAGAAAATGGCAGACCTGCATCGCGATGCATTCACCCTGAGATTCATGTGGTTTACGGCCAGTCCGAGTGTACAATTCGAGATCGATTATGGTGTGTTATGCGGTGACACCAATAAGCAATTGAAAAGATGTGATAAAGACGAGAGATAGAAGAAGAAGAAGAAGAAGAAGAAGAAGAAGAAGAAGAAGAAGAAGAAGAAGAAGAAGAAGAAGAAGAAGGTGCATGTAGTAGTCTATATATATTTGTGTGAATGAGTGATAATGAAAGCGAGAGAAGATAGAGATATCTAAAAAGAAGGTAAGGGTAAAAAAAGATTGTATCATTTAATTCTAAGCGATTTTCTTTCAAAATTAGCATTCTTTTCACACGTCTATTCGAACAGAGAACAAATACGTGCAGTCCAATCACATACTATCTATCTATCTATCTATCTATCTATCTATCTATCTATCGCGTCCATTCTCGAGATAATATATAATTGTTCTTGGCCTGCCTGACTTCACAACATCTGACCAAATGATAAAATATCCCATTTATTTATTTATTTTTCAAATGCCTCTTGTTCGACATTAGAACTTTTCAGCAACTCCACATTTATTTTTATATAAGCATATCATTCCTTCCACTTATCTCTTTCACTCTCTCTTTCTCTCTTTCATTCTTCTCTCTCTCATTCTTCTCTCTCTTTCTCTCTCTTTTTCTGACTCTCTTTCTCCCTCTCTCTCTCTCTCTCTCTTTCTCTCTCTCTCTCTCTCTTTCTTTCTCTCTTTCTTCTCACTCTCTCTCTCCCCCCATATCTAGTGGATTCTTCTGTCGATTTCTATGTATGATGCCCCCAAAATTCACTGTACAACTGGGCCTTTAGACTACCCACAAATTCCTCTGAGCGCTTTCGGCTTTAATAAACCATTATCAACATGTATTGTGTTTCTGTTGCTAGGACCGTGTCTCCGTGTACACACTGTCTGTTCTTTGAATGTTTGCGTTGTTGTCATTCAGTTACAACTCTAAGTAGAAGCATAGGAAGTATTACTTGATTTATTAGTGCTGAAAAAGGGTTTATTTTATTGTGATGGATAGTTACAAGCGGGAGGGGAGATGGGATGTGCTCATTTTATTACCACAGGTGTTTGTGGTGTTGTCATGTAGTAACAACTCTAAGTAGAACTTAGGAAGTATTCTTTTCTTTTTTATGTGCCATGTCCTTTCAGGACGTAGGCGATCATGGCTCTCCACCTCCCTTTATCCCTTGCAGCTTTCAACAAGTTCCTTCCTTCTGCTTCCTCCCCGAGATCACGTTCTGTCATCCTCTTGATTAAGTCCGCCAGTTAGGTCACGCGTTGTTTTCCTTTGTATCTTTTCCCCTCTATTCGACCTGTGAGTATCAGATTCTCCAGGCCCTCCTTTCTCATTATTTTTGGCAGAAACTTTAGTTGCCTCTTCCTGGTGTTAAGTATAAGCCTCCTCCTTGTTTGCATCCTCTCTAAGACATCGTTGCTCACACGTTCGGTCCATGATATCCTTAGCATCCTTCTGTAGAACCACATCTCCGTCGTCTCGAGTCTCTTATTCATCTTTGAGGAAATCGTCCAACATTCGCTGCCGTAAAAAAGGACAGATGTCACGTAACAGCTCAGTATTCTTTTCTTTCTTACCATAGAGATCCGCCTGTCTCGCAATACTCTACCCAGCTTTTGATTGTTACCGGTCCTATTTCTGTAACCGGGTTACATACCAGTTTCTTGCAGTTTCCATCCCGTAAAAGCAGCATATTTTCCAGTGAAGATTTTGGCCCACTCTGTCATGCCGAGTTTTACATTATTATTATTAATAATAATAATAATAATAATAATAATAATAATAATAATAATAAGGCTTAAAAAGAGTTCGATTTAAGAAAAGAATAGACAGTGTTTGACAATTGTCAAACACTGAGTCTTTTCTTTGTCTTTTCTTAAACCACGCTTTTCTCTAAATTTTAAAAATATAGAAATATTCTCGTCAATCATCTTACTTATTATTATTTTTATTATTAGTATTAGTATTATTAACGTTTAAAAAGAGTTCGATTTAAGAAAAGAATAGACAGTGTTTGACAATTGTCAATTAAAAAAAGAATTAAAAATAATATATTTTACATAGATAAAGCCCTTCGTAAGGTGTGGGCTGTACTCGTGAGAACAATTTTATATTAGAATTATTATCATTATTATTATTATTATCATTATTATTATTATTATATGATGAGGAGGATGATGTTGATGATGATAAAATCCGAACTCGAAGAGAAAGTCCTTTTAAGCCAAAGTGAGGTTGTAAATTAGTTTTTGAAAGACACAGCTCAGTATCCTCCTGTCTCGCAGTAATCTGCCCAGGTTTTGGAATGCGTCCTTGGCCATCCCAATACGTCATCGGATCTCAGTGTCGCACTTATCGTCTTCTACTTAACTTATTGACAGTTTTTTGTTTTATTTTTATTATTATTATTAAATCTGAAATGTATTTACTGTTTGCTTTTTAATTGAATTAAATTTTATTGATGTTGAGTTGTTAGTATTTTATGGTTAAAGCTTCTAGCATTTGTCATCCTTATTTTTTCAACTTTATGTTATATAGTATCGTTTTGTTATTGATAAAGATTTGCCGGAATTATTGTGTTCGTTTATTGCGTGGGGGTGACATTCATATCCAGCACCTTGATATAAGCGGTAGCATTGACCATAGAGAAGAGGTTGAGCGGTATAATATGATTTTCATTTGTCATATCACCCCAGACAATTACATATGAGCCGGACTTCACCATGGTATCTCCGTGAAGCCCGCAAAGAGAGAACAGGTCACTTGACTAAGAAGCTTGCTATTTCTGCGTGACGGTGGTTGACGGCTGGAGAGATGAACGCGGTGTACATATTAAGGTTCTCCCACGAACAGAAACCTGGCATGTTAATGCACCCGATACTACTGAGAGTAAAAAATGGGAACGCCAAAATTATGCATCATAATATCGTGTTAAAATCATATTCCATTTATTATGGCCAGCTAAGCATGTGTTCTCAGATACCTGCGCAAACCTTATATATTCGATTGTACAAAATTTTTGGGATGTCAACGAACACTCGTTGTCACTTTCGTAATGCTCGTTGTAGTAGAGTACGCCGTTGAACAATATTGGTGTCAGACGCCTTTGAATGACACTCGCACCAATAGTACTTGCTCGAATAGTTACCACCGAATAGTAATCCGTATAATGAGATATTCACCTGCCGCCCAACGCGGCAGGATGCGGCAGAAGGCCAAGTTTATTGTGGCGTATCCGAGCCCGTAAAAAAATTTCCCCTTAAAAACGAGGTCACGTAGCTGTCTCCCGAGACGAGACGAGACTCTGCCCTTCGACATAGCCACGTCTGGGGATACTCTCTGTCCGGAGGCAGTGAGTTTGACCAGCACACTTCCGAAGTACTCATGAAAGTGAGATATTCACTAACCGCCTCACGCGGCTGGATGCGGCACAAGGCCAAATTTATTGTCGGGTATCCGATCCCTTATGCTTTGGGAAAAAATGTCCCCGTCGACCCCGTATGAACGGGGTTGAGTAGCTGTCTACCACTCCAGACTGCCCTTCGGCACAGCCTCGTCTGGATTCCTCTCTGCTCGGAGACAGAGAGTTTGACCAGCACACTTCCGAAGCAATCCTGGGTAAATGCTTTGTAACTGCAGATACAACAATAGTACGCCGTTGAACAATACTGGTGTCAGACGCCTTCGAATATCAATAATAGTACTTGCTGGATAATACTCGCTCGAAAAGTAACCGTATAGTGATCAGTATAGAGGAATAGTATAGTGAATAAAGTAGAGAATAGCGAACCATATAATAATAGAGAATAGTGTAGAAATGGTGATAATATTATTGTACGAATGTACAAATAGGGCACGAGGTCAAAAAGGGGGAAGGGGAAAAGGGTGGTTTTCTTCTGTCTTATCATTAAACTTAGCTAGCTGCAAACACTGACCCAAACATACAAACAATATTCCTTTCACCAAAACAACTCATTCTTACTTACCTCATCCACCATAATGCCTCAAAAATTCTATGAATTCCTAACTAGTCCCCATATATATAATTCATTGTCTGGAAAGGGGGAATAAAATAAAATAAAAGTTAAATATCTTAAAAAAAAAACAATGAATATTTACAAATGTGTACAAAACTATATACAAGAAAACAAAACAAAATGTTGTTAGTAATAACCCCCCTCCCACAAGCCCTAATTGCGGCTGTAACATCAGTTAACTGGACGAAATCAATGCTGGACTTTAAAAATATATATAAAACATCCATACATCCCAAGCACTCACTCAAACACATACTCATTCAAACACAAAAACAGTTACGAAAGTTCCACCCGAAACGAAAGACGCCCCACAGCCACCAGAGAACTGATATCACTACCCACCAAAAGAAGGGAGAGATAGGGAATTAAACCAAAAGAAAAAATAGGGACAAAAATAAAAGGGGCCAATGAGCATACATACCCTACCTAAGTTAACTAAAGAGAAGAAACTAAAACAAGAACGACCTACACTAAACTATTAAGGGGAGGGCTGCCAATGTTCAACCCATCAATCGCAATATCCTCCTAAACGGCATCAAAATGCCACTCTCAATCAGTACCTTTCACTCAGCAGAGACGCGCAAGACGTCACCCTACTTCGTACTTATGCGTTTCCCTTATGGTCACGTGATCCACTTAATTCAATAATGGGATCGCCTGTGTTTGCTTTCTGGGTATGCGTATTCAAACTCCAGTGTCGGTAAAGATACTTTACTCCTATACAACAAAAATATATATAAGTGTACTCCCAAAATGTTGCGTCTTGCTAAGGGCGAAACTGTTTCGCCTGATGATTCCCATCATATGAAATTCTGAGCAGCGGACCTGGTATTATTATTATTATATTGTATTATATTTAGGCCTTATTGAAACGTTAGTTTTTATTCTTATCCGGGTGTAACAGCAAAATTGTTTAAATCGTGTAACAGCATAATTGGCCATCCCACAAAATGATTCATATAAAAAAATAAATCACTACACTAACTGAGTTTCTTTTTTCAAGGTTTTCAGATAAGACGTTTAGCCATCTTAACAACACTTTTCGTAAGAATTACAGAAAAACCCTTTTAGCAATTCAGCTAGAAAGAGAACAGGCCAAATTTTTTTTTCAGTCCCACTTTCTTCCCAAATGAGCAATGGTGAGAGGAAAAGGATTATTCAGGCCTTCTTTAATGGTACCAACATTCATACTCTGGCTTCCGTCTTCAAATCCATTCAAGAACAGTCACGAGAACAGTGAATACATTAAAAAAAAGAGAGAACAGTAGAGAGGAAAACTGGAACAGGAGTCATCATTTCAACAGAGATAAAGAGATCAATTAGAAAAAATCCAACACAATCCATAAGACGTTTGGCACGTAAGAGAAGAGTTTCTGCTATAACGGACCAAGAGCAGTGAAAAAAAGACTGAAAAAGTGAAAAATGTGAGACATTTGTTAATCCAGGACAGAAGGTTAGACGTGAAGAACATCTTAAATAAGCTGGAAAATGGTCATGGAATAATATATATATATATATATATATATATATATATATATATATATATATATATATATATATATATATGTGTGTGTGTGTGTGTGTATAGATATTTGAATTTTATATCAATCTTTCATGATTTTCCGATCGTTAGCTATGATTAATTAATGATGAACATAGCATTTTCATTCATGATCGATTTCATCACGATTCTTCTGCTAAGCTTGGAGAGTAATTACACATGCATACTGCTCAAAGTAGAGTCCAACAGTGTTATAAAAACCTCGGAGAATTCCAGTAAGATACCTTTAATCATTTCTAAGACACAACGTTACAAATCTTAACCTAACAATTGTACAATTTTGCTGTTACACGATTTGGACAATTTTGCTGCTACACCCGCTATATATATATATATATATATATATATATATATATATATATATATACTAAATTTGAAATATTTATAGGGTAAAGTGCTCAGTACGGTGATAGAGGTGAAGATCGCGTTGAGGCGTGAAGCTGTCAGTTACCATGCTGCTTTGATTCTTTTCACGTTATCCATATATATATATATATATATATATGCATGTGTGTGTGTGTGTGTGTGTGTGTGTGTGTGTGTGTGTGTGTGTGTGTGTGTGTGTGTGTGAATATTTCAAAGGATGAATGGGTTTATTTTTAGGACTTGAAACGTTATTTTTAGTGGATACTCTCGTTTGAAATAGCCCCCCCCCCCCGTTGTCTTAAACAGGCCGATAGACGTAATATACGCTGTTTAAAATAACGGAGCGTCTCTTTCAAACACGGGTATCCGCTAAAATGACGATTGAATTTATATATATATATATATATATATATATATATGTGTGTGTGTGTGTGTGTGTGTGTGTGTGTGTGTGTGTGTGTGTGTGTGTGTGTGTGTATACATAGGTAACAAGAATTCATTCAAACAAGCTTTGTCAAATTCAGCCGTCAAATATAACTTTTTAATTTTTATTCTCGCTTACCAGGTAAGACGTTGAATATACAAATCAAAATGGAGGATAAACTCTTCAAAGTGCATTTGTTTGTTCTGCTGTTCGACAGTATCCGTCATTATCAAGAACTAGTTGTTGTCAGTACGGTAGACAAAATTTTATTCGCTACAGCCTACCATTTAATTTTGAGGCGAGGCAGTAGGATTCAAATCATTCTATTAATCGAAAGTGATGTCATGTGTAAAACGGTTACGCGGGGTTAAACCACCTCCGTACTGAATATTTATCCATGTTATTATTAGTATTTTGTACAAACATTAAATAATTTATACTCATATACAGACACACACACACACACACTTGAAGTACTAGCAGGTTGTATACATACGACAAAATATACGACAATATGAACCCGGATGAGAGTACGAAAAATTATATCCATATATATATATATATATATATATATATATATATATATATATATATATATATATATATATATATATAAAATAGGAAAGAACTCGTTAGGTAAATGATCCGAAGTTTTTTAGTATTTTTGGTTTTATTTAAAAAAAACTGTGCTCGATACAAAAGTAGAGCCGAAATTATAAATATTTTTAAAAAAAATATGATTTCTTCGCTACATCAGAGATTCCAAAAATTTCGCTTGAAGATGAAACAGAGCTTGATACTTTAAAATCAATTTAATTCTAATAATTGAAGTTTTCAGTTCTTGTTTTTGAAACATGAGAACTCTTTTGTAGCGAAAGAATCATATTTTTTTTAAATAATTATAATATATATGTATATATATATGTATATATATATATGCTTTTTATTAATTTATTTATTTATATTTTATTTTTTACATATTTATATATTTATTTAAATATTTATGTATTTATTAATTCATACATATATATATATTATTTATTTATAAAAGATTATAGCAAAAACATATTGAAATCTCTACACAAAAGCTTTCATGTTTCAATACGTTCATTGTATTTACCATCGCCTGAAGAAATACAATCAATGCATTGAAACATGAAACCTTTTGTATAGCGATTTCAATATGTTTTTATTATAATCACTTATAATAAAAATAATAATAACATAATGCTCTACTCTTTATTGGGCACGTTTTAAAAAGTAAATGCTTCTAATAGTGCAATTTTACTCTCTGTTCTTTCTCTCAATTGTATGTATATATATATATATATATATATGTGTGTGTGTGTGTGTGTGTGTGTGTGTGTATGTACAGACTGTTTCCTACTAGACGTAATCATATCATATATTCATATACACATATATACATAAATATATTACATATATTTATTTACATATTCATATATTATGTATTTCTTTATCTGTCTCTCTCTCTCTCTCTGTCTCTCTCTCTATCTATCTATCTATATATATATATATATTCTCTAACCTTCTCCCCTCTCACATACTTTCATTATTCTTTCTTTACTCCTTTCCTCCCAATAAATTTTCCACCAAAACCAAAAGTGTATAAATGCAGTGATAGAAAAACAATTGACCTTTTCACTGCCTGAAGAAGCCTTCATTGGTTGAAACGTGGTTGCGGAAAATGTTAGTGTTTGCAATATTTTAGTTCTTAGTTCTACACTTTCGATTTTTTGTTGTTGCAATGTTTAAATATAACCATTTCCCGGACATTTTATTATATATATATATATATATATATATATATATATATATATATATATATATATATATATATATATATATATATATATATATATATAATCATTTATTTAAATATTATAACATAATATATATATATATATATAATCATTTATTTAAATATTATAACATAAATATGTTATAAAATCACTACAAAAATAGCCATATTGTTTGAACACTTCTGGTGTCTTATCAAGTGATGATGTTGAATGTAGAATGTAGATTTATTTTACTTTCAACACCATCACTTGATCAGAAGTGTTCAAACAAAATGGCTATTTTTGTAGTGATTTTATACCATATTTATGTTATAATATTTAAATAAATGATTATATATATATATATATATATATATATATATATATATATATATATATATTATATATATATATATATATATATATATATATATATTTATATATATATATATATATATATATATATATATATATATATATATATATATATATATATGAAATAAAATGGCCGGGAAATGGTTATATTATAATAAATTATATTATAATAAATTATATATGGTTATTATGTTATATTATTATATTATATTATATTTTAATATTTTTGTAGTGATTTTATAACATATTTATGTTATAATATTTAAATAAATGATTATATCTGCTCTACTCTGTATTGAGCACTCTTTAAAGAATAATAATTGTTGGTTATTGGAATTTACTCCGTATATACCAATCCCATACTTGGGTATATATATATATATATATATATATATATATATATATATATATATATATGTATGTATGTATGTATGTATATAACTTTAAATGTTATTTTTAATGTTTACTTATATGAGCTGTTTTGTTTAAGGGTGAACTATTTGCCCATAGTTGGGACCCTAACAGGCGCTACCACTCCGGGTCAGGGTGGACCTGAGAACAGCAGCAATTAAGAGGTGATTCCACGCTCCTCAAAACCTCCTGATCCGAGGCCTTGCTGTTAAATGTGGTTCATCGTCAGACCCAGGACGGACTCAGATTTGAGTAGACGCTCCGTTTATGTATTAAACAGAATAATTTACTTTTGTCTGTCGGTCTGAATATTCGAGATATCTTTTTAAAGAATAAGTATGTGCTCTCCGAATATTTCTCGAATATAAGAATATAAAAGAATATAAGAATATAAAAAACTATAAGAATATAAAAGACTATAAGAATATAAAAGAATATAAGAATATGAGAATATAAAAGGATATAAGAATATAAGAATATACAAGAATATAAGATTTCTCAAACATTCAGGTCACGAGACGAAAATAAATAAATATTCTTTGTAGTAATTAAACGGGACGTTTACTCAAATAATAGTATCCACTAAAATAACGTTTAAAGTGATCAAAATATGAGGGATTAATAAATAAAAATTCATTATTACTTCTTTAGAAAATCCACACATACACACACACATACATATATATATATATATATATATATATATATATATATATATATATATATATATAGATAGATAGATAGATATATATAGATATATATATATATATATATATATATATATATATATATATACCATTTGAGTTTGTGAATGAGACTGTTCAGGAGTCGTCGATGGTTATGCTAGCACGAATACACAAGCCATCGTGACCGAGTGTTTGATCGTACCCATGTTGTTCAAACTGCTGACCATGCCAGATTATACGTTCTACTAGGAACTTTAACTAAGTTCCGCTTAGCATAGTTGCAGTATAAAACACAAGTGGTCTATGTGGGTGTTGAACAAACACAACTGTGCCTGAGCAAGCATCTGCAACGGGGATTGGCTAAATGCCGTAGCAGATGGGTGTGCTCTGAAAACGAGTAACCGGTCATTTTACATCTATAAACATAAATATAAAAGTGAATGTTCACTTTTATATTTATATTTACATACGCTCTATCTCTGATATTGAGCACTTTATTTCCATAAATATAGCCACCTTAAAACTATATTTCTTCATATATAGATATATATATATATATATACACCCAAGTATAGGATTGGTGTATACGGAATAAATTCCAATAACTAAAAAATAATATTCTTAAAAGAGTGCTCAATACAGAGCAGAGCAAATATAATTATTTATTCGAAAATTATAATATAAATATGTTATAAAATCACTACAAAATTAGCCATTTTGTTTCAACACTTCTGGTGTTTTATCAAGTGATAGTGTTGAAAGTAATATATATATATATATATATATATATATATATATATATATATACACACACACACATATGTATATAAGGTACAATATATATATAAAGTAGAATATATATATATATGTAAAGCTTGTGGCAAAATGCCTCTTATCTGTTTACCTATGAATACGCTTATATATATGCATTAATATAAGTTTCTCTGGAAAATAAGTAAGAACGACTTCAGTTTGATTGAGAAGAGGGAAAAAGAGATAAGGAGGAAGAAAGAAGTAAGTTGAGTGTTCATGTTGTAATAAAAGTTTGTCTCCAGTACTTCTTCCGATTCTCCTCCCTCCTGGTCTAACCATAAGTGTTAAAAGAGAATCGAGCCATCGGTTCGCAGTTGTACAGCACACATACGTAAATGACACTTATGTTAGCCATATTGCTGTACACAGAAGCAAGATTAAATGCGACCACAAAGGCCTATTCACTGCACAAAGACAACTGCGCATAAAGACTTATAAGCAACACCAGGCCAGCGTTCGAAGAGACTTTCAGGCGAAGCGCGGACAAGGTAATGAACGCACAGAACTCTAGTCCATTATGTATACGAAATGTCGTTTACTTCCTTGGCCGCATCTCTTCGATGATACACGAATAGACAAATGTACAACTAAGACAGTGTATTGGAATTTTACAAGTACGCATATGTTCGCACCAGAGTAAGATATTGGCGCAGAATAAAACTGTGCCGACCTGGATTTTACAAGTATTCGTATTTTCTCATCAGAATAAGATATTGGCGCAGTAATTCCAAAGAAGGATCTGTTATATAATTGATCCTGACCAGGCATCTCGACTTTGTAGGGACGTTATTATTAATAATTAAAACATATAATAATAATAATAATAATAATAATAATAATAATAATAATGTTTTTTTAATAAGTATATTTTCATCCTTCTTGAAATATGCTTATATAAAACCAGTACACGATAGGCCAAAAGGATTGCGAAAAATTGCCTAAAAATTGAAAATTGTCTGCGTTTTTCAAAACCAATTTACTACCTCACTTTGGCTTAAAAAGACTTTCTCTTCGTGTTCGGATTTCATCATCATCAACAACAACAACAAATAATAATAATAATAATAATAATTCTTCTTATTATTATTATTTTTATTATTATTATTAATAATAATAATAATAATAATAATAAGAAGAAGAAGAAGAAGAAGAATTATTATTATTATTATTATTATTATTATTATTATAATAATAATAATAATAATAATAATAATAATAATAATAATAATAATAATAATAATAATAATAATAATAATAATAATAATAATAATAATAATAATAATAATAATAATAATAAAAAAAAAAAATAAATAAATAAAAAAAAAAAAAAAATAAAATAAAATAAAATAAAATAAATAAATAAATTGTTCTCATGAGTAAAGCCCACGCCTTACGAAGGGCTTTATCTATGTAAAGTATGTGTCAGTTTTTTTGTTTTTTTTTTAATTGGTCAGTGGGAAATGATGCTATTTCTAACCTTAGGTCTCTGGGCGGGACCCGGAAAGAAATGTGTACACACCAGAAATCAAAGGAAATAAAATAACAACAACAGCAACAACAATAATAATAATAATAATCTTAAATAAAATAAAATTAAACAAATAACATTAAATCTTTGTTTAAAATAAAATAAATAAAAGCAAAATAATAAAAGTTATCCCAGCATGCAACAGAAGCTTCTCCAGCCTGAAAACGCATACTTCGCGCCAAAAAACGCTCCCGACCATCGAAGAGTCAAGATGTCTGTCTCCTCTCCTCGGCACATTGATTCTCATATGACAAAATCACTCTCTCCCTTCATTATATGCAGGCTTAAAATATAACTAAAATACACACACCAGTACACAAAAATAATTAAAATTGTATGATTTTTTAATTTACAATTTAACATGCTTTTTAGTGTTATTTCCTTGTCTATTTTTATACCTATGAACACGAGCCTATCCCCGCTAATATAATATGAATGACTCCACAACTTCAGTCACTTTCTCATCGACGGGATGTGGCTTCCCTCTGTCTTTTCTAAAAATATTTTCATTGCAACTGCTCTGACGAGCTTTTTTTCCCCTGGATCCCTGACTACATGAATTTAAACATCCTACTACATTGTCATCTAGATCCCACCAGTTTAATGCTGAAAATAGCTAAATGCAACCGCCACTTCTACTCCAACAGTTTCTTTTGTCACACTTCTCACCTGTGGAACTCCCTTCCATTCACTTGCTTCCCTGATAACTACAATCTCCAAAAATTTAAGTCCAACGTCAATCGCCATCTTCTGTCTTCTTAAATCTCGTTCATCTTTTGTCATTTCCTCAATCCTCCCTATTCTCAGTCTTCTCTTTCACTTTCACTTTCACTTCCTGTAAACCCCTGTCTACTAATGTCATTCCCGGTTTGCTTGGGGGGAAATTTTTAAAAAAGAAGAAAACTTGAGCCGATCTGGATTTTACAAGTACGCATATTTTCTCATCAGAATAAGATACTGCCACAAATAAATCTATACTGACTGGGATTTTACAAGTAGACATATTTTCTCATCGAAGTAAGATATTGCTGCAGAATAAATCTATACCGACTGGGATTTTACAAGTAGACATATGTTACCATCAATGAAATATATTCCAACAGAAAAATCCTACATTGGCTGGCATTTTCCTGGAAAACATATGTTCTATTCCGAGAAATACGTTCACATGGAAAAATCTATATGTACAGGGATTTTACAAGTATACAGATGTTCTGGTATTGGTGCAAAAAGATCTATACCGTCTGGGATTTTACAAGATGTATTGTTCTCAAAGAAATATATTTCAGTAGAAAAATTCATGTCGCCTGGGAATTTACTAATAGACAAATGTTATTATCAGAGAAATGGATCTATGCCGAATGGGATTTTACAAGTAGGGATATGTTCTCTCAAGGCTGATTAAACTCTATTCTCTTAGATGGCAGCCAGTCTAGGAGAAAGAATATCCTGAATTCAAACATATATAAATAAAAGAGAAGACTGATCTTTTTTTAATATTAGTGGGGCAACCAACCGAGGAGAAGAAAACTCTGAATTCAAAAGCATCCTGTAGTGGAATGGGTTCCATCAGACTATATTCTAGACGCATCCATTGCTAATAAAAACTACCATACTTATGTTGCCCCTATGATCTTAATGTCTTGCGTATCTTAGGATAGGTTTTTACAAAAATGTCGATGCTGAATGGGATTTTACAATTTTTTACATTTTTTTTTTAATATTCTTAGAAAGACTGGAAACAGATTATTTCTTATATGTTGTATAGGTCGGCGTACAAAGCGACATTTTAACCATAAAAAAATCCCCACCAAAAGAGGGGGCCGTCTTATACTGCAGATAAAAAAAAATATGAACCTTAAATCCTGTAGATTATGATGAGTTGTTAGCATAGGAGATTTTTGACGATAGGCTAACGCTTGCCTTGATAACTGTCGATACAAATATTTTCTACTGAAACACCATCATTTACGTTATTATAATAAAATAATAAAAATGTGGTGTAATAAAAGTACTCTTACCTTATATAATATGTGCTATGATTGCCTGACAACAATAAAACGCATATTGGTCGAGAGAGAACTCCCCAACTATGGAACGAGTGTACGGTTAGGCCTTCAAAGTTACTCAGTCTGGCGTCATAGCCTACCGAAAACACAGCAGCCACTCATGAAGTATTGTAGATTGTGGTAGTTAATTGACAATATCTCTCCACCGTTTCGCCATTAGAATTTAAGTGAAAAGAAAGTATATGTTTACTGAATTTATTTAATGAATTAAATACAACATATTTTAAAATACGATTTTTGGGGGGGTTAGTGAGGAAACTAAGATGACAATATACATGCAAGTCAAAAATAGGCAAAGCAACAGTAAAGAGGTCAAAAGTTCACGAACTATGAATAGTGTTAACACACAAAAGGGACACGGACACATGACTGCAGCGTTCTAACTTCAAGTCAGATGAGACCGATAAATGATCTATCTTATTGGCTAAGAATAAATCCCAGCATGCATCTGTATTTGCAGTGTGGGTTCACTACCCCGACCTTCATGTCATCGTATATATATATATATATATATATATATATATATATATATATATATATATATATATATATATATATATATATATATAAAGAAAGAACAGTAAGATATATAATCAGGTGTTATTGATATTTTTTATTTTTATAAAATTCGCTTGAAGATGAAACAGAACTAATGATTTTAATTTAATTATATAATTAAATTTGAAGTTTTTAGCTTCAGTTTTTGAAACATGGTTATTACTGTGTACCGAAAAAAACATATTTTAAATCAGTTAATTTATAATATATATATATATATATATATATATATATATATATACATATATATATATATATATATATATATATATATATATATATATATATATATATATATATATATATGAATTATTTGTACGTATTCAGGGATTTTTTATATAACCATAGGTGTTTTATTAGGCCCCCTGCGAAGGTTTTGGTACAGGTTCAAGTTGAATGAGGCTTTGTGGTGATTGGGTCATTTGTTAGAGTGGATTAGCTCGGATTAATATAGACGATGTTGACAAGCCTTTCTTAAACTCCCTTCGGCCTTGTGCGACATACGAATGTACTCATTTGTAAAATGAACATTAATCCTTTGATGACTGAAACCAACAAAACTAATGGATGCTGCCCACCAGAAGACTTGACTTGGAAATAGCGATGGGATAGCGAGAAACTAGTAACGTTTCGTTTGAGTTGAAGGTGCTGTTGGGTGGTTTTATTAGAATGAATTCCTATCAAACCTTTGCTGTTAACTGCAAAGGATTATATAGAAAATAAGAATAATAAATATCGTATCACTGTTCTATCACTGACACATGCCTTAATTGCTATCTACTGACACGACTTTTCTCATTGATTCTCAAAGACTTCTGCATTAAACCCCTTAGGAATGGATTTACATTACACTTGTATTATCCATCTTTGACCAGAGCATGAACAAGTACTCTTTTCTTGATTTTCAATGTATTTCCTACAGTAAAGCACTTTGTTTTATATATATATATATATATATATATATATATATATATATATATATATATATATATATATATATATATATATATAAAACAAATATATATATATATATAAACAAATATATATATATATATATAAAAACAAATATATATATATAAAAAACAAATATATATATATATATATAAACACATATATATATATGTATAAAAACAAATATATATATATAAACAATTATATATATATATATATAAAAAAACAAATATATATATATATATAAAAACAAATATATATATATATATAAAAACAAATATATATATATATATAAATAAATATATATATATATA
This sequence comes from Acanthosepion esculentum, assembly GCA_964036315.1. Lineage (NCBI taxonomy): Eukaryota > Metazoa > Mollusca > Cephalopoda > Sepiida > Sepiidae > Acanthosepion > Acanthosepion esculentum. The sequence continues at coordinate 120,677,086 of OZ038476.1, read as the reverse complement.
TAAAAACAAATATATATATATATAAAAACAAATATATATATATAAAAACAAATATATGTATATATATATAAAAACATATATATATATATATAAAACAAATATATATATATATATAACAAATATATATATATATATAACAAATATATATATATGTATAAAACAAAGTGCTTTACCGATATATATATATATATATATATATATATATATATATATATATATATATATATATATATATCGGCCTTGGGTATGACGATAAATTACATGCGGCAGCAAGGTCTTGTATCAGGAGATTGGAGTTTTTGAGGTGAGTGGAATAAGCTCTTAATTCCTATCGTTCCCAGGTCCACCCTGACACGGGGAGGTAGCACCTGTTATAGTCCCAGCTATGGTCAAATAGTGAACCCCACAACAAAAACAAAATACTATGAAAGTATAAAAATACATTTTTATAGTAAAATTACCGAAAATACATTTTATCTGTAGTTGAAGGCATACAATTGCGTTGGAAACATTTAGAGATCGGCATTAAATAACTTATAAAGATTGATATGCCGCTAAACAAATTCAACTAATATCTATATATATATATATATATATATATATATATATATATATATATATATATATATATATATATATATATATATATATATATATATAAAATGTTGTAACCTAAGGAATAGAATAATCACACGTAGGTTTTTAATGAACGATAATACTTAGAACAACACATATAAGATTTGCCAGTGGCGCGTAGAAGTAGTCAACTGCTAAAAGTGAGTCAAGTGAATTCCAGAATGAATTTCCAACTGCAGGCTATCTGCCAACCTCCCCACGCCGTCTGATGTGGCACAAGGCCGAATTTTATGTGGAGTATCCGAAACCGTAGACTCGGCCAAAAATTCCCCGTAGACCTCGTATAAAACTGTTAGCTGTTTCCCGAGACGAGACTCTGCCCTTCGACATAGCCTCGTCTGGGGATCCTCTCTGCCCGGAGGCAGAGAGTTTAACCAGCACAACTGGAGCCGTTTCTCCAATTGCAGGATATTTACCAACCGCTCCACGCGGTCAGATGTGGCACGAGGCCGAATTTAATGTGGGTTAGCCGAGACCGTAGGCTCGGCCAAATATTCCCTGTAGACCCCATGTAAAAAGATACAACGAGAGAAAGAACATAAGAAAAAAGAAAGAGAATAGCACAAAAAGAAAGAAAGAATGATAGAAAAGAATGGAGAAAGAAAGAAAGAAACAAACAAAGACACAAGTTAAGAAATGACACATCAAGAAAGAATAAAGAAAAAATTGACTAAACCTAGGAAAACTGACTCAACCTAGAAAAAAGCAAAGAAAGAAAGAAAGAAAAAGAAAAGAAAAATAAATCGATATGATCTGAGTGTGATTGATTGATTTGAATCTCATTGTTCATGCAACTGATTAGTATCAAAATACATATACTGTACGTGAATCTTTCTTTTTTGCCACTCCAGTCATCTCTTAAAATCCGGATTATCTCCTAAATTTGCCAGTTGCCGGTGAAATTTGCGTAAATTTTCTCTTTGTGAATGCTGTTGATCTTTCACGGAAGATCTGGCTTGAGGTCAATCCTTATTTATTTATTTATTTCGTGACGACCTCCAACCTTAGCAAAGAATCATTGACAGTCAAACGTAGTGAATAACAACATTTTTCATCATTGTTCTTTGGAACAATGTCGCCAAAATCCCTTGGAGCTGCTTCAACCGGATAGTTATTTTCTTCGAATAAAAAGGAAAAAAAAACGGTAAAAGCAACAAAGGTTCTATAAAGTTTACATTGCCATCTTGGCAATTCTGCAACTTTCCTTTGTCCGTCCGTTGTAAACTGTAAAATGATCTGACACTTTCACTGCCACGTGCACCGTTGCGCTTACTGATCCATACATTCTACCCGATGGGGAATTTTGTAGAGAAGTTCTTTGCTATTTTGACACGAACCTCAGATATTTTTGCCATGTACTACACTCGGGTTGCGGCTGTGGAATCTCGAAGACGTAAACAATATCAGTCATTTTCATCTTGAGCAGAATTGTAAGGATCGAAAAGAATAAATTCTGCCCTTGTATATTCTGATCTGCTTTAGGAGATACCACGCAAACAATCATTATATCTGGGGTAGCCAAACTGCGGCTCGCGTGCCCTATGCTGCTCTGTTGTCCTTTAATATACGAAAATGTTGACAGAGCTCCTTTTTTTCATCACATTTTATATAAAAGGTAAATTATGATTATTTACTGGATATGAATTGAGACCCCATTGGATTAAAACGTAAATTTAATGTTCATAGTAAAAAATATTTAAGAATTTAAATCCTAATTTGAATGTTTTAATGAGGCATTGTTGTTTAGTGTTGATGGAAGGAATTGTGGGAAGCCGAGGGATTAAAGAAATTTCCAGTCAGCAAGGGTTACTGAGGACTGTCATAAGTAAGGGCGTTAAGAGGGCTACATTCACCTCATGTACATATTTAATTTTATGTTACTGAAATCCAAATTTGCACATTTTTTAGAATATCCCATAATTCATTAGCGTATTAAAGACGCTCGATATAGTTAAAAGAATCATCAGTCAAGATTTTGAAAACATTGAGTATATATATTGTTGTGGTAGGATCCACCTAATCTGCATAGGTGACTACCGACTATATAAATAATGGTTGGTACCGGAAGACGAAGAGAGCGAATACAGAGATCCAGCTAGAGACTCTGCCCGACTGCGACTTAGTCACACATTCTCCAGGAACGTCTTCCCAGAAATATACAGAAATACTATATGTAAATATTGTGTACATTTTCTTGTTATAATACATTCTTGTTCTAAGTACATTTTGTGTTGCATTATTATTCCATGCATTAGTCGAGATTCAACAATGAGTCAAGACTCAACAATGGCGACGAGGATGAGAACGAACCATACGCCAAGACTCAACATATATATATATATATATATATATATATATATATATATATATATATATATTACAATGAGTCATTCATACAAAAAGTAGATTAGTAAAGTTAATGATATAAAATGGCGAAATGTCTATGCAAACAAAATTTTAAAGGTGCATTAACCTACAAATCACACGATGAATGTTATGATCCTTTGTTTTAAAAATTATAAGCTGTATAAGGTCTTTCATTAATACGCAAGTACTTTCAACTGTACGTTCAGTCATCTTCAGGCATGGAAATTATTTTGTATTTTGGTAAAATTCAGGTAGACGAAAAAATTAAATGCGAATCGAAATAAGTTTTTTTTTTAAATGTGTTACTGTTAACGGATACAAACTTTTGGAGCGTGCAGTCGCAACGCTAAGGTTGAATCGTTTGAAAATTTAAGAGAGTGCGTATTTTTACTAATATGGCAATTTGAGAAAATCTTCTGTTGTTGTTGAAGTTTATCAGTCAATGTAGCATAAACTAAATAGTTCGATAAATAGAGTAATGTCTCAGTTGTTAACCCGAACATTTGCACGTCGGATCAGTTCTTTTAAATCAAATATGTGGTGCAGTTCAATTTATATTACTGTTGTGTAGGATCCACCTAATCTGCATAGGTGACTACCAACTATATAAATAGTGGTTGGTACCGGAAGACGAGGAGAAGGAATCACGAGATCCAACTAGAGACTCTGATCGACTGCGACTAGTCAACACATTCTCCAGGAACGTCTTCCCAGAAATATACAGAAATACTATATGTACTTATTGTGTACACTTTCTTGTTATAATACATTCTTGTTCTAAGTACATTTTGTGTTGCATTATTATTCCATGCAATAGGCGAGATTCAACATTGAGTCAAGACTCAACAATTGCAATGAATCATTCATACAAAAAGTAGATTAGTAAATATATATATATATATATATATATATATATATATATATATATATATATTAGTATATGTGTGTGTGTATGTGTGTACTATGTGATTACTGAAAGCAATACAAATTAACAGTTTCAAAAATTGCATACATGCATTTCTTAACATTAATATACAGATTTTGTAACAAGATGTGTAAGTAACAAATACAGATGAGTAAATTTTGTCCATGTCATGTGGCTCTCAAACATCTTAACTTTGTCGTATGTGGCTCTTGCATGAAGCAAGTTTGGCAACACCTGCATTATATAAACAAGACCCTCACACCCCGCACAACAAAGAAAGATTGTACGTATGGGACTTCTCAAAAAGTTTAAAGGGGAGATATTCTGGCATGAGACACAGATAGGCGGTTCCTCATTTTCTAGATGTTTGGTGGGTTATGTATGTGTTTCCTATACGGAGTCTGGCTAGTACCAGCTCCTGCAACAAAAAGAGGGGCGGATTCAAAACAGAAAAATGCAACAAGCAGCCATGTTTATAGGTTTCTCTTTTGTTCAGTTCATTGGAAATCAATGTGCAAAACATGCTTGTCAAAATGGCTTTGGTACTTTCACCAGGTACAAACACTGAATGAACGGTAACTTCTAATTATTTCTATGAAGCGGTCATCAACCTTGAGAGATGATGCGAATTGCTTTGTTCTGGTTAAGCAGGCATCTGAATTTGGAGAGCAAAAAGTTTCTGTTTTAGTGACAGGATTATTATCGAATGATTGAATCAGTAATCGTGGCGGGTTAAAATTTATCTATAAGAGAGTGATGTCCAGCCTTTGACCTATCTTCTTTTCCTTTAAACATTATACCAAATTTATTTGATAAATAATAAATAAATATTATTAGCAGATTACTCTCCAACAAAAATTACATCAATTATCCAAAATGTTTGAAACAGTCGTACCTTTGCTAGAAAATGGCTTGTTGCGCGCACGACTGAAAATTGTAAGATTCGGCAGCGAAAGGCCAAAAACACGAAGTCGTACAAAAGCTGAAATATATAAGCTCCTTTTTTTTTTTAAATTTATAAACGAACGGGATCAGCATAAGGATTGTGCGTGCAGAGGTATGTGTATATCGTTCCACGGAGAAATCGGATTGATTATAATCGACAAACAAAAACAAACGCTTTAAATATCAAAGTCCTTCTTGCCAACTTTAACAAACAAGATCAACTGTGCTTAAGTTGCTTACACGGCTTTAATCTTTATCCATTTTATTTTACTCTATTATTGTTTATGTTTTTCTTGTCTTCAATCAGATGCAAGTTATCTAAACTTGTAAACAAACCATTCTATATCGCCTGTAATCATTCTTTTTTTTTAAAAAAAAACAATGAGTCGTTTTTTATTGCCTTCGGGGAAAGAATTGCAGCTGAAAATGCGTTCTATTAATTTTTACCATTAAATTGTGAGACACCCACGTAGCTATTCACCTATCCAAGACTTTTCAAATTCCGTACAACACTCATGTGAGATATTTTGAGTATCTCTGCGATATCCCGTTTCTTTTGATCTAGATTATTTTTAATCCGTGCTTCGATTTGGTCAGCATCAACAACTTCAAGCCTGCCGGAACGTTTTCGGTCTTACAGGGTCAAAATTTTCATTTCTTAACCTAGTGAACGACTGGCGAACCATACTCTTAACTATGGTACAATCACAATAAATGATGCGTATAATTTTACCGTTTGAACAGTTTTTTTTTTTTAAGAGCACCTGATGCCAAAAATATTAATAGTAATATTAGCCGTTTTCTGATAAAGAAACATTCGACATTCACTGACCGATCAGTCATTACTACTGCCGGTTGAAATTTATAAAATCTTTCTCTTAAAAAAAATTTTTCAGGAAAAAAATTTTCTCAACTCCGTTAACTGTTATTGCTCTTTCAGTCTTGAAGGGGGTTTTCTTCCTAAACTTTTATTTAAAGTTGTGTGGAATGTCGACATCTTGATTATGCCATTATTTTCTCTTCAAGTTACATGTGATATCCAATGTAGTTGCTATTGCTTTTGAAAGTCCACAAGTGAAGTGGCGTCTCATTTTTCTCTATTTCCACTTTTAACTTTAAAAAAAAATGCATTTCAAATTCACAACGTACACAGGAATCGTATATAAAGACGCGCTGATATGTCACCTTTCAGAATATGTATATTTCAATGACGTGTGAAACGAAATCACGAGTCTAAAAGCCACCTATTGAAAAAAGCTAAGGAATTTCGGTCCAACTCCATATAAAAGAACACCACGCGGACACAGACATTTTTATATACTTGATTATTTTGTAATTTGTCATAATACAAAACACAGTCATTATTTTGCTTTTATAATCATTTACTAAAAAAAAATGTGTCTACTATTTAAAAACTTTGTAAAAATCCGAGAGAGTTTTTCATTACCAAAGCAAAAGAAGGTATGTCACTCGAAAATCGCCATATGGCGTTCACGAAATAAAAATTTGCATTGAAAAGTTTTCCTTTTCAAAGCAAGTTTTCTTTTTACCCTTCCCCGCCAATTATTTTGGGAAAAACGTTACATTTTCAGACGAAATGTTGTATATGTTTTTTATATAGTAACTAAGAAACTGGGGTACCTTGAAGTACCATAGAGAAGACTAACACCTCTACCATTCGTATAAGTTGACAATTGGACTCGTTTCCATATCAGAAGGGTATAAAAAGAATCTAGATCGACGTATAAACATGTCTGTTGCTGGTTTTTGAATATCATGTGTCGAACGTGTTCTGAAAAATCTCTTTCGAAAAACGTATATAGACGTCTGCACTAGTGAAGGGGTTAAGCAAGTTTTTCTCTATTCTTGTGAAGTAATTACTCGTATACTTGTTCGAAAAAGTGAAGATGAAAATTTAACAAAGTTTAACAATGTACCAGTAAAAATAAAAATTGGTATGTGAAAAGAGTGTATTATTCTCTTGACTGTATGCTCTCGTGGTAATTGTTATCGTTTTAAAAGCAATTTTTAGAATTTAAATAAAACCTAAGCATGAAACTGGATTTATACATATTTTTAGAAAAGTGACAGCAAAAACGTTAGAGAGTATTTATTTATTAGATTATTTATTTCCAAGAATAATCACATCTTTACGAGATTATAAAAATATACGAATCAAAATGCAGTAGTTATTATTTACCATATTATAAAGAAATGATTATGAAAACATTTTTTTTATTCATAAATTTATCAAGATGACCGTTAACAAGAAAACAAGAAAAGTTGAATAAACATATAAAGAATAACTGGAATTTTGAAAATGCATTGTCCAAATATTTCTTACATTTTCTCTCGCTAGATAGGTTGTGAGCATCTGAATTTCTAAAAAACAAAAATTTTCTCGAGAACTGACAACAAAAATGTTAAACACAATTTATTTATTTATTAGATTTAACGAAGTTTAACATACGTAGCCACAAAAAGATGGAATATACAGTGATAACGATGTGAAGAGAAAAGACTTCCATCATGCCATTTTGGGATGGGTACGTTTGGTAAACTTAGCCGAAAATCATTCGGCAATTATTTTAGTCAAAAACGATTAAGTCGCACAACATGATGAGTAGAAGTTCAGAAAACAATAACTTTCAAACCGGCAAAAAAGGGATATATCCTCTGTGTACTGCGCCGTTTTATAACGTGGGTGTTGACGGCTCTCCACAACTTCCTATCCTTTGTACGTCTAACAATATCTGCCCATTTACTATCCCTCCCACCATCCATTTATAGAAACTCGTTAGGTAGTATACTCGATGATTCTCTTTTTGCCTTCATTTACAGGAACACGTCTCCTCTCCTCGGGCTTTCTCGCCTTGGGTAACACCCATTCTTAAGAAAAGGGAAACTCTAAATTTCACACCATGTAGAAAGCAACGAGAAAAACATTCAACTATCTTTCCCAAGAACGTATGACAAACTTTTCACTCCCTGTGAGTGTCAAATTCTCCAAACCCGCTTTCTTCACTATTTGTCCCAGAAATGTTGCTTTCTGATTCTAAGTAAGATTTACTTTTCATATTCAGCTTTCTTCAAATTCCCTTGTTGCACACATGTTTCGGAAATATAACGAACTTAATGGGAATTTGGAATTCGGATCTCCGATTAACAATTCCGACCCGTTATCTATGTCACCTGCACTTGCAAATCCAAGATTAGAACACCTGGTATTCCCAAACGGTCGCCCGTCTATGTACTGGCCAGGCTCGACGTTGCTTAACTTCGGTGATCGTACTTGAGTCGGCGTTTCAACGTGATCTAGCTGTAAGCCTTCAGTGAGCAGTGAAACCCCAAATCCGACTCATGAGCTACTAAAGAAAGCAGGAAGAAAGAACTAATCATAAAGTGTAAGAAGACTGAGTGGATAGTCGTTAGGAAGCGGGACAAGCCAAGATGCGAGTTACGAATAGAAAACATCAAAATCAAGCAAATAAAGAAATTTAAATAACGGAGTTGGGTTTTATAACAGAAAACATAAAATGGGGCTGATTAATCGGAAGGCGCACTGAAATTTGCGAATGATGCCTTTCAAAAGCTAAACAAAGTATAAAGAAACGGGAAAATTTCAAATTTATAACAAATAAAAATGTGCTGAAATGCTACGTACAGGGTAATTCACAATTCTCGAAACAAAATGATCGGGCACAAATCAAGGACCATATATGATAGAGTAATAGAAATTACATTTATTAAAAGGTCAAAGGATAACATTTTAGAATCTGCAACCATTTAGTCTCAAAGATGAACCAAAAATGTCAAAAGGAACCCTAGAGTACATGCTCCAGAAGTCCGCCATTCAGTTGAAGGCACTGTTTAATGTAAAGCTGTTGATAAAGCGTGCACATTTCTCCAGGGTGATCGCTTGAATCTTCTCAGTGATGGCTGCTTTCAATTCAGCAATGGTGCGAGGGTTGTCCTGCTAGATGTTCGTCTTGAGGAACCGCCGGAGGAAGAAATCTGGGTGCCCGTTCCACTTCATCTTTGCTCCCCAAACTTTTCACGGAACCATGCCATGGTTACATTAACAATGTGAGGAGGAGCACCATCCTGCTGGAACCACTGTTCCTCCCCATCAAGCTCCTCACGCTTCTCGAGATCTCCCCATCTTATAGGCCGCTGTTTTGTTTCAACAATTGTAAAACACAAACAAAAAAATATTCCTAATTAATTATGAACAACAATGGGGATTAACTGAGCCTTTCACACTATTTAGAAATTCGGAATGAAATTTGTTTGTTTTGCGGCATATCAACACCTCAATGGGTTATTTAATGCCAACAAGATTTTAATTGCTGGTAATTTTTTTTGTTTCCAAATATTTATTGCTGGTAATAATTTTTTCAAAAAATGTATTGTTGGTATGCAAACCTATTATTACATCTTCCTAGTGTTTTGAGCCCAGTTTCGGGGTTAACTATTTGTCCATAGCTGGGACCCTAACAGGTGCTACCATCCTAGGTCAGAGTGGACCTGGAAACCAGCAATTAAGAGATGGTTCCACACTCCTCAAAATCTCCTGAACAGAGGCCTTGCTGCTGGATGTAGTTTATCGTCATACCCAAGTCGCCTCATTGAGTGGGGGTCTTTCCCCTTAGCAGAGGTGCAGTCAGCGTATTCTGAAGCCCCAGTCGACAGGGCGACACTATTTAGCATCAATAATATTGTTATTAAAGTTACAAAGAAATCTATTAAACGTGCAAGGAATATGTGAACACTTTGATGCCCCTTACTGTTGTATTGCTGGTAATAATCTTTTACAAAAATGTATCACTGGTATTAAAACCTATTTTTACACTTTCATAGTGTTTTAACCCCAGTTTGGGACCCTAACAGGTTCTACCACCCCGGATCAGAGTGGACCTGGGAACACCAGCAATTAAGAAGTGGTTGCACGCTCCTCAAAACCTCCTGATCAGAAGCCTTGCCGCTGGATGTATTTTATCGTCTTGCTCAGGATACAGATGTAGTTTATCGTCATACCCAGGACAGAATGAGTTTTAGTTCAATGCTGTACGGGTAATAGGATTTGGTTTTATGTTAACGAATGGTTTTCGTTCTTAGGTTAGGTTAGGTTTGGTTTGGTATGGTTTGGTTTGTTTTGTTTTACGGCAAATCAACCTCAATGGATTATTTAATACCAACAAGATTTTTATTGGTGGTAATTTTTTTTTTTTCCAAAAATGTATTGATGTTAATAATTTTTATTTTTCAAAAATGTATTGCTGGTAATAATTTTTCTAAAATGGTATTGCTGGTAGTAAAACCTATTTTTATAATTTCATATTGTTTTGACTACATTTGAGTGGGGGGTAACTATTTGCCCATAGCTGGGACACTGACAGGTGCTACCACCCTGGGTTAGGGTAGACCTGAGAACACCAGCAATTAAGAGGTGGTTTCATGCTCCTCCAAGCCTCCTGATCAAAGGCCTTGCTGTCGGATGTAGTTTGTCATTATACCCAATTTAGGCCCCAAACTAGTTGGATGACTCGCCTTTGCTTTGGTTAAGATGAATCAGCCCTGAGTGAAGAGCTGCAAAAGAAAAAGCCGATTTCGAAACAAAATACAGTCGTTAAGCAAAAGAAAAAAATTGTTGTCGGGAAATAATCCGTCAAACACGATTTTACTTTTTTTTTAATCGGTATCACCCCCCAGGCAAGGCAGTACAGCAGGGTGTGGAGGAATAAGGAACAGAAACATCAGTAACGATTAGAAAGAGAAAAGAGCAATCAGGAGGGCAGGAGATAGTGATTGACATTGCATTTAAATTCTTACAGATTAAAGTTGGTTGGAAAGCATGGAGCCGGAAGTGGGGTCCACAGACGAGAGGCGCGAGAAATGAAATTGTCAGCACAGAAGTTACGACTACATCTAGCTAGGTCAACTGTAGATGCAGACCTCACCGCCGGTTTAATATTGCGCTGAAATTTCAAAAAGTCTAGGAGCCATGGCGAATTTACTGAAGTCATCGTAAAGTTTTCTTCTCTTTTTTATGTTTCTTACCCAACTCGTCAAATTAATCGGACCTCCAAATCCCTGAACGTGCTTTCGGACGAGCGTCCAGTCCCTTTCTTTCTCCATGGCATGCGAATATCTTTTGTTCTTTCTCTCTCTCTCTCTCTCTCTCTCTCTCTCTCTCTCTCTCTCTCTCTCTCTCGCACACACACACACACACACACACACACACACAAACAAGGGAAGCGCACGAAAATACACAGAAAAATTTACCTTTCTTTTGTCAAAGCAATTAAGTGAGCTCATCAGTCAAAAAAATTACCTTTTTTATCTGATTTTTTTTTCATTCGACCAATCAGAAGACTATCCTGTTTTGAAGCCCAACTAAAATTTTACTACTGTTACATAGAAATTCTATCTCCCTGACATTCGGTGGGTTGTTCACATTTTCCGTTAGGTTCAGTCATAAATAATTTCCGTTCTTATTTAGCAACTTTATTCTTCACAAAAATAAACTACAATTGCATTTAATTCAGTCATACACTCACCAGTTTTTGTAATGAATTGTTGCCACTTACCAGGCAGCTCTTCGATAGTTCAAGAGGTTTTTGATGTGAAAAATATTTCGACAAACTTTTAAATCAGGTTTTCATCAGAGAACGTCTACCCACTGAAAGCGTTTTGCAGCGATCAAAAAACGTGATAATCGGTCGGTGTAAGGTCAAGTGAATACGGTTGGAGTAGGATAGAACAATTTATTGATTCAACTTTCATTTTCATTCAAATACTGTGCTAATATTACGAGCAACGTTTATTCCAGCCTTTTCGTTCGCCATATTTGTTCTGTTACTATTTTAAGCATATTTTAAATCCTTTCTGCTGCTAGGAAATTTGGTTCACTGTTTCGTGCTAGGCAAATTTTTCTCACCAAAATCTATCTTACATATTTCTATGTCTACGATTCTTCCATGCATTAAATACTGATGTCACATATGGTCTGGGGTTTCTGCTATGTATTTAGAGATTCTTGATAACATCCAAAGAAGAAAATGCAATGTTATTGGTCTTAGCTTTCCATCTCTGATTCAGTCACATTCCCATCGTCGTAACGTAGCTTTCGGCTGACTTTTCTATAAATATTCTCGTGGTAATGTACGGAAGTTTTCCAATTTATCGCCAAAATTCAAGAAAAAATTACCATAGTTCTTATGTTCACGAAGGTTTTATTTCTGTTGTTAATTTATTAAAGGATTTGATGAAAATACTTATCGGTCTTGGTATATTCAATCGTGTTATTTTTAAACACTTAGGCTCTGAATGTTATTGCAAAAATAGTATTTCTCAATAAACAGACCAATATTTGTTGGTTTAAATACGAATTGAGAGTTTTCTCCGATTTTATTTTGAGAAATATTGCCATCGGTCAATATCATATATACAGAAAACAAATGAAAAAATGTAGTTTTTTTTCAAAAATGAGTCATTTCTGTACAGCAAAAACGGTAGCTAACCAAGAAAAAGCAAGGTCATTTTCAGATTTAGCGCCCCCCAAATTAGCCAAGAAAGATGTTTGGTGTCTCGACACCATTTCAATTTTTTATTGACCAGTGTAATAGTTACAATGATGCAATAGTCATTGCATTTGGTTCTCCAAAATGGAAATTATTTATGACTCAGCCCAATATTGGCTACTACAGATTGTACTCATACAGTTGCTATGGAGAATTCTTCATTTGGGGTCAAACTCTTGGTTATCGATTTTCAGCCACACCCACTCACACACTTCGTTACAAGTGATTGATTAAATGGGACTTTTAAATGGCACTTATTACGCTGTTGGGTTACAAATTGCGATTCTCTCCCTTTCATTGAGATAGTCACGAGTATCACGTGTCGGCCTGTGAATGACCTCAGTAGGGAGATTGACGGGAGCAGATGTCCTGTAGAGTCCAGAGAAGGACGTCCTTAGGCCACAACGGTAGGTCTTACAGGAAAATCACATGGCCTAGCGCAGTTCGTAGAGAAGCAGCTGTAACCCCAATTTTTCCCGTCGGGAACTATAGCAAGTAAGGTTCCTCTTTTCTGTTTGTTGAGGTGCATGTTATAACTTCTGTGCGTGGGACACTGTATATGTCTTATTTTGTGTACAGCGTAGCATTATAAACCTCTCTGTGAACTAAACATATGTGTTATTCTTTTCCCATTCAGCTAGTCTGTTCTGTCCGTGAGATATCGGTGTTATATCATGGATATAGCAATTCCCATAAAGAGAGAAACGTATTAGGGAAAATAAATATTTCTTCTCCTCGCCCTCCTTTACAACGCGTTCAACTCATGCTTCAGTTTAGATCAGCGATTGATTGAACTGCAAACTACAGCAATCGAATAGAACTGGTGCAAAATTAGAGGAGTTCTGTTACTAGATATTGGACATATATAATTCTTACTAAATGGTCACCCAATACACGATCTCAGAGTCAATCAAGATAGATTTTAAAAGAATGGGGTTGCTGTCTGGATGTAATAGGAGGAGGCAATGTGGAGTAATGGATAGCGGTTCGGATTGATGAATCGGAGAGCCGAGTCCGAATTCCAGTCGAATCCATTACATTCACTTACGTGCTAATACCCTTGGGAAAGGTATGAATCCGCTTCTTTTCCCCGCCCTCCAGCTATGGCCAAATATCAGAACAGACCGGGTTCTGTAGCCTTTGATGGCAACTGGTCTACCGCAGAAAGAAATGGCAACCTACTGCAGGAAAAAAAATCTGCCTCGTCAGTCATGTATCGAAAGATACATGATTGCCTAAGCGCGTATCACGCATGGTGCATAACTGGCTGAAGCGCAAACCTGGGGATATGTCGGGTAGATAACGGCTGAACATCGACTTGAAGAGCTTGTCACAAGCATGCTTGTGGGTGTCTGTTCCACAAAATTATCTGAGTCGAAATTGCTTCTTAGGAATTAAGTAAGAAGCGAATGGAGACAATTCGAACCTGTGTACGTGGTATGTCGGGTCCTAGCTGTAAAGATCTGAACTGGTGGAATGTAGGTTATCTGAACATTTGCCATGGAATAGCGAAGGGTCCGTTTCGTCTGTAAGAAAGTAGGTAAATAATTCATTGCCAAGTAAATGCTGTCAACTCTGTCATGGTCGCAAAGTGATTATTGGGGAGCTTAACACAGGTATCGCAGCAATACCCTATTTTTGATATGATTTGATTTTTTTTATAAAGGTAGGGCCTATATACATAATCAAATGCCCTATATACGTTATTTTAGTGGATACGTGTATTTGAGTCTCTGTCATTGTTTTTATTTTATGAACAGGCTTCATCAGAGAAATCCAACTAAAGAAAAACGCAAGAGGTAATTCCAAATTAACCCTGTGAGGCTGGTCTCCATGGCCGAATTAACAGAAGCAGACGTTGGCTGCAAAAGTGGTTCCCCTGATGGAAATAAGTAATGCAAGTTCGAATTCAATCGGTTATACAATTTTTGTTTAGTAAGACTTCTCATTCTAGGCCGGTTGTTATTAATTTCACTGTTTAAGAAAATAAAAAAAACACAGGGATAGTGACTCAAATACTTGTACCCACTGCAAATAACGTTCACCCAATCGGGCAGCTTTTAAGCTAGCTTTAGCAGAGGGCTCTTGATTGGGCCTTCATCACAATAGGTAGGGAGGAGCAGATGCGATAGGCAACAATAAACCACAGAGGAACTCAAAATTGATCGCTGAATTCAAGTATTGAATTAATATTTTAGGCTTACCATTTAAAAGTTCAACGATAATTCTTCTGCCGCCACTTATCTAAAGAGAATGTGATGTACGTAGGTCCTTACTTTCCGTAAAAAACAATTATTTTTATTTCATGGGTGACTTTCGCTATATTTCGCAATTAATTTCGATTATTTCCAAATTTATTTCCAAGTTATAAAAACTGTTATCGTACAAAAAATTCGTCGCAAAAAATTAAGTAAAAAAATTGTCGAAAACAATTGCAGTAATGAAAACTTGGGAATCCAGAATATCAGGATTTCTTGTTCGGATCCGGCCCGGGATGTTTTTAATTTGCTCGTGGAGTCGGCTTGATTCCAAAATGGTATGATATATTGGTCTACGGTCTCTAGGAGTGAAGTTGAAAACACGGACATTTTTATTTTGAAACACTGTAATTTTTTTATTTGAACATGAGCTATTGAAAGTTAGAGAGTTGTGTCGCTTTAATTGTTTTTTATCAGACAAGATAGCGGAATCCGAAAACAATCGTAGTAATGAAAACTTTGGAATCCAAAATTTCAGGATTGCAGGTCTGGATCCGACTCAGAATGTTTTTAATTTGGTCATGGAGTCGGCCTGATTGCAAAATTGTATATGTTGGGCTACGGCCTCTAGGAGTAAAGTTGAAAGCGTGACACAGACATTCTCATTTATTATATATATATATATATATATATATATATATATATATATATATATATATATATATATATATATAAGCGTCCTTGGTAAGACGATAAACTACATCCAACAGCAAGGCCTCTGATCAGAAGGTGTTGAGGAGCGTGGAATCACCTCTTAATTGCTGATGTTCCCAGGTCCACCCTGACCCAGGGAGGTAGCACCTATTAGGTTCCTAGCTATGGGCAAATAGTTGACAACCAAACTGGGATCAAAACACTACGAAAGTGTAAAAATAGGTTTTACTACCAGAAATACTTTGTAAAAAAATTATTACCAGCAATACATTTTTTTTTAATATTACCAGCAATACATTTTTTTTAAATATTACCAGCAATACATTTTTGAAAAAAATATTACTAGCAATAAAAATTTTCTTGGTTTTAAGTAGCCCATTGAGGTTGATATGCCGTAAAACAAACCAAATCCAGCCAAAAGTTATCTGCCATTATCTCGAATTCTCGCATTCTAGAAATGTTGTCCCCTTTTGTCAGTGGCTGGTAACGTTTCTTTTCCCAAAAACCAAATTGCTATTATGTCATCATCTCCGATCAGACCAGAAGTTTCCTTCAATCACGCTGGACGGATCAGTAATGGATGGCTTAAACTTCTAGAACACATAATGAAGCTTTGAAGAATTTGTCACTCACACGACATATTGAAGGCGGCGGGGGCAGAGGAAAACAGTGGTTAACCAGCCTTACAACTTTGGACTAAGTCAGTGATATTAAGGTGACAAATATTATTTAGAGCTACAGACAATAGGAAGATTTGGAGGGCCATGATCGTCCACGTCCTGAAGGCATACGGGATATATAAGAAGAAAGTAGTAGTAGTAGTAGTAGTAGTAGTAGTAGTAGTAGTAGTAGTAGTAGTAGTGGTGGTGGTGGTGGTGGTAGTGGTAGTAGTAGTAGTAGTAGTAGTAGTAATAGTAGTAGTGGTGGTAGTAGTAGTAGTAGTAGTAGTAGTAGTAGTAGTAGTCTTCAGATGCCATCAGATATGTTGACACTTAACAAATTTGCTTGTCTGATATTTATATATTAGCAAGAAGTTATTAAAGATCTTAACAGCACGAAGATATTACGGGCTGTTATATATATATATATATATATATATATATATATATATATATATATATATGTGTGTGTGTGTGTGTGTGTGTCTGTGTGTGTGTGTGTGTGTGTGTGTGTGTGTGCGTGCGTTTATGCGTAGGGATGTGTGTGCTTTTAATAATTTCAATATCAGATATAAATATGAAAGGGCAAATAAAAGCAATATTGACGGGCTGCAGACTAGTTGGTTAGAATAATGTTAATATTCAATATATCTGTCATCGTGAATACAAAGAGGTTAATATGTTCACTGAATACATTCAGCTATTTCTCGAGACTTAGTCGACTGATCAGATCTCATATTCTGGCCTGAAGATCTTTTAGAAAGGCTTTATTAATTAAAGTTGAAACTTGTCACTCTTTCTAAATGTTGCTTTATATCAATATCTTCCGTATTCGGCAATTCAACTCGATATTGCGAATTCTGTTCGAAGCTTCAGTTTTCGACTCTTTCTGGCAAAATCAATGACAGACTTTTAATTGGCGCTTAAATTGTTAAGCTCTTGTATTATTTGCTAATTAATCGGGGAAACAATTCGTTTAATTCTACTCATTATCATTAAACTTTTTACATAAATACTTTTAACTTTCAACAGTAGAGGTTTACCCATACTGACAAAAAATGATGACATATTTTGTTAGGTCTTGGCTATTTTTTTTTTTTTAAGCATTCAACCCCAAGCAAGGCGGGAAGCCACTAGCACGCAAGGAGTTACAGAGTTGGAGCGAGAACAAAGAGGAGTGATAGGGGAAAAGATGAAGAGAAGGTTACGGGATAGATCAAGACATCTGGAGACGTCGATTGACGTTACATTTGAATAGTTGGAGATTATAGTTATCAGGAAAACAAGAAATGGGCAGGGAGTTCCACAGGCGAGAAATGAAGCTATTGGAGTAGAAGAGACGGCTTCATTCAACAGTTTCGACAGTGAAATGCCGAGAGCGAGATGCCAGCCGAGTTGAACGCTTAAATTCATGAAGTCTGGGAACCAGCGAAAGCAGCTCATCGGAGCAGTTACCGTGAAAGTATTTGTAAAAAAAGACAGAGGGAGGCAACGGCACGTCTGTGAGAGAGCGCCTGCAGACGAGATGCCAGATCAGGGCCAATTACACTGCATATCCGTCTTTGGATTTTATCAAGGACTTTCAGACAATTAGAAGGGGCTCCAGACCAATATATGGCAGCAATACTCCATGCAAGCGCGAATGGTTGATTTGTAGATTTGAAAAAATATAAATAAAGTGCGTCGGCCGGGATTCGAACTCGGATCGACTGCTTGGAAGGCAACCATGCTAACTTAAAGCTTTTTAACAATAAGAGATATAGTTAGCACCAAACGCGATAGCAAAACAACAGTACAGAGGTAGA
>OZ038476.1:120561754-120649254 GCA_964036315.1 Acanthosepion esculentum | reverse complement strand
ATACCTTTACAAAGTTCGAGCTGTAATTGTTAGTACAATTTCCTGTATTTCTGTCGAGTCTATCGGAACCTTTCCAATCGATCCGAGGGCTCCAACTACAACTGGAATTTTTGCTGTCCTCGCGTGCCATATTTTTGAGAATTCGATTTCAATGTCTTTGTACCTTGATAGTTTGTTGATGATCTTCAAAGATATATTAGAGTCCGTCCTGAGAATGACGATCAACTACATCCGCGTCCTGGGTAAGACGATAAACTACGTCCAACAGCAAGGCCTCTGATCAGGAGGTTTTGAGGAGCGTGGAACCATCTCTTAATTGTTGGTGTTCCCAGGTCCACCCTGACCCGGGGTGGTAGCACCTGTTAGGGTCCCAGCTATGGGCAAATAGTTAACCCCCGAAACTGACGTAAAAAGCATTATAAAAAAAGTGTAAAAATGGGTTTTAATACCAGAGATACTTTGTAAAAGAATTGTTACCAGATATATATTTTTGAAGAAAAAATATTACCAACAATACGTTTTTTGAAGAAAAAAATATTACAGCAATACATGTTTTAAAATAATATTACCAGCTATACATTTTTGAAGAAAAAAATATTACCAGGAAGAAAAAGTTGTCGGCATTAAATAACCCAATGAGGTTGATATACCGTAAAACACAACAAATCAAATCATTATATTAGATTTCTGCAGGGACTGCCATGTCAATAAAAAGGCATTTTCTATTTGTGTGACCTTTGATCACGATTTTTGGGCGATTAGCTTTGCTTGTTCTGTTTGTGTCTAGTTTAAAGTCCCACAAAATTGTTACAGGTCCTATTCCTGTAACCGGGTCTTGGTGGTCTTCATACCAATTCTTGCAATTTCCTTTCCGTAAACGCTGCATATTTTCCAATGCAGATATTGGCCCGATCTCTCATGCCGGTTATTACATTCAGTGGGTTCCAAACCGTGCAAGCTGATACACGATAAAAAGAAATATAAATTTATATGATTAAAAATTGGTAAATGATAAACATTGCTTTGCATTAGGTTTAATAAAATTGTATTAGTTTTTAAAATATTGTAAATATTAAAATATTCTCATAAATAAACAATCTAATAAATAGTGTGTATTATATTGTTGTCAATTTTCAAGAACAGAAAATATATAAATTCATTTTCATTATATGTTGAGGTTTCATTACAATTCTAATCATCGCTTTAAAAAAAATAACATTGCCGAGGAGTGAAGGTTGTTAAAATAATAGCGGTGTCGAGAAAAAAACCATCCTTTTGACACTCCGTTTTATTGTGGGCACAAAGATCTAAGTTTGAATTTAAGTCGTCAATTTTAAAAGTACATTACAGAAAAATGCACACGCACCTTAGCCATAGGAGAAAACATTACTGTCTAAAACTAGAAAGCTCATCAGCTGAATCCAGAATACAAAATTGCGAAAATATCATGCATCTTGTCGTGGTGTAATGGTTACCAAGCTTGTCTCGCTAGATCAGTTACGACTGAAATGTGAGTTTGATCCTCACTAGGTGCCCCATACTTTAGGCCTTGTGCCAAATCTAAGCTACGCTTAGAAAATTACTGGGCATCTCGGCGTGGTGTAATGGTTAGCAAGCTTGTCTCGCTAGAACAATTACGAATGAGTTGTGAGTTCGATCCTCATTGGGTGTCCCATACTTTAGATCTTGTGCTACATCTAAGCTACGTTTAGAAAATAAGTGGGCACCTCGGCGTGGTTCAATGGTTAGCAAGCTTGTCTCGCTAGAACAATTACGACTGAGTAGTGAGTTCGATCCTCACTGGGTGCCCCATACTTTCGGCCTCGTGCCACCTCTAAGCTACACTTAGAAAATCATTTTGTGTACCTCGACGTGGTGTAATGGCTAGAAAGCTCATCTTGCTAGATCAATTGCGGCTCAGTAGTGAGTTCGATCCTCACTGGGTTGTTAGCAAAAGGAACATCCGAACATACAGGATTCACTAATGGCGCCGACAATTTTAACACCATTAGATATACGGTTTACACGGTAACAAAAACGGAAATTAACCTACAGAAACCCCTTCAGAAGGCAGAGTATGGCTGTCAGCAAAACGAACAAACAAACATGCCAATTACAAATTGGAGGCACCAACATAAAGCGAGTACAAGAATTTAAATATCTGAGAAATGTTTTTTCAGAGGACTGAAAGTGCGACACCGAAATCCGAAGGCGTATTGGGATAGTGAAATATGCCTTCCAAAAGCTAAGCAAAGTATTAAGAAAACTATTATGTTTTATTATGAGCCTTTCCAAGCGTCGTATAATGGCTTTAGTTTCAAGAGTAAATAAAGACAAAAACTGTCCAATATTTGGATATTTCTTTAATATATTGGTCGTCGATCTAAGCTTTCGACTTACATGAGCCATCATCAGAGTGGTTATATTGACATTACAACAGAGATGTTAAACCATCAAAGATGACATCGGGAACGGCTCATGATCAAACATAATAGACATTCGTTGTCTGTTGTATTCAATAATAACATTAAGCCGGTATCACCCTGACGATCCGTTTAGGTGACGCGTAGGTAGGTTTGCCTGGTTCCTTAGGATTATCTTAGGTTTTGCTCTATTTCGTGTATTGAGCACTTTAATTAATTGTCTTTTTACTCGTCTTGGAAGTTTTTTTCTTTGGACTTAGAGCTTGAACTCTGGACGATTGTTTTCGCCTTGGTTAAAATGTTCTTGGTTCTTATTTTTTTTCTTCCTCATTTTTCCTTGGGTACCGATTTCTTCTATTGCAAGTCGTTTTTCCAAGCGAGTACCATTTATATATATATATATATATATATATATATATATATATATATATATATATATATATATATATATATATATATATATCCGTGTGTGTGTGTGTTTCTTATTAGTTTTACACTATATTTAGTTGGTACACTTATATGAGCAAATGTAACTGTTTGATTTTGTCAACAGTGCAATTAATATTTAACGGGTTAATCACCGAAGTCAGATTAAAGAAAATGTTTTTAAAAAAGTCATATCTATTCAAGCAACTATATACCCTCAATATAATGCTTACAGCAATAGAAAAGAAATAATAATTGATAGCGCAATCTATCTATCTATCTATCTATTTACCTCCTACTCTCTCTCTCTCTCTCCATATATATATATATATATATATATATATATATATATATATATGCTTTACACAAACTGATACAAGAAACAGTTTGAAAAATCCTGCGAATTTTAAAATTAAAATTTTTAGGTAAAAATGGTCATTTACTAAAGGTATCTTAATTCCAGTTGTAAAGAAAATTTGGTCTTTTTATTGAAAATAAGCATGGAGCGCTCTTTTGTGAGTCAGTTTTTAAGATATTTCTAATTCTATGTTTTAATTCTATGGATTATACCAACGGATTAATATATATATATATATATATATATATATATATATATATATATATATATATATATATATATATATATATATATATATATATATATATATACATATATATATATATATATGTGTCTGTGCGTGTGTGTGTGCGCGCGTGTGTGTGTGTGTGTGTGTGTGTGTGTGTGTGTGTGTGTGTGTGTGTGCGTTATATTTATGAGTAAATGTGTTCAATATCAGACATAAATAATAAATAAATATGATAGTTGACACCGAGGTCAACACCGAGCGACGACATTCTGTTTTATGCTTGAACGCAAACTTCAGAAAGGAATACTGGTCATTACATAGAGTTTTACACGCAACCATATATATATATATATATATATATATATATATATATCCGATGCACTGAAATGCACTGAAACCAAGTTGCATCTTTGTTGTGAGTAAAATGGTTTTGTCTATATGATAAAATTATAATAAATAAATTATATATATATATATATATATATATATATATATATATATATATATATATATATATATATACAGTGTGCATGGATAAATTGTCGTCTAATTTTTGAGACAAAAAGGGAAGAATACTGAAGTATGAGATAATGTCAGACCGCCTATATGGCAGTGAACGTTCTCCTCGCAGATGAAGACGAGACTTGAAGCAACAGAAATGTAGTTCTACAGTAGGATGTTGAGAAACACAACGAACTGAAGATGTGAGCAATGATAAAGTTTTGAGGAAAATGAAAACAAGAAACACTTACACTAAGCATCAGAAAGATACAGCTGAAATTACCTACGGCACATAATTTGGAAAGATGGTTTGGAGAATTTGTCACTCAGAGGACATTTTGAAAGCAATAGGGACATAGGAAAGCAGAGAACGAGCTTGAGTAATTGGTTTGCAGAACCAGATTTAGGTGATATAACAAAAAAGGCAAATTTTACTAAGCACTGGAAAGGACAGGAGATTGTGGAGAGCTTTGAGACAGTACACAGAACATCAACACACGAATAACCATTTTTCTGTGTTATTAGCTTAAAATCAGATCATCGGAACCTTGGCGTAATCAGCAAGCCATCTTTACTCTTCCTTCCTGCGGTTACTTTTCCTGTTGTAAGTAGTTTAGCGGATTTCACAGTCGTTTAGAAGATTTAACCTATAAGCCACAATGCAATGTGTGAACAATCTATGTCTCTCAGTTGATGTCATTATATCCATAATTGTTTGTAGGTCGATCAACAGGGTCACTGTTCCTTTACATAGCACAGCTGAAATTGAACGCCCCGCTTAATCTCCACAATAGAATAATGGTTACCAGAATACACACACAGACACAAAAAAACAGATCCGGTGAACTGAGTTCAAATCCTGGCCGAAGCTGATTATATTCACTTATAACATTCGTCCATGTTTACAATGTCCCGGTGCACCGTTATTTACCTTGAGCTCCTTGATAAAATCCAAAAAAGAATCAGCAATATTATCAGTCCTGACCTGGCGGCTCGGCTTCAGTCACTTTACCGCCGCTGTAAGGTTGCCTCGCTGTGCCTTTTCAATAAATACTTTGATGGTAATTGTTCAGATGACCTCTTCGCTATGGCGCCTAAACTTTTTGAATTTAAATGCAGTGCTAGACTGGCGTCAAGACCTCATCAATTTACAGTTGAGCTGGCTAGATGTAACCGTAAGTTCTATGCTAGAAGTTTCTTTTCTCGCACTTCTTGCTTCTGGAATTCCCTTCCGCCTCCATGTTTTCCAGCCAACTTTAATCTGCAAAAATTTAAATGTAATGTCAATCGCTATCTACTGTCCTCCTGGTTACTCTTTTCTCTTCCCACTCATTATTAATGTTTTTGTTCCTAATCCTTCTACACTCTGTAACCACTCGTGTCTTAGTGGCTTTATTGCCTTGCATGGCGTGATAACGATTAAAAAAATAAATAAGTATTCACTTCTTTCATTTATTCTCGGCTTACGGCCACATCACGTTGAAACACGGCTTCCCGTGCGATCACCGTATATTAAGCCAATGTCGAGCCTGTTTAACCTTGTGTATAATGCTACTTAAACTCCTACCGGCATAAACAGAGCTTGGTGTGAAGGAGTACATGAGTAGCCGCTTGGGAATACCATGTGGCGCAAGCTTGGATCTCTCGTCGATTAATAACCAGTGCCGGTCGCATTTTGCTTAACTGGGTATGCATTTCATACATTTACTGACGGCGAGGCTCTGGTTAGATTCCAATGACGGACCATGAGACAGTCACAATAATGCTGGTGCAATTTCGGTTTTGAAAAGCAGTTGGCGCTTCGTCATGGTCGAGACATTGAGTCGATCGGTTATGTTTGTCATAACAAGCCCGTTTCTCATTACAAGTCTATGCGGTCAAGAAATGGATCATTCGTATTTCGAAGAGGCAGCATCTAGCAAACCTCAAAACGTCGAACTCTTCGACTTTCATTGAAATCATGTGGAAACCATTTATAGAGTTTCTTCATCATGCCAATTCTCTTGGGATTCTTCGATATTGTTGAAATGCTGAGAGATTTCTCTGATAATTTGACGTGGGGTTTATCCGGCTAGTTTGTTTTGTTTTCCAGATGTATATCGTTAATTACAGATGGGCGTTCCATAACACCTTGGTCATCTAGACACGTATCTCCACTGCGGAACTTCAGAAGCCAGCGCCGTACTGTCCGAGCACAAGTGGATCCTTCACACCAAGCTCTGTTTATGCCGGTAGGAGTTTAAGTAGCATTATACACAAGGTTGAACTCATGCAGAAAGACAAACGAATCTTTTTTGTTTCATGTTCGAGATGAGGAGTATATCATGTCATGTTAAATTCCGAAAGAGATTGATATACAATTAATAAAAAGGACACTTTAATCATTACGAATGAGTAATACATTAGAACACCCTTAAAAGTTTTATTCTATAATCAAACATATTTCCGAACAACTTAACAGTATCTGTCTATATTTCTGAGATGACGTATTATGTACTCTTTACGTTATTCGGACTATTGTCTTAATCTTTGTCGCCATATTTATTACAACGTTTCGGCCGGTCTTCTTCAGGTGGTTGGAATGTCGGACTGAACCCTTTATTTCGATCACTGGGGTAGACTGTTCTAGTTCGACGTGCCATGTTTAATAGATGTGTTGAGTCTTGACTCAATGTTGAATCTCGCCTATTGCATGGAATAATAATGCAACACAAAATGTACTTAGAACAAGAATGTATTATAACAAGAAAGTGTACACAATAAGTACATATAGTATTTCTGTATATTTCTGGGAAGACGTTACTGGAGAATGTGTTGACTAGTCGCAGTCGATCAGAGTCTCTAGTTGGATCTCGTGATTCCTTTCTTCCTTCTCCCTCGTCTTCCGGTATCAACCATTATTTATATAGTTGGTAGTCACCTATGCAGATTAGGTGGATCCTACACAACAAGATGTCAGTCATCTCCTGTTAATTCTCCTCTCCAAGTTCTCCACTGCCTTAAACGGGTATTGAACTAACACTCTTTGGGTCCTGTCACTGGATCTAACTAACACCTGAAGGACACATGGCACAGTGGATATGGGGCGTTAGTTAGATCCAGACGATAGTCCGAATAATGTAAAGAGTGAACAACTTAAAAGTTTTTATGAATGGAAGATAAAACATAGACAGAAATGGATGCTAAAGTGAAAAAAATATTTAAAGGAACAAAAGTTGTAGAGAGCATTGATAATATTTATCTATCATCACCACTAAGGCAGAATGTGACACAAAGCGGTTTATTTTTTGTTGTTGTTTTGTTTTTTGGTGGGGAGGGGGTTTCGTGTGGGCAGCCAATATGTTTACCTATGGGGCATGGATAAAAAGTGTCCTGTTCCCGAGACCCCAGTCATGCTGATGTCGATATTACAAATAACCTACCTTTCTTAGTCCGATGACAAATAGTATTGCTGCTGTGTTGGGATCCCCAGGACCAAGCGCCTTCTACCATCTAAAATGAGAACAGATACTACGTTTTGATCTTGGCCTGAAGACCGAGATAATCGCCGTTCTGATGAGAAATAAAAAAAGAAAATAAGCAATCAATACGCGGTTTCAGACATCCGCTGGTAGATATCGTGCGGAGACTACTGTATATCATGTACTACACATTATTTCATCTAAGGCTTACTTTTACGGAAATATCTTGAGGTATTTTAGTTATCAATAATATAACGATTTTATTTCTGACATTGAAAAATCTTTAGCTTAATTTATATCGACTGATTGATTGATTTTTCCCCAATAAAATTCTGTTTCGATAATATCGCTGATCTGATCCTAAAATCGTCTGTATATGTGAGTATTTTCTCTTGTGGGTTTGCTTGTTCTGTATCTTAACGGCTTTTCATCGCAGTTCAAGAAACGAGACAAAATAATGACTATTATTAAGCGTTGCTTTAATTCGCCGTGAAATTATTTCAATCTTTTTAATCTTCGTATTTTCGCCGAATGCTTAATTAATCTGATATTAAACGGAAGTCGGATAACTTTATTAATAATATTCCATTTTCAGTGGTAACAAATTAAAATTATTTAATGAATAAAACGCAAACAATGGATTGTTGTATCGCGAATTAGGTTAATTCAGTACAACTTGAAACACGAAGATTCAAGCAAATATGCTAAGCAAAAAAAAAATCTCCTGAGCCGACCAAGCATAGAAATAAATACAATATGGGAACCAGTAATAAGGAGTGCTAGAGAAAAGCAATGAATAACAACAAAAATTGCATTATAAGCTCTGGTAAAAATGCATTAATAATAACAAACTTTACAATATGAGCACTGGAAAAAAATGTATGCAGAGACATCAGATTTATAAGTCCTAAAAATTAATGCACAAATGTCCTCAAGGACGTTGGTTAGATCCAGTGACTAGACCCAAAGAGTTGTGAATTCAATACCAGGCCACTTGGAGTGTTGAGTTAAATGGAAATAACTGAGACACCCGGAAGAGGCACGGCACGTGGAACTAGAACAATCTACCCCGCCCCCCGATGGACGAAATGAAGGGTTTTGTTCGAAATTCCAATCACCTGAAGAAGGCCGGAGCGTACAACGGTCGGAACGTTGTGAATATGGCAATGAAGATGAGGATAACAATCCGAATAATGTAAGTAATTTATATAAAAAGATGAATAAATTTCTGTCTATATCTCTGAGACGAGGTATTATAATTATTTGAATTGTAAGAATAATTATTTATTGTTTTGAGGTAGTATTGCATTAACAAATTTTGGGGAAAAATGACAATATTTTTCTACTTCAAGTGCTATAGCTTAACCCTGTGCTTTCCAACGTGGGATGCACGTTCCGGGGGGGGGGGGAACAATTTGATTTTTAAGGAGGGTAATTCAAGAATGAGTTATTAACAGTGATTTTTTCTGTGTCTATCCGAGTATGGCGCGCACATAATTTATTTTGCATATATGTACATGTGTAATTACGTATGCATATAATATATATATAATATATACATATATAATATATATATATAAGTATATATATATATAAGGAGGCACGGTGGAGTAATGGATAACGGCTCGGACTGAGGAATCGGAGAGCCGAGTTCGAATTCCAGTGCTAATACCCTTGGGAAAGGTGTGAGTCCACTTCTTCTCCCTCCAACTATGGGTAAATAGCAGGACAGACTGGATGGCAACTGGTCTAGGAGAAGGACAACTCTGAATTCAAAACCTGCGGAGGGTCGTTTGGGGACCTTGTGGCATCCGTTGCACCAGGTCCCTGTATTTGTCCCTCCAAAAAGTGTGGATGGCCCTGCACAAAGCCTTCACCACTATAATCAAATCCTGTGTGGCTGTTTCTGGGAACTGATCTGTCTGACCCTCATACGTCGAGTTCGACGGGAGAGCTATAATATATATGTAATATATATATATATATATTGAAGTCAACACTTAGAAGCGACGCTATTCTGTGCCTTGCGATTATGTCTCCTCTAAGTGTTGACTTCAATGTTCACTTTTATATTTATCTCTGATATTGAGCACTTTATCCCATAAATATAGCACACCTTAAGAGTATGTTTCTTCATATATATATATATATATATATATATATATATATATATATATATATAAAATAACGATATATATGTTTATATACCAAGAAAAGTATTGGTTAATGACAACATAAAAAAAGTTTACTTGTGATGCGTTTCGTCTTTCATGACTTCGAACTAATTTGGTTATATTGATAGGACTACACATGCGCATGCCAGAGGGATGCTGGGAATTTTAGTTTATTTTTTCCAAACGAATTCATTTAGTGTCTTTTTCTTTTTCTTTCCATCACTGTTGTGTGTAGGGATTCCACAAGGCGCAAATTTCTGTAGATGAAGTTGCGATTAAGGCACTCTCTTGACATTTACGTCGTGTTGAATTATTATCAAAGTTATGATCAAAGGAGAAAATAATTCGTTTTGTTTAGTCTTTTATTTTTTCAATCATGCTATAAAGGCGCAAGAGCCGACTGGGAGTGTAAGAGACCGTAGAAGGAACGAGGAACCCAATGCTAAACAATAAATAAGGGATAAACCCCTAGTCCTGTTCAAAAAAACTGCGAAGGTGAGTGAACCAAGAGATAGTGGGTTTTTTTCTGTATGTGAGTCTTTAAATATAATTTCCAATCGTTTTATCTGTCTATATTTCTGTGATGAGGTATTATGTACACTATTTACATTATTTGGACTATTGTTCATGAAGCCTTACCTTACAGCCTTTTTCCCCTTTATATTTCTTTCCGCAGCTGCACAGAATAGTTTACACACAGTCTTTAGGCATGTTCTCCTCTATGGGGGGATCTTACTCGGAAGAGGTATCTGTGAAGGCTTTAAGAACACCAAAAACACTGTAACACGAGGGGAAGTGAAAAAATCAGGCGTGGCTGACCACATATGGAGAGAAAAGGGAGATCACCGCTGTCTGTGGGAACAGGTTGAAACAAAGAACATCACTGGAAAATTCGCAAACTTAAGGAATCAGCACATATGCTAGGCCACAAAAATCTCCTGAGCCGACCAAGCATAGAAATGAATACGATATGGGAACCAGTAATAACGAGTGCCAGAGAAAAGCAAAAATAACAACGGAAATTACGATATGAACTCTGGTAACAAAACATGCAATGATAATTGCAAAAACTGCAGTATGAGCACTTGTAAAAATGATTACTGAAGACATTAAGTTTATAAGTCCGACTGTGCCATGTGCCCTTAAGGACACATGGCACAGTGTATAAAGCCGTTGGTTACATTCAGTGAAAGGATCCAAAGAGTTGAATTAGCAGGAGATAACTAATAACTGACATCCATTAGATATGGCACGTGAAACTAGAACAGTCTACCCCAGCGAGCGAAATAAAGGGTTCAGTTCGACATTTCAACCACCTGAAGAGGGCCGGAGCGTACATAAGATAAATATGGCAACAAAGATGAGGACAATAGTCCGAATAGTGTACAATCGTTTTATTTATAGTATTCATTTTGGGTGATTACTTTATTACTTGATGACAATATAAAACTGCAGCCCTCTCTTGTCCAATAGAATATTTTATTAATTCGAGTTAAAGATAGCAAAAAAAGGCATATGTTCAGTCCTTTTATTAATAAATTTATATGGGAATCTTTAAATATATACTTTTAATACACACACACACACACACACACACACACACACACACACACATATATATATATATATATATATATATATATATCAATTATGTGGTGCGGGTTCAATTTATATTACGCGCATCATTCATACGAAAAGCAGATCTGCTTTTCGTATGAATTATTCGCGTAATATATATATATATATATATATATATATATATATATATATATATATATATATATATATATATCAACAAAATCACATATCAGACTAGTCACAGCATATTTTATTGCATCTAACACATATGGTCCTGTTGTTAATATTTCGGTCTCTCACGTGGTACGACCTCATTCATTGTCTGTTATATTTAACAATACATATATATATATATATATATATAGAGAGAGAGAGAGAGAGAAGTAATTCATTGAGTCTGAAAGAAACCTCTACAGAATGCAGAAAGCACTGGACGCCCGTTTCGTCCTATATTTGGTTCTCCTCGGCAGTGCGCATCCACTACCGAGAATTGAAACCCTCACAGTTGAGTTATCAAGCAAATGTCATACCAACTGTTCCAACGTTGACGAATCAGACTCAATATAGCGCCGCTCGCTCACATATTCCGTGGTGGAACTCAACTGAAATCCTCTGTAACAATAGGACTGTGCACCCAGGAACCACGACTACTATCACCAAGCCGCTCAAACTGAAGCTTTAGAAGCCGGATCAAGCAATGGTATACACATGATAGAAATAGTTAGGAGGATTTGATAATTATAATTAATTCATTGAGTCTGAAAGAAACCTCAACAGAATGCAGAAAGCACTGGACGGCCGTTTCGTCCTATATTTGGGACTCATCAGCAGTGCACATCCACTACCGAGAATTGAAACCCTCACAGTTGAGTTATCAAGCAAACGCCAGTAGTGGATGCGCACAATTAAATATGAAAGGAATGACGGTGGTTCGCTACAATGTGCTTTACATGGCGGTTCTAAACCGTGAAGGTTACAACTGGTGGATCTAAGGAATACATGTGGGTTGACAAGTAACCTAAGGGCATTGTATGCTGCGTACTAGACCGCGTTGTGTTCAGTGAGACATGAGACTTACTGAGGTACAAAAGTTCCCCCAGAAGTCTACGTGTCTAATCTCATATTGTGGGAAACGAGAGTGGGACTTTTGCGAGCCTTTCCCGCATACCACTTTAGGCAACGCTATCTGATATTCGTTAGCAGAAGTTCTTTGGCGGACAAGTGGGGTACTTTCCCAAAATATTGGGCCTGGGTTACTAACTTCAGTAACGGGTCGCAAAATAATTTGTTTTTTTAAAAGTGTCTTGCTCTGGGCAGGGCAAACAGAGAGTAAGCTACCTAACTTAATTGATTCCAGAATAGAGACTGGGAGAGACAGTAAGAGGACAAACATTACTTATTAGAAAGGATAGGAAATTGTGGAGAGCCATGATCACCGATTTCCTGAAGGGATACAGTACATAGAACACGAACAAGAAAGAGTCTTGCTAGTGTAAAAATGTTTGGTGCAACCTTAAATATCTATTAAATATCTGTTAAATCTGTGGTTGCATGAGTATGTAATGATAGTTTTCACTTGTAAACTTCGTTAAGTCAAACACAGGACCCTAATTGTAGGATCCCCAAAGAGGATCAAACTCCCAACAAGAGAGATGCAAGATTACAATGATCTGATGACTCGTGTATCTGTAAGAATTATAGGTTGTATTCATGGTTTTCCGACGAATGTGTATGAAATTAGTTGTTCGCTAACGTGTGTGTACATACCAGTGTGAGTCTGTGCATAGCTTGTACAGTTTAAATAATTGCTTCAACCTGATCGTCAATTATTCCATTATCTCCCCTGCTATCCCCGTTCAGGGGCAACATTAAACTAACTCCATCCCAAACTCAAACCTAAAACCTTCACTCTTCACTCCAACTGGCCGACACCCTTTATATACTCTTTATCTTCAAGAGGGAGGATTTATCAATCGCTCCGCGTCCAGGCCCGGTGCGCAGATATAATTAAAGCCTCTTTGGGACTGCCGTCCGTTCGCTTTCGCTCCCGTCTGACTCCACAATCCATCCATCCATCCATCGTGTGTCGGCCAGTGGAAATGAAGACGTGACCGTGCGAGAGAAGTCGTCGTTTCTTTTCTTACCGATCCTTTGATCAATGATAAAGTTCCACGTGTGATTTCACAAGACAAGACCTGAATGAACGCAAAGTCATACGCGCTTAACATAAACCCGCGTCTGTGGCAGGCCACCAGGATTTCTTTAATAACAGGTTTACTTTGCGTAGAGAACAGAAAGAGTACAAACTTCTTTCCGTCGTGTGGCAGAATAGAATAAATTTTAAAACATAACGTTGACTAAAGATATTTATACTAGTTCGTTCCCGTCGCAAAGCTGACGGCAAGATAATCAAATACTACATTTATTAGAAAATATATAATGTTTAAATAGAGAAGCAGTCATAAAGATGACTTCAAAAGGCCGCATATTTTCACATCTACCCTTTTCCTATCGTCCTGGGGTTTTTGTCAGACAGAAAGGGAAATTAAAAATTGCGACACGGTTTTCATTCAAATTGTGTGTGTATGGCGATTTTCTAAGCATAGCTTAGATGTAGCACAAGGCCGAAAGTACAGGGCACCCAGTGAGAATCGTACTCCCTATCCAGGCGTAATTGATCTAGCGAGTCATGCTTGATAGCCATTACACCACACTGAAGTGCCCCTTATGTTTTTCTAAGTGAAGCTTAGATGTGGTACAAGGTCGCAAGTATAGGGCACCCAGTGAGGATCGAACTGGCTATTCAGTCGTAACTGATCTAGCGAGTCATGCTTGTTAACCGTTATACCACGCCGATGTACCCGTTATGATTTTCTAAGCGTAATTAAGATGTGGCACAAGGCCTAAAGATTAGGGCACTCAGTGATGATCGAAATCGCTATTGATCGAGTGTGACAAGTAAGCTTACCATTACACCACGCCCGGGTGTCCCGAATGGTGTGTCTATGTACGTTTACGCATGTTTTAATCAAACGACTGATCTGAAAATATTTCTACAAAATTAAAAAAAAGACTTTAATAAATAATTTTATTTATTGCCGAATAATTTCCGAAAAGTTCCATAAAATCTTGCAATTAGCTGATTTATTTCGGTTATAAAAATTAACGAGTTTTTCGCCGTGTCGTTTGTTTTTTGTTTTTTGTTTTTTAATCTCATTCCCCGTGTGCCCATTTTACCTGAATTCATTTTTTGTGGCCATTTTTTTTTTCTTGTAAATTTAGCGTAAATTCATTTTATCGTCATAAGTGATAAACCGGATATTTACTTTCCATACTGCGTGATTCCACACCCCAATAAATAGACATGAATAGACTAATATTGATATATAGGTATAAATAGATTGTTATATGATAGCCATAAATAAACTGATATTAATAGATATGAATAGAGTGATATATCCTTAGGTCATCCACAGTAAATTTACGTCCAGTTTCTTCCCTCTCGGCTTTCTTGACAATTCTTCTATTATCCCAATGTAATATATTAGGTTGGTGCAAAAATAATGGCGTTTTTTGACGTTCAAAATCATGTCAAAAAACGTCATTATTTTTGCACCAACCTAATACTTAATATGAAACGTGATAAAAAAATCACTTCTCCTCACTAAAGTCTTCTCATGACCTTTCACTCCCTGTAGCGTATTAGTAGCATTGTCACCTTGCTTTGGGTGAAACGATTAAAATAACATAGAATAAAACTAAATGAAATTTGCTAGACGGTATATCCAAACACTTATTTTAAATTAGCAGGCTTCGCTCGCTCGCTATCGCTTTGCAAAGTGAGATATATTCACAACACTACTTGAAAGCTTTGAAACTAAAATTATAAATGAACATTTCATTCATAAATTGGTTGTAAACATGAAATAAAACATTTGTATTTATTCAGATAGCTAAACATTAGAATTTTAGCCATTTTTAAACAAATGAAACATGGTGAAACTGAATAACATTATGTTGACAGAAATAAAATACATATATATTTGCATGACTACGGCACGTCGAGGCGGTGTAATGTTTAGCAAGCTTGTCTCGCTAGACCATTTACGACTGAGTAGTGAGTTCGATCCTCATTAGGTTGCCCCTTACTTTCGGTCATGTGCCGCATCTAAGCTACACTTGGAAAATCACTATTTTTGCATGAATGAAAAACATAACTAGGTAATTTTTCTAGGAAAAATTAGTTGTTTTTCTAGGGGATTAATGTTCATTATATATGAAATGCTGAAGGGGTTGTGGACGTTCAATATATTTGTTCAAAGAATATGACTGTAAAGACAAGAAATTAATAGGTCAGATGTGGGGGCAGGCTTGTTATAGTTAAGAAAAGTTTTACAAATAAATGCCAACTTCTTGAAGGCCAGGTAAAACGCAAATTTCGAACACTTTTCTGCACTATATAAGACAAAATTCCTAAACAGAACTATTTTCGATATGCAAAAGAAAACAATCCTTGAATAAAAGAACAGTAATGAGGACAATTAATTAATGTCATATACTTTTTAAAATCAATATGCAAAGTAATTTGCGCATTATTTATCATCTCTCAGTTGCGTCTCTGTCTTTGGTCAGAGTGCGCTCAGGGGCTTCTCTGTCGAAGGGCAGAGGGGCAACTGAGAAAATAATACTAACAGCTGCCCGAGGCCGCGCCATCCCATTGCACTAGAGGAGGGGATCGGTGCTCGCACCGAGGCCAGCGCAACCGACGCTTGCGGGGGCTGTGGGCAATTTTTGTCCCCACCCGGGTGCACGCGCTCGGGTCACCACTTTAAAAAGACCTTGTGTCACATCTCAGTCTCGTGGGGGAATAAGTAAACACCGTGTAAATTGTTATTGTGAAAATCCCTCTTGGAGGGATTTTTAACGCATGGCTTATCATCTCTCAGTTGTGTCTCTGTCTTTGGGCAGAGTGCGCAGAGGGGCTTCTCTGTCAAAGGACAGAGGGACAACTGAGAGGCAAATAATAGTGAAGAGGTGCCCAGCCCTGGGGAACATCTGCCCGAGGCCGCACCCTCCCATTGGGACTAGAGCGAGGGGTTGGTGCTCGCACCGAGGCCAGCGCAACCAACGGGCAATTTTTGTCCCTTGCTCTGGTTCAGGCGCTTGGGTCCCCACTTTAAAATAATAACCTTGTGTCACAACTCGTCCTCGTGGGGGAACGAGTAAACACCGTGTAAATTGTTATAAGTGAAAATCCCTCTTGGAGGATTTCTAACGCATGGCTTATCAACTCTCAGTTACGTCTCCGTCTTTGAGCAGAGTGCGCTCACAGGCTTCTCTGTCAAAGGACAGAGGGACAACTGAGAAAAATAATAGTGAAGTGGTGCCCAGCCCTGGGGAACAGCTGCCCGAGGCCGCGACCTCCCATTTCACCAGAGGTAGGGATCGGTGTTCGCACCGAGGCCAGCGCAACCGACGGTTGTGGGGGCTGTAGGTAATTTTTGTCCCTTGCCCGGGTGTACGCGCTCGGGTCCCCCACTTTAAAAAAACCTTCTGTCACATCTCGTCCTAGTTGGGGGATCGAGTAAATACCGTAAATTGTTATAAAGTAGATTTGGGTCGTTTTAACACCAGAATTCTGGTGGTAAACTGAGCTCAAATGTCATATTTATATAGAAGTATTTTAAATTTAAATGTTTAACATTTCAGCGTCTCCTCTACATATTGATCATGTGTAGTTACATCAATAAACATCACTTTAATCCGATGAAGTACTAAGGCGAAACACGAAACTTGATTCTTTTTTCCCCACTTTGTCATTAATTTTTGTAAATAGACTTTGAATCGATAGAAATAAAGAAATAATTATCGATAAGATACTAAATATTTCTCAATGGAGGTAAGAGAAAGGAAATCTGATTATATTTATCCAATTTTTTTTTATTTTGTCTCACAGCTATACTACACATGATAGTAAAGAGACAGTTTGATGGACATGAAGCGGCTGATAAGTTATACTTTTCAACATTTTTTTTTTATTCGGTCTTTATTATTTACAAATCTGTGGTCTTCCCCAAATCTTTTATTTTACCTTTAAATCTTATTAAAGAAAAGTTCCTGCTGGAGGGCGCAAATTTGTCTTTAATAAGATTTCCTGAATAATCAGGCTGGCAGATGAAAATAAATAAATATGCTGTTTAATAAATAAACGGAGCGTCTACTCAAATATGATGGAAAGTAGAAAAAGTTTTCTGTCATGATTAAATGAAAGCAGTTTTGTTCTTGGAGGCGTTGCAATCTACAAGCCATTCGTCCTCATAATAGTATGTAAGTAGGGGAAGTAATGACTTGTAATGGGTGTTTCATTAAGACGGATTACATTTAAGGGTGTTTCATTTAGACGGATCAAAGTCAGCAGTAAATAAATCAGTGTTATTGGTGAAAATTTATTTATTTCTCTATTGGATCATGTTATTTAAGTCATGGCAATTATGTGTGAAAAATAATATCGCCCAAATGTCTGCCAAATCTGAAAGAAAAAGATAAAAATCATTAGATGCTTAAACTTAATTCACATTTAAAATCGGTCCAAGTTATTGGAACACCCTTTAGATTGTAACGACTGCAAAACAAAAACTGCCTTCATTTAATCAAGCAGCAATGAATAAAAGGAAGACAGAAAAGAAATAAACAAAAGCGTTAGGAAACCTAATGATATCAACTAAGCTCTGCGTCCAAACGTTAAGAAATCGTTGTTCGTGTTGTTATTCGTTTAATATGACAAAAATTTACCTCGCTTACTGCCTTCCATAATTTACCTTACGTCGTAATATTTTCGAATATTTTAGAGCGTTCACTCGTTCTAATTCTAAATTTGAACACATAACGTTATTTTTCTCCACGTTACTTCTCCGTAAAAGTACAGATTACTGAATAAAATTTCTGCATTTTGTCTTGATAAAGTTTCTCGAGGAACGAAACGGGTTGGCATAAAAGGTTTCCTGTCATTTCTTTTATTAATATTGTCTTTACAGATACATTTGCTTATATATGAATTTGTACATACACACAAACACAAACACACAAACACAAACACACGCATATATATATATATATATATATATATATATATATATATATATATATATATAGAGAGAGAGAGAGAGAGAGAGAGAGAGATAATAAAAAGCAAATAAAATATATCCGATTAAAAAACTGAAAACCCGTTAATTCTTTCTTTACGTTTCAGATACGAAACTAAGCAGATGTGCCTTTAGATAAATCTGAATGAGTGGGTGTGCTTTACAAGCAAATAGAACCCTGTATGATCGTGAAGCTCTTCGAGGCCGAGCGGTTAACGCACGCCGGATCAAACGGAGAGAACGCAGATTCGAATCCTGCCTGAGAGCACATCTTCTTCAATATGTTTTCTTACACAGACCGATGGATGGAATGTATATATTGTTTCAAATAAAATGGAGCGTCTACTCAAATACCGTTATCCCCTAAAACAAATAGTGCTGTTAACCGTCAACTCTTAAAATATGAAAACTGTTTACGTTAAGTTACGTTTCGCAGCAGAAATGTTGCTATGAATGAATCGTTTAACAGCAAGTCAACACGGCAAGCTATATAGTGGCTTCCGCAATGGAAACAGGTTCGATTCCTGTCGGAGGACGCATATTGTTTGCGAAATTTCTTGAATATTAAAGCTGGTAAATGCAATTCATCCTGTTTAATTAAAAACAGAGCATTTATTCAAATAAGATGTATCCATAAAAATAACGTATTATAAACAGAAAACATTTAATCCATTACATATAACATGTTGTCATCGTTTACGTTAGGTTACGTTTCGGAGCAGAAATGAATTATCGAGAAAGGTCGTCGAATGTATGTGTTTATAAGCAGTAATTTGAGCTTTACTAAATCTGAATTCTTCCGTGGCTGAATTGATTAACAGCACATCAGGCTACAGTTTTCTGCATAGGATACGGGTTCGATTCCTGTCGGAGGACGCATATTTTTTGCGAGATTTCTCGAACATTCAGGTCGGTAAATGTAACTCATATTGTTTTATTAAAAACAGAACATTTGTTCAAATAAGTTATATCCATAAAAATAACGTATAAACAGAGAAAAAAAAAAATATATATATATATATATATATATATATATATATATATATATATATATATGTATGTATGTATGTATGTATGTATGTATGTATGCATGATTATTACATTACAATGAAGTAGTTGTAGTAAGGGCGTCTAGAAGGTCATTACTCCCGAGTAATGAGTCCGATGATCACTGGTTGTCTCAAACTGGTGATCTTCTAAACTCTCTATATAGTGCAAGAACATCACCGTTTTTCCGGCAACCTTTATTATTCGTTTTACCGGAATAACAGAAAGTCACGTAATATCAATCCAACAATAAATGCCCTGCTAATTATACGTCTAACTATCTCTACAGCATTTCAGAGAATTAGTGTGGAAATCGTATGATACTTGCTCGCTTGTAATTTTGTTCGGACAAATAGAGGTTTCGAACGATCGATTGCGGGAAAATCGATGATGCAACTGCAGGTTCGCAACAGTTATAATATATACATTTATTCGGAGTCAATTTACGTCACTATTTCATTTATTTTATTTTATTTTATTTTTTTTTTTTTTTTGCAAACGTTGGTTGAATACAAAGTTCATATGTTTTACACTATAAGTTATTTAATGTCTAATGTAGACATTGAAAAATTTCTATTTTCATTCGAACATTATTTTTTTTTAAGCAAAAGCAATTTAAATGTTTTCTTTAAAAATAACTATTCTCTTTGTTTCATTTAATTGCGGGATGTTAGTTTAAAACGTTCATCATTATTTGCCGCACCTGACAACACTTTTCTCTTATAGTGTGTGCTTAACAAAATTTCCCAGTCAGTTATGTGCCATGTATGATACACACTTAACAGATCATATATCGAAAGATACATGACTGACGAGGCAGGTTGTTCCCGCAGTAGGTTGCCATTTCTTTCTGCGGTAGACCAGTTGCCATCCAAGGCTATAGAACCCAGTCTGCCCTGCTATTTACCCATAGCTTGCGGAGAGGGAGAAGAAGAGGATTCATACCAAGGGTATTAGCACGTAATGTAATGGATTCGACTGGAATTCGAACTCGGCTCTCCGATTCCTCAATACGAGCGGCTATCCATTACTCCACCGTGGATTAAATAGGAGGTGAAAATGATCTATTTCGTTTTAAGATCCTTGGTAAAGGACAATTCTGAATTTAAAATTAGCGTGAAGAAGAGGATTCATACCTTTCTCAAGGGTATTAGCACGTCAGTCAGTCAGTTACGTGCCATACGTGATACACGCTTAGGCGATCATGTATCTTTCGATGCATGACTAACAAGGCAGATTTTTTTTCCCGCAGTAGGTTGCCATTTCTTTCTGCGGTAGACCAGTTGCCATCCAAGGCTATAGAACCCGGCCTGTCCTGCTATTTATCCATAGCTGGGAGGAGAAGAAGAGGATTCATACCTTTTCTAAGGTTATTAGCACGTAAATGAATGTAATGGATCCGACTGGAATTCGAACTCGGCTCTCCGATTCCTCAATGCGAGCATCTAATTAATGCGAATCCCAGTTTTGCATGATCTCAACTCCTCTGCCGTAAACCATCTTCCCGTCGTCATTTCCGCTTTCCTGTCAATATAACGGCTGATAAATTTTAATATGAGGAATTATTCTGTGCTGGTTTGTTCGGACGAGTACAGCCATCTTTTTTCTTGCTGGCACGACGTTTCGATTGCTGTACGTTCTAGTCTTCTTTAGCTGCCTGCACTTGTTGCTAACTTACCTTAAATTTCAAGTCATTCTTCTGTTAACATCAATCCGCTTAGCCTTATTCTAAGTGACAACAGCAGCTGATCTACTGGTGAAATTTTTGATTTGCTACAATCAAATCAGTAAATGAATGTTGTCTTGAACGGCTACTCTTCTCGATCTCTCTATACAAATGCAGGTGTCCTCCAAGACCTCAGACCTTCTTCGTTCCTAATTTTTATCAACGACCTTCCCGATGCCATCACTTCTCGAATCGGTATCTATGCTTATGACACAACTATTTACTCATGGCTTAACCCTAGAACACTAACCATGGGTATATAGTACCCAGCGCAAATTTTCCTATTTTTAATTACAATTTTCAATACCTGATTTTCTTACCTAAATAATATGTTTTTCAGTTCCTATTTATGTTAACTCAAAGTACAAAGTTTCAACTGCCAGCATGTAAAATATTTCAAATAAAGATTTATATTTTTTTTTTTTTTTTTAGGTTTTCAAAATCGGGTATGATATACCCATGGTTAGTAGGGGTGCAACTTTAATTGATGGTTAGTGTTCTAGGGTTAATGATAACTCAGATAAGTTCGATAAAATCAAATTATCAACTGATCTCGAAAATGACCATCAATCTGAGCCAAGAAATAGCCGTCCTGGGTATGACAATAAACTGCATCCGCGTCCTGGGTAAGACGATAAACTACATCCGACAGCAAGGGAGGTTTTGAGGAGCGTGGAACCACCTCTTAATTGCTGATGTTCCTTGGTACACCCTGGCCCGGGGTGGTAGCACCTGTTACAGTCCCAGCTATGGGCAAATAGTTAACCCCAAACTGAGGTCAAAACACGATGAAAGTGTAAAAATAGCTTTTAATACCAGCAATACATTATTACCAGCAATACATCTTTAAATAAAATATTACCAGCAATAAATCATTGAAGAAAAAATATTACCAGCCATAAAAATCTTGTCGGTATTAAATAACACACTGAGGTTGATATTCCGTGAAACAAACCAAATCCAATCAAATTAAACCAAGAAACGGTTTGTTAATTTTAACGCCCCCAAAACTAAACTACACTCTTTTAATTGCCTTGGAGAACCATTCTGCCTTCCATCATTATGGCTGATGCTAACCTCCAGGAGAGGGACTCATTGCACCTTCTCGATCTAACATTTTTCAATATGAATTAGAACAATCTGATCTGCTGTTAGAAAAATTAGTTCATTGCGAGACAATTTTTCTCACCATAGTCTGCTATTCGTTCATAGATTGAATTATTCTTGTAACCTAGAAAAGGTTACTGAATGAGGAATAGCCAAAATGGAGGTTGGAAATGAAATGGTAATCTTTATAACATCGACAAAATAAAATACTCGTCAGCGTTGTGAAGTAGGTAAACCACTGCTAGTTGTGGACTACTTAGACAGCATATTACCCCCACTTACCATAGCCTCCAAAGTATTCATGAGGATTGGGATATACTCATTAATGTTCATAGGTACGGTATATAAGAATTTTATTTCTACATCGGGTCTGATGCTTTTGCTGTGTATCTGAAGATTCTTGACAAAATCCAGAGAAGAATTTGCAATGTTATCGATCCTGACCTGGCACTTTGGTTTCAGTCACTTTCCCATCGCTTCCCCGTGCCTTGTCTGTAAATATTATTCATAGCTGACATCTTGGGTTGCCATTCTTCCTAACGATTATGTATTCACTCTTCTTACAATTGATAGTCCTTTCTTCTCACTTTCATTTACGACCTTGTTAAGTGTCCCTACAGTTTTTTTTCCTGTGTCTGTTAACACTCTGTCATCTGCATCATTGTGTCCAGAAATAATAAATCCTAGTAGGACAACTAGTTCTGTTAGAATCTTCTCGCTGTATAGGGTAAAATGTTCCGGTGAGAAGAGATCTTAAGACTATATTTTTGCTCAGTTCATTTTCTATCTATAATGTAGGTTGTATGTTCTGGATTTTTTAAATATTTTTTTTCCTGAGTCAATCAAGTTTTTTTCCAAGCAGTTCAAATAGAACGTTGTGACGTACTGCGTTTCTGTCTTCACGTGTTTGAATCAACCAACCTTCGTACAAGTCAAATAATTATGGTAGTTAAATTCAACAATTCGAGGCTTTTCTTGCCGTATTGGCGTTATTAGGCAACTTGTTTTCTCGCTGTTCTCTTACTCGTCATATTGAGTTTTCGTGCCTCGTTAAAACAAAAGTTCCAGACAATGGAATGAATGTTATGATATGTGTACACCATTTTATTATATCTAACATAAGATTAAGGCTCAAGCCATATAAACTTTCGATACTTATCGTAGAAATAGTACATTTAAAACGGCGCAAAAAAGTAATATTCTGCAACTAACAACTACAGTGTATCCAGTAAAAAAGCGACAAATTTATTCTTCCAGAAAATACACCAGCTCTAATTGGTCTATAAGTAATTAAATATATAAAAGGCATACATGTTTTACTTAGAAAAAAAAACGAAAATGGCTATTCAATAAAACAGGCTCTCGAAAGTGTGAGGCCATCGGCTGGATTTAATAATTAGTAAGTTTCATGCCTCCATTGGTTTAATTAACTCCTACTAAGCTAAGATGCTGAAACTATTTAACCTATCAGTGCATGGCGTCCAATCATTTAGAGAGGGGTTACGTA
The DNA here is from genome assembly GCA_964036315.1 of Acanthosepion esculentum. Classification (NCBI taxonomy): domain Eukaryota; kingdom Metazoa; phylum Mollusca; class Cephalopoda; order Sepiida; family Sepiidae; genus Acanthosepion; species Acanthosepion esculentum. Next base: position 120,625,575 of record OZ038476.1, on the reverse strand, counting down.
ACATTTAAAGTCTGTCAGCTCTAAAATTACCATTAGCCAGCAAAATAGATTAAGCAAAAAGATCTTAAACTTTATGCAGTAATGCGTTAATTTCATTATTTTATTATTACTGTTTTTATTTCCTTTGATATCTGCCGTTTACACATTTCTTTCCAGGTCCCGCCCAGGGACCTAAGGTTAGAAATGGCATCATGACACTTTCCACTGCAAAAAAAAAAATTACATAGATAAAGCCCTTCGTAAAGTGTGGGTTGTACTTGTCAGAATAATTTTTTGCATCTCTTTGAGGCATGGACTTCCAAGGATCCCTTCAATTAGTCTACTGGAATCTTTTCCAACCAGTCCAAGGACTCCAACTATGACAGTGATTGTTGATGTTCCCATGTGCCACATTTTTGAGATTTCTATTTCAAGGTCCTTGTATTTTGACAGTTTTTCGAATATCCTCAAAGATACATTGCAGTCTTCAGGGACTGCTATATCAATAAGGAAGCTTTTTTTTTGTGATCTTTAATAACAATGTCTGGGCGGTTGGCTTTGATTGTTCTGCCAGTGTGTATTGTGTAGTCCCATAGAATTGTAACAGGTCCTATCTCCGTAACCGGATCTGGGTAATGTTCATACCAGTTTCTTTCAGTTTCCTTCCCGTAGAAATTGTAAATTTTCCAGTGCAGATATTGGCCCACTCTGTCGTGCCGGTTTTTATATTCAGTGGGTGCCAATACCGTGTAACCTGATGCAAGATGATCAATTGTTTCTGGATATTTATTACAGAATCTGCATTTTGTTCTAACACAATATTTTAGTATGAGTGCTTGATGATTTCTAGTTAACAAGCATTGGTCCTGTGCAGCAAGGATAAAACCTTCAGTTTCAGCTTTCAACCCTGCACTACGTAGCCCCTGATGGATACGGGTTTTTTCAACGTCATCTTGTTCGGTACGGGCAGCGTATTGGCCATGAAGCAGTTTATCTTGCCATTGTTTCTGTAACTGGTCGGTTGCATTTTTCTTTGCTCTCTTTTTTAAGTATTTTGCAGCTTCAGCCGGTGTATTGTGCTTTATTTTCTTTGATTTCTCTTGCATATTATTATTATTATTATTGTTATTATTAGTATTATTATTATTATAATTATTATTATTATTATTATTATTATTATTATTATTATTATGATTATTGCATAATATATAATAAACCCCTTCACTTCAGGAAGAGAATGTCCCACTGACCCAAAGTGAGCTAGTAAATTAGTTTTGAAAAAAGCACGAAACCTTCAATTTTTAGGTGATTCTTTGAAACCCAGAGGGCTGCCCCAAACTTTTTGCCTATAGTAAAACTAAAATGAAAGTGCAAAATTACTTAAATACGCTGTCATAATTTTCTATATACTCACAATGCACATTAAAATCATTAGCACAATAAAATAATTTAAATAAGGTAATTTTTGTTTTAAAACTTTATATTCTGTTGTCTAACTCATCTTTCAATTATTTGTCCAGTAAGTAATTAAATATATAAAAGGCATTATTCTGTCAATGGCACTTTCATCAATTCCTGACCACTAAAATGAAAGCGTGAAAGAAGAGATTAATCAAAAAACACATCTTGACCAATAAATACAAAATCTACAAAACGATGTGAACATTACAATCATTTCAATAAGGCTTACTCTAAAACACAAATCCACAACTTGACAAATTAAGAAAGACTGGAGAGTTGAAACATTGTTATTAAATATGATGACTATTCTTGGACAAAGATCGCTTTGTAGCTACCAAAATTGTCTGCATGAAGGTTTTTATGAATAATAAAATAGCAAACCTTAGAGCTCCACTATTGATTTTCCGGCAACTGATTGTCCAAACACCTCTTTTCATTCGAAAGAAAAATTAATGAAGGACACTTGAATATTTTTCTGCTTTCATATTTAACTACAGGGTGCCCAGTGAAAAAAATGACAAATTTATTCTCCGAGAAAATATAAGAGTTCTAAGTGGTCTATCTCAGTGGCCCTCTAAAAGCCCAGATCTGAATGTCATGGATTGCTGTATCTGGAGTATACTATTAACTCAGTATCTGTCTATATTTCTGAGATGAGGTATTATGTACACTATTTACATTATTCGGACTATTGTCCTCATCTTTGTCGCCATATTTATTCCAACGTTTCCGCCGTTCTGCGCTCCGGCCTTCTTCAGGTGGTTGGAATATTCGAACTGAACCCTTTATTTCGCTCACTGGGATAGACTGTTCTAGTCCCACGTGCCATGTTTAATGGATGTCAGTTGTCAGAGATCTCCTGTTAATTCCCCTCTACAAGTTCTCCACTGCCTTAACCGGGTATTAAACTCACAGTCTTTGGGTCCTGTCACTGGATCTAACTAACGCCTTTATCCAATGTGCCACGTGTCCTTGAGGAATAATGTAAATAGTGTACTCCTAACTCACTTGCAAAACCGTCGTCGTGACATCATCGATATTGATTCATTGAAGTGGAACTTAACTGAAGCTTGGAATGAAATCCCTTTTTGGCACTATCTGCAAAGCTACCTCCTTCTGGTTACCACGCTTACAACTTTGTGTCAAACACTCAGGCAAAAATTTTGAACATTTACGATGGTTGTTCAGTTTGTTCATGAATCATGGTAGCTAAATAAATTTATTGCTGAATTTACCGCTTTTTTTACTGGGCGCCTTGTATTAATTTTTATTTCATATTTAATGTTTGATTTGAGTTTCCGTTTTAACAATATAAAGAGGTCCATGATTAGGAGGGAGGTGAATAAATTATTATGTGACCTTTTGGATCAAGAAAAAATGAACAATCAGACACGGTTCTGCAATTATTAATACGTAACCTCTTTTGTTAAAGCAAAATGGAAAATCCTACACCGTTCTAGAATTATTATTACGTGGCCCTTTTTGGTCAAGAAAAGTAGTTCTAAAACCAGGCTTATTGGAACATCTATTATGTATATTATTTGCATTTATTGAATGTTCAATGGTGGCTTTCACTGAAGATCAAGTGACAGCAAATAACCTCATTGCTACATTACCCTTTCAGTATTTTTGCTGATTTTAGTAACTGTCTTCTGGATGGATACAGATCTCTCCTGATATTCTACTAGTTTCCAGCTGTCTGGAAAGTTCCAGATAATTTTCAAGTTCTACTCGAATAGCGATATTTGATATTTGATATATTTAGGAGGGAGGTGAATAAATTATTATGTGACCTTTTGGATCAAGAGTTGAAACATTGTTATTAAATACGATGATTATTCTTGGACAAAGATAGCTTTGTAGCTACCAAAATTGTCTGCATGAAGGTTGTTTTTAATAATAAAATAGCAAAAACTTAGAGCTACACTATTGATTTTCTGGCAACTGATTGTCCAAACACCTCTTTTTATTCGAAAGAAAAATTAATAAAAGACACTTGAATATTTTTCTGCTCTCATATTTGACTACAGGGTGCCCAATAAACAAGCAGAAAATTTATTCTTCGAGAAAATATACCAGCTCTAATTGGTCTATCTCATTGGCCCTCTAAAAGCCCAGATGTGAATGTTATGGAGTACTGTATCCACTGTATACTCCTAACTCACTTGAAAAACCGTCGTCAGGACATCGTCGATAATGATTCCTTGAAGTGGAACTTAACTGAAGCTTGGAATGAAATCCTTTTTGACACTATCTACAAAGCTACCTCCTCCTGATTAACACGTTTACAACTTTGTATTGAACATTCAGGCAAACGTTACGAACATTTACGATGGTTGTTCAGTTTGTTCATGAATTATGATAGCTAAATAAATTTATTTCTGAATTTACCTCTTGATTACTGGGCACTTTATACATAGATATTCTTAAATTTTCATTAAAGATAATCTACGAAGTTGATTGTAGCAATGATAATTCCTTTCGTATTTCATACCTGTGCACCAGTTTTGTGGATCTGTAAGTGTGAATGGTTAGAGGCTCGTAACAAGAAATCGGCGAGCCGTGTTCGAATTCCGGTCGCGATCGTTACATTCACTTTCGTACAAAAACACTTGAAGCCACCTCTCCTCTCCCCAGTTATATGTTAATTAGTAGCGCAGACGGGACACTACTGCCATGTTTGGCAACCTGTCTAGGAGAAGGATAATTCTGAATTCAAAGCCGTATTGACCTTGTTAGTTCCACTCTGCATAGTTGCAGTATAAATCACTGGCTGGCTCTGTGGGGGTGTTGATGAAACACAAATAGGCCTGTGTGGATGCCTGTTGCACTGCAGCTAAGACCAGATACCAGGTTCTTTGACAGGCAGCAGTTTCTTCCAGTCAAGCGCTTGTAACTTTAAAATTACCCTTTTGCCGGATCGTTTGCCATGAGTGAAAGACAAAACAATTTCGAACAGTAAACCAAACTTTATTCTAGGGTTGTAACCTACTGCTATAAGCGGGCGAAGTAGAAATGAAGCGTGGGTGAGCGGGGGGGAGGTGCACAGTTCACCGGCCGTCTTCCCTGTCCGTTCTGCGAGGCCAGCTTCGTTTCTTCTGCGTGCCTTTTCGCGGGATGGTCAGTTTTTTTTATAGATAACAATTTCTGTTGCCTGTCATCTTTATCTACAAGGTAACCAAAAAAGTTCTGTCCGTTTTTTAAGGAAAAAGAGAAAACGCTTCACAGTATGTGTAACTTATATTTAGTCTTCGAAGTAATCGCCATCGGCATCCAGCACCTTCTGCCAACGTGTCTCCAGCTGTTCAATGCCCTTGCGGTAGAACTCGGGGGGGTTTGACGCAAAGAAGTCCGTGAGGGCTTTGCGCAAGTCTGCTTCATTGGTGAAGGATTTCCCACGAAGATGATTATCCAGGGAGTGGAAGAGGTGGTAATCGGATGGCTCAAGGTCAGGGGAATAAGGTGGATGGCACAAAGTCTTCCACCCAATTTGCTGTATGGCATCCCTGACCACTCGCGTGACATGCGGCCTGGCGTTGGCATGGAGGAAAAGCACACCTTTGCGATTCACCAGTGCTGGCTCCTTCTGGCGCAATGCCTGTTGCACACGTTTCAATTGCTGCGAGTATAGGTCTCCAGTGACCGTTTGGACCGTTGGTAGGAGTTCATAATGAACTCTCCATCAGACACAAGGCATAATCTTGCGTGGGTGCATAGGCGGTCATGCGGTGTGAGGGACAGCATCTTGAGGAGACAACCAATGTCTGGAACGCTTGGGAGTTTCGTACAGAACCCACTTTTCATCACTGGTAAGCACTCGATTGAATAAGGATGCGGTACGGTGGCGAGAAAGCAGCGATACGCAGGCTGCCACTCGTTGTCCCTTGTGAACCTCCAACAGCGTTTGCGGAACCCACTTGCACAGTTTGTACGTCTTACCTAGGCGGTGTAGGTGAAGTCTAACCGTTTCATCGGAAACGTTGAACTGTCTTGCAAGTTCACCACACGTTAGACTACTGTCCTCTTCAATGGCCGCCATCGGGACTCCGTCATTCAAGACCTGTGGTCGTCCACTGCGAGGCTCATCATGAAGAGACAAATATCCCGACTTGAATTTTCGAAACCAACGCCTTGCAGTACGTTCATCCACAGCACTATCCCCAAACGCTTGACATATCCGGCGACTTGATGCAGCTGCTGATAAGCCCACTTTGAAGTCGTAAAGCAAACAGTCCCGAACGAGATCTCTAGACACTTCCATCCTTCTCACAGCTGTCCGGCTTATAACTGATGGCCGGGCACGGTGCGCGTGTTTTTTATAACGTCTGATGCTCCTACTTCCGGCTGTCCGAATATGAAAACAATTGCTACACGCATTTCGTATATATTTCAACTTCATTCAATGACTAATCAAAAAACGGACAGAACTTTTTTGATTACCTTGTAAAAAAAAGGTAATTAATCTTCCTTCCGTGACTTTCTCACTGTCTGAGCCTCTTGCTCTATACTTTGAAGTTGACTCTATTTACTGATCAACATCGGTCGAAAATAAATGTTCTGTATCCAACTTTGCGACAGGTCCCGCTGTTTTCAATTTAACAAGAACTCATCTGACTCATATTGCTACATCGATAAGAGCTAGTTGCTAACCTAGTACTGCGCTTTAATTGATGAGGTCTCTATACCAAAGAGGCAAGCTCATTAGATGAAAATATGTATGGAAAATACACAGAAGCAACATTCTCTGTACTTTGACAGTGATACATACATATATATATATATATATATATATATATATATATATATATATATATATACACATATATATATATACACATATATATACATACATATATATATACATATATATATACATACATATATATACATATATATATACATACATATATATATACATACATATATATATACATATATATATATTTATATATATATATATATATATATATATATATATATATATATATATATATAAATTTACAGATTCTTCTTTGGGTTTTGTAAAGATTCTCGAGATATATGGCATGAGAGCCATATCAGAGATAAGAATCAATATGCAAAGCAAAGACGAATGGTAGATTTATAAATATGTAAGATAGATTCTTAAAAGTTAAATGGTCTAGCACGACACAGGGAACGAACTTTCCTATCAGTAGACCGAGTAATTGATTGAATATAATTTTCAGCAGTTTTAAAAAATGTTTAGCTAATTTTATCATTGTCAAATTAAAAGATGTCTTTTCATTCTGTTTCAATCAGACTATTTTCTAAAGTTTATTTTTTAATTCAATAATTTTCGCCATTGTATTCTAGTACTCGTATTTTTCGTCTAAAAATATTTATCATCGTTCCGTAACTTTCTCTCAACCTGAGCCTCTTGCTCTGTACTTTGAAGTTGATTTCCTTACTCATAAGCATCGGTCGAAAGTAAATGTTCCGTATCCATTTTGAGGAACAGGTACTGCTGTTTTCAATTTAATGGTTTCGCCATTGTACTCTGGTACTCGTCGTCTTCGTCTAAAATGTAATTTATCCTCGTTCCGTAACTTTCTCTCAGTCTGAGCCTCTTGCTCTGTACTTTGAAGTTGATTTCCCTTACTGAAATACATCGGTCGAAAATAAATGTTCCGTATCCATTTTTGTGACAGTTCCTGCCGTTTTCAATTTAATGGTTTCGCCATTGTATTCTGGTACTCGTCGTCTTCGTCTAAAATGTAATTTATCTTCGTTCCGTAACTTTCTCTTAGTCTGAGCCTCTTGCTCTGTACTTTGAAGTTGATTTCCCTTACTGAAAATCATCGGTCGAAAATAAACGTTCCGTATCCATTTTTGTGACAGTTCCTGCCGTTTTAAATTTAATGGTTTCGCCATTGTATTCTGGTACTCGTCGTCTTCGTCTAAAATGTAATTTATCTTCGTTCCGTAACTTTCTCTTAGTCTGAGCCTCTTGCTCTGTACTTTGAAGTTGATTTCCCTTACTGAAAAACATCGGTCGAAAGTAAATGTTCCGTATCCATTTTTGTGACACGTCATGCTGGTCATTTTAACAATACTTCAGCTGACTGATGATATTGCTACAATACTCGGAAACAACTGGCCAAGTTGAAGATGAGAAATCATATTGATTTGCAGTGCGGCTTCAGGTCGAAACAGATCTGGTCGATGATGCTCTTGTTTAATACGACATATAATTTGTGTTTTTCAGGTACACACCAACATCTGTTGTGACTGTCTTAAAGGATGTTTCAAACTGGAATCCCCACCTTCCTTTTTCATTTCTAGGAAGGTAGATCCCGTGAACATACGACTTCGGATGGTGCATACCGTTACATGTAAGTATTTTATCTTTTATAATACATCTACCTTCACTATTTCTTTTATTTCTTTTCTTTTTTTACAATTTATATTTATATACACCAAAAGTGTTATTATAATGTTTTCTTTAGTTTACTTATTTACATATTAAATCCGTCTGTAAAGACGATATGATATACGAAATGTCTCCAAATCTTGAACACTATGAGGCAGCATTGTATCCATTAGGGCGCGCTTCTGAATATACATCAATGTGGCCGTTCAGTGTTCGTCTCGGTCTGTGTTCAAATCTAGGCCAAGGTTAGATTTAGAATGATGACACACAGCCCAATCCTTCGGAAAATGAGGAATGCGATTGTCGTAAATGGGGAGAAAATCGATCTTGCACTTAAAGACATCATAAAAGCACACGCCCATTCAAGGCATTTTGGGGGGGAAAATGGTTGAAAATAAATGATTGAGATGCTGCTGCCTTTATAAAATTATTTCTATAAAATTTTATTTGGCACGCTTTAATAATAATAATAATAATAATAATAATAATAATAATAATAATAATAAGAAGAAGAAGAAGAAGAAGAAGAAGAAGAAGAAGAAACAGTAAATGGTATTGACCCAATATTTAGATGAACAACGGGTTGAGGTTATTAACCACATAGTGCGCTGTTGTCCAATCCTATTACAGAAGGAATACAAAGATCAGTTTCATCAGATTGGTCGGTATATTTATTGGAAAATATGCCAATATCAGAGTGTGTCATATGCTGAAAAGTGGTATGGAGATTATCCTGAACCAGTTACAGAAAGCCATGAGGTTACTATTTTAAGGACTTTATTTATTCCGAAAAAAAAACATATGAAGGCTACGTTTTCCACTTCTTTCGTCTGTGACCAGACATAGCAATAAAAGAATAAAAAAATATGTATTCTCATAGATACGGTAGTGCCATCAGGTGTAATTATATCTGTTGAAGAATATAGCAGAATTAGTAAATAGAAGGATATTGAAATTGCGAAATTTGAACCGCTTTAAAACTACAGTTGTACCTATAATAATTGGAGCACTAGGTATAATCAAAATAAGTACATTAATCAAACCCCTGCTACTCCAAATTCAAGAATAGATAAAAGATTCTGCTCTACGTGGATCTGTCGCATTCATAGGATCTCGTCCATGTGGCATGTTTTGATACGGAATGGTTCATGTGTATCACTGCGTTTCTGGGTTCGATCCCGAGTTTCTTGATATTAAATGAGAAACTAGCCCACCAACAAAGCGACACTAGGATATAAATATACGTGACCTAATATGGCCATCGGGACAATACTCAATTTCATAAGGGTATACAACGCACATGCATCACAGACAAATGTGTGCAATATGGAAAAAGGCTTTTTTTTTAAAAAGCAGCGCCTGACCTTTCGAATTTAGGCCATGTTACTGATACCTGCATATCGGGTAGCTCAGTCTTCTCAGGCGATCTACAAATATATTTGAATTGACTCCCAAGTCACCTTGGTTGCCTCATCCCTCAAACTTTAAAAAAAAAAACATGTTCTTGAAAACCGGCCATAATGTTCCACGTACGGAGATGCAAAATACTTCAGCCTTTAGGGGACATAACTAAATGGTTATGGTTAAGTAACTGACAAACAGATTTGTGGTACGGAAGAGGATATTTACTGCAGCCCATATTAATTCACAAAGACAATACGCAAACATGTACCTGAAAACATTTCAGATCAAAAGCCATGAGAGCCGGTATAGCATCAAGACATTTATTATAATTATTTTTCTTCATGCCAGTATGTTCTCAGATAATATCTGTTTATAAATACATGGTTAGCGTGTCACAAGCAATCTTCTTCTTAATCGATATCACCTCAGGCAAGGCAATAAAGCCACTAAGACACAAAGGGGTACAGGGCGGGGAAGAATTCGGAACAGAAACATTAGTAATAAGTAGAAAGAGAAATGAGTAATCAGAAGGACAGTAGATAGCGGTTGACATTGCATTTAAATTTTTGCAGATTAGAGTTGGCTGGAAAGCATGGAGCCGGAAGAGAGTTCCACAATGGAGAAGTGCGAGAGAAGAAAATTTTAACATAGAACTTGCGGCTACATCTATCCGTCATAACTGTAAATTGATGAGATCTCGACGCCAGTCTAGTACTGCGCTTAAATTCAAAAGTCTAGGTACCATAGAGAAGAGTTCATCCGAATAATTACCATGAATGTATTTAGAGGAAAGACAAGCGAGGCAACCTTACGTCGGTTGGAAAGTGACTGAAGCCGAGTCGCCAGATCAGGATTGATAATATTGCTGATTCTTCTTTGGATTTTATCAAGAAGATCGAGGTAAATATCAACGGATCATATGTGGCAGTAATATTCTAAGCATGGACGAATGGTAGGCGTATACAGTGCTGTTCGATAAAAGTGACTTGCCTGATTTTCTTTTACTAAATGTTCTCTTCTCAGATGAAACGAAAGTTGAGCTAAATTCAAAGGATAAGCGATCTGAAATCCGAAGAAGAAGCTTTGAAAGCTCTTTGAATTTAGCAGTAAGTACTGTCAAGCATCCGCTCAGTATAATGTTCTGGGGATGCTTTTCTTTTCATGGAACTGGTTTCTTAAAACCTATTGAAAAGACCCTCAGGAGTGAGCAGTACAAGAGAATTTTAGAGTCTTGTCTGCTCCGTTTTGCTGAAAGGGTGCAAATCGACCCCATCAAACTCATTTTTATGCAGGATAATGCTCCCTGTCACAAATCAAAATTGATGAAGGAATACTTTGATGAGAAGCAGGTGAGTGTTATGACGTGGCCGCCCCAATCTCCTGACCTCAACTCCATAGAAAACTTATGGAGCATTATAAAGTACAGGCTCTCGAGAAAGCAGTTGAGCAACAAAGAGGATATGATTGTGAATTTCATATTCGAATGGAATTCAATGCTTGGAGATGAGATTTGCCAGAACCTGATCAAGTCAATGCGAAAAAGAGTTGAAAAGGTTATTCAAAATAAAGGAGGACCTATAGATTATTAAATATTTCGAACTATATTACCTATTATAAATAAATTATACCGCTATTATTCTTTATTTAAAGCTGTTCGGTCATGTTTCTATTGATGACTAGTTGCAGGAAATAAGTGAGTCATTTTTTTTTTTTGCTCAGAGTTTTTTCCCTAAATCTCATTTATATCCAAAATTATAATTATCAATAGAATACCTTAGGGTGAGTAAACTTTTTTTTCTAGGTGGTCGGGAAGGGGGTCTTTATATTAGTAAGATTAAAAATTAGTTTGACTCCAAAAACATTAGGCGAAAAAATGTTTAAGTAAAAAAAAATCAGGTGAGTCACTTTTATCGAACAACACTGTAGATATGCCTTTGGTATAATTTAATTTTCCCCTGACTCTAGGCGTTCATCATTTTCCGGTTTATTCTTGCCGTTCCTTAGAAGCTTCCTTTCTGCAACTGTTCCGCTGAGCAATTAATAACAATTTTCTTTGTCCATGTCTCGATTCGTTCAGGCACAGTTCCAATCTCACCATCTCACCATCTCACCAAGACAATACGGAAACATGTTAACCCCCACCCACAAAATATTTAAGATTAGAAGTCACGTGACCTGGTATAGCATCAAAACATTTGTTATAATTATTATAGCCTCATGACAGTATTTTCTCAGATAAGATGTGTGTGTGTGTGTGTGTGTGTGTGTGTGTGTGTGTGTGTGTGTGTGTGTGTGTGTTTAAATGTAGCAACCGCCTGCTTAAAAATGTAGGTGAAGGAAATATGTATGATTTAGTATCTGTCTATATTTCTGAGATGAGGCATTATGTACATTATTTACATTATTCGGACTATTGACCTCATCTTTGTCGCCATATTTATTACCACGTTTCGGCCGTTGTACGCTTCGGCCTTCTTCAGGTGGTTGGAATGTCGAACTGAACCCTTCATTTCGCTCACTGGGGTAGACTGTTCTAGTTCCACCTGTCATGTTTAATGGATGTCAGTTATTAGTTATCTCCTGTTAATTTCCCTCTGAAAGTTCTCCACTGCCTTAACCGGGTATAGAACTCACACACTTTGGGTCCTGTCACTGGATCTAACCAACGCCTTTATCCACTGTCCTTGAGGACATCTGTGTATGAATTTCTGGGTATTATAAACCTAAGTTGCAACATGAGCTCTGGTAAAAACATGGAATGATAACAGCAAAAAATTGCAATATGAGGACTTGTAAAAAATGGTTGCTATAGATATTAGGTTTATAATACACAGATGTCCTCAAGGACACATGGCACATTGGATAAAGGTGTTGACAGGACATCCATTAAAACATGGCACGTGGAACTAGAACAGTCTACCTCAGTGAGCGAAATAAAGGGTTCAGTTCGACATTCCAACCACCTGAAGAAGGCCGGAGCGTACAACGGCCGAAACGTTGTAATAAATATGGCGACAAAGATGAGGACAATAGTCCGAATAGTGTAAATAATATGTATGATTTAGTGTCAACGCGTGACTGTGTGGACATCAAATGTGACCAGTAGATGATAGAGGGAGGGAACTATTGAATGTATCATGTGGGGGTCTGCGTACATATTTCAGCTTTGGGGATGGTTCAATATTCGCAGCATTGGTGAATAATAAAATCAATTCCTGGATTTTCATTAACCTGGCCGTTGGTTTCGAAAACGAACTCCAATCTCTGGTCGACTGGGCCAGGAAATGGCTTTTGAATTTGAATGCATCCAAGACGAAACTTCTGTCGTTTACTCACCATAGAGAAACGTTTCTATCAGCATGGTTGATGTTCGACTTCATGAGAGCACTTCAGTGCGCCTTCTTGGTACTTTAGCAGTACTTACTGCTAAATTCAAAGAGCTTTCAAGCCTTCGTCTTTGGATTTTAGAACGCTTATCTTTTGAATTTAGCTCAACTTTCGTTTCATCGGAGAAGAGAACATTTAGTAAAAAAAAATCAGGTGAGTCACTTTTATCGAACAGCACTGTATATCTATTTTTAGAGATGGTGAGAATGTGGTTATTATTTGTTTGTCCTTATTTATTTGTTTTTTGTCACTGCACATACATGTTTAGAAGAATCCAATTGTCTACAATATGACCATATCAAGAGTTTCAATGTTTGTAGATATTGTGCAGCAAAATGTCCAGTAGGATGTTGCGTGTCCAACTGAGGGTAAAAGCCTATGAGGCAAACGGAGATTGATATGATGACAAGTCTGAGACAGATATGAACAGACTGAGATAGATATTAACATGTATTAAGAGACAGAGATCGACAATAACAGGGATAAATATGAAACAAATTAAGATGGATATTAACAATGGGATATAGCTGTTAACTGGGATAGTCATTAAATGACCGAGATAGATAGTAACTGGAGTAGATATGAACAGAGCTAGCGATATGAATAGAAGTAGATATGAAAGAGATAGATAGATAGATAGATAGATAGATAGATAGATAGATAGATAGATAGATAGATAGATATGAACAGACGGAAATAGATAGATAGATAGATAGATAGATAGATAGATAGATAGATAGATAGATAGATATGAACAGACGGAAATAGATAGATAGATAGATAGATAGATAGATAGATAGATAGATAGATAGATAGATAGATAGATAGATAGATATGAACAGACGGAGATAGATAGATAGATAGATAGATAGATAGATAGATAGATAGATATGAACAGACGGAGATAGATAGATAGATAGATAGATAGATAGATAGATAGATAGATAGATAGATAGATAGATATGAACAGACGGAGATAGATAGATAGATAGATAGATAGATAGATAGATAGATAGATAGATAGATAGATAGATAATGAACAAACTGAGATACATAGACAGACAGAGAAACATCTTCACATTTTATAAATGTAATCATGTACATATACAAATGTAGAGAGAGAGGTGGGTGGGAAAAGAGCGCGCCAATAAATCTATCGATAATGATTGGAATTCTGATTCCGCAGGCATGTCAGTATCGAATCGAACTGACCTGCAGTATCAGAGGTCGTTAGTTGAATCTGTATAAAGGTCAGGTTTTCAATGTTGAATTGAACGGCGGATAAACCCATTTCCCGCGGTGTTTGACAGAACTATTTAACCAAAGTCAAAAGAAGAAAAACAAAAACAAAAGAAAGCCAAGCCTTAGGCCCGCGCTATAAACAGAATCGTTCCTCAACTCCGCTATTTTACCAACAAACATCCATTCCCACAGAACAGAAACAAAAATAAGGATTCTTTCTTTTTTATTATTATTATTATTATTATTATTATCATTATTATTATTATTATTATTATTATTATTACATGTTCCATGATTGATGTTAACTTAAGCCAATAACGCCAGTGCGTAGATATCAGAAATTGAAATGAATGACGTAAGTAAACGTCTTAGATCGAATATCTCCAGGAAATTTTCAGTTTTCCAATACAGAATGCAAAAGCCATGTAAGTGAACGGAGTTTGATGATGGAAACTTACTTTGGAATCGATAAGAGGCTTCGATGATTAAACCTTAATTTTTCTTTTATTATTATTATTATTATTATTATTATTATTATTATTATTATTATTATTATTTCCTTTGATTTCTGTTCTATGCCCATTTCCTGCAGGGTTCCAACCAGCGACCTAACGTCCAAAATAGCTTCATGACAATTTCCACTGATCATTTTTATGAAAATAAACAAAAATTAAATAATCTGAGATCACACACATTTCCCATAGATAAAGTTCTTGTAATGTGTGAACTGTACTTGTGTACATTTTTTTTTAATTCTTTAAGGTATGGGTTACCGGCAATCACTTCAATGAGTCTATCGAAACAGTTTGCAATCAATCCGAGTACTCCAACAACTGAAGTTATTGGTGTCCTCATGTACCACATTTTGTGGATTTCCACTTTAAGGTCCTTGTATTTTGATAGTTTTTTTATGCATTACAGTTTGCAGGAACTATAATAATAATAATTATTATTATTATTATTATTATTTCCTTTGATATCTGGCGTTTACACATTTCTTTCCGAGTCCCGCCCAGGGACCTAAGGTTAGAAATGGCACCATGACACTTTCCACTGCAAAAAAAAAATAAATAAAATAAAAAAAAAAAAATAATTACATAGATAAAGCCCTTCGTAAAGTGTGGGCTGTACTTGTCAGAACAATTTTTTGTATCTCTTTGAGGCATGGACTTCCAGGGATCCCTTCAATCAGCCTACTGGAATCTTTTCCAACCAGTCCAAGGGCTCCAACTACAACAGGAATTGTTGATGTTCCCATGTGCCACATTTTTGAGATTTCTATTTCAAGGTCCTTGTATTTTGACAGTTTTTCGAATATCTTCAAAGATACATTGCAGTCTACAGGGACTGCCATATCAATAAGGAGGCACTTATTTTGTTTGTGGTCTTTAATAACAATGTCTGTTATTATTATTATTATTATTATTATTATTATTGTTATTATTATTATTATTATTATTATTATGGAGTTCATCTTTTCTAATATAAAAGGCAAATGTTTTATATTATTGGTTCCTGTGACATTGTTTTGAACCGTAATGAAAAATGAAATTAGTTTTGCTTGTTAGATTTCCTCTGTATAGCCATATTTATGTCGATTTATCTAACATTGCTTCGATTTTTCTTCTGAAGTGTCCAAAAAATTGTTTTATTTCCATTCTTACGTTCTCATTGTTGTATCACCTGTCTCTATTTATTTATTTATTGTTTGATAAAGCAGCCAGCCAAAAAATCGATTTTGGTTTACAAATATCCAAAGCTCAAGAGACCCATCATGAAAATCCAGTCTGATAAGGGTATAAAATTATCTGTTACCCCCCACTTGACTTCACCAAGTGTTATGGTCACCTACCTACATGGGAATGAGTTCTTCCTCCTTTCATAAATACCAACCTGCGAGACTTCATACGGTGGACAGTCGACACGCAGTCTCTGACTGTGTGCGACTTCTGTCGAACTCTCTGCTTAGGCAGAGAGGAACCCGGACGAAGCTTTGCCGCAGGGCAAAGTTTCGTCCGGGGAGGTGGACAATGCCTGAACCCGTTTATACGGGTTCTAATGGGCCTATTTTTGGCCGAGCCTACGGGCTCGGAAAGCCCACATTAAACCGGCCTTGTGCCACATGCGACCCGTGGGGGGGGGTAAATATTGACTGTTTGAGACTTCTGTCGAACTCTCTGCTTTGGCAGAGAGGAACCCGGACGAAGCTATGCCGAAGGGCAGAGTTTCGTCCGGGGAGGTAGACAGACCCAAGCCCGCTAATGTGGGTTCTGTGGGGATATTTTTGGCCGAGCCTACGGGCTCCGAGGACCCCCGGTAAACTTAGCCTTGTGCCACATGCATTCCGCGTGGGGGGACTGTTAAATATCGACAGACGCACTGTAACCTGACAGTTTGGACGGGCACTTCTATCTGCTGATTAATCACACTCTTAGTTTGTATATATCTGTTATTTTAATACACTTGTTTAACCTACCTTTTTCTTCCTGTGTCTTTCTTTCTGGCCCCTAACAGGCCACAACACGAAGACGTCGTTAGGTGACGCTGTTAAAGAGCTATAAGAAAAACGGTACACTTCCTGTCTTTCTCTTTTCTCTCTTTTCCTCCCAGCGTGTAGTAGTGACAACACCAGTACGGAACCTTGTCCTGGGTATGAGGATATCTTTCTTCCACACACACGATGTGTGGATGATATAAAGTGAGCGTGCACCATCCACACAATTCCTAAATTTTAATGTCTTTTGCATGTATATGCTCTCTCCTTTGTTACTCAGTTATATAAAAACCCATGAAAATAACGCCATGTTGAAATTTTTTCGTTTCCTTTCATATCTGCTGATAAGGATGTCCTGTCATTTATATCTTATTTTTTGCCACTGCATTTGGTGAAACTAGGAACACATACTACAACAACAGGCTGATGCATCACAGACAACATGTGCGATATAGTATCAGAGTTCCGTAACCTATAATAACAGCAGTGCATAAACTTGAAGGTTAGGCAAGTTAGAAATAAGTCGGGTAACAGTTCACCCAGACGGTCTCCAATTGATAGTTATCCAAAGTCTCTCGATGTGACTCTCAAGTCATTTTTTTGGCGGAGGGAGTAGAAGTAAACATTTAATTCCAAGTAAGGTCATAATGCCACTAAGACGCCAGGTGGTTACTTGAGAATGAAAGAGATTGATAAGATTTTAGCGAGGACAATAAAAGAACAGTGTTTTGACCCCACTTGGGGGTTAACTATTTGCCCATTGCTAGAGCCCTAACAGGTGCTACTGCCCCGGGTTAGAGTGGACCAGAGAACAACAGCAATTAAGAGGTGATTCCACGCTCTTCAAAACCTCCTGATCAGAAGCCTTGCTGCCGGATGTAGTTTATCGTCATACCCAGAACGGTTATTTTCTGGCATTTCTTGCTCGTGGCACTTTCCTCTAGTTTCTTACTTCCTTGCCACCTACAATCTTCAAAATTTTAAATACAACTTCATCGTCTGAAAAGTCCACGGGCTGGCCAAGATATAAATCTTAGTAGACACACCAGTTGGTAGACGGAAAGAAATGCAAATATATACCAAAACAGAATAGCAGAGCAACCAGCTTTTGCATTCTGTTAAACTTGCGTGTCTTTTAGTCCACCAACTGGTATATCTACTTACATTTATATTTTGGTCAGCCTGTGAACTTTCCGGCCGACCCTCATAAAAATCAACCCTCTCGATAACGAACCGTGATTAATCCCGCTCATGAATATAGATGCGCAGTGTTTCAACACCCGCTGGAACATGTCCAACCGGTTAAAGTCAGTGCTTCTGAACGGGATGTTTACTGCAGCCCAGTCTCATTCACGAAACATGCACGTTAATACCTCCAATCATTTAAGATCAAAAGCTTCGAGAGCCAAGCCTGACGTCTCATCAGGACATTTATTATTATCGTTTCTTCAGTTAAATATTTTCTCAGATATGATCTTAATATCTGGTAATTAATGCACGGGTAGCGGCCCACAACGGTAGTCTAGTGTATCAGCCTCTAGAGGGACATACGCATCATTATTAATACAGTGTAACCCGGATATAAGAGAGTTGTCGGGGCCGGAGAAGAAGTCTCTTATATCCGGGTTTCTCTTATATCCGGGTTTTGTCTATTTTGTTTTATTAACGCAGGCTCTAATATGGGACCAGAGAAAATCGCTCTTATATCCGGGTTTCTCTTATATCAGGGTCTCTTATATCCGGGTTTTACTGTATTATTATTCTTCATTAAGTTTTAAACATCATTAGTAACCGATGGCCTACACTGAAGACACTACAGTGACAGCAACTCTCTCAATGCTCCAGCACCCTCCACAGTATTTCAGCTGTTTTAAATAATACCACCGCCTAGACTTGCCTTTCCCTTTTCTTGATTGGCAGTTCTAAGTCATTTTCTTTGGCTTTTCGGGACCATTCCTAGAAATCAGAAAAGGACATCACATAAGGATATGACTGTGACCTTCGTTTTCCACAGCTTTCTGGAAAGGTCAAAATTTGAATTTTTTCCCATTAGTTATATCTGGTGGCTTTAACTGGAGGTTTTCTTACTTTAAAGAAATTTTAAGAAAAATAGGATCGAAAAGAAAACCACCGTATTTGACAGCATATAAGGCGCACTTTTTTCGGCACCTCGACATGTTATTATAGTTAGAAAGCTTGTTTTGCTAGGTCAATTATGACTGAGTAGTGAGTTTGCTCCTCACTTGGTGCCCCATACTTTCGGCCTTGTGCCACATTTAAGCTGGGCTTAGAAAATTACTATAAAGCACACTTTTTTTTTTGCTAAATCATCTTTTAAAATTCCCCTGCGTCTTATATGCCACATGTAGGTTTACTAATTTGACTAATTACTAATTTTTCTTGATTTGCCCTGCTGGAATTGGGGTGCGTCTTATACACCGTCAAATAGGGTAATACTTACAATTAAAGAGATGCAACTGATACTTCCGTAACACATAATGAGGAAAGAGGGCTGGGAATATCTAACACTCATAGGACGTATAGAATGCAGGAGAATCGGGAGGAAGCGGTAAACAACCTACTTAACATGTGCGTGTGAATGGATGGCTGAGCAAGGGCAAAGAAGAGTGGGGGTGACCGGATGAAAGTGAGTTATATAAGCGCCCAACCCGAGAAGAAAAAGACACCGAATTTCTCACATCCTTGTGAATAGAAAATTCGCATTCACCCCGCCACACACGCACGCACACACACACACACACACACACACACACACACACACACAATGCCACACACACTCACACCGATATTATCTAATTCCAGAAGAGAATAAACAATAATTTCACGTATGAAATATTTAGCTCTGTTTTGTTAAAAGCAAAGAAGAGTGGGCTAGATTACTGTGGTATCCATCTTCTTATATGGCAGTAAATGTTGAACAATTTCCCCAAGGATGGAAAAAAAAACTCGAAGCATGAGAAATGAGGTTATACAGAAGGATACTGCGAATTCTATGGACGGAGCGAGTAAGCAACGAGAAAGTCTTAAAGAAAATGGCAACAGAAAGGACGTTTCTCTTCAGTATCCGGATAAAAAGCAGTTGAAATTCCTTGGGCACAGAAGGAAGGAAGGCATACTGGGGACAATCGCGATAGGAGGAGTCAATGAGCCACTTATCTGAAGAAATTGTGTGAATGGATTTCGAAATTGCAATGGGCTTCATAAAGGGAGAAAAAAAACACAACGGATAGAAATCTATGGGGAGACATCATCCCCAGTGTCCTGAAGGGATACGCCATATAAAATATTATTATCCCAGAGAATTATTATATATTAATGTTACATTCATAAAAAAGACATATAAAAATAAGATCCACTTACACGACGAGCTTGTGTGACTGGACGGCAAAACGAGGGACGAGAGCCTTATCAAAGCGAGAGAAAAAAAAAGAAAAACTAAGAGTGACACCGGATAGAAGGTTGTGGAGAGCTATGATTCCCAACCCGAGAAGAAAAAGACACCGAATTTCTCACATCGTCCTGAGTAGAGAATCCGCATTCAACCCCTGCCCTTACACACACATATACACGCAATGCCACAGACTTTCAACCGATGTTGTCTGACTAAGTCCAGAAGAGAATAAACAATAATTTTATGTATGAAATATTTAACTCTGTTTCGTTAAAAGCAAAGAAAAGCGGACTAGATTGATATGTGCTAGTCCTCCTCTTATATGGCAGTAAATGTCAGACAATTTCTCTAAGGAAGGACGAAGCGAGTAAGCAACGAGAAAGTCTTAAAGCAAATGGTAACAGAAAAAATACTTCTACTCAGAATCGGGAAAAGACAGCTGAAATTTCTTGGGCACATAATCAGGAAGGAGCGCTTGGAAAACGTAACCCTCACGGGGTATGTAAAGAGCAAGAGAGATAAGGGAAAGCAACGAATCACATACCTGGCGAGCTTGTGTAAAGGGCGGGCGAAACGGGAGTCAGGGGCCTATAAAAGGAAGAAAAGGTGCTAAGTGCTACACAAAATAGACAGTGGAGAACTGTTAAATAATAATTTCAGGCTGTTACGTTTTGGTGGCAGTGTATTTTTGCTCATACCTTCTGAGGCTGACCTTTGAGGTCAGATGATTTTGATCAGCTGATTCGGACGTGGGAATGAGTTATAGATAAAGATTTTACTAGGAGTTGCTGTTCGGACGTCAAGCTAACTAGATGTATCAGATTGCGTTTATGCAAAATCCCCCCCAGTAGGGGTATGCCTTTCGATAGTTGGTTGTTACACGTCAAAGGAAATGGACTTTCGTGTTTGAAAGTGGCTCCCTAATAGGGGGTGTAGTAATCTCCACTTGATAGAAGAGGTATTCGTCGACGTGGTTAATAAAATAATCAGTCAGTTAGGTGCCATGCATGATAGACGCTTAGGCGATCATGTATCTTTCGATATATAACTGAAGAGGCAGATTTTTCCTGCAGCAGGTTGCCATTTCTTTCTGCGATAGACTAGTTGCCATCCAAGGCTATAGAACCCAGTCTGTCCTGCTATTTACCCATAGCTGGAGGGAGAAGAAGAGGATTCATACCTTTCCCAAGGGTATTAGCACCTAAGTGAATGTAATGGATTCGAATGGAATTCGAAATCGGCTCTCCGATTCCTCAATTCGAGCCGCTATCCATTACTCCACCGTTAAGTTAAAAGTTCTCTTTGTTGATGCTTTTCGTCTCTGAATCCAAAGAACATTTCGCGACACCGACCAAGAGAAGAAGAAGAATTGCACTAAAAAAGACCAGTGAGATAACACCGGCCAGACGAGATAAAACTAAACCCCTCTCCCATCAATGAAGTCTATACAACAGAACCATGATCACCTATGCCCTGAAGGAACGCAGCACAGAGAAGGAGAATACTCATTAGTGCTTACAGCTATAACGTTAAATTAGAAACTTGAATTACCAAAGGTAATATTAATATTTCCTTACACGAAACTTTCAGCTGATGGAAGACCCAAAGTAAAGAGACTCTATGCTTGCAACACTCATTTGGAATCTATTTCCGAGCATGCGCTATCTTTATTTACAAAGCCTATTTGTAATGACGTCATTATATCATAACAAACAAAGCCGAATCTCTAAATATGTAATCTCACCTTCACTGCTTATAAATCATTTACTATACTATTAAGACTCCATTTTTAGATATTGACTAAACAATGAATTAGACTCATCCATAAGTGCAAAGCCTTTGTATCTGTTCCATCGTTTCATCTATTCAAGCATAAATGTTTTATTTGTCGTCCATAATCAGTAATATGTAAGTTATCACGTTGAAACACCGGTGGTTCCTGCCCGATTACCGAAGTTAAGCAACGTCAGTATCTAGTTGGGTCAGTACCTAGATAGATGACTGCTTTGGAATACCAGATGCTGTAAGCTTGGGTGTGTGGGCGGTGCAATGTATAAAGTCTCGGAATAAGAAATTGGATAGCCGAGTTCGAATTCCAGTCTGGTGCGTTACATTCACTTACGCTCGAAATACTCTTGGGTGATCATGAATCGAAAAGAATCATGATCGCCCGAGCGAATCACATCCGCCGCTATCAACACGCATTGGGCTGGAGAGGTAGGGCAATGACCCATTCCTCTCCATGATTCAATGCTACACCTACTCTTGGGGGATCATGAATCGAAAAGAGTCATGATCACCCAAGCATATCACGTCCGCCGCTACCAACACGCATTGGGCTGAAGAGTTAGGGCAATGACCCATTCCTCTCCATGATTCAATGCTACACCTACTCTTGGGGGATCATGAATCGAAAAGAGTCATGATCACCCAAGCATATCACGTCCGCCGCTACCAACACGCATTGGGCTGAAGAGTTAGGGCAATGACCCATTCCTCTCCATGATTCAATGCTACACCTACTCTTGGGGGATCATGAATAGAAAAGAGTCATGATCACCCAAGCATATCACGTCCGCCGCTACCAACACGCATTGGGCTGGAGAGGTAGGGCAATGACCCATTCCTCTCCATGATTCAATGCTACACCTACTCTTGGGGATCATGAATCGAAAAGAGTCATGATCACCCAAGCATATCACGTCCGCTGCTACCAACACGCATTGGGTTGGAGAGGTAGGGTAATGACCCATTCCTCTCCATGATTCAATGCTACGCCTACTCTTGGGTGATCATGAGCCGAAAAGAGTCATGATCGCCCAAGTGTGCCACATCCGCCGCTATCAACACGCATTGGGCTGGAGAGGTAGGGCAATGACCCATTCCTCTCCATGATTCAATGCTACGCCTACTCTTGGGTGATCATGAGCCGAAAAGAGTCATGATCGCCCAAGTGTGCCACATCCGCCGCTATCAACACGCATTGGGCTGGAGAGGTAGGGCAATGGCCCATTCCTCTCCATGATTCAATGCTACGCCTACTCTTGGGTGATCATGAGCCGAAAAGAGTCATGATCGCCCAAGTGGTGCCACATCCACCGCTATCAACATGCGGTAAGGTAATAATCCATTCCTCCCCATGATTCAAGGGTACGCCTACGTTCAACAAAAGAGGATTCACTGGCTGTTTAAATAAAAAATTTAAAAAAAACATGCCTAATCTTAACGAGAAAACGAATCTTTTAATAGATCATAAAAAATCCCCAGAAGCACACCAGTCTTGTCCCGCTACAAAAAAATATTTTCCCTTTTGTTTTATGTTCAAGAACATTTCTCCTAAGTGGGACCGACAAGTCTCCAACCACACTGTTTCTGTTCGATCCCAATCATTATTATATTCCATTTCATTAAAACTTATATCGTTATTCTTAGAAGTTCGGTAATAATTGGAGGTCGGATTTTCCCCAATATGCAATAAATGGGGGTCTTAAAGGGGGCGAGTGGAAAATAAGTTAAATAGTCAAAAAGTGCGAAAATAATATAGGAGTTGTCTTTTATAGACGTCAAGAACAGATTTAGTTTGTGTTAACAAATCTTTTGTACAAAAAGTGGGTCCTTGCAAAGGGGCCAAACATACATAGAAAGTGGACATCAATTCAAGTCACTTGTTTCTAAACGAGAACGTAGTAGACAACCAACCTTCTTTCTATGTGCTGTGTCCTTTCAGGACGTAGGCGATCATGATCTCCCTCTATCCCTTGCAGCCCTCAACAAGTTCTTTCCCTCTGCTACCTCCCCCAGACCACGTTCTGTCATCCACTTGCTTAAGGCTGCTAGGTATGTCATGCGTTGTTTTCCCTTGTCTCTCTTTCCCTCAATTCGACCCATGAGTATCAGATTCTCCAGGCCTTCCGTCCTCATTTCCCAGAAACTTCAGCTGTCTTTCCCTGATGTTAAGTACAAGCCTCCTCCTTGTTTGCATCTTAAGATCTCATCGTTGCTCATTGGATCAATCCATGATATCCTCAGCATCCTTTTGTAGAACCGCATCTCTGTCGCTTCGAGTCACTTCTTCATCTTTGAGGAAATCGCCCAACGTTCGCTGCCGTGAAGAAGGACATATGTCACGTAACAGCTCAGTATTCTTTTCTTTATTACCAAAGAAATCATCCTGTCTCGTAATACTCTGCCTAGCTTTTGGAATGTGTCCTTGGAATCCCAATACGTCTACGGATCTCAGTGTTGCATTTACCGTCCTCTGTCAGAACGCTTCCCAGATATTTAAACTTCCGCGTCTGTTTGATTCTAGTGTTCCCGACCTGCAAATCGCATTTCGGGCTCAGCCTTTTACTGATGACCATGCATTCTGTCTTCTTTTAGTTTATGCTTAGTCCCTTCTTCACACTCTCCGTCGCTACCTTCTGTAGGAGATTTTGTAATTTCTTTTGGATATCTGCTATCAGTACTGTGCAACCACATGTTTAAAAAAAACGCTTTTTAACTAAACAGTAGTAAGATAATAAAAAATTCGTTAAGCCTCTTAAATCTTCCAAATAGTTATGAGGATGTACCTGTGTTTTATTGGTTACGCAAAGGGGTTTGATAAAGTACGCCACAAAGATCTGTCAGAACTGCTCAGCATCCTTGATACATTTGGGAAGGATATTAGATTAATCAAGAGCCTATACTGACAGAAAACCTCCTGCATACGGAGAGAAAATGACTCCAGCAGATATACAAAAGTAGGAAGGGGTGTAAGACAAGGATGTGTCTCACCAGAACAAAACCACTTTAACAAAGGGCACGATATTTATACTCATAATTTTTTCAGAAAGACTAATCCAAATGCAGAAGGACATGTACCTGTGTTTTATAAATTACGCAAAGGCGTTCGACAAGCTACGCCACTAAGATCTGATAGAACTGCTCAGCAACCTTGACACATTTGGAAAGGACATTAGAATAATCAAGAACCTATATTCGCAGTAAACCGCCTGCATACGGATAAAAAAAACTGTGTTCATCAGAAATACCAAAATGGAAAGGGGTGTGTGAGTTATTCAACTCCTACAGAAAGGCAATTCCCAGGGAATTGGAAGTCCTGTCATAAGTCATTATTGGCGGCCACAATCTTACATAAGATAAGCAGATGACGCGGTGTTGATAGCTGACACGGAAAGAAAACTACAGAAGCTCCTACAGAAGATAGTGAGGGGAAAACAAGAAGAAAGGACTAAGTACAAACAACGAGACAGAATGCATGGTTGTTAGCAAAGGATGAGCCCAAAACCCCGGATATAAGAGACCCTGATATAAGAGAAACCCGGATATAAGAGAGATTTTCTCTGGTCCCAAATTAGAGCCTGTGTTAATAAAACAAAATAGACCAAACCCGGATATAAGAAAAAACCGGATATAAGAGACTTCTTATCCGGTCCCGACAACTCTCTTATATCCGGGTTACACTGTACAAATCGGAGATACCAAAATCAAACAAGTAGAAAAATTTAAATACCTCGGAAGTGTTCTAACAGAGAACGGAAAGTGTGACACTGAAACCCATTGAAACGCATTGGAATAACCAACGATGCCTTCCAAAAGCTAAGCAGAGTATTAAGAGACAGAAAAATTATGCTAGAAACAAAAAAAAATAGTACTGAACTGTTACGCGACGTTTGTTTTTTATGGTAGTGAATACTAGACAATCCCCTCACAGATGAAGAACATACTTGGAGCAGCAAACTGTAGTTCTACAGAAGGATGCTGAGGATGCCATCGATCTAACATGCGATCAACGACGAGGTTTTAGAGAAAAATAGTACACATACTTAACATCAGGAAGAGATAGTTGAAACTCCTCTACTGAGGAAAGGGAACTTGGAAACTCTGATACTCACAGGACAGACTGATGGCAAGAGGAACAGAGACAAAGAATACATAACATACGTAATGAGCTTGAGTAAATGGATGTCGGAACAGGGTTCGTATGAAATGAGAAAAAGACAAATTTTATTAAGACCTATAAAGAACAGGAAATTGTAGAGAGCCACGATCGCCTATGTCCTGAGGGGGGCACGGCACATGAAGAAGGAGAATATTTACTCAATCAAGTCACACGTTCAAGCTGACACTTGCCGCTCATGACTAAAATGATTACAATAACATATTTTTATAGCTTTATTTCAAAGATACTGAATAAATTTTGTTACCTTTGAAATAAAGCTGTAAAAATTTTATTATATACCTCAAATACACACGCATCATGAATGAAGAATTCCGATTCCATATTCAACACACACACGGCAGTCACTGAAACATGATTTGCAAAAATGTAAATAAATTAGATTGATGTTTATTTCATGTATATACATATTTCCTGTCTTTTATTCCAATTTTATTGCTTTTTTCTTGCCTACTGCCGAATTAGAATTCCAATGTGATCTTTTTTCTAGGGGTTTGGTTTATATCAAGTTCTTCTCAATGTTTGACAGTCACTCTCTTCTTTTAAATGTTGGCTGTCGTATATCACGTATACAAGGCCATCTTTGGAGACTCATACTGCTACCACAAATCTACAATCATTAAATAAACAGCTTGGTTCATAAATTTAAAAAAGAGTAAAACCCAGAATTAGTCTTTATTTATGATTGATGAAAGTTGTGATAAAATACAACAGAAATACGATTAAAGGTTAGTTGAATATTAAAAACATATTTTTCTCATGTGTATATAAAATCAGTCGTTAGGGCACCTCGAGGTGGTGTAATGGTTAGCAAGTTTGTCTCGCTAGGACAATTACGAGTACGACTGAGTAGTGAGTTCAATCCCCACTGGGTACTCCATACTTTCAGCCTTGTGCCACATCTGAGCTATGCTTGGAAAATCATCAGGGCACCTCGACGTGGTGTAATGGTTAGCAAGTTTGTCTCGCTAGAACATTTACGACTGAGTAGTGTGTTCGATCCTCACTGGGTGCTCCATACTTTCAGCCTTGTGCCACATCTGAGCTATGCTTGGAAAATCATCAGCGCACCTCGACGTGGGGTAATGGTTAGCAAGTTTGTCTCGCTAGAACAATTACGACTGAGTAGTGAGTTCGATCCTCAATGGGTGCTCCATACGTTCGGCCTTGTGCCACTTCTAAGCTATGCTTGGAAAATCATTTGGGGACCTCGACGTGGGGTAATGGTTAGCAAGTTTGTCTCGCTAGAACAATTACGACTAGTAGTGAGTTCGATCCTCACTGGGTGCCCCATACTTTCGGCCTTATTCCACATCTCGACATGGTATAAATGGTTAGAAAGCTTGTCTCACTCGAACAATTACGACTGAGTAGTGAGATCGCTCCATACTTTCGGCCTTGTGCCACATCTGAGCTACGCTCGGAAAATCGCTATAAAATCAGTCGTCTTTAGAAATTCGTTTTTCGTTGTTTGTTTTTTTAATATAAGAACACCTCACTTTGACACGGTCACTGAACTAAATGCCTGTGTCTCATTAAACCTGAGGTATTCTGTTGAAGAGATAAACTAAATACAATACAAAGCAACTTGTGAAGATCAATAAATAAAATCTTGTTAGCATTACCTTCATTTTGTTTACAAAAAAAACTACTAGGTGGCGCTGTTCAGGATTATAAAAAAGATGGAACAATAAACCTTTCTCTTCTTTTTATGCCATGAAACAAATCAAATCAGTAGCAGTTAAAAAAACGCATGTAAGTTACTGTATCCAGCAAACAAAAAATTAGGTAATGAATAATGTTTCTAGCGAGGTTAGGCTTAAAAAATAAGCCGTCATTTTTACGTCACGGTTCCACTAGTTTATAATAAATATATGATGATATAATAATACAAGTAATTTTTTTTCTACATACAACGTGTGAAAATACGTGCGAATCCCTGCCCTCGTCAGCCGGCAACTGATAACACAGTTTCGGTGACTAAAGCGGTAGTACAACCTCTGGTGTCACCAGCAGCCTTTGCCACCGAACAGGCTATTGTTTTTTGTGTAGATGTGTCAGTATACGTTCTAAAATACAATTATAATAAGGTAAATCGAAAATTCCTGTCCAGTTCATTACATTCACTTACATGCTAATACTCTTGGAAAAGGCATGAATCCATCTCTTCCCCCAGCTACAGGTAAAATAGTAGGACAGATTGGGTTTTATAACCTTAGTTGGCGAAGGTTTTATAAATTCAGGGGCAATGGAGACCGGCTCTGACTGAGGAATCGGAGAGCTGAGTTCGAAATCCGGTCGAGTTCATTACATTCACTTACATGCTAATACCCTTGAGAAAGGCATGAATCCATCTTTTCCCCCAGCTACAGGTAAAATAGTAGGACAGATTGGGTTTTATAACCTTAGTTGGCGAAGGTTTTATAAATTCAGGGGCAATGGAAACCGGCTCTGACTGAGGAATCGGAGAGCTCTCCGAAATAGCAGGACAGATTGGGATCTATAGCCTTGGTTGGCAACCGGTCTAGGAGAAGGTGTACTCTGAATTCAAAACTGTATGTAACCCTGGAGAAGAACATACTATGCAGATAAAGCTGGCAAAGGTTTTATAAATTCAGGAGTAATAGATACCAGCTCGGATTGAGGAATCGGAGAGCCGAGTTCAAATTCTAGTCGAGTTCATTACATTTACTTACGTGCTAATACCCTTGGGAAAAGTATGAACTCAACTCTTCCCCACCCACCTATGAGTAAATAACATGACAGACTGGGTTCTGTAACCTTGTTTGGCAACCGGTTTAGGAGAATGGGTACTCCCAATTCAAAATTGGGAGTACCCATTCTCCTAAACCGGCTTCCCTGGCGAAGCACATACTATGCAGCTATAGGAAAGCATCGTCAGCATTGTGACGCTTTTCGTCGCTTTAGATAAGTATCGCGAATATTTTTTTCACGTATTGATAATAATTTCTAACAATTTATAAGAATGAGACCCACTAACATAAATATCAACATATTCAGGAAATTAATTTTAGTCCAAAAATCGTTGAAGTATCTCAGCAACGTTGTTGATATGAATAACAGAATTCGGAGCCAGTTTGAAATATTTTGTACTAGAGGCATAAGCTGATACTCGAGGCAGAATTTATTTTATTAATTTTTTAAAAGTGCCTAGGCCCTACACACTTAGAAGAGTAGTGAATCGGGATCTTCTTTCGCCCATGTGTACTTCCCGGATGAGCGTATACTGTGACGGTTATCGGTGTGGACAGTGGAAGCAGCAAACCGGGTTTAAGTTCAGGTCACGTCGTTTGAGGCCACGTCGCACTATGGAAAAGGCAAGAACCCGTTTCTTCTCGCTTCAGCTGTGCGTTAAATAGAAGCGTAGACTCGGATCCTCTTGCCTTGGGTTGACAAACTATTCTAACAGAAAGATTATTCTGAATTTAAAATCGCCCGGAAGACATTAGGAAACGCCTGGATTATCTGCCCCAAGACAAATTAATTTTATTTTCCAGAATAATTCATTGATGATAAGAAAAGGTATCTGTGTAATTCGATGGTCATCTTAAGGTACAAGACATTTAAAAAAAAAAGAAAGAAATACTTTCTAGTAGTACAGTGTAACCCGGATATAAGAGAAACCCGGATATAAGATAGATTCTATCTGGTCCCAAATTAGAGCCTTATTTACCTAAACAAAATAGACCAAACCCGCATATAAGAGAAACCCGGATATAAGAGACTTATTCTTCGGTCCCGACAACTCTCTTATATCCGAGTTACACTCTAGTAGGTATTGTAGTAGTAGGAGGAGGGGAGTAGAGAAATTGATATATACTAACTTTCTTAAATAAGGCATTTTATTATTATTATTATTATTATTATTATTATTATTAACTTTGATTTCTGGCGCGTACACATTTCTTTCCGGTCCTGCCCAGAGACCTGAGGTTAGAAATGGCATCATGACACTGTCCACTGACAAAAAAAAAAATTTACATAGGTAAAGCCCTTCGTAAAGTGTGGGCTGTGCTGGTGAGAACATTTTTTGGTATTTCTTTAAGGCATGGGCTTTCAGGAATCCCTTAAATTAGTCTACAGGAATCTTTTCCAACCAATCCGAGGGCTCCATCTACAACAGGGATTGTTGATGTTCCCATCTGCGATATATTATTATTATTACTATTATTATTATTATTATTTGTGTGTTATGTTTCCTGCTTTGTATCCTGTAGTGCCGGATGCAAACTAGGAGAATTGTCATTTAATTGATAGCCTTTTTCTTAGTATATGGAATGTTCCTAGTAGGGGGATTTTCTGGGTAACTTGTATGTTGATGTTACCTTGGACACTGTTAGCAAAATTGTCCATTGCGTTTCTCACGAGGCTCAGAGCTCCGATTACTATTGGTTTCTTCTTCTTCTTCTTCTTTTTCTTCTTCTTCTTATTATTATTATTATTATTATTATTATTATTATACTAATACTAGTACTAATACTATTACTAATAATAAATAGTAGTAAACAGTTAAGTCTAAAATGAGCTCATATGGGGAACAGACATATTTCAACCGCTGAAAAATTCGTCAGTCTTATTCAACCCCGGTACATAGACTGAGTTCGTGTCGGAATTAGAAATTTAACAATGACATAAGGAGTTGATATGCCGCTACACAAATAAATAAACGAACAAATACTCATATGTGTGTGTGTATATATATATATATGTATATGTAATTCCATATCAACTTAACCACATACTACTACTGCTAGTTTGTTTTTTTTTTTAATTTTATTGGATTGCATTTTATACAACGGTTTTGGCCTTTAGGTTTTTCAGTATACAAATTAAATTGCGTTATTTCGGAACAAAAGGCGTAGTTTTGAATGTTCCTGTCATTTGAACCACTTTTATTTTTTTGCGCGTGCGCGCGTTTAGCATTGTCCAATAAAAGAGGTTATTACTTGTCACCAACGCGTCTGCGGGAATCTGACGACTGACAAAAGAGAAAAGCCGCCAGAAGGCGCTCAGTAGTGAAAGTCGTGAAATTTCAAAAAAGATTTTTTTATTTTTTTTTATTCATTTTATTCGGATGAGAGTGACTTTTGTCATTTTTATTACTACATGAAAGTTATATACTTTAATAAAAGTGGTAGATGGCTGTGAAGTAGGAAACGAAACAAGAAGTTATCAATATATCTCAATAATACAGGAAAATGAAAGAGCTAATGGAGGCGGGGCTTACAAAGGGAGGGGAAATAGCCACCCTCCTAACGTATACCATATGTATTAGCCTATCCATGGTATACGAGCATAAAGAAATGAATCTCAAAAAGGAGTTATATTATTTTATATACAAGTCATTCTATGATGCTTATTGGGTCTGAATGTTATTGGACTCTAGATTTCTTGAAATTCATATTTTCCCCTTCCATTCGTTATATTAATTTAATTTACACGCGTATATATATTTTTATATCCCAGAAAATAAACTTGATAAGGCTGGGACGAAACCAGTTGTTCTTTTTTAGTTTTTTAAAATGCCATATAAATTCTGCCTATTCCTATATATATATATATATATATATATATATATATATATATATATATATATATATATTGAAGAAACCTTTTCGTTCCTCTCTTAGTTTCAAATTAACACTTCATACTTCATACAACCCCAATTTAATATCATAAGATTAATATCTATATTTAATATTATATAACCTCTTCCCTTTAAAACAAATACCTTCCACCCTCTACTGACCACTGCCTTGTGCCTTTCGTCTGACTGAAACATTGAAATGGATAAATTCTGTATTAATTTTTCGGCAGCTGTCATTGTTAAATTTCTAATTCCGACACGAACTCAGTCTATGTACCGGGGTTGAATAAGACTGACGAAGTTTTCATCGGTTGAAATAGGTCTATTCCCCATATGAGGTCATCAGCAGTGTTCTATTTTTGGTCTCACCTGTCTCTTGGAGATATGCTGTGGTTTGAAACTTATTTAAATCCAAAAAATGGCCCCAAAACTTTTGACTTATAGTGAATGACTTTTGAAATTTTTCGACATTGATAACACTGAAATTAAGTTTCGTCTTGACTTCTATTGTTTATATCTGTTTTGACATCCGCCATCTTTTTTTTTTAATATTGTCTTACGTTACGTTTCAACTGTGAAGGTATTTCAACTAGGATTTTTTTCATTAATTCCGAGTTACATACCTTTGCCATGACTCATTGATACTATTTCATGCTAAAATGTCATTAACAGTAACGCGTATCCACCAACATAAATATTACTGAATAATTTTTAAAAAAAACAAACTAATTCATATTTAATGGTTTACTCCTATTTATTTCCTCTGTATAATAAATGCATTAAGCTCTTTTTGTGGATCAGTTTTAATATGTTATAATATTAGGATCCACTTGGATTATACACCAACGGATTTATTATTACCTTTACAACATATATATATATATACAGTGTAACCCGGATATAAGAGAAAACCGGATATAAGAGAGATTTTCTCTGGTCCCAAATTAGAGCCTGTGTTAATAAAACAAAATAGGCCAAACCCGGATATAAGAGACTTCTTATCCGGTCCCGACAACTCTCTTATATCCGGGTTACACTGTATATATATATATATATATATATATATATATATATATATATATATACAATTCATTTCTTTGGTTTATTATAATCCTTCTTTCCGCCGTGTTAAGGTGTTAGTATACAATATATATATATATATATAGTGTAACCCGTATATAAGAGAAACCCGGATATAAGATACTTCTTCTCCGGTCCCGACAACTCTCTTATATCCGGGTTACACTGTATATATATATATATATATTGTATACTAACACCTTAACCTTGTTAGTATACAATATATATATATATATATATATATATATATATATATATATATATATATATATATATATTGTATACTAACACCTTAACACGGCGGAAAGAAGGATTATAATAAACCAAAGAAATGAATTCCAAAAGAAAAAACATCATATGCAACGCCGAAGTACAAAAATGTAAGTTATACTTAGTTTTATATCGACTGGAGTTATCCTGCTCATTATCACTTACATTTCGACGAATTTCTTCATCTTTGTTATTATTACATCGTTTCGACTAATCTTCTTCAGATGTCCTTCGTTTAGTGTATCCTTCTGAGAATTTGGAACTGACTCTTTTATTTATCTACGGCTGTGAATTGTTCTTGTACCACGGTCAGTGCTCAGGGATATTTTCTTTTTCTGAAGAAAGCCAGATAGCACAACAGCTGAATCGTTGTCATACTAATAGTTCATGGGACAACAGCTTACTGGATTAAATCATTATTTTATTAATTTATTGGAAGAGATTGTGAGTTCAATCTCTCGTTAGGGTAGTACAGATTCAGGGCGAGCAATAACTGAGAATAACGAAATCCCTAAGCACAGTGAAATGAGAACAATCTATTCTCGTATATTAAATGTTCAGTTACCCAGATCACCAGAAACTCGAAGAAGGCCGGTGGGCAGAACAAGGATGTGATAAAAACAACAAAGATGAGGACAATAGTCCGACTGTAAATAACGTAAATAACAATAACTCTTCGTCTCAAAAGTTAAGACAGCTATTATTTTCACTTATATACTCATTCTCTTTGGAAAGGATTGAAACCATTTTTCCCTCTACCTTATCTAAACATCTAATCCTGGGTGTGACGATAAACTACATCCAGCAGCAAGGCCAGTGATTGGGAGATTGGACATTTTGAGGAACGTGGAACCACCTCTTAATTGCTGTTGTTCCCAGGTCCACCCTGACCCTGATCCGTGGTGGTAACATCTGTTAAGGTCCCAGCAATAGGCAACTAGTGAACCCCACAAACTAAAACAAAACACTGTGAAAGTATAAAAAGTATATTATGTAGTAAAAATGCCAGCAATACATTTTATATAAAAAATAACCAATTGTACATATTTATAGTAAAATGGCCAACAATACCTATTTATAGTGAAATTTGAAATTACTTCAAAGCTCTCAAGAAAATTAAATTTCGGCATTAAATGGCCCATAAGAAGTCGATATGCCGAAAACAAACAAATCAATCAATCTGATAGTTTGACAGAAATTATTTCTTACATGCCCGTTCAAGATGGGTGATAGAGTCGGTAGGTAAATAACACTTGGGAAACACTATGACTGTCTTACTTAACCCAGCCAATAGCAACATAATGCTGGTACCTCTATTGCCAACCTTGACAGGAGTTAATATGATTATCATCTAAATCATCTGATGACCCTTCTCGCGATATTCTTCCATGCATTAGATTGTCAATGGCTTCTGTTTAGGATTGACTATTTAAACCTTGGTCAAGTCCTTTTAAATGCTTTAAAAAATCTTAGGGATTATTGCAAGTAATTAAAGACTGTGGATGACAGACAAGAAAAAAGCACAAACGGTATTAAGAAACAAAAAAAAAATTAAAAAGACACAATACGTTAACCTGATTCGGTCCGGTACAAAAATGGCGTTAAAAAAATAGCTGAATTTGACAAGTTCTTTGTGGAACGAAAAATACAGAAGCATTACAAGAAAAGAAGAGGAAAGAAGTTGGACTAGCTTTGACGAGAGTAAAAGAAGCGAATGTTGGGGACTCTTTGATGCCACTGGAAATCATGCAAAGAGTTTTGTTAGCTCGGCGCGAATGTAATTTGTTTGCATGAAGGTGTTAGCGGCTTCGAGTGGCAAATGCTAACGCTGCTTAAACTCCAAAACATGTATGACAGATGCTGAGTTTAATATCGAATTAAAAAAACAAGTAGTTCAAAATCGTCTAGCAATTTCCTCATATACGTATAAATGAAATGGCTGTTAACAAATTTCTATCATTCAAATGTACGAAATGACTATTACTACCCTTAAAGCAATTATGATGTTTATGACTCGGGGATTATCTGTTCCGCAAGCAATATTTACAGACCTAAGTTAAATAATGATACAAGGAATTAATGGACAACGCTGACAGCAGTTTGATAGAACAAATCAATATTAAACTAGATGACGAAAAGAACCAATAAGTCAGAGATTTAAAACAGATGTTGTATTAACTTAACCTTCCTCTTCCTCAATTAATATATAAACGTACTTGTCTGGTCATGAGACCGTTAGTGGCCAGTCAGTGAAGCCCAATCTATACAAAAAATGGTTTGAGCGACAAACACCATAAAAAGATGCTTTTCGGACACGTGGATAAGCTACAGTCACTTTCAATATAGGAGCTTTGAAGTAATACAAATATGATATATGATATTCTGCTTTCACAATTGAATACATGGTAGTTGATGCTCTTGTTTTGTGCATATAAATGTTTGTGTTGGCGTAATTACTAGAGGCGGGGATATGTTTGTTTTATGTTGCAGTTTTTTTAACTTGTTAATATAAACTTTTTAGCATTTGCTAACTTTCCTTTTTCGGGGTCAGAGAGATGGCATGTAACAAATGTCTACGTTTTGTTAGCATGTTCGCTTTCTATCATATAAAAACCTTAATTTACGCTTTTCGTACTTCTTTCTAACGGTCCTTATCTCCTATTGTTAATGTTTGGGTAAATATCTGTGTATACTTCAGTGATTAGTAAATGCCATCCGCATGTATATAGTAAACCCAATTCCACATATATTCAAAACATATTAATAAAAAATGGTTTATCTGTTTATATCTCTGAGATGTGATATTATGATTACTTGCATTATTTACATTACTCGGACTGTTATCCGAACCTTCATTGCCATATTCACAACGTTTCGGCCGTTGTACGCACCGGTCTTCTTCAGTATCTGTCTATATCTCTGGGATGAGGTATTATGATTACTTGCATTATTTACATTACTCGGACTGTTATCCGAACCTTCATTGCCATATTCACAACGCTTCGGCCGTTGTACGCACCGGTTTTTTTAGGTGATTGGAATTTCAAACCGAGCCCTTTATTTTGTCCACCGGGGTGGATTGTTCTAGTTCCACGTCCCATGCCTCTTCTGGATGTCTCAGTTATTTCCCTTGTAAATAAGTTAAATAAGAGTTTTAGAATGCAGAGGCTGGGTCAAGATGGCGAACAATTGGGCAGAATACGTCTTGAGCGTGGAACGGGGCGAATTGGCAGAAGAACACAAGAATTTTGAAGCGTCGGCACGCTTTCTGCAGCCACATTAATTAGAGTGGCTAAACCGCAACTGGCGGGATGCTAAGCCAATGAGGGAGCATGTTTTCCCTGGAGTTCTTCCTCCCGATACCTCATAGAATCGATGCTACCACGCCTGTTCTTCTTGTATAAAAAAAAAACGAATAAGAGTATATGAAGTGGCGTTGGGATCTGAAGGGCTGAGATGGAACGCAACATAAAGCCATTATCGTTTTCTGTTTTTTAATTAGTAAGTTAGTAGAAGTGTCCAAATTTGCATGTATTTTTGACTATCTAAAGTAAATATGATCACAACCACACACTGCACATTCAATTGCTTTTTAAAAAATAAAAATAAAAATAGATGCTGACAATTTTAACTTGGTCGAAGAACGTCGATACAATCAAAATTGCTGGATTTTAGCAAATAAAAAAATATAGTTTTATTTTACTGTTTCGAAAATCTGCAAAAAGACGTAAATTAACAGATATAAGATGAAATAAAAATATTTAAATAAAAAATGGACATGCTTACATTTATAAATATGTAACATTATTTTATGCTAGTTTTGGTATTTGTTAAAATTTAAAAAAAATATCAAACCGGTATGTATATAGTGGGTTATCAGTTATAGTGAAGTGTATGCGTGTTGAAACAGATTAGTTTGATTGGGCCTTGCTAGTTAGATAGCCCACCATAAGAGGGGTATATAACAAGAAAATCAAATTGTAAAGTGAAACAACAAATTTATATACATATAAATTAATTAAGGTCTCTAGAAATAAAATTAATGTATTTTGGTTGATACAAGGTCGTCAAAATGTTCGTAGTAGTCCTTGCAAGAATGAGTTTATGTGTACATAGACAGGAACGTATGTCTGGATGTATGTATGTGTGTATGAGCGTTATCGTAGGGTAGGATTGCCTTTGAAGTAATCGCTCAGTCTTAAAATGTCCCGTTCGTTTATCAAGTATAAAAGAGGTGAGGGAGAAATATAGAGATAATAATAACGATCGCTTGACGTTTGTCAAGGGACGTGTTAATATGCTCGTATCTTTCTCTCTGATGACAGACGAACTTGCTCATCTTTTATTTTGTTTGTGGGGCTTGAAAAGGTCATTTGGAAATTCACTCCCGGATATGATTCGGGCCTTTCCATTGGACGATGAACAAACATCGCGTCGGCTCGCGAAAAGGTCCGTAAAAGAATTTGTTTCTGAGAATTGAAGATTATTTGAATTTTGTTTTTACATGTTTCCTATTTTTCTATTGACCGAAAAGGATGCGTTACTGATAATTGCAATCTTAAAAGGAAAATTATACGGAATAATTTAGCTATGTTATGATTTAATATATACTGTGCAGTAGCTTTAGTGATTCATAATTAAAATTCTGGTTTGAATATATTTTCCATTCAATGTATACAACAAATCTGAACTTTATTTCGATTTATTCTTGAAATAATAACATTTTGAAGTCAGTTTCTAAGCAAAAAACTTTTAAACTAATTAGGTATTTCTGCACATTTTTCAGACGAATTTTAAAACAAAATGCTCAAAAATTGGTGAAAGCTATGAATCAAATTTATGACGGCAGTAATTATCACATCAAATCCCAGCTTTTACATGGAGTGCAAAGTTGATTTTCCGAAGAAAAAGTGAAAGATCAAACTACCTTACTGCCTATATGTGGTAGCAGTGTTTTATTTTTGGTCTCACCTGTCTCTTGAAGATATGCTGTGGTATGAAACTTATTTAAATCCAATAAATGGCCACCAAACTTTTGACTTATAGTGAATGAATTTTGAAATTAAGTTTCGTCTTGACTTCTATTGTTTATATCTGTTTTGACATCCGCCATCTTTTTTTTTTAAATATTCTCTTACGTTACGTTTCAACTGTGAAGGTATTTCAACTAGGATTTTTTTCATTAATCCCGAGTTACATACCTTTGCCATGACTCATTGATACTATTTCATGCTAAACTATCATTAACGGTAACGCGTATCCACCAGCATTAATATTAATGAATAAAATTTTTTTTTTAAATGATTAATTCATACGTTGAACACATAAAGGACAATCGTTTTCGAAAGAAAATTGAATATCAAATGTAATAAAGTATAAATAAAATCATAAAATTCAAATTTAAAAGGAAATGAAATTCGAACAAATTGTAAATGAAATTCTCGCAAGTTTAAAAAAACGTCACTTTAAAATTAAGATGAAAGAAAATGTCACATTTGACAGGCAAAAGTGTCTTTGTTCTTCAAAAATCAAAGGTTTGTCATCGACTTCTCCATGAGCTGCGATATTTGTTTTCCATGCAGTCGACCGTAGCATAGTTGTTCTTCAAGGCCTATGGAAGAGTATGGTGCATCGGGTTCCATTATACCCGCCATAGGAAGTCCAGAAGAAAATTTCTTGGTGTCTCAAAAAATGTCTGAATACTTTGATGACAAGAATTTACATTTTGTGTGACTACTTTTGGCTCATAACATCAAACAGTCATAGATAAAAATAGGAGACAGGATGGGAAATCCATCTACGAAGGAAATTTAGAACCACGGAAAAAGATGTCATTCGGTTGCTTAATAATTATAGGCCAAGTCATCCGGCACGTTCATCTACGTTTGTTTTTGTTTTGTTTTGGATAAATAAATGCAGATTGGTTTGAGGTTTATCCTTAATGTTAAGGGCCCAACATTTACAAACCTAACAACTGCGAAATGCTTGATAAAGTACGTCACAAAGTACTGTTGTAACTGCGAGGTAACCTTGATTTATTTGGGAAGGATATTAGAATAATCCAGAACCTATACTGACAGCAAACCTGCTTGCATACGGATAGGAAATGACATTCAGTAAATATATAAATATAGAAAGAGGTATAAGACAAAAATGTTGCTTCTCACTGGACTTATCCAACCTCTACAGTGAGGCAATTCTGAGGCAATTATAAATCCTACCAAGATTAATTATTCGTGGCCACATTCTTAACAACGTAAGATAAGCAGTGTATTGATAGCAGATACCGAAAGGAAACGACAAGAACTCTTAGAGAAAGTAGCGAAGGAAAGCAAGAAGAAAGGACTAAGCATATATTTGCAAGACAACGCATGGTTGTTAGCAAAAGGAACAGTCCAACACACTAGATATTTACTCTGTCTCCGGACTAAGACGAGTTGTGACACAAGGTCTTTTTTAAGGTGGGGCCTTTTTTAAGGTGGGTTATAGTCCAACATACTAATTACAAATTGGAGATACCAAAATAAAACAAGTACAACAACAATTGTTTTAACAGACGACGGAAAGTTCGAGCCCGAAATCCGAAGGCACATTGAGATAGTGAAATATAATTTAGAATACTGATTATCAAGACTGAGAAGTTTTTCATTTAAAAGTTATACGCAACACAATCTTTCTACCCTCAATATGCATTGTACAGCACGAGGTTATGCTTCGTTTGATAAAGTACGCCACAAAGTACTGTTGTAACAGCGAGGTAAGCTTAATTTATTTGGGAAGGATATTAGAATAATCCAGAACCTATTCTGACAGCAAACCTGCATGCATACGGGTAGAAAATGAAATTCACTAGATATAAAAAGATAGAAAGGAGAGTAAGACAAGGATGTGTCTTCTCACCGGATATGTTCAACCTTTAAAGTGAGGTGATACTGAGAGGAGGCATGGTGGAGTAATGGATAACGGCTCGGATTGAGGGATCGGAGTTCAAATTCCAGTCGAATCCATTACATTCACTTACGTGCTAATACCCTTGGGAAAGTATGAATCCTATTCTTCTAAAGCTATGGGTAAATAGTAGGACAGACCGGGTTCTATAGGCTTGGATTGCAACTGGTCTACTGCAGAAAAAAATGGCAACCTACTGCAGGAAAAAATCTGCCTCGTCAGTCATGTATCGAAAGATACATGATCGCCTACGTGTGTATCACGCATGGCACAGAAATGATTGACTGATACTGAGAGAATGTACAAGTCCTACCGGGGTTCATTA
Source organism: Acanthosepion esculentum (assembly GCA_964036315.1). Classification (NCBI taxonomy): domain Eukaryota; kingdom Metazoa; phylum Mollusca; class Cephalopoda; order Sepiida; family Sepiidae; genus Acanthosepion; species Acanthosepion esculentum. The sequence continues at coordinate 120,585,612 of OZ038476.1, read as the reverse complement.
TTGGCGGACACAATCTTAACAACATAAGATATGTGTGAAAAAAATTTGGTAGGGTGCACACACAGGAAAAGAAAGGGAAAAACGTTAGTGCGAGTCCAATAGGTCCACAAGCCAAATCAAATCCACATTTATCTCCGCGTCTCAATCTCCAATACAACACTCCGTGTCGAAAGCGAAAAAAAAATAACTGCTCTTGAATGGGTGTACCAGGCTTTTATGCACCTGACACAGCCACAGCACTCAGCCAATGAGCGCTCAGAATCAGCCAATAAAAATGGCTACATGTAACACCACATGAATCAACAGGAAGTGCTGCTCAATTCACTGTCAGTCCGTCCAAAGCTCGCCGATTTGCAGTCTCCAAATTCCCTTGCAAAACATACACGCGACTCTGGACCTTTTGGGCCGCAGAGGTAACTCACTACTACAATATGCAAATGACACAGTGTTGATAGCAAATACAGAGAGTAAACTACAAAAACTCCTACTGAGCATAGTGAAGGAAAGCGAAAAGAAAGAATTAAACATCAATTGCAAGAAGACATAATGCATGGTTGTTAGCAAAAGGATGAGCCCAACATGCAAATTACAAAGTGGAGATGCCAAAATCGAACAAGTACAAAAATTTAAATATCTCGGAAGTGTGCGACACTGATATCCGATGGCGCAATGGAAGAACCAAAGATGCATTCCAAAATCTAAACAAAGTATTAAAATATAAAAACAGAAAAAATTTGTTAGAAACAAAAAAAAAGAATACTGAACAGTTACTTAGTACCAGGCCGCCTGTATATCAGTGAAGAAGAGACTTGAGACAGTAGAAATGTGGTTCTACAGAAGGATGCTGAGGATATCATGGATTGATAATGAAGAAAGAGGACTTGTAAAATTTTATACTCACAGGACAGCGAGCGTCTAGATCTTTTCGTGGGGTACAAAATGTAATTAATGCTAGAAAAAGCAGTCATGCTTATTGTTATATACCGTATCTATGATAACTAATCCTCAAATACGTTAGACACTATTGCAAGAGGAGTAATATGCAGTTTAAGTAATCCACCACTAGCAGTGGTTTACCTACTTCACGCCGCTGGCGAGTATTGTATTTTTTGATGTTATAGAGACTAGCATTTTATTTCCAACCTCCGTTTTGGTTATTCCTCATTCAGTAACCCTTTCTAGGTTAAACACTTATTAAAATGGGAGAAATGAGAAAGAAACTGATATAATCCCTATAAATAGCAATTTGAAATAGAAAGAAATTGGGGTAAAAAGCTGTCACGAGAGTATGTTGTGTGTTGAGCTGTTATCATTCAAGTTTTCATCTGAAAGTTTTAGAGACAATATTTTTTAAGCCTTCTTTACGTAAAAAAATCAAGGACCTACTCACATCAGATTGTTTTTAAATTAAGTGGCGACAGAAGAATTACCGTTGAACTTTTAAAAGGTAAACTTAAATATTAATGCAATACTTAAATGCAGCGATCAATTTTGAGTTCTTCTGTAGTTTTTTGTTGTCTATCGCATACGGCAGCAGAATACCTCGCATAAGCAAACAGAGAACCAGATTTCAATCAGAAGAGCCAAGATTGCAGCGAGGAAAATAAAATACTGAGCAAATGAAAACGCAGATCAAACGGCAGCCAGAAGGGCTTCCATTTCTGAGAATACGCAAAGAGTTAGGGACTCTCAAGATCCTGAACTCGCCGAAGGCCCAATGAAGAGCCCTCCGTAGTAGCTCGCTTAAATGCCGCCCGATAGTTAAGTTAGTATATATATATATATATATATATATATATATATATATGTGTGTGTGTGTGTGTGTGTGTGTGTGTGTGTCATTCGCAGACAGTACTGTTTCGCTGTATCACAGCTCCTCAGTGCGACTAGACAACTGAATGCCTCAAGCCCGTATCGAAACCCAACCGATTTGGTGTCAGTCAGAGCGTCTACCACTCAGCTATCGTCACTCGGCAGAATGAGTCAGCCAAATCTAGCGTATTGTTTTTACCAAAACAAATGCCAAGCATCCAAATTGTTCCATTCATTTTATACACGGGTAAATAGAAAAGTAGTGGCAATTTTCGTACATCTTTATTTCCACTGATAAATAATAAATGCATATGTCACTTTTCAACATAATGATCTTTGCACGCCCATCTGGTATCGATCAACGAGCTTCTTGAGCCCTTTCGAAACGAAGAGTTTTGGGTTGCTCACGAAGCCACATTTGCACCGCTTGTTTGTTTGTGCATCCAACGCGTGCCTAAGTCACCATGCACTATGGCGTGTGCAGATCCATAGCCGATGTCCGCTATTGTTGTCACTTGTGATATCGTAATTCGTCGATCTTCCCTGATCAAGGCCTTCTCCCTCTGGATGCGTTCCTCCGTGCGTGATGTTCACGGGCGATTAGATCGGCTTTCGTCCGTTGCACTTTTTCTTCCCACTTTAAAGCATTCAGCCCACTCTCGTTGTTTCATGGTGCGTACTCCATACTGCGCCAACATCCGGCGATGGATTTCCAAATGTTTGAATCCCTCTACCCACAGAGAGCGCACGACAGTCTGTTGTTCCTCTATGGTGCAATCGCTGATTGGGCGTCCATACGTCTGACCCCGTTGCTTCCTGCTACTCAGCTGAACGATGGAATGCAGCGCGCAACTAGCACCTCGCCATCCCATGCGCACGCGTGGTGTCGTGTGTTAGCGACTACCTAATGTTTTTAACGCGTAATTTGAAAGTTGACTTCTTATCTACCTTCGTAGATATATACAAGTGTTGACAAGTGTTGATATTCGTAGATATATATAGTGTTGACAAGGCCTGCAAGTAAATCTTGTGGGTCGAAATAGCTATTCAAATGAGGTAATTTTGGATTTCTTTTCTATGTTATATATATATATATATATTATAATTTTATTACATAGACAAAAATAGTTTACTCACTACAACGATGCAACTTCGTCTCGGTGCATTTCAATTGCATCTCGACTGGTGAGAACCAAAAATGATTATGATCAACTCCGCCTGTAACCTATTCAATTCAAGTGTGAACTGTTATCTCACCATCCTATCCGTATAAACTGCCTCTTAACGTAACCCTCTACCTCGAGTGGCTCCTGAAAGGTGAAACTTACTGTAAAAAAAAAAAAGAAAAAATGTTGTACAGATTCGGTGTTCTTCATATAAGGACACCGAATCCGAGTTCGAATTCCAGTCGGATCCATTACATTCACTTACGTGCTAATAAACTTGTTCTATAGCCTGGGATGGCAACTTGTCTAGGAGAAAGACAACTCTGAATTCAAAACCTGCGAAGGGTCTTTTGGGTCCAGGTCTGTGTATTCAGCTCTTCAAAAAATAAATAATAAATAAACGTATGGTTGGTTCTGCACAAAACTTTCACCACTATAATCAAATCATATGCACAGGTGTTTGTCTGTCGATTCCTAGGAACTGAGTTGCTTGACACTCATACGTCGAATACGACGGAAGAGTCCAGTATATATATATATATATATATATATATATATATATATATATATATATATATATATATATATATATATATATATATGTATATGTATACTGGACTCTGCCATATATATATATATATATATATATATATATATATATGTGTGTGTGTGCGTGTGGTGGTCTGTGTGTGTGTGTGCGCGCGTGTGTGTGCGTGCGCGTGTGTGTGTGCGCGTGTGTGTGTCTGTGTGTATGCAGGTGTGTCTAAGTGTACGTTGAAGTCAACACCAAGCGATGACAGCCTGTTTTCTGCTTCAACGCATGGCCTAAGGATTCCGTTGAAGCATGAAAGAAACTGTCGCCGTCTGATTTTGACATCAGTGGCCACTTTTATATTTACATACGCTCACACTCTGATATTCAGCACTTTTACCCATAAATATACCGTACGTTGCAACTATATTTTTATCTCTCTCTCTGAAACACACACACACACACACACACACACATATATATATATATATATATATATATATATATATATATATATATATATATATATATATATATATATATGGTATTACATTCTAAGAGTTTGTAGGTGCCAAAATGGCGGGTTCCTTTTCCGTAGTTTACTGGGGTAAAGACATTTTAGGCAGAAAGGATTTTGACTTAAAGTGCTCGATATCAAAATATAAGGTTAGAGAGTTAATAAAATTAATGTGGAGAAACTCATCACTTTACTGGGTAGTGTCATTTCAGTCATGCCGACTTCGAGGTTTCGTGAACGCATTGTAGTAATGCCTTCACTCTTCAGAACTATCGGGTCCAGACACCTTAACTCTACATAACTTTAAAAATTATGTTAGGGGTCTAGGCTCTCGCTTTTGAAACATGAGAACTCTTATGTAGCGAAGGAATCATATTTTTAAAAACTAAAAATATTATTATAATATAAGCTCTACTTCTGTATGGAGCACTGTCTTTTTGAAAATAAAGCTAAATACTAAGGAACACCGGATTATCTACCTAACGTGTTCTTTCCTATTTTTCTGCACACCTGCATACATATATATATATATATATATATATATATATATATATATATATATATATATATATATATATATATATATATATTCAATTGTATGCTGCAAATATTTCGACCCGACAAAGAAGCATTTATAATAACTTTAATGGTTGGTCATCACCTTCACACACACACACACACACACACACATATATATATATATATATATATATATATATATATATATATATATATATATATATGAGATGATGTGCGTAAACTTTTGACCGTGGTTATCGGTAAGGAATCTTCCCAGACTAGCCAGCATTCAACACCTCACCCATCCTTCACCAAACTGCTATCAACAAGCACTATTGTTTCACTCCGCCACCATTTTGCTTTATGTATATTTTTTCTCAGATAAATGGAAAAAAGGAAGTGACGTTTCACATCCGGTTTGCCTACAAGCAGAATTGTTCATAACAATGTTTGGTTCTCACATGTCGAAGTACAATTGAAAGAAATGCACCGAAACGAAGTTGCATCTTTGTAATGAGTAAGCTGTTTTTGTCTATATGATAAAATTATAATAAATAATTGTCGCTCTATTATTGGTATCGAGCCCTCTTTTGGATTAATGTTATGAACGTTAGAATTTATATATTACCTTCATTCTCATTGCATCGTATATATATATATATATATATATGTTTTTGTATATATTTATTTATTTAATATTTCAGACCACTTGGTCTGAAATATTAAATAAATAAATATATACAAAAACACAGAAATAAATACTTTCATAAAAAAAACACCCAATTTTGTTTCATTCATTTTATCCAGATATTATATACATATCAAGAAAGTATTATTAATATATTTTCTCTTTATACGTTATTTTAATAGGCACAATTTATTTAAGTAAATGGTCTGTTTTTTAATTAAACAGTATTTGCTGGCCAATGATTAATGACGGTTCCGTACAGGACACAAGTTCGATTCCTGTTGGAGAACATGTTTTCTACGAAACTTCTCGAACATTCAGGTCCGTAAATGTAATTAATACTGTTTAATTAAGAAATCAGAGCATTTGCTTAAATAAATCATATCTATTAAAATAACGTATAAACTGAAAATATATTAAATGTTGTCATTGTTTCCGTTAAAGATATATTTCGTGATCGATCAAGAAAAATCGTCGAAGATTGTGTTTAAAAACATTAATTTGGACTTCGTTAATCCGACGTTTCTCTATAGTTAAGTGGTATGACATGTCAGATCAAATGACTATTCCTGTTAGAGGTCGCATATTTTCTACGAAATTCCTTGGTCATTCAGGCTGGTAAATGTAATTAATACAGTTTAATTTAAAAAACAAACAAACAAAGCAATTGCTTAAATAAGTCGTATCTATTAAAATAGCATATAAAGAGAAAATATATTAATGATTGTCGGACAATCTATTTCATTATATATTAATCCGACTTTTTTTCCCCAATATTCTAAGTGTTATTTTTAGGGAATACACGTGATTGTGCAGACTCCCTATTTTTTTTTTCATTCGAACCTGAGTCCCACTTTGTAAGGGAAACCTTTGCCTGATCCGACGTGCATCAGTCTGCTTGTCTATATAGAGTGTTGGCATGATTCAATTTCTTTCTTTTTATTTTCCATGTATGATAAACGATTAGGCAATCATGTAACTTTCGATAAATGAATGACGAGGCAGATTTTTTTCCCACGGTAGGTTGCTATTTCTTTCAGCGGTAGACCAGTTGCCATCCAAGGCTATAGAACCCAGTCTGTCCTACAATTTGTAGGACAGACTGGGTTCTATAGCTGGTATGGGGAGAGAAGAAGAAGATTAATGCCTTTCCCAAGGGTATTAGCACATAAGTGAATGTAATGGATTCGATTTCTTTCTTTTTATATGTCATGACCTTTCAGGACACAGGCGATTATGACTGTCCACCTCCCTCTATCCCTTGCAGCTATCAAGAAGTTCCTTCCCTCTGCTACCCCCCCCCAGACTACGTTCTGTCATCCACTTGCTGAAGCTCACCAGGAATATCACGCGTTGTTTTCCCTTGTCTTTCTTTCCCTCTATTCGACCCCTGAGTATCAGATTCTCCGAGCCCTCCTTCCTCCTTATGTGTCCCAGAAACTTCACCTGCCTCTTCCTGATGTTAAGTATAAGCCTTCTCCTCTAAGACCTCATCGTTGCTGACACGCTCGGTCCATGATACCCTTAGCATCCTTCTGTAGAACCATATCTCTGTCACCTCGAATCTCTTCTTTATCTTTGAGGAAATCGTCCAACATTCACTGCCGTAAAGAAGGTCAGGTGTCACGTAACAGCTCAGTATTCTTTTCTTTGTTACCAAAGAAATCCTACTCTGCCTAGCTTTTGGAATGCGTCCTTGGCCATCCCAATACGTCTACGGATCTCAGTGTCGCATTTACCGTCCCACTGTCAGAACGCTTCCCAGATATTTGAACTTCCGCGTCTGCTTCATTCCAGTGTTCCCGACCTGCAAATCGCATTTCGGGCTCATCCTTCTACTTTTTTAAAGAATGCACTTCTTCTTGTTCAGACCTTCTCGAAAGGCCATATCTGCTCAAGTTTTTATTTTCGAATCCGAAACATAAATAAATCATTTCTAAAGAAATTAATGGATTTCATTTTTAATCCGACATTATTTCTTATTAACCTAAAAGTTATGAGTGTTAAAATAAACGTCAACTCTGAAAAATGAATGGCAATTCAATGTCTTCACCGATCAACAGATACGTGAAGGTGTAAAACTGCCACTAACCATGTAATTTCAATGTCAATGCACTCACTTTTTATATCTACAAATTCTCTATCATGGACCGTCTTCTTTTTTTGTGCCGTGTCCCTTCAGGACGTTGGCGATCATGACTCTCCCCAATTCCCTGTCCTTTGTAGCTCTTAATAATTTTTTCTTTTTGCTATCTGTTGTAGTCTAGAAAAATTTACTGAATGAGGAATAACCAAAACGGAGGTTGGAAATGAAATGGTAATCTTTATAACATCAACAAAATACGATACTCGTCAGCGGCGTGGAGTACGTAAACCACTGCTAGTGATGGACTACATAGACAGCATATTACCCCCACTTACAATAGTGTCCAACGTATTTATGAGTATTGGGACATGCCCATTAGTGTCCATAGGTACGGTATATAACACTTTCTTTTTCTTTTCTCCATATCTCATTCTCTGATGAAGCTTTAATAAAAATGAAACAGGTTATATTGATAAACGTTTCCTATTTGTTCTTTATCCTAGTATACATATATCAATGCATAAATACCCAAACATCACAGACGCGCATTTTATATATATATATATATATATATATATATATATATATATATATATATATATGCACAGATACCCTTCAAATATGTGTAAATGTATAAATACAAAAACCTATGTGTGTGAGAGAGAGAGAGAGAGAGAGAAAGAGAGAGCATCGATGTCTACTAAGTCTGACGTTACTAAATGTTCTATTTAGATTGCTGTAAACAAATTGATAATTTAGGCTTCGCTCGTCTAAACCAGTTTGTACGAAAGCATCTCGTCACTTTTAAACTCAAGTGAACTTAAACCGACTAGCTTGCCAAGGCTTCTTATGAGCGGATATCTCTTTCTTGTGAAAACTGAACCTTCATACTATTATTGCTATCTCCATTTAATGTGATCTTTAAACTTTATCCGTTTGGACAGACTGGTGTGGCCAACAATCATCCTTTGAAATCATATATATATATATATATATATGTGTGTGTGTGTGTGTGTGTGTGTAAAATAAAAAGACAATAGGAAAACTGTACTTTTAGCCGACGCGTTTCGTCCGTTGTGGACTTTTTCAAGAAAAAAAAAAAAGAAATGAATTTATTGAAACAAAGCATCAAAAAACAAGAAACAAAAGATCTATAGCAAATAGAAGAATTTAGAGACGCTAGTTGCTAACGACATTTTGTTTGTTGTTTATAGATACTTTGTTTCAATGAATTCATTTTGTTTTTTGCCCTGAAAAGGTCCACATTGGACAAAACGCCTCCGCTAAAAGTACAGTTTTCCTATTGTCTTTTCCTTTATGCATATTGCCTTTTTCTACAGCTTAATTCTGAGAAACTTTTACACACAGACAACACACACACACAAACACATACACACACGCATATATATATATATACATATATATATATATACATATGTATATATAAATAAAAAGGAAAGAACAGTAAGATATAAAATCCGGTGTTCTTATAGATATTTTTATTTTTACACAATAGTGCTCTATGTAAATTTAAATTTACAGAGCATTAATATTATAAATTAATAGATTTAAAATATGGTTTTACCGCTACACAGTGATAACCATGTTTCAGAAATGGAAGCTAAAGCCCCTGAATTTAATTTTGTTATTAAACCAAAGACATTAGTTCCATTTCCTCATCAAGCGAAAATTCGCTTGATGAGGAAATGGAACTAATGTCTTTGGTTTAATAACAAAATTAAATTCAGGGGCTTTAGCTTCCATTTCTGAAACATGGTTATCACTGTGTAGCGGTAAAACCATATTTTAAATCTATTAATTTATAATATATATATACATATATATATATATATATATATATATATATATATATATATATATATAGTTACTCCAAAGATTCGCTAAAATGAACATACATAATGAAATAATGCTCAAAATTTTATAAACACGAAGTGTTATCATTAGATAACACTTTGTTTTTATTAAATTTTGTGTAAAATTTTTATTAAATCTTTCTGTTATTATTAAGAGAAATGGCCAAATGATTTTTTGATTTTAATACTTGTTAGAACATCCGAAATTTCGGGTAAAAATCTTGTTTTTCTTGCGTCAACATGAGCCATAAATTTGTATAAGTAATTCGAGCGTCTTTTTGCAGTCAAGAACACATTGAATTTCAAATTCTTGCAAAACTTCAGATATTTGTCGGATTTTAATGAAACAATCAGGACTTATTCACACATATATGAAATTATTTTTAAAAGGTTTTCTTTTTCGTAAATCTTGGAAAAATATTTTTACGTCTTTTTTTTATATTTTTAATTCTTTTTGCAGCGCTTAATGTTCATGTTAGCTATATGAACAAGTCATAGGAGAATTTGAATCAGCAATCTTTTTTCTTGTTTTTGTTTTGTTTTTTGTTTTTTTGAAATATGACCTCCACTTACAGAAAATATACTCTGAATAATAAAATAAAAAATGCAATGAAGCTAAGGCTTTATTCAATTAGAAGAGCCTTCAATCGCTTTTATGAATAAATTATGTTATGGACATTATTGTCTTAAAAAGTCAAAAATTACGATGAATAAAGAGTTTTTTAAGAATTTTTTTTATTTTAATTAGAATAAATTATAAACTTTTAAATCATTTAAAATTCTGTATTAATTTGTAGCAGTCAAGTGATATTGTTATTAAATGAAAACTATATTTAGTCGCCGAGTTTTCTAAGGCACGTCAGATCTAATGACGGTTTTCACTAGGGGTTGCAGGTTCGAATCCTAATGGAGGGCACATATTTTTCTAACAAGATTTCTCGAATATTCAGGCCAGTAGATGTAAATAAATACACTATTTAATAAATAAATAAAAAATACAGCATCTGGTCAAATATGAGTACCCATTTAAAATAACGTTTAAATAATTAAATTTAAGTGTGTGTTTATATATATATATATATATATATATATATATATATATATATATATATATATATATATATATGCACATTTCATTGAATACGGCAGACAAGGTGCTCTGATTTATTTTTTTATACAATTTCTCATGCGATTTAATTTTATTTCTTTTCAGATGATAAATTATATAAAAACTGTACAATTGTTCTTTTTCCGATCACTTTCGGCTATGCATTTACCCATTTTCAAGGATGAAATATTTTAACTGTTAAATAAGAAATAGTTTATTGCATGTATTTATCTATATCATGTTTTCAGTTGATCTTATTGACTGTTGTTTTTTGTGGTTTTATTAATAAGGCTTCCATTATTTTTAGCCTTTTTTAATGTAGATGATGATATTATATTTGTGTTATCAACAAGTATGTTACGAATAGGGTCCGGTAGATCTCCATGAATATTTAAATGAGATCTAATTGAGCTATGGTCAGAAAGGTGTAGAGTGAGTCTTCGTGTCAATCATGTTGTAGTATGGCCTATACCATGATTTACGAATTTTGATTGATCAGGAATGCAAAAAAGAACATTCGGACAGTTTTTATATAATTTATCATCTGAAAAGAAATAAATTATTACATCACATGAGAAATTGTATAAAAAAACTAAATCAAAGCTCTTTGTCTGTTGTATTCAATGAAATGTGCATAAAAGAAGGATTGCTGTCTAAATACACAAATTAAATATATATATATGTCTGTGTGTGTGTGTGTGTGTGTGTGTGTGTGTGTGTGTGTGTGTGTGTGTGTGTGTGTGTGTGTGTGTATACAGTGCTGTTCGATAAAAGTGACTCACCTGATTTTTTTTACTAAAAATATTTTTTGTCTATTGATTTTGGGTTTAAAATAATTCTTAATCTTACTAATATAAAGACCCCTACCCGACCACCTAGGAAAAAAGTTTATTCACCCTAAGGTATTCTATTGATAATTATAAATTTGTATATAAATGAGATTCAGGAAAAAACTCTGTGCAAAAAAAGTTACTCAGATATCGCATTCTAATGATTAAACTGGTAAATTTAAAGAGCTTTTGACAAAATATTGAAAACTATTTTATAATACCCTCAGAACAATATTCTAGAGAATTCTAGAACAGCTTAAATTAAATCTAGAGTATTCCAGAATATTCCAGAAAGCCTCATACAGTATAAAAACAGCTTGAAATAGCCACTAAAGTCACTAACCAGATGAAAGGGTACAAACACGCATCAGAACCACTTAAGGCATTTATTATTGCCCTCTCAAAAGCAGGCAAGTCTACAAGAGAAATTGCAGAAATTGCTATAACCTCGCAATTAACTGTCTCTCGAGTGCTTAGGGCACATAATGATGCCACTCCTGCTCCATGGAAAGAAACAAGGGGACGAAAGAAAAAGATTGATGATAGAACTGGCAGGGTAATCAAGAGAGAAGTTATGAAGAATAGAACTATAACTAGCCAAGAAATTGCAGTCAGTCTAAGCGAAGAGCAAGGTGTTAGTCTTGCCTCTTCAACAGGCCGTCGGTGGCTGTTAGAACAAGGCTACGAATCTTGTACACGAAGGTTTAAGCCGCTAATAAGCAAAGCCAACAAAGCCAAGAGACTTGAATGGGCTCACTATTACAAAGATTTCACCGTAGAAGACTGGAAGAATGTTCTTTTCTCCGATGAAACAAAGGTTGAGCTAAATTCAAAGGATAAGGTGAGTCACTTTTATCGAACAGCACTATATATATATATATATATATATATATATATGTGTGTGTGTGTGTGTGTGTGTGTGTGTGTGTGTGTGTGTGTGTGTGTGTGTGTGTGTGTGTGTGCACATAATTGTTTGCATCTCATTCATAATTGTCGTGGCTTATCAATACAACCGTTAAATATCGCAAATTTCTGCCTTTTGATATTTAAAAAAAGAAATTTGTTCTGGTGTCGTTTTTAAACTCCTAATGGCAATGCAGTTCAAGATCTTCACACAACATCAAACCAAAATAAATATTTGTTTCTCAGACATTTTCTTTGCGATAAATATACTGTCTGTTGTCAATGAAAACATGAATGTTTGAAACCTATCCCGAGGCACTGGGAGTGGGAAAATGTCCGCTGAATTTATGGAAAGCTTTGTAATACTGTCTCTGACATTGTACACAATCATGAAAATAGGTTCGCCCGGATGTAACTCTTTAATTAGGCATTAAATAAGGACTTAGAAATTATTTGAAAGCAAAGAAGTCGCACTCTGGTTTAATTCAGTAAAATATTTCTCAACATCTGACATGTAACCTGAACATGAAAACAGTGTAACTTTTTGTTTTAGTTAAGTTTCAAAACGATATTTATTGCATTCTTTTTTTTCTCATGTATTCAGTTTTTGAAGGCAAGGGGAATAACTCTTCAGCTAAGTATAGCTTAGTCGATTGAATTACCACAAAAGCAGGGAACCAACTGAGGATGTAGCTCAATGCGACAGCAGACCAGACTAATCTTGCTGCAAGTACTCTATGCCTAGTATACTATGTACGAATGTATGAATAATGTGCAGTTATATTATTCATAGTATAATGTATGAATAATATACACTTTTCTTGTATTCGACCAACAAGATCTGGCTTTTTGTATTTATATTGTATTTTTTCTGGTTTGCGTATTAGCTGTCGCAGGTTGTGAAGAACATTATGAATAAACTGTCCAAAGTTCATAATGCTCTTGTTCGAGTATTTTTATTATTAATTAGTCATCATCAAGATCCTTAATGTCATCGAATTTGGTTAATTCCAGCCTTTTATAGATTAGAAACATTATCTTTCAGGATGTGTTAAATAGCGTTTATGTGAGGACAACTTTGAATTCAAAAACTGTGAAGAAGACAACGAGAAACCACTGTCTTTCCCTAAATGTCAAGGTAATTCAAAGATAATAAAGAAAAGGAATCTGAGTAGAGCTATGATCGGATAAGACTTTAGGGGAAATATAAAACAGAAATAAATATAAAACAGAAATAAATATAAAACTAAATAAATATAAAACAGAAATAAATATAAAACTAAATAAATATAAAACAGAAATAAATATAAAACAGAAATAAATATAAAACTAAATAAATATAAAACAGAAATAAATGTAAAACTAAATAAATATAAAACAGAAATAAATATAAAACAGAAATAAATATAAAACTAAATAAATATAAAACAGAAATAAATATAAAACAGAAATAAATATAAAACTAAATAAATATAAAACTAAATAAATATAAAACAGAAATAAATATAAAACAGAAATAAATATAAAACTAAATAAATATAAAACAGAAATAAATATAAAACTAAATAACTATAAAACAGAAATAAATATAAAACAGAAATAAATATAAAACTAAATAAATATAAAACAGAAATAAATATAAAACAGAAATAAATATAAAAGTAAATAAATATAAAACAGAAATAAATATAAAACAGAAATAAATATTATACTGGAACTTCTTGAAGAAGGATATCGATTTTGAATTGACACTATGTATACCCTAGGTAATATTCTGTTCAACTTCAGTCATCATGTGGCGCAGTAACACTCAAGCTAGTGCAATGCCTGTGCGTTAGCTTCAGGCGTGCACGCTTTCTACGATAAGATTCAGTTAGTGGAAAACATTCTGGAGCCGTCAGGCGCCACACGACAGAGTCGCAAACGTACTCTTTTGTCCATAAGGCTTACGGTAACATCACCTTGAAACACTGGTGTCCATACAATCACCGAAGTTAAGCCACGTGGAGCCTGGTCAGTACCTCGATGGGAATACCAAGTCCTGTGAGTTTGGATGTGCGGATGGTATAATGAATAATGTTTTATGTATTGTTAGTCGGAGAGCCGAGTTGCAATTCCAGTCGGGTTCACTATATTCACTTAAACGCAAAAACCCTTGGGAAAGGCATGAGTCAATCTCTTCTCCTCCCCAGCTATGGGTTAAATACTAAGACTTGTATCGCTAAACTATTATAATCTTTTTAAAAATTCTTACAATTAAAAAAATTCTTTCTGGCTTTAAATAACCTTAAAAGTGTTTATAAGCCGTAGAAAACGAAAAAATCAATCAACTTTCGACTTGTTATTCTCTGAAAAGAAAAAAAATTATTAGATCACATGACAAATTGTATAAAAAACTAAATCCAAAGCACCTTGCATGTCGTATTCAATGAAACGTGCATATATATATATATATATATATATATATATATATATATATTTGTCATCTACAGACAGACTGTTTCGCTGTTTCACAACTCATAAGTGTGGCTAGACGTCCGGTTGCCTATAGCTAGGATCGAAACCCGACTGAATTTGCGTCAGTCGGAACTTCTACCAATAAGCCGTCGGCGCACGGCGGGGATGAAGGTGAATTTTAGCGTGTTTATTTTTAGATTTAGATAAACACACAGTGACTGACAGTGACTCAATTCTACCGAAGAGTCGTGCAATATTAGCTTAAATAGTCACTGTTTACAAACTCACACCTCAAACCAAATATATATATATATATATATATATATATATATATATATATATAAATTTGATAAAATTATCGGGTCTGTTGTTATGGTAAAGGTGCTAAAGTACGCAGAGTGAAACCACTTGGACCAGATTTCTCTTGAACTCTGTAGCACACGCGGTCAATTCTGTTATTTATAGCAGTGCTTGGAATGAAAGTATGTAGAGTGTGGTCGTCTCACCGCACTATTGAGGTTCCATCAGTGACCATGGCTTGCGTTTTTAGCCAAGAACAATATTACCCAGGCCAGGCAACCATCATATTCCCCAGATTTCGCTCCTAGCGACCTTTTCTTTTTCAAAAATTAAATTTCACTTGAAAGTAACAAGATTTCAAGACCATCGAGGAAATCCAAGAGAATGCGGTGAGGCAGCTGCTCGCGAACCCCCCAAAAAGGACTTCCAGGAATGCTTCCATCAATGGAAACGACGTGTTTTTTTTTAAGGGGGCTACTTCGAAGGTGATTAAATGCCGAATTGATATGTGTTTTAGTTTTCCTTTTATAACACCAGTCCCGATACTTTTTGATCAGACCTAGTATATATATGTGTGTGTGTGTGTGTGTGTGTGTGTGTGCGTGTTTGTGTGTACAACTGAGAATTCTGTAAACATATCTTTAAATATAGCAATTAAAATGGCGTAAATAATTATATAGATAAACGTTCAATATTTGTTTAGCATCACGTTCATATCTTCTTCTTTTTTTTTACCGACATATAAAAATGGACAAATCGTTTAAGAAAACATTGTAGCAAGAAATATTTGCTGAAGGATATCAAAGATAATTTCGCAAATCATTTCTTTTTATGGTTTCAATTACAAGAATCAGTATTTTATATTTTCCTTTTGATTTTCCCAGGGTGCTGGATTTTGTTATCGAATAAATAAACTTTGACTAAAAACAATAACAGGCGATCAGACACTGCAGGCAAAAAAAAAGGAATGCATCAATTGAGTTGATCCATCTTCACTAATAATCATTGTTGCCTCATTTTTACAAATATACTTTCTTATCTCTTACCACACACTGTTTTACATAAGCGCGTCTCCTCTAAAGAAACACACAATTATTCAAGATGAGTCTTACTTTCAATGTCTTTTGAATATCAAATTATATAAACATACAGTACCGTGCAAATGTCTTTAGTAACTTTGAGTTATTGTATGTCTCTAATAATTTCCAGATTATAAATGTATATTTTTCCTTGCGCTTTCTACAAATGAAACACTGGCCCTGTTGAAGCCACATTTATTCCCGATTCCGTAAAACGTATTCAGAATGAGATAGAAAGATGTAAGAGTACGCACAAAAATGGCTGTGAAAAAGTGTTCTACTACCTCACATAAACGAAAATAAACACAATGTATTAAAATGGGAAAATTCCTTTAATAAGGATTTCTTAAATAATATTCATTTCGTGAAAATACTATATGTTATTAAGATTTCGTATGGCTTACATTATCTTGAATAATTGTATCAGAGCCCCAAGGAAGAGAGACTAATAAATCCTTTGCCACCTTCACAAGTATGAAATACCATTCTCTGTGGCTGAGTTCCTCTGTTCACATTAGTTCTGTTCCAATTTTCTGTATGGTAAGTCAAGAGCTCCAATCCGGTCAACCTTTCAATCCGGTTACACATTTATCAACCAGATTTAGTTGTGTTGTCTGCGGTTTAAGTCCTGGTAATCGGTCTATACTGAAACCAATCAATTCTTCATACAAATCTGGTATAACAGGAGAGATCTATGGAAGAAAGATTATATTCTCCCACTTACATTTCCCCCATTATGGGCAATATTATAACACCGTAGTTCACGAACGAAACAGAATAGCCGAAAGAAAACGGAATGATAAACATGCTTTGTTCCCTAAGACTTTTATACGAAGACATGCACAAAACTATATATACATGTATACACGTGTTCCACACAAAGAACAATATATCATATATCTTTACAGTGAGCAGAGTGTAAGGAGAAACAAAAAGGAAGGGCCTTACATTTAATATGGAGATTCTTCTGGGTTTCTGGAGAAGCCATGTTTGGTACTCCAGATTCAAAAGGGCCGTATTCATCTAGCATGCCTCAGGTAAGAAAATATTCCACGAAGGTGAAACGGCGAGTTTTAGGTTTTCCCAAATTGATGTCTGCGAAAGATATGGGAAAGATACAGTCTCAAAAGGAAACAGGACCATGGACTGGATGTCTGGCCACTTTTGTCACTGTATGAAGTGACGTCACTAAGCAACCGTCACGTGACTCATGTGACTTATCAGGAGATAAGAGGAGATAATCGCTTTCTGTATACCGATACATGTATCAAACTGTCCTTCAGCAACTCGATGTAATTGGCACTGCGCATGCCTCTGCCAGTTTTAACCAACTTTCTTGAAACATCGTTTTTTTATGAATCCCCAAAGCGTCAAACTGTTATACCCAAATCCTACTGTTTTTTTTTTCTAATAATCTTGAATTTCCAGACGGCTGAAGTTGGTCTTATTCCAAATATGCACATCCTATAGTCCATAATTTTTTCAATAATCTTGCCTTCAGATGCTTTTTGTTTAAAGCTGGTTCCCGAGCAGAAATGCAACATTTTAGTTAATGTTCTTGAATTTATATTTACAGGTATCTACTGGTACCAACTGGCCTAGTCAGATTTATCCGTCTCTTGTTTTGCTCTTGTTTCTTCTTTGGTTGGATTTTTTAATGCCATGATCAGTTTCTGTGCATTCCTATGCAACAACTTTATAGACGCGACTTTAGGTTAGTCGACCCAGAAACATTTCAAGCATATTGAAACTTGGAGAGGATTTATGAAATTCCACTTCGTAAAGTTCTTGGCGTCCACCCGCCATCTGCTATTAGCTACTATTGTCGCCTTTACTATATGCATTTTGGCCGAAGAATTTTGCACGGCTATTTTTGTGCGTCGCCTCGCGTTTTGTCTGCTCATTCAGAACCCTTTCTACAAAATGTGATAATTAGGTGTGAAAACGGTTTCAAAATGGTTAAAGTCTCATCTGTAGGCAGCAAAATAAAAAAAAATATCCACTTTTAGGATGACTTTTCGAAGACGTATTGGGATGGACAAAGATGCATTCAAAAACCTAAGCAAAGTATTAAGAGACGAGAAAATTTCGTTGGAAACCAAGAAAACACTACTGGACTGTTACGTGATATATGTTCTCCTGTAGGGTAGCGAGACTTGAAGCAACACAAATGTGGTTCTACAGAAGGATGCTGAGGATACTATGTATCAAACATGTGAGCAACAACGAGGTTCTGGAGGGAGTGGAAACGAAAAGGAAACATACTTAACATCAAGAAAGGGCAGCTGAATTTTCTGGGGCACGTAATGAGGAAGGAAGGCTTGAAAAATCTGATACTCACAGCACAGATTGAGGGACAGAGGAAAGCAGCGCATAACATACTTGATGAGCTTGAGTAAATGGATGACAGAACAGAGTTTGAGAGAAGAAAAAGAACGAAACCTATTAAGAGCTACAAGGAACAGGAAGATGTGGAAGGCCATGATCACCTGCATCACGTAGGGACACGGCACATAACAGAAGAAGAATTATTAGAAATTTGCAATAGTTTAAAATGGCCGAAGATTTTTACATATATATATATATATATATATATATATATATATATATATATATATATATATATTATATATATATATATATATATAATTGTTTATTTAAAACTTATAACATAAATATGTTATAAAATCCCTACAAAAATAGCCATTTTGTTTCAACACCTCCGGTGTCTTATCAAGTGATGATGCTGAATGTAGAATAAAGGGTTTTAAAAGTTTCAAATTAATTAACGATCCTTCGCAATGGGAAAACGCTGTTACATAAGCTGGAATGACCAATCAAAATACAAGTATACGAGAATTCAAAAAACTTAACGAAGTAAGGTTCTAATAGATATTAAAAGCTTTAAAGTTGGGGTTATACTAAAATAGAATTTATTCTAACCAATAAGTATTAAATTATATGATAAAATTTGATATTAAAATTAACGGTAAAAAATTACCAAATTTAAAATCTAAATTTAATCTCTATTAAGTTTAAAATTATAAAATTACTGAGGAGAAAAGAAAAAATACATATGTTATTCAATTTGCTTTTTCATTGAAATTATGTTAGAATAGACGCTAATATCGGCTGGTCTTCCTGACAAAATGTATACATTTTAATTCCAAGTGTTTGAGTAGGGTGCTAACTCACACACTTGGAATTAAAATGTAGTGATTTTATCACATATTTATGTTATAATTTTTAAATAAACAATTATATCTGCTCTATTCTGTATTGAGCACTCTTTTAAGAATAGTAATTGCTGGTTATTGGAATTTATTCCGTATACACCAATCCTATACTTATATATATATATATATATATATATATATATATATATATATATATATATATATATATATATATGTAAAACAAATTCAAATTTCCATAATATATGTTTAACATAATTAGTTTCCATAATATTCACTCCCCTCTAACTCCTCAAATGTCGAATGTATAATTAATTGTAATTTCTATATTCTCCTCTCTAGAACCTGTTTACTCTATATTAATTATAATTTATAAACTTTCCCCTCCTCTAAGATCTCCCCAACTCTCTTTCCATCAATCCTTTACATCCATTTATCTAAATATTCTTAAGTTATTTTTAAACCTTTTTTCATTTATCTTTTAATTTTAAATTAATATTCCATTCTTCATATAACTAAATATTAATGTCATAAGGTTAATATTCAGGTTTAATTTTATAAAACTTCTTCCCTTTAAGACAAACACCTTTCACCCTCCCCTGGTCCCTGTCTTGTGCCTTTTGTCTGACTGAAACATTGAAATGGATAAATTCTGAATTAGTTTTTCGACTGTTATTTTTTATTTGTTTATTTTTTTTAGCTTTCACAGTTAAACTTCTATTACTGACACGGACTCAGTCCACAATGGGGTTGATAAGACAGACGACCTATATTTTCGTCTGCCGGAATAGGCTATGCCCCATATGAGGTGATTTGGGATTTTATCGTTTATCAATTATTAGCTCTGTAATAATAAATACACTGAACTCTTTTTGTGGATCAGTTTTAATATTTTATTTTACTAGGATCCACTTGGATTATATACCAAAGGATCTGTTACCTTTGTTTGTGTGTGTGTGTGTGTGTGTGTGTGTGTGTGTGTGTGTGTGTGTGTTGATGGGACTACACATAGGTACGAAAGAGGGGGGGGCACTAAGAAATTAAAATTCTAATTTTTTAAAAAATTTAATATACGTTTTTGGTATAAAATCTAGCCGATTTCATTTAGCTTACTTTTCTTTTTGTTTGTATTTACATCGCGTCTGTTATTAAATGTCGCACAGTGTTATAATAGAAGATCTGCAAAAAAAAACAAATTCAGTTTAAAATTCTCAGCGTATCCCTTTTCTTCGCATCAACGTAAAAATAAATTTAGTCCAATGAGCTTCTAAAGGAAGAAACGTGCCACACGAAAGCTTTTCCACTTCTTCATAGTCGTTCGAATATTTGGACGGGTTCCGATATAATGCGGCACGTGTAATATAACTATTACTTAACAAAACACAAGAATTTATCGCAACATATGAAAAATTAAGTTTCTTACGAAAGTAAATATTAATTTGCAATGTTTAACGCTCAATAAGTTTTATTTTCACTTGTCTTTCTTATTTCTTTTCTCATTTCGCTTACTTTTTTTCGCTGTTCTATTTTTTTAAGTAAGGCTTTTGTGCAATTTACGTGCCGTTGTACATTCTGTACTACTGAACAAAGATTTTTTCTCCGTGAATTTAATGGCCTCATCTATAGCTTTTTCTACTGAGTCCCAGTCTTCATCATCCTTCATATTTTCACCATTTTCGGAAGGATTTGATTCTTCTTCAAATTCTTGACAATCCAAATCATTTGAAAGCGATTCTACCATTGAATTCTTTTGTAATTCATTCGCGTCTTCATTAATCCATTCTTTTCAGTCATCCAAAGCGAGAGGATTCAGTGGATCATCTTTAAGCAAGAGATTTAGTGTTTTATTCAGATTCTTCAATCCTTGTTTGTTAATTTGTAAAAGAAAAATTTGCAAAAAAATTTGACAAAGCTACCAAGTTATCACCTACACGGATCGTCATGGCACTCTGGCTTATATATATATATATATATATATATATATATATATATATATATATATATATATATATATATATATATATATATATATATATATACATATATATATATATATATAAAATATATATATATATATGTATATATATATATATATATATATATATATATATATATATATATATAGCATAATGAGAAGCCACGTATACTTTCTTAATATGTATATAATATAGAAAAAACAACTGAAAAGTTGCAAATTAAAAAAAATTGAATGTTTTTTTTGTGAAAGTATTTATTTATATTTTTTATATATATATATATTTGATATTTCAGATCGGCCCCGATCTTTCATCAGAAATGGCTGTTTTCACAAGTTTGTTTACAATTTACAATTTACATTTACATTTTAGTAGCGTCCGTCGCGAGACGCGGACGTCACGTGATATGGAATGCAGCTGTGTTTGAATATTTCTCTACGTAAATCTAACTGTAGTAATATTTTAGATGTTGTTTAAAAAAAATTTTTTTAACTATATCTAACAGAATTTTTTTTGTTTAACTATTGAAATATTTATAAAGATTTAAAATACCCATGTCTTTATTTAACCGGATCTGAAATATCAAATATATATATATATATAAAAATATAAATAAATACTTTCACAAAAAAACATTCAATTTTTTTTAATTTGCAACATTTCAGTTGTTTTTTCTATATTATATATATATATATATATATATATATATATATATATATATATATATATATATATATATATATATATATGCATGTTTAATTAAATAATATAGACAAGTGTTGTCTATTTATTTTATGTAAATTCTTTGCATGTCGACTGATAAGCTTAACATTATCATTAAACGAAGAAAGAAAATTGATGCATATTTTTTTAATTCTATCTAAGCTAAAAAAATATGTATCAATATTGTGGTTTTCTTTCGTCTTTTAATGATAATGTTATTAAGCTTATCAGACTATATGAAAAGAACTTACATAAAATATATAGACAACACTTATCTATATTATTTAGTGAAACATGCATCAATGAAAAAATGCTACCTAAATACACACTAATATATATATATATATATATATATATATATATATATATATAAAAGTGGACATGGAAGTCAGCACTTAGAGGCGACAGTCTGTTTCATGCTAGTGCAATTGTCAGGCGACTAGTGCTGTTATTTTTCTCGGCTATTTATATATAAGGGACAGTGGTGCATTATGGGTAGTCTATTTTGTCGGTTACTTTTACCGGAAGTCGCTTATTTGTTTATTTATTTATGTCAAATTATTTTGCTTGTTTTTGTGTTTGTTTGTTTTTAAATTTTATTTTTATTTTATTATATATTTATTTATTTATTTTTTATTTTGATCGGTGTTTTTTGTTAACGCAGTAAAAATTTGTTTATATAGCTTATTGTTGGTAGTCTATTATGGCGGTCATTTATATATATATGAAAAGTTAAGTATCTCACGAAAGTAAATATTAATTTGCAATGTTTAACGCTCAATAAGTTTTATTTTCACTTGTCTTTCTTATTTCTTTTCTCATTTCGCTTACTTTTTGTCGCTGTTCTAGTTTGTTTGTTTTTTAAAGTAAAACATTTCTGCAAATTACGTGCACTTGTACATTCTGTACTACTAAAGAAAGAGTTTTCCTCTGCGAATTTGAAGACCTTAACAACTTGTAATGAAGTAATCTTATCTAAACAATAATAATTAACCAAACATAACATACAATTGAACTGCTTTCTTTTTCTTTTTCTTTTTTGCTTTTTAACATTTTTCATAATTTCTATCTTGATCTCTGACGAAGCTTTAATAAACTGAAACATGTTAGATTGAGACCTGTTTCCGACTTGTTCTTTATTCTCTTATTTTGTCGGATTCCTATCCACACTTGATCTATATTTGATCTTCTACTCATATATATATATATATAAATATATATATATATATATATTAGTCCCGGCTGGAAGCAATCGGATGTCTAGCCGCACTGATAAGCTGTGATACAGCGAAACAGGCCTGTGTGTTGATAACATTATATATATATATATATATATATATATATATATATATATATATATATATATATATATATATATATTTAAAGACATTTATGATATGTTTAACGTTCTTTTTATATCATAAATGTCTTTAAATAAATTGTCGGACATTGTCCAATTCAAATATATATATACAGTGTAACCCGGATATAAGAGAAACCCGGATATAAGACAGATTTTCTCTGGTTCTAAATTAGAGCCTTTGTTAATGTATATAAATTAGACTAAACCCGGATATAAGAGAAACCCGGATATAAGAGAAACCCGGATATAAGATACTTCTTCTCCGGTCCCGACAACTCTCTTATATCCGGGTTACACTGTATATATAATCTTACAAGAAGAAAATATTTCGATTACCAGACCTTTATCAGAGATGGGGAAGGCCAAAATATATCATTCTACAAAGCAGATCTTTATAGATAGATATGAAATAAGATAAATAATTAAATATACAGTAGAAGTCCTCATATCCGAACTACAGAGTAGTAGACGGGTTCGGATATAATGTGGCATTTGTAATATAAATATAACTTAACAAAACGCAACAACTTATCGCAATATATGAAAAAT
Source organism: Acanthosepion esculentum (assembly GCA_964036315.1). NCBI lineage: Eukaryota > Metazoa > Mollusca > Cephalopoda > Sepiida > Sepiidae > Acanthosepion > Acanthosepion esculentum. The sequence goes on along the minus strand of OZ038476.1, from coordinate 120,561,936 downwards.
TAAGTTTCTCACGAAAGTAAATATTAATTTCCTAAGTTTAATGCTCAATAAGATTTATTTTCACTTGTCTTTCTTATTTCTTTTCTCATTTCGCTTACTTTTCGATGTTCTATTCTTTTTAAAGTAAGAATTTCTGCAAATTACGTGCACTTGTACATTCCGTATTACAGAACAAAGACATT